>JACXIK010000065.1:600000-1197465 GCA_014737385.1 Bombus superbus | reverse complement strand
ATATTGCAAAATAACGCTCGAGCCTTACCAATCAGGAAGTAATTATACATATTTCATAGAATTTTTTACTAATCTTTCGCAGACTGAATTTGTTTCAGGATCTTTTGTGGCATCAAGTGAAGAGGACTCGTGCTCCATACAATATCCCTTTCCCATCCCTTTATTACGTTTAGATTATTACGTTTAGATTATTACGTTTGGATTATTACGTAGATAGAGTAAGCAGATATTTAGATTTTAGATCTATGGTTAGCTGGACTACTTTAAGCTTGTAATCTGAGTAAATGAGTAAGGTGTGGGTAGTAAATAGGTTAATCTAGTAATAAGAAGCATGGCATCGTAGTAAAAGCATGGCATCGTAGTAAAAGCATGGCATCGTAGAATGCATATATTACGTAGTATTGTAATCCTAGTTAATTCTATATGGCACAAATTTCATCTTATTCTCTTGTCCTTTTCGTTTAACTTTTGATCATACCTAATTATTACTATTATTATTATAATTCTAATCATAACCGATTAGTTTTCACTTTCACGACGATAAAAGTCGAAAGTTTCCATGTCATACATGTATATACGTGTATGATGTACGTGCATGTGTGTGTATATATAAAGCAGTGCTCCATATAGAATTACGATTAGATCGAGATTTAATTTAATTTTTAGGCTCGAGGGTTCATGAATCCTAGTCAGGTTTCTAGTTTCCGCGTCGGTTCCTCTTCTTCAAGCTCCTTTTGCTGTTTGTTTCAAACATTATGCAACGCACACCAAAAGGAGTATTTATTCGATGATGAGTTATTAAGATTTTTCTCGCGTAAAAGGAGGGTGGATGGGTCGCGGTTAGGGTGGGTCTCCATTCGCAGCACCTCCTCGTGGTGGGACCCGGGCAATCGGTATTATTTGCCATATAATTACTAATTGTACCACTGTACAGCAAAGCAATTAACTGTATAACTGGTATAATTATTAGCTGTATGACAAGTAATATGAGCTAATTGGCTGCGAACCTGACTAGGTGTTCGTATCAATGCATCTATCGTATTGGTATAGTAGCATATAATAGTAAATATAATAGTATATTGTATTAGTGAAATATAATTCAGATATGATTTAGAAGTGTATCTAATGATAAGTATTTGTGATAGTTAGTAAAGTACAAACAAGAATCCTAGAATTAAATAACTCCGTCCAAACCATCGTAGCTGTCGATATCAGTCGAGGATCAAAATCTTAAACGTAAGAAAGATTCTTCAGTGATTTGAAGAATCTAGAGAGTAGTCTAGAGGTAATTAGTACTTGTGTCGAACGTTTCTCACTCTCGGCAACTTTGTATTATACGTATTACATTCTACGTTTAATTCGGTGTTAGAATCGAAAGGTATTGTAAAGTTATTCCTGCTGCAATTGGAAGATGTTGCTCGAATGCAATTCTTATGTTCGCTGTCGCTATAAATCATAGAGGGCGTAGGAGACACTCCGATTTTGCCGAGATCGTCGGTATTTCAGGACACGACGCACGAAGTTTCATGACGTTAGTTGATGCAGTTTCCGGCAGATCGCACCACCATGACATTTCCAGGAATCGTTCAATAAAACTAGTAAATAAGCAATCATGATACCAACGCTATAAAAAGCGATATTTTCATTTAGAAATACCAATCTTTTGAAATGTAAAGAAAAAATTTTCCCCGCGATTCGTATCCAACTATACCGACATCCTCCGACGATTATCCTTAATCCTTCAGTCATCTGTTCCATTTGCCATCAACATAATTAAAAGATAGTTGGACAAATCGTAAGCTCTTCCTATTTCCTCGCACCAAACGTGAATTCGGCGTAAACTCTTTCCGTAGGACTTCCATAATAATAAAATTCCCACACGACCATCGAAATTAAATGATACGTCCACCGTTAGCGCTCAGATCTGAATGCTCTCCGTGCTTGTTCGATATACGACGAACGGACCGAAAACCGTCGTCTTAATCGCTCAAATGGCCTCTCCTCCGCCAAGAAGTCCAAAGTGAGCCGAGAACGAAGGAAAAAGGGAAAAAAGCGTCTTGAAGGTACCGCAAAATTGCATAAGGTACAAGGATTCCAGAGTGTCCCCGTAAGAGAAACAAAACACAGAATGTCCACCACCAGAGGGGCCATTAATTTCTCCAAAAAACGCTGGACGCGCATGCGGGTTCCCCTTTTCGCCGTGGCCACGACGCCTCCAGAGATCGTCGTGATAAAGGCGGCGCGCAGTCGGCTCGCGATATTTTCGCTCGAGCACGAACAGGAGGAGATGAAAAGTCGATCTAGCGGCTCGCTTCTCTAGGTCCCGGATAGATGAAGATAACATCTGACGTCGGTGAACGCAGGCTGCGGGGGGTCCGTTCTCTCGCAACAGGTCTCGTGGTATGTTCCTACCTGTTACGAGCGTTCTCGGGGGCCTCGCGTCATTATAATGTTAAACGATTCGGGAGAGGATCGAGAGATCGATGCTCGCAACAGCTGCCAGATACAGTTGTGTCTATAAGTGGAGCAGAAATTGTTTCTTTTTTCTCTTTCTCTCAGATCGGTCCAACGTTTTATTGGAACGGAGGCTCGTTGTCCAACGTGGACACTTGCGTTTCTTGCACAACGTGCCCCCCCCCCTGCTCGTTCGATTATCGATTCGTTTCGTAAGTTTCTTGACGTGTCAGATAGGTTTGAAGAATTGGTTGCTCTCAGTTTGATATCTCTGCTCTTAATTTGGTTAGGCAAAGCGGTAGTTTAAGAATTTCAAGCGGCAATTATTGCGAGTTTCTGACGGATAGAGGCTATAATTTTCGGTGATAAGCGTTAGGTTCTGGCAGGAATCGCTGATTATGTATAGCGTCTAATACGAAACTGATTGAAAGTAATTATCTCGTAACCAAGCCTACATTGGTATTCACGCTGCCACTCGACGATGCAATTGCTTTTAATTAATCTTCTCTCACTGTGTATTATCTAAACACCTTCCAACGCGCGTGTACTCGTACAATGTCCTAACAAGTGTCACTCGATCAAGCCAAACATCGGTACTTTGGTAATCGAGTAGCGGAAGAAAGAATGGTATCGGTCGTGGTAACTACCGGGCGATTCATCCACGTTGAATTATGTTCGTAGCTGTAGTTATTCGATGAGATAATATCGCGCACCGTGCGAGAGTTTCGCTTTCCCTATCGCCGAAGGTTTACATTGCTGGAATAATTACATTTCAAGGGGCGTGTTGCACGATCGATTAAGCAGGTTCTACGTGCCGCGACACGCCAAAATTAATTCCACACCGCGTGTTTACCCGATTCCGCGAGGGCCGACATTTATTTCTTTCAATGCGGTGGATATCATTAATTATTCAAGGTGCGTGCGTGACGCAAGTCGATCGCGACACACGTTGTCGTCCAGTGTCTAGCAAGGCCTAAGCACGCCATTATCGCTCGTGATCATTGTGTCACGAGCAAGCGGCAATTACCCCCGCGTTGCCGATTGTCACGTCGTGATAATCTCTTAATCCGATGACATTTTGTCACCGAGAAATTCAATGGGCCTTAAGCCGTGGTAATAGTTTATTCGAAATTTTATTCCGTTAAAATTGACAGAAATTTTCGTACCTTTCCGACGCTCCGGTTTTATTATTCCGTTTGTATTTTGGATTCAGTCGGAAGATCGTAGACTTTGGAAATTGTTACGTATTCATTGAGGATTTCTTATATTCTACAGTTTGCTGAAATTTCAGGAGAGGAAGTATCCTAAGAATTAATTTTTTATTTCTCGGATATATCGATCGTCATATTCTGCATAAGGTCTGCACTTTTAGAATATGCAATAAAATACACGAGAAATAAAACAATAATAGGACAGGATAAAGAAGAGAATAAATAAATGCAAGAATAAGTTCTCGGATCGTCATATTCTGCATAAGGTCTGCACTTTTAGAATATGCACGTACGAAAAGAATAAAATACACGAGAAATAAAACAATAATAGGACAGGATAAAGAAGAGAATAAATAAATTCAAGAATAAGTTTTCGGATCGTCATATTCTGCATAAGGTCTGCACTTTTAGAATATGCAATAAAATACACGAGAAGTAAAACAATAATAGGACAGGATTAGGAGGAGAATAAGAGTAAATAAATACAAGAATAGAATAAGAATAGAATATTAAAGAGATAGAAAGAAAGAATGCACATATACTCTACGTGAAATTCTTTTATGTTTTCTGTATTCTGCGTTCATAGGACGCACATGGTCTCTCTATCGCGATCCTCAAAGCTGTCAAAGAGAAACTCAAAACCTCGGCAGCGGAATCAAAAGCGTGTAATAATACCCACACAGTCGCGATTCGTGGCGAGTCACACGCACGTTGTAACGCGTGCACGGTTACGTAAGATCGCGCGGGTGTTCGCAGTTATCTGATTGTCTCCGTGGACCTGGCCAGAAGTCGTTTCACGAGAGTTATGCGACCGTCGTTACGACGTGGCATGGGAGGGGGCGCAAGAAAGAGAGAGAAGAGAAAATGGAAAAAGAAGAAAGAGGAGGAATCGCTGTAATTGCGCAAAAGGGGCGCCACGAAACCTTTTTTCTCCGCATTTTCTTTTCGCTGTGTATCGTCGACCGTTTCGCTCGTATCTTCATAAAACGAAGGTCCGACATTCCACGTTCGTCTCGAGTTAATTATCCCGGCTAAAAGTCAAGCTATTTAATATGGTCACGCGAACGCGACGCCTCTGTAGTCGAACTTCGCATTGCGCAAGATATAAAATTAATAACAGAAAGTCGCGGCGGTTCTTGCACTTGCGCCACGTTATAAATCTTCTCGCGCCGCGCCGTTTCGAATAACTCGCGATCTGTTTGCGTGCTGCGTTCCAAGTGCCAACTCGGATTTGGCACGTCTTTACCACGAATTTCCAACGAACAAGTGGACCTATTCGTCATTTGTTCGCCCCTACATCTGCATACGAATATTTCACCGAACTTGCTTGTTTAACGATTAGCCTGTGTCGCGCGTCAGGATGTGAAGATTGATTTTGCGAAAGATGATTCTTCAGGCTAGAATACAGATATCGTTTAACGCCGCTCTGACAGAGATACTCGTAAAGCTGTTTAATCTAGTTGAATTTACGCGTTGGTTAATAATCAAGCACGTGTTTTCGCGACAAATGCACATTTTGTCACTTGTAAATATCGCGAGCGTTTTCTTCCAAGGATACAAAACTATTTGTTTCTGTTTATTTTTACATGAATTTGTGTTATCTTATTTTTGTGATAAGCATAAGAGTGGCGAGAGTTATCTCCCATCAGCGAGGCCCATTACGTGACTCTTGCACATAGAGATCGGTGAAAATGATTTTTGGTACGCGAAAACGTCGCGTTATCGTGTAGTAACGCGTGATTCCAAAGACTCGAACTCTCGCGCAACGAATTTCATCCGCGTAATATATCAATCTGACGAATAATCTGCTTTTCCCGACGCCTGTCATCGCACTTTTGAACCAGGTCCAGTTGCAACGAAGCTAAACACCAGCTCGTAGATCTGTCGGTTTTATGAACGATAAATATCGTCCAATTGTCTAGTCAGGTCGTGTCCATTAGCTGAAAATGCGTCCTACTAACGCAGCTGTGTTTTTCATTTCGCGAGTGACAAAAATTTTGGAATCTGGCAACGAGAGCCTCGTAATTTCAGCTTAACGAAATTCATTCGTCCGCTGTCGAGCTGTTTAAGCGGAATAAATTTTGTTTATCTCGCAGTTAGGGAAGGGAAAACGACGCGATTGTGTCCGTCGGTGGACGCGTTAGTCAACGATGGAGATTTCCCAACCTTGCTTGCCCAGAATTTGTAAATCAACGCAAAGCGTCTGGTGCGTGCGAGGTAAACGCGTCGCGCGACCTATTGACGCCCACGCTCGCGACCATAGCTGCCACCTATAATTGACTTTGTATTGAGATTTATTTGGTTCGCGGCGATCCCTTAACAAAGATTTCCCCAGGCTTTATTGGCTCATGTTGCGACAGAAACGTACGTAGTGACCACCACGGTATGTGTAATTAAACCAACGTCGTGCTTTATTACAGCCTTCGCACAAAAGGATCTTTCACTGAGAACCGTGTCAGTGAATTGTTGATTTCGGTGCATGGCCTTTGTTGGAGGAATTATGATTGCAATATCGGTATCAACGGGTTGTAAGGTACAATCGAATAAATGACTTTGTTATCAGCGATCTTAAACGTGTTTTCTTTCATAATCAAACGTTGCGCTTTTCTCGAGCCTTTCGCTTCATTATTACCTTCTTTTCCTTTGGTCGACTATTTCCGAAGACAGTTTTAATTCGCCTACATTGCGTTATATTCGAATAGTATAACACTCTTAGTACAACAAGGATATAGGCATTGTGCGAAAATTGGGACAGACAAAGTTAAGTAAAACGTGGCGTTCGATTTGACGTAGTCGTGACGAATCGAAGAATCGTTAGGAGCGAATAACGTGCCCTCAAAATTCTCCACGCGTAATTTCCAATTTTCTAGTTTCTTCGAATTATCTTTATCTGCTCGCCAAGGTTCGCGTTGGAAGGAAAAGAAAGGAGGCAGAGTAAGGGAAAATGGAGGAACAGACACGGTCTATTAGAAGACGTGGAATTAGTTCTGCACGTAAGGCAAAGATAATGCAACGTAAAGAGACGATGCGAACGAAGAGCAAAGAGAGCAAGGCGAGCGACCGGAGGTCGCGGATTTATGACCGGCCGGGTTTTATGCCCTGTTAGTAGAAGAAGCGCATAGATAGAAGATCCTTTGATTATTTCCTAGTTCGCCTTTACGTTTCAATTTAGCTTCTTCGTCTGTGGTTTCCTTTGATATCTCCGACTAAGCAACTAAGAGAAACAGGCTTTCGTAAATTCTTTCAGTAATCCAACATGGAATTTTTTAATTCGCAGATCGATTATGTAATTATCATAATATCGTGCATTTTGTAAAGTTGAAATTGTCGTTAGTCGTTTATTAGCGTTTATTTATCATCGAGTAGACGTCTTAGCAAACGATGCGATTTATCCGCGTAATATCCAGTCAAGCGTTTTCACGGACGCGTTGTACTTTGTTCTAAAGGTGGAGCATGATTTTCTCTCTCGTAGTTACCAGGAGGCGTAAACTGATAAAACGGATTCTTTGCAAAGCCTTGCAGAAACGTCCACGCAAATAGACGAGCGCAACAATTTATACGATCAACGATATCTTTCTCGTATCGCGAAATATTTTGAGAATCTTTTAATAATCCGTAAGTAAGTCCATTGATAGTCCATAAATAATGCGTCGCAAACGAAATGTCTCGTCCTCGTAGTATTCATTTCACCGAATGTTACATGCTTATCAAACGCTTCAGCCTAATAAATATCTTTCCACGCTTCTAATTTAATTGTTCCAAAAGTGTAACGACGCTGATAATAAAAGTTTGGCGTTGGTCAATCCCTCGAAACAGTCAAGTGTCCGCTCAACCAGTCACGATTGTCACTGCATGAAAAGGAAGAAGAACGAACGTGCAGAGCGTGCCCCCTCCCCTCCCGCCCGTCACTTGCTTTCATCCTGGCAATTTTTCCAAATTTTTCAGCGTCGTGGCCGTGTGGACGCGTGGGCGTCGATGCTTTCTCTTCCGTTTGTAGAACGCTCTCGGCAGAAGAGGTTCACGGGTGTGCACGGTGCGCCGCCGTGGCGACCGATATAAACGGGAGACAAAACTAATTAGCCAGGATTATTAGAGACAATATGGCAAATTGCGCTTACTCACGGCCCCGCAGCACGATCGTGCGCCGCGATAGACAACACTCGGAGCGTCAGCACGATTCAGTTCATTAATTATACCCGGCTTACGATTACAAGATCGCTTTAATTGCAATTACGCAATCGGCCTCCCGATCGATATATATCGCTGCACGTCGAGCCATGTATCGCTGCAGGCTGCTTTTGTGCCACACACACGTACACGCGTACACTGGTGCAAATCGTTTTCTTTCGTTGTTCTTTTCCTCCGTACGAAAGCATTCTGCGTGGATACATTATACACGAAGCTTATTAAAACAACGGATAAAAGGTTCACGTAGGTGAAGTCGATGAACGTTGCTAAATGATTCATTAAATAACGCAGGGAACGAGTTTGGTTTTGCACTATGTCTTGTATCGACCGCATGGACCTTTTGGTTTTAGTGGTTTCACTCGTAAATCACACGTGTCGAAACGTTTCTGTTGTGACGTTTATTTTGTTAGTCGATTTACCGTGAAATGTCGTAAAATACGTAATGAGTATCGGTAACGGTGATTATTATTTATCGCGTACCGTGTGAATTTGTTGAATCGAGAAATAGATCGTTAGTCTCGCAAATGGTGGTCGTTACGTGTTTATATTTTGATATGCGAGACGACGATGCGTGTTGCTGACGATCCCCGTTCTGCGAGTAGTGGTTCTTGACGAAACGCAGTCAGCGAGACTCAGCGAGACATAGCGAGACGCGCAGCATCAAATATCAAATGCAATTACGATCGCAGTAAATCTCTTTAACGCGAATGTTACTTTTTTTTTTTTTTTTCTATAGCAGACGTTCTATCGCAATAATTTAGATTTAGAACAGTTCCTCTTCGCTTGTTCTATTTCCGTCGAGTTTATTTCTGCTTCTCGAATATCGAAGGATCGTCAACTTCAAAGAAACTGGACGTTTTGAGAGAAACGTCGAGACAAGAAGTCAAATACGCTTGCCTCGAGATTAACAAAGCATCGTACGATAGAGAGACACGGTTAAATTGAAAATTAGTGGAAAGACGTGGCAGGGTTAAAATTACCCTATCTCGTATTGTAGTTCTTTTGTTCGGGAAATGTTGGATCTTGAACGAACGTATCTACTTTCCTCCATATCCAAACTTTTCAATATTCTTCTACCGTATGCACGTTACTTTCTCGTATCCACGTTCATATCGTTACGATGCACGCTTACATAATCTGGAGTGGAACGTTAACGTTGTCGCAGAACAATACGTCACGTCGGTGGCTCAAATGAGTCAGAATGACCTCTCACCGGCGTGGCGCGGCGTCGAGATCCAGTACCGTGGATCGAATGTCCGCCACCCACGGCCGTCGATCGCCGATAGATCACACCTGATCGTAAATAGATCACTCGCGCCTGTTGTAAGCCTGTAGGCGTACCTCGCGACTCGAACGTTTGGCCAAAGTGATTTTCAACTTTGTCTCGAATCAATGCCACCGATCTCATTATAGATATCCCGTGGAAACGTTGTCTTGTCAGCCGTTTTTCTCGTTTCGTTCTATTTTTCGGTTGGTCTCGATCGAACAATCATTCGCCGCACGCACGAACGAGTTATTATATACCGAGTGAAGGATTTGCTAATAAAACGGACTAATTAACTTATTCGTCGCTCGTCCGCTCGATGAATTTCAATGGGCCGAGAGCCTGACGTTATCCTTGACGTATCGGAGCCCGAGCAAACTGCTCCAATTAAATCGCAACGAGCATTGATACGATTCGATCGATATAATTGTCCGTGCTTATGGAATGAAACGAAGCGAATTGGTTATTAGAGTACGATTACGAGTTATTAATTCTGCACGGGATGGATAATTTGTCGAGACACTGAGATTTATCTGTGGCTCTGTTGCGAAATCAAACCGAGGTGAACGTAGAAAGCTGATCTAACGCTTTATATTTTCACTTCAAAATTATCGTTTTCTTATTCTCGATTACGGTTACGCCCTTATCCTCTTTTATCCCAGGAATTTTAACGTGCACGCGAGAAAATTTTAACGTGTTTATTTATCGGCAGCTTGTTATCCGCTATTCCTAGCATTTCGTTAACGATATTAGTGGTAGAGTCCAGTGAGAGGGTTCAGGACGCGTAAGAAATTTGTCGAAAATTGATAGAAATCCTTGGACGGAATGTCAAAGTCAATAGCTATTCGTAGCTTTTATCGCTTTTATCGCTTTTATCGCTTGACTCGTCACATTGGAATCGAATTGGACGATTGGATTTTAACGCTCCGATCGGATCGCTGCTCCCGATTGATCCCTCGCGAAATAACGTTTAGTGACACGGTGGGAGTTGGTGAAAATTATTATGCAGCGTTAACGACCTGCGGATAAGGGGATTGTTTACGATCGCCGTAAGTTAGCCATTGTTTGCACAGGAGAGAATATTGTCTCTCTATCGTTTGCTTTATGGCCGTTCTCCTGGTTACCCTCTCTGTGTATTGTGGCGAGCCACGAGGAGCCAACCAAGGGGAGAGACAACTGAAGGGAAAAGGAAAGTAGAGGTGAAATCGTGGAGGCAAGAAGTCTGTGCTTCTTCGGGATATCGAGAAATCTCGTGTCCAGGAACGACGAATAATTCTCTCTTCCTCTCGAGACCTGTGCTCCATCGCTGGGATCGATCGACAGAAACGTACGGAAACGCGAATTTTTATGCCACGCTACGTCGTCGAATTTTTAGTTTTCGTTTCATCTGCCGTGTCGTGGTCGTTGAATGAAGCGACAACAAAGAGGGGGAGGGGGATGGTTTCCGACCCGATGAATATATCCTGAAACAATTGAAAGACATTTATCGGTGGGACAAGGTTGCAATTGGTTGGATTTATTGAGAATTGTTCTTTGAGAATATCTCGTTTTCGTGCGACTCGAAAGTAGCGTTCAATTTCATACATCGCTGATGTCGAACAACTGGCAAGAAAATTTTGATTCGTAGTCAAAACGGAGATTCTGAAACCTGAGATTGATCGTGAATTCGTGGTTCGCAGCTCTAATCAAATACTTCAGAGGAAGGTGTCGATTACAAGATTTGTCGGGAGAAATTCTTTTGCGAAGATGCGTAGTTTCTATAAAGATCAGCAAAGACTGGCAACTCTGATTTCGAAATTGGCATAGTGACGACTTCTCCTATTTTCGTACGGATTACAACGTAGTTCGATTCGAATAACACGCTAGACCAATAAAATAAAACATGGAACATAGAGATTAAGTCGCAACAGATACGCGTGAGTGGTCGATTTGACGAAAATCGGTCTCTACTCAGGAGATGAATAACGAGAATCGCATCTTATATCCTAATTTTTATATTTTCAGCGCGATTCAAGCTTCTAAAGTAAAAGAATTCTTAATCCTGCTCTTGACATTCTTTACCATTAGCATAAATCTTCTTTTACACTGCAAATCGCTGATCGAACGCTTGGTTTTACCGCGTGTAAGTGTCTATCAACCCCTCGACAAGTTCACGAACAGGCAAGCAGCTCATTAAGCTTCCTAATTATGCGACACAATTAAGGAAGTGCTCCTCCTCTCGCGCATAGAATCTCGAGATTTTTCCTTTCCGTAGAAGATCGAGACGTGTATCGACCTAGAAACTCGGGTTCGCCATCGTCTTCCTTCGAATCCCGGTTTCACCAGCGAAAAATCCTGTCACGAACACAAGGGAAGCATTAACGACGTATTGTTTTAACGCGCGGAGCATTGTTCGACGTTTGTTCAGCAGTTGCAAGTGTGTGACGCATTGTCTGGATTAACTGAGGCGCCAGGAAGCGGTAAAACCGGACTTTTCTATGTTTCGTTTCTTGATTTACGAATTCCTGGGCGAACGATTCAATTCCACGTGATTGCTCTGTTGTTGCTAAATGGGGCATCAATCATCACGCAACAAAGGTTTTCTGGCAGATGAACTCGCGTTGCCGATGGATATTTTTAAGAAGATGCTCTTTGTCTCTGTATTTAGGTTGTGAGAATTCCTCTAGCTTGAAATTGATTTCTTTGGTATTTTGCGTCTAGATGATCACGGAGATGAAAAGCAAACGAGGAAAGTGACGGTATGAGAATTAATAGATTGATTGAAATAATTCTGATCAGGAGTAATCGTTGCAAATGGTAGAAATCGTTTCTGGTTTCTTTAATTGGACCATCGTCATAATCCTTTTATGGATGATTCTCATCTACAAAGGAATTCTCTCCCGTACATTAAAATGGATTTCCTTTCTTTCCATCTTATCGCTAATTTCTTTTCTTGCTTCTTAACAAACGAAATACTGAATTTTAGGAAAATCACGTTTTATCACATTTCAGGAAAAACGGTGACCAAAGTTATTAGCGAAAGGACGTAAAATCGGGATAAGTTGTATGTCAGGGAGGATTTCGCTTTTCGTATTAAATTATGTATGCGGACAGGACGATGTCGTGATACTAAAAATGTTAATCAACGATTCAAACGTCACGATAATGGCATACCACGTAGCTTACGATACTGTCGTATCTCGTTTGATGGATTAATTTTGCTGTTCCTCCGCAATCAACCGTTCTTTTCCCTGTTAACAGTCCTCACGATGACAAAATGCGCGCGCGACTCGCTTACAGTATTGCAAGGCGTGACTCATTCGACGTCTCTTGCTCGACCACGCGTGATTATTTCACGTTTGAAACCACCTCCGCGGTGGTAGACATACGCCACACTGTCGACATTGCCACCTCTCCTTTTATACTTGTACTGCATTCTATGTACTTCTTACTACTTACGCGTTATTATTGATCGCGTTGTCTCAGACCGCTGACAGTTTCTACGATCCAATGAAGATGGCATCCTGGCTGATTTACACTCATCTTCATTTCGATTTACTGAAAATGGGAAGAGAAAAGATGGGCAAAGGGAAAAGAAAATAAAGAGAAAGCACGCGTGGAAATAATCTTAAACGTTTTAAACAGATTTATGTGCTAATCGATCCAACAAATGCGGTGCACTAAACGTCACAGAAACGTATTATACGCGTATACATTTCCAGTAGTTATATCTTTATTCGTCCAATGAGGCTGGAATTTATGTAAAATAACTATCCTTCGTTGGAATGATCAACTAAAGTTTTCAGAAAATATTCGACGATGATATACCTACCTTCTATTTAAATTATTAAAAGAAAAAAAAGAAGAAGAAGAATCCAATAGTACGGTGGTAATATCCCTGCAAAAATAAGTCACAAGACTTGCTTCTCTATGAATTACAAATTCGATAAAGATTAAAATGGACGATAAACCGAGAACCGGACGTGCAGAGCAGATCGAAGAAAACTCGTGAAATAGCGTACCAGAGACGAATAAAGCACGGCTTATCTCCGATAACGTGCCAGTTTTACCATTGAATCTGGCGAGGTCGGTCGTAAATTTGCAATTAGCGAATCCGATCCTGCCCTATCGGATCGTATGGTATATGCATTCTAAATTTCTTGGCGAAGACAGGATCCTTGGTCCTCCGTATACACGAACGTGGGTGTTCCCATTAAGATTACCGATCTTCATGAGCATCGATCGCGACAAGTGTCCCGCGGAACGATTCGAGAACGCGAAACGATTGTCCCCGCCGTTAGTTGGAAGAGATTAGATTGCGAGCTCGCTGATGCAGGCGGTTCACGATCGTGAAATACCTTTATTTCCACGGGGATCCACGACTTTTGCCTCGATCGTATAAGCTCGATCGGATCGCATAAGCCGATCCTGTCCGGGAGTCGCTCATAAACGAGATCGTTATCGACCCCGAGTTATCGTAATCGTTTATTCGCGATACACGTATAGCTACCGATCGTGATACCGCAGATAGACCCTGATGACATCCTCCGTGGGGGATAACAATAGTGATAAGTATATGTCTAGTATCGAATCACGATCCGCAATTGTGCTCAACGGCGGTTTGGCCATAACTCCTTATTAATATATACAATCCGGCGAAGAGACTTTAATGTTGATGAGTAACATTGACGTCTGACATTTCCCACGTGTACGCTCTGCTAGACGTTGTAATTCGGTGATCTTTACGACGATAATCCCGAAATGTCATTCTCATTAACCACTGTCTGATCATACGATCGTACGATTTCACCTTTTTTCTCATCCTGGACCAACTTTTTGTGGGTTGTTGCCAAAGGTTCGGTAGGTTATTTGCTTTTCACCTGGTCGATTCGCGAGTCGAATCGAGTTTTCGTTTTAGCAAATTCTCTTGACGGTCGATAGAAAGAAATTTCGTTGTTCGCGAATTAAAAGGAACAGGCGCGATGTTTGCCCTCTGATTTTTATCTTGAGCTTTACGATGATCGTATGTGCATACGCGTACGTCGAGGGATAGCTGAAAATTTGCACTCTTTGAAAATTGATTCATTCTGACCAAGAATCGCGAAACTTTTGCTTTCGAAATCAAATCTATATTTCGTGACGAATGACGGAGGGCATTTCTTAACGAATTGCTAAATTTCTTTTTTACCGATCTTCGTTATGTCGAGAACTCTGCTAGGGAAATTATATCAACGTCAGAGTGAATCATTTTTAATTATACAGAATTGAACGTCGTGTCGTGACCTCTTCACGGATCAGTGTTCGGGAAAATTTGTGTGAGATCGTTGGCACGTTGATTCTATGGCTGTACCGCTATACGCTGAAGTATATCTGGTAAGGTGTTCGTACGGGACTACCACTCTTTGACTCCGGACCACGCCGTCATTTTCATAATGACAATGGCTCGACAACCTACACGGAGTAACTATGATGAGTAGTTTACGGAGTACGGTTTACGGTGTGACTCCCGCCACCTTCGCAAATCTCGAGCCGGTCGAGTCATGAATTTCTACCGATCTCCGACCGATTTACACGCCGATCCACGACATACCATGACGATTACATTAGCCATTTCACGATAGATTTACTCGATAGTATTTGCGTTTCTTTTGTTCACTTGACCAAATTTCAAACAGTCTACTTTATATCGAGAGAACATGAAGATATTCGGTTTGAACCGTCCGTTATAATTATTTTTAATTCAAATAAGTCGTTCCAAAGTTGCCTGTAAAACAAAATTACAAATTAACAATATTAACGCTAAACCTGTCGACATTTCATGTATACCTAATCCTACCATGATGAGCGGTCAAATGACCGCTTGAGAAAAAAAAAAATAGGTATCTTAATATAGAAAGAGATTTTAGCCAATTTTTTTCGGAAAGTAAACAGCAAAGAAAGTTGTGAATATTGAAAAACGGGTTGTACGTATATTATAGGAAAAGCGAATAAGTTACGTGGCGATGCAGTGACGTTGTATATAAGAAATTCTAAACGAAACTTCAAAAACGGTCATTTGACCGCGCGATGGTAGGTTTAGTGTTAAACGTATGTTGGTTATGAGCATGTGCTTTTCAATCGAATAACACCTCGTAAAACCGACGCATTTTCAAGTCTACCTCTACAAAATTCCACTCGTGGAAATTGTTCGTCGAACGTCTACTCTGCATCCGAAAGAGTCGAGTGGAATTGACTTCTAGAAATTATTTCCCATCAAAGTCGCGTGTATTTAGCCAACCGTGACAATTGGAAAGAATCGTTTGTTATCGAATTACTATTCTCCGAATCGCTAATGAAAATTCCGAGAGGAGTTCCGAAACTCTCCAAATAGAATACCTCAAACGATATACTCACTGCAAATAAATTCACAGAACTGCGTTTCTCGTTTCTCGACGAGCCATTTGACCCCGTTCGTCGTTTCCGAGGATTTCGAGGTCGATGAGGGCAAAGTGGAGAAGCACAAGGCAGAAAAAGACGACGCTCTCGGCTTTCTCGATTTGCATTCTGCGTTCGAGGTGGCACGTGGGCCACGGTGAGGCTGCAATAATGAATCGCGCTTATGCATACAAGCAGTGACACCTTCCTCGGCTGGAGAAGTGTGAATCATCGGTTGGCTCGGCCACGAGAGTTTCTCTCCTCTATTCCGTCTTTGTCCGTGGCTCACCTACCTGGTCGCTTTGCCCTCGCCTCTCTGTCGCGGTGCACAATGCACGTGCATCACGCGGCGCCCCGGCAACTAGTTATTATAACGTTAAATTATAGGTATCCACGTAGGTGACACGCAACGGCATCGATGCGTGAGCCAGTCGCGATTTATTCCACGCGTTTTGTCCCTCGGCGCCGAACGCAACAAGTGGGCTGGTTCGATTCACGCTCGACGACATCCTGGTAATTAATTAATGAGTGCTGCGTTTAACAGACACGGCGACTGACGATCGAATAGGCGAAGCGTTTAATTAAACTATGGTTGTTCGTTTTGACGACTGGATTTGCTTCTTTCCTTTTCTTTTCTCTTTTTTTTTTTTTTTGTTTTTCGCCACGTTCGAAGGTTTGAGAATAATTTGAAACGCGACGAGGGTAAATGTAGGTTTTTGGAGATTTGCGTGGTTTTTATCGTAACTCATCGGAGAGGTAGAATATTTCTATCTCTGTTCGACTGCGAGAGTAAATTAATAATTTTTTGGTGAAAATTGTTTTTTTTTTTTGAGATTTATGTAGTTCTTGTCGTAATCGCTTGAAAAGCCACAAATTGAAAATATTGGCTGTTCTGTTTCTTAAATCCTAAAGCGCATCGGAATTATTCTCGAGCGCGTCGTTGGAAGTAGTTGGTACGTGGTTAAAAACATCTCGGATACGGAGGAGCATTCGAGCGCAATCAATTACCCAAAGCTTGTTAATCTGTAACCAAATCTCGGTTAACAAGACACGACCAATTTGCTGAAAAGCCCGGGGCTAATGGTACGAAATCTCGAATTCGATTCGTTAGAGGGAACTTGCCCATGGGGCTCATTGTACTGCGGAATATTGC
This sequence comes from Bombus superbus, assembly GCA_014737385.1. Classification (NCBI taxonomy): domain Eukaryota; kingdom Metazoa; phylum Arthropoda; class Insecta; order Hymenoptera; family Apidae; genus Bombus; species Bombus superbus. The sequence continues at coordinate 1,180,802 of JACXIK010000065.1, read as the reverse complement.
TATCACCGCGGTACCATCCGGCGAACAAAGCACCTGCGTTCAAATAATAAGGATCTCGAAAGGAAAGGTCGTCGATAGCCGTTAGTGTCCGGGTGCGCGAGGTTATCCGTGCCATGGATCGGGCGCACTGGCGTTCTGAATTCCCTTGCGAGCACTGATCCAGTAGAAAAGGAGGATAAAACTGCGAGGAAAACAGGGATATGTCGCCTGTAAGGAACGTTGGTGGAAAAGAGAGGAGAAAGTGACGCAGAAAGAAACGGAGACGGTCGACACCCACTCGCGTTTCACGCGACCGTGGCCCGGGTAAACGTGTAATAATACACGCGAGCAACCGGATGGTCGCGTTGCACCGGGCCGCAAGGATGCATATAAATCGAGGTGACATAATTTGCTTAATTCACCGACAGGGAAAGGGAGACGGCGCTGGGTAACGCGTTCAGCAGGCTCCGTTTTACAGGCGTCAACTTGCGCGTGATAAGGAATTAGACTGGTCATACCTGAAGCATTTGAAGCATTATGCGAGCTCCCGCCTCGGTTAATTGATAATGCTAGCCGGATAAGGCTATTGAAATAGACCTCTAAGCTTGATGTACGAGTTACGCGAGACGGAGAAGTTTAATGGAATTATACGGACGATATCAAGCCGCGGATTGTAGGATAAAGTGACTCACGTTGGCCTTTTTTTCTCTTGACTTTGCGGACTTTTTTTTTTAGAGACTGAGCTAAGTAGCTCGGAAGTAGGAGAAAAAGATAATGATATATAGTATTATAAAGCAGGACATTACAATATAGCATAGAATGCTATATAATGCTATACAGTATAGATATATAAAATGACAATTGTATAAATAGAAGTATGTTCAATATTACGGTACTACGCTAGAGTTCCGTCTATCTGAATTTCATTTATCGAAACAAAATTGCGATCAGTGCCCCGGTGAATTCACTTATTTGGACGCAAAATCCTCTCACGTAAACGAAAAGTTGGAGTTAACTCCTGTTAGTTCTATGAACTGTTTGTTCCTCGATGAGTTTGGACAAGTGGAGTTTCAACATACTTTTTCATCCGCATACCTCTATAAACGGCAAAAGGATAACAAGGAAAAAGGACAGTTCCAAAGAAACAGGAAAGAAAAAGAAAATTATATCTCTCTTTCCTTTTGTAAGAAAGTAACAGATGCACAACCTGTTTTCGTTTTATATTATTTTATCGAATCACGTACGATCCATTTTGTTCTATTTCTATTATTACGATCGTACATGATTCGACAAAAATAATATAAAACAGAGAACGCGGTGCATCCGTTACTTTCTTACAAAACGAAAGAAACTTTTGGGACAACCTAATGTTACAGTACAACGTTGTACAATAAAGTTAGCAATTGTAGAAATCATCAAACTTGTATTGCAATGCTACCTTGGGTACAATGCTAATAATATTAATAGCGCCCATATCTCTGACATTTACTTACCCTTATTTAACACCTTGTCGCTACATTTTAACGACACAAATTTCTACAAGCTGCGATGTTAGATAATTAAATACTTGCACAGTGTTATGATTAAGTGTCCCTGTTGCAACTAAGTGGGAGAGCATGTTGCATTAGCCAGGCGTTGAATCGCGGCAAGTACTCACCGCCGCTACGCAATCAGCTATCAGAGACAAGAATAAAGCCCGCAATTCCGGTAGCGATCGTGACATATACATACATACGCATTGTCAATCGACGATCATTACGTCGACGACGTAATGTCGCGGCCAGTTCGTCGAACGATATCCACGGTTGCTCTAGCCATGAATGAATGTGGCGCCAAGTGAATGGAGTGCGTCTGTTCCAACGTGCCTACGCACCACACAACGAGGTCCTGAGTTGAGTCGCGTGCACGCGTATTTACGCTACTCACCGAAAGAATATTATCGGCACTTGGTTACTTTTGGCAGAATGTAATTTGGAAAGACCCAGGGCGACTTTGTTTTTCGTTATAGCAGCCGTGGAATATCGCGCCAGGACGAAATTGATTTTTCAAAGTTGGAAAGATGATATTTTTGATATTGATATAAATGTCGAGCGTCGTGAAATAATTTTATTATTTAAGGGCACTGATTCGCAGCTTGTTTGTTTGGTTCTCGAGCTACAGTGGTGGATAAAGGAAAGTTTCTAAAATAATAAGCATGGAAAGATACGATAACTTTCCAAAATGGATCTGTTTCTAGTAAGAACGTGGAATAAATACAATATATGGCACAGGATAGACGAGTGTCAACCAGGATGGTAAACATTTTTAGTAGGAATGCTATCAGTCACCGTATAGAGATTCCTTTAAATCGATAGAGAAACTATCGTGATCAATCCTGGTAATAATATTTAAGACCAGTTAATACTTTGACGAATCGTTCATTTTATACTATACCCTTGAAAAGATTCTAAATAAATAATTTAAATTTCGCAGAATATGTATATGAATCTGTCGATTTCTTTCCTCAATTTCTTTGATGTTGTTTTTTAGAAAGTAATTCGAAGGATACTTTTAATCATCGCTTTATTACGAATTCGTATATTTTACTAACATTCGTGTTGATACAAAACGACCAAATTGTCTACGTACCTATGAGCGGGCAGTGTATACGCATGGCCAGCGATCCTGGCGAGGATCGTTGATTAATTTGCACGCACTTTACCAGTACGCCTCCGTTGTCGCTCATTAATCCAACTCGGCGGACCTACATCGAAGCTTGTTAATAATTCACTCGATAAATTTCGTCGTGTTCAAATATTTCTCCGGTTGGTCGATGTTTTCGTTATTCAATTCCATAGTTATTTCTTTTCTTATCCCACGTGCGAATACAAATTCGATATTGGCTATTGGTTTGGGTCCTACGACTTATCGACGCGATTATCGGTTATTAAATCCGCTCGATTCTCTCTGGCGAACGCGTTCGACGACTCCTTAATCGTGATAGTCGATCGCTGCAAGCGACAACCACTGTATCGTGGCAGGCGAAATGCCAACCGGTCGATATCTACGGCACCAAAGCGGTCGAGCAACTTTGATGTGACGTGACCAAATTGATTCATGGCTCATTGTCACGCACGGTTCGCGAACGATCGCGAGCTAATTATCCGCGACGGTGTTCCGAGACTCTCCGTGCCGGGCTTGTTACACGTGGATTATACACGGGGGTGTGTATCGTTTCGTTCGTGATTCCCTGTTTACCTAATCCCACTGTCGACTGTTTTTGCACCGATAGCTGTTCCTTGTAAATCGCCACGATTAGAGCGTTATCGAGTGTACCGTATATTAGTGGCGATAGTAATGACAGCGTTAGGTGTGTTGCGTTGCTATTAGCGGGAATACTAATGATAGCGTTTGTGCTAGTGGTTAAGAAGGGACTATCAGGTGTGCTTGCTGATTGATTAGGTATTGACACGATCGAGTGGTAGGTAATAATTGAGTCTGCGATGAAAAAGGAACGATATTGGGAAAAGATGCTTGAGACAAGTGGAAGTAGGCTGAAGCACGTATGACAGGGCTTTTTCTTACCGTTCTTGATCATAAAGTCTGTATTTGTGTAGCTGCGATTTTCTGTCGCGAATGACGCCGAGATCTGCATAATTCGATAAATAACCTGCACTGGTCATTATGCGAGGAACAGTTGTATGGTAAGAATTATAACCTATCCTGTCCACTAACGAACGTCGCTATAAATAAATAGACTACATAAAGTCATCAAGAGGAGACAGGAAAATTTATCAGATCGATGAATACAACAAATGGATCAACTAATCTCACGCGCTGTTTCTCGTATACCACTTTTTTCATACGAAGGATAAGCTCTGGTACAATGTTAAATTTTATCTGGGGAGAAATAAGCGTAGACGATTAATAGGAAGATTTTCTCAACACACCGCTACTCTAGAATCTCTTGTATTTCTTAACGATCAAAAACAAACAACGAGTATCTTTGATAAATTTCATGCCGAATTTCGAGTCAGTCCGTTAACTTTAATCGGATTCTTCTATAATCTCTAACGAGAAACTTTTGCAATCGCGGAGTTGAACCGTGGCGTTTCTGCGCAAGAGAAATTGCAAAATTCACAAAAACAAGGTTGATCGGTGGTTTATCGTCCGAGACGCTTGCATGTACATAACGCTTAGCGTTACCAAAGAACAAGATAAATATATCTGAAAAACTAATCTTCTTCAAAGACCGATAAACAGCATGAGGGACGATATCGACCAACACATCATCCGGTCGGTGGTGCTTCAAAAAATAAAACTCAGCTACCTGCTGAACGAATAAAGCCCCAGAGAGGGCGAGGGGGGACGGTGAAATCGAGCAGCCAGATATACATATACACATTTAACGATTGCCCGGAGGAGGCTGGTCGGCGATCTTATCGACGACGGGCCCGTGGTCGGATGACGGGCAGGAATTAGGCAATTACGCGCCGCTTAATTGCTAATTACTCAAGGGCGCAACAGGCCCGGACACTAATTACTCCTGCTGACAATTTATATCGTGGTGGACAACACACGCTTGGAACGCGCGCGTGATAATTGTCGCTGTTACACACACTAGTTAGCCGACGTACATAATTATCGGAGAAGGGGTTGTCTCGTGACGCTGGAGAGAATAGGTTCCTTCCACCGTCTGGAAAGAATTCCGGGTTAAAATCCCGAAAGGATGATGACGAGCCCGTGCACGGATTACCGGGAATCATCGAAAATCGTAATTCATCGATCACGATCACGGGATGAAACGAGAGCCCCTATAATCTCTGTGATTACCGGTTTTTTGGAAGGTAAGCGCGCACCGAGGGTCAACGAACCCCGACGAAATGGGGCCCGCGAGCCAACGCGGATGGAATCCAGCCAACGAGACTTCCTACTTTTCTCTCCCGCCACCGATTGCTCTTTTCGGACACCGTTTATCTCGAAATTGTTTTAACGAGGACTGCTGAACGTTCCCGGCATTCGACTGATTCACAGACGAGGCACGCTATGGTTCTTTTTATCCGAAAGGTGTATCGTAGATTTCACGCGAGACGTTTGAGCGTTGCGTGTTGTTCGATTGGGCGTGTAGCTCATTCTGCGGTTCGCTCTGGGAATTTTCTTTGGCAAGTCGGACTTGGAGTAGAGAGGTAGGTGTTGATTCGAAGTAGTTTATTCTGCGAAGAATTTGTAAGTTAGGGCGATTGCGTGTTCTCACAAACTCGAGACATCAAAGCAATCCGATATATGTACATATAGATCCTTAGGAGTGTATGGCATTGCAACTAATAAAATAGCTCTCAGAGGTTAAGTAATATACGCGCGTCGAACATCGGACGTCAATGGAGAAAATTCCTTTTCTTTCGACGAGTGGAAGTTCTATTCGAAGGTGTCGATGCGTACGATACATTTCTCCGTTTCTCGCGTCACCGATATCGAGTCGATTGATCTGTTTTCAAATATACGTCGCTCGAGAATGACCCGTCGTCGATTTTAGCGAATCACGAAACAAATTATACGCATGTTAGTTCGACCGAGATATTCTACTGGCTCGAATAAGCCTGCGCTAAATTTGCTAGAATCTTACTGTACGTTGAATTTTCGAGCGAAAAGGAGGAACGGACGCGCAGGACGATTACCGCGAGCCACTGTGACGGTCGGTGTGATTGAAAAGCGTCCTGGTGGACGGAAATGGAAACGCCCACGCGATATTAGCACGGTCGCCCCGTGAATTGAACTGCATGAACGCGTGCTACATTGCGAATTCGTGTACATACATATATGTATGGGCACGGAGTACGCGTGTATTCCATTAACGCGATCCGAACGCATCGCTCGCCTCCCTAGCTCCGTTGCACCGCGTTATTTATGTGACGTGTCATTATAAACTCTTAATTGTTTGACTAATGTGCAGCTAAGTGTACGCCGCTGCAATACCGTGTACGGCTACCGTGGCACCTTCGGCTCTTTTTTTTTTTTTTTGTTTTTTGTTTTTTTCTTTTATTAATTTTCGCCAACACGATTTCTGGTTAAGAGCGGCGCCTCTTCGTTGACCAATTAAAGCAGAGATCCTTTTGGGGACGCAATATCGAGTCGAACGAAATTGCACGGCCACCGACCAAAGCAAGAATTCATCAACTTTGTTTAATGAAAGATTAACATATTTATGGGACACGTACGTGAAATGCCATTTCTAATTACATTCTGTGAGACGCGTCTAACGGTGTGAAGATACCTTTGTTATGCTGATTGGCTCGAGAGGGTGGTACGTCGGTATAGCCGACGTTGAAGATGAGAAATTTGAGGAGAGAATTGGAAAATGTTCGTAAGTTGGGTTGTGATCGTTTGAAATTGGAATCCTTGAATAGCAACGCATCGATGCAGCGATGCATCGATAAGGAAGATATCTATTTATTGTCGTTTGTTCGTGGAATTTATATCAGACGAAGATTTAATTAACCTATAAATGTGCCTATAACTCCTCTATACTCGTATAATGTTCCTAATATAGTTCGTCTTGGAGGGACGACCATCTTTTAGAAGATCAGTGGATAGTAATCGATTATATACGATCGATACATGCAATTCGGAGACCAAGTAAAGAAAAAAAAATGATATTATTTCGAAGAACGTTGGGAAAAGATCGGAACATGTCCCAATTACAGTAACATCTCCGAAGAAGCGTTAAATCTGTAAAGTCACGATTAACCTAAGATCAACGTTCTAACAATTCCCTGTGCGTTTGCTCAAAGATAAAATAATACAGCGAATAATACGTCAAAAAGGCTATAGCGCGACAATAATCTTTCTAGACTCTTCACATAGAAATCCCATTATCTCGCGAAGATGAACCCTTAATTACTGTATAGTTCTTCTTTGAAGGGTGCGAGAAAAGGGAGGCGCCGAATTTCAGGAAGCCAACGTGTCCTAGATCCCCGGAAGATACACAGCCAATTACCTTGCAACGTGATGGTTATCTAACTCGATCCTAAGAATATCCAGCGCAAAAAGACGGAACAAAAGAAGAGTAAGATACCCCATGGCGGAGGATCATTATATCCATGGTATCGGTTAAAACAATGCTCGGTGATTTTCGCACCTGGCTGACAGCTATGAGCTGGCTGGAAGCCCGATTAAATATTGATTTTAGCTAGAACAGTGGAATCCAAGGGGAGGCGAAGAGGGGGGAAGGTTAACAGCGGGATCCTGAAGAGAGAAGACGCTTGGAGGCACCTGCCAATTTCGGATGATGACTTTGCGGCCGATTTCCAGGGCTATTGTTTTTGCGAGCCGACCGGCTCCGGCGCCCCGTCGTCTCTGCAGGTTATACGCTTATCGATACATCGATAATGGAGTGTGGGTGCCCCGTCTTCTTTGGCCTCTATACTCGAACCGTGACCTCGGTTCGTCTGTCTCTCGCGCGCAGCTAATAGACCATTGAATATGTTGATGGAACGTGTGTGCTCGTCGATAGTCGGTGGTTCAACGTATGTACGAAGAACGTGAGAGGAGAGAGAGAGAGAGAGGGGGGGGGAATTCGAATTAAATTGCATAACGTTGCTTCGGTGGAAGTGGGCAGCGAAAATAATTGAAAGACTAATGGGCTTCTTGGAGGCGCAGCGAGTGGCAAAAATTCGCCGGTCCATTAGAATTTCAAGAACCTGGACCATAGATTTATGGTCGTATGGTGGAAAATGCGACGGAGGTGTAAAGCCTCGTTTACAAGGCGCTTTACGAGGTCGGAATGATTGGCGGTGGCTTTGGAACTGTCACTCTCTGACAGGACCATCCTTCAGGGTGGTTAGTGTTTTGCGTGTTCAATCGACGTTTTAATTATCTTTAAAGGCTCGTCTGAAAGTAAACTTTAATCGTTTCTTTAAATTCTTTCACGAATCAATTTTGAACATTTTTATGAATAGCAAGCAGCTCCTTTTTCCATTTTTATTCGTGAAAACGATACGAATATTATGGTAGCGATGCCAGTGAAGCGAATGCCAGGATCAAAGATTTTCCTAGAGGCGACTCGAATCGTTTTCAACAATCAAATTTCAATTATGCGAAAACTCTTGCATAAAAGATCCAATCGATCTCAAGCAGCGCTCGTTCGGAATTCCTGCAACCACCGAAAGCTGCAATAAAATAACTATAAGACGCGTGTAAATTATTACGATATAGAACGGTGATGGAATAGTCAGACGTGGAAGTAAATTAAATTAACGAGCTCGTTGACTTTTCGCTCTTAACTGTATCTCGTATCCGTTATGCTAGAGCGCGAGAACGATGGAAAAAAAGGCGAATGATTCAGGTGTAACGAAGAAACCTTAGAACGTGGCGCGCTGGTGTCCGTAGAAGAAAGCCTTGCCTCGCGCTCGCCTTTCGTTTTCAATTTTTGTCGGGCTTCAGGGCCGGCTATTTTGCAACTGATCTTCGATCGCCCTCGGCACTGGGTCTGCTCGACAGGTGGGGACGTGTAGGACGATCATGGTTTATGGCAATAGCACGCGAGCCTCGCCCATTATGCGCCATGATGCATTCATTCGTTGAACACAACACCGATTTTATTATATACAAGGAGGCTAGCGACTGTCTAGCTGCTCTTTGACTACTGGAGAAGGCGCTGTCCTCCGTGATGTGACGACGACGACGACGACTGAATATTTACTTTTGATTTTTTAAATCAATTTTTGAAGTGCTAACGTTAAACTGGAGGATTAGAGAAAGTTTTCGAAGAAGAAAATGTGTCTCTTGAAAGGGAAAAGAATTTCCTTTCCAATGTCATATTTTATGAGTTTTTTAAATTTTCTGGTACCAAAGATTGAATTTGAATGGCTCCCTTAAAGTAGAATTAAAGAAAGTGGGAAAACTGTAGAAAGAAATTATTACCAATAAAAAATCCTGTTAATTCAATGGTGTGTAAGATTTGCAAACTAAATGCAAGAACCACGAAGGAACTTTGTGACGAAGAATGCGTATAAGTGTCTTGAAAGGAAACTTACTGCAATAGAGGTTTTTCTCTGAACGTCATCGATGTTTTATAAACGTCCAAATTTCTTTTTCCAAAGAAATTAAGAAGGAGAAGAACCATCGCCAACAAGAAATCTTGTTAGTTCGTGGCTGCAACATTGTTTTTGCTTGTTGCTCCAACTAATTTGTTACACGACAGGGTCTAGAAGCTGGAAATTGATAATTTCGACGAGTCACGCGTGAACTGCGCATTCATTTCCTTCCTGTTTCAGGATCTCGAAGATGTGGTAGGTTATCCCGCGGGACCGACGAGACACGCGTGAAATCCTTCTGTCAAGGACCGATCTTCTCATCCTGTTGCAAAGGATAACCGATTTCAAGGTTCGTTTTTACGTGAAATTCAAGTTCCTCGTCGAGATGATAGAGCAACCTTTATGTCTCGACCCTCGCGACTTGGAAACTTGTTTCACAATCGCTAGTTAGCTTTCGTTCAGACGCAACAATTGTGTGATAATAATAACAGAGTTGCAGCATTGCGTTCGAGCCTGTCCAAGGTCTCCAAGTGTAGATCCTTGACAGAAGAACACCGTACCTCTTCTTTATAAATTTTCACATCCGAGAAAATTCTCAAGCAACCATCGGATTGATGCATATGAAATTTCAATTTAATGGTAATAAATTATCTCGAAATTTACTAGCAAATTGTACAGAGAATCCTTGAATTTTAGAAGGAAATATTTCTATAGACTTTGAAGGCGACGAAGTTTTAGCTGGATACGTGGCAAATATGGTGTGATATTTCAAAGACATTAAACGCGATCAAAATTTTACGTACGAAAATTGTATTTCGTGCAATCTGGTAACTTGCGAGATGGCCACAATTTTTGTCGATTATATCCGCGAGGAAAGAAAGAGAAAAGAGAAAAAAAGATACCTTTCAGAACGGTATCGAACAAATCGTTAAATTTTTCAATCGATATTCTAGAGCACGCAAGAAAATACAAGGAAAGAATGGCAACACACGCAAACCAGCAGCTGGCTACTGAAACGAGCAAAACTCATACAGAAAGAGGGCTAAGAGAAAAGCAATCCCACTGACCTCGCTAAAGAAATAAAATAGACGATCTGGAAGATGGTAATCGTCCACATGTTATTTTGCAAGAATGGTATACAAATTACCAAATTTTGTCCCGTTGAACAAAAAAAGTATCTCTGTACCCAGAGCTTAAAATTAAAGAGTTTCGAGAAGAACCTGATTTAAGAAGGATCTGATTAAAAATTTTGGTGCCGGTACATAAGTGAAAGGCTATTTTCGGAGCAGAGGGCCTTGTCCTGCAGGCAGTGGCCGTCGCACCGAATTATACGAAATACGACGACTGCGATATCTTGTCGATCGTGTGCGGTTCGGGTTCGGGTTTCCGGGTAGCGTGTCAGCCTTGACTCCGGTCCGATAAGGCACGAAAACAGGAAGGGATTGAAGCACCGTTGACCCAGACCCGATTCCACCGTATCTTTTTAAAGGGAGCAACGCGTTTTAAACGCGCCGTCACACACACCATTGTCCCCACTGTACTATCGTTTTCAATTGGGCGACGATAATATTGCTTTTGAAACAGCTTTGAAACAGCTTTGAAACAGCTTTGAAACAGCTTTGAAACAGCTTTGAAGAGATGGATCGTAATTTTCCACGTGCTACGTAGTTACACACGCGGTCGCAGCAGAGAAAAGAATGCGAAGGATACGGTCGAACGATCCCGACAATATGGCTGTTATTACATCGTTTTGTTATCTATCGATCGTTGCATAGAAATCAGCCGTTGAGCGCGGTTCCAGAAGCTATATAAAGGCGGTTGATACGCGCGGCCGTGTGTCGACCGATCGTTTTACACGATCGGCCAATTCAACCTGGATGAAATTGAATTTCTAATAAACTAAGGCGCAACGAAGAGTGCGATTTATGCTTCGCGCGCCGGTCTTTTCTTCGGCTGCGAGCCCGATTTAAATGCGTCGTCGAACCCGGTCACCCGGCTCGGAACTTTCGAAATTCTTCTTTTTACCGGTGTCGTAAATTTGTTGGTAAAAACAGCCGTTCGTAACGAGTAGCGATCGCCGTGTTACCGATACCGTTTCCTATTATGATATTATCGTATATAATTCTCTGCATAGGATCGTTATCGGCCGTGGTTTCGTAAGACCATCTCGATCGGCGAGTTTTCTTGTTTCTGATTTTCTAAGCTTCGTGCGTTGAAACATTTATTCAGTTTCACCCTTGTTTGAGATTTCGAAGACAACGGGGTACATTTTCTTTATTTATCTTGTTCGATTATTTATTCGTTTATTTTGCTCGAAACCCTCCATGAAATAAGAATCGATCGGAATCTTTGGTTTTGCTTGAAATTACGAAGCTTTGAAGTTTGTGCTTTGTACGATTATGATCAAGGATCACTTGAGACATGCGTTGTCAAGCATCGCATGATCGATCAGGCTATTCGGGCCGTGCAGGTGAACGATGAACGATGAACGATGAACGATGAACGATACGTGTTGTTTGTCGTAAGCCAACAGTCTATCAGGATATTAGTCAGAGACGAAGAACGTCACTGGAACGAACCCCTGAAACTGATGTCCAGCAACGTTGAAGATTCCCGAGGAATTTAATCTGCTGATATGCGTAAGTACGTGCTCGGGCGATCCCTTCTCGATTTCACGGCGTTCTCGACGTCATCGTCGCCGTCTCGACGATATGCAAACTTGCAAAGTTGCACGCAGAGCTGGTTGCATATTCTCGTGATTGCATCGTAGTACCCGTCTCATTTCGTTAAGGTAAGATGCAAGAAGAAAGAGGAATGCGAAAGATAGACTAGAAGGATACACAGTAGTAACATTTGGAATATTATCCGAAACGAACAGAGTAAGTATCTCCGCTCGTACTTTGCAGCGAAATTCCGCTCATAATTTCAAATTGGTTCCAAACTTGATACGAAACTTGCCGTTTGTTAAATCCTGGTTCATATTCTGGCTCATGTGGTGGCTCATGTGGTGGCTCATGTGGTGGCTCATGTGGTGGCTCATGTGGTGGCTCCTATTCTGGCTCAAGCTAATTCACACTTTGTTCGTGTCCCGCTTCAGACTCGAGTAAACCTGGCTCGTGCCTCGACTCGAGCTCGTATCATAATTTGGTTGAAACGCGGCTGAAATTTCGCCAACGACGAACCAACGTTTTCGCTCGCAACAAAGTTGAAACGTCCGTCAAATACTTCGTACTTGGTCAAAGTTGGCTTGGATCGAATCTCAAGCACCGTAACGACATTCGAACTGAGACTTCCTGCAACGTTCCCTTAACTCTATCCCTGTCGCGAGATAACCATCGTGTAGCGTGCAACATCTAAAGGAACGCGTTGTCTCAACTTTATCTCAAATATCCCGCATCCAACGATCTAGTTTCAAAATCTTGCACCGTGCGACAGACACGCGACCGTTCAGCCCCGTTCTTCGTCCGAGTCCCACGTCCATTACGCTTTCCCTTGCAACAGATAATTGAACCGAAGCTGCCCGGATAGGATACACGCATCGAACGAATAGCGATGCATGTTCTCGAACGGTGTACGTTGTAATTGATCCGATATAACGATCTGGTGCTGTCAGAGTGGCGGGTGGATCGGTGGACGCGGTGCATGCGCGCATAAATGCATCTGAAATGCAGCGATCCAGCCCTGGACTGCAGGTAGAAAGAGCTCCAGATAAGAGGAGCGGGAATCGGGCGTACCGAGAATGCTTCGTCGAGGACATTCGATCCAATCTTCAATGCCTCGTCGGATACATTCCCGCTGGAGGGAAAAACGGTGCCAGGAAGGTGGCGATAATCTGCACGTGTCGCGAATATTTCGCGGGCTGGAGCACGCGCGGACGTAACCCGAGACGATGCACCAAGGCGCAAACCAGAGGTGTCGTCGCCGTTGTAAACACGGTGCAGTAGAAAGAGAGAAAAAGGGAAAGAAGGCGGAGAGAGGAAGGCGAGAGAGAGGATGGTGCCGCGGACACCGACGAATACCGGCTCGAATGACACCTGGACCTGGACCCGTAGCCGTCGCGCGTTTAACACGTATGCACACCACCGGCTTATCTACCCCGTGTATCGGTGGAAGCGCGCATTATCATTCGAATTTATGCCGATCTATGCGTTGATCAGCTTTCTCCGTTGTTTATTCGTATCCCGTCGCTACGTGCCGCGTGAAATTCGGATAAACCCATGGATATGTCGATGCATCGATACGGTGAGATTTTTAGCGATCCATGTACCGATCGGATTCTTCAAGTTCCTTCAATTTCTCGCGACCTTCGCGGCTGAAATATCTCTTCGTTGCACGTCGAGGTGTATTTTCAGTGTATTTCCAGTGTATTTCCAGTGTATTTCGTAGGTTCGACAATCGTCACTCGTTGTTTGGACGACTATAGGTTTGAAACGTGGCTTGTAAACGATTGTAAACGATTGTAAACGATTGTAAACGATCGACGTAATAGAACGTGGATATTTGCCGAGAAGTGGGAAGATCAAGCGATTTTGCTCGCTGATAATCAACTCGGACGAGAAACTTTGGATGTGTTAAACTTTGAACCAAACTAGCACCTTGTCGAGCCTGAGATTCTTCCGCCGAGAACTACGTCTACGTCCATGCTATTGAAAACTGGAAAGACTCTTCTTACAACATCTTCTTCGTCGTCTTACTTAGTACGACTTGATATGAATCTGTGCAACGACTTTTTCCAGACGAATTCGCGCTTGTCGATCAGTGCAACGGTTATCGTCAAACAACGAAGCGGAAAGCGCCGCTGTAGTTATTTAGACAATTTGACACGGTACAGTTCAAAGGCATTGCTCGAGAAACTTTCGGCGCGCTTCGTTTTCATCTTTCACGCTGTTTCGTGAGCGATACCTACGTTTGGAAAGCGAAGAGCATCGCGGTCAATTCGTAATATATAGATTAGATTACCGTCGTAGGAAACACCAACGTTGTTAGTCACTCTTGGCGCGTCACTCTGTTCCTCTTTCTCTGCCTGCCAACGCGCGCCTTGTAATGTATGCGCGCTTACTGGTTACTTGCATTCAGATGCGAGCACGCGGTGCGCGCGGAATATCTCGCGCGGCTGGTTGCGTCGCAGGCGAATCCTACACTCTGCAGTATGTAAACGTTGGATATCGTGGATTCCATACCCATAAGTAAGCGCTGTTAACACCTGACCGAACGACGATCAGCTGGCTATTGAATTTGTCGCGATACCGCGTGTTTCGTTCGCCGAATCGTTGCCAAATTCTTCTGCCGCGAACGAAAATATTTATGGAAATATTCGTAGGTTTTTAAAGAGGTCACTTGCCATTGTTATTAACCGGTTTAATTCCAGAATCGAGGATCGAGTCCAATTTTTCTGCTTTTGTTTTCGATAGCTTTATTTTTAATCGTGCCGTTTCGACCATTTAGCTTCTTGAAGAATCTCCTTACGATTCGTGGCGATATTCCGAACGTAGGTTCGATACCGTTAATTGAAACCGAGAATCAGCGAATTTTTCTAGCATGTAGGGAAAATTATTACTTGGTAATATACTCGCAACAAGCGATTTAAGCCTCGAACAGCGTATTGATATCCCTATCTAAAGTTATCGCGACCGTTGAACAAGGGGGACGTAGATAACGATTAGAAATTGATTTCCCGCATAGAAACTGCGGCGAGGCAATCACAGCTCGCGGAAGCACGTTATTTCCCGCGATAAGCCATTAGTTTGTTCGTGTTTTTGTGAAGGTTGGAGTAAAGCGGCAAGTAGCCATCGAGCAGGTTACTTTACAGCCCTTCGAACACGGTGAATGAAGCAATTTCCTCGAACGGCGGAAGCTCGGAGCCAGCGATAAATAATGAAATTATTGATCAATTAATTAAACCGGGAGCCTCTCGCGTTTAGAGCGAGGGAGAGGTAACGTGTATACAGGTTTTACGGCCCCGTGGAAAGGCCGTTTCACCGCGCGGTTTTAATATTGTCCACCGTGTTCCCTCATCGCAAATTACCTCGCGTATTATCCGGCTTTTTCTTGTCCGCCGACAGCGCGGACGGACATTCTCCGGCTCCGGTATCGTTTTCCAGGCGGCGTGCGCTGCGATTTACCGTTACGAAAGCACGTGTGACTGCATTAAATCTCGCGGTCGCGCGAGCCCGTCGAGTCCGTAGAAGGAGGAGGGTAGGAGAAGGAAGACAGATCGTAAGGTGCAGCCACATATAGCAGCGCAGCGTGCTTGCCCACGCCTCGTGATCCTTCACTGTTCTTCAACGTCGATATTCAAATCAGCGCCTCCTCCACCCTGTCCTTTCCTTCCCGCCACTATATACGTCCTCTTTTTACCACCTTTTCGTGCGGTAATTTACCGTTACAAAAGCCCTCGCCCACGCGTCTCTCCTCTCTCCTCTCTCCTCTCTCCTCTCTCCTCTCTCCCCTCTCCCCTCTCCGCGGATCTCCTCGTTTCCCCCCTTGCGTCTCTTGCCGCTCTGTACATCCTTGTCCTTTCCATGGCACGATCGAGGATCGATCCGTCGATTCACCGTTGCCATTGTACTCGCTCGAGCCTCGATCATCCTCTTTCAATCCTGTTCGCGTGCAACGAGAGACGATCCTCCTCGAGTCGACGTGGCAGGTGCCAGTGACCAAGAGACGAGCATAGGTGAAAAATGTTGAAAGTCACGATCGGTGAATACCGCGCGGCAGCAGGTATATATCCCTTTGGCTGGCGAAGGGACACTGATTAGCACCGGTTCGAGACCGGTGAACCGAACCGATTGGCCGGCCTTATACTTTTAATCCTCGCCGCTATCGCGTCAAGAATGAAGTCGCGGCGCGTGAAAGCCTCTTCGGGGCTACCTGTTTCGTGGGCCATATTTTGACCGCTGTTGGTCTCCTTAGCGTCGGATTAATTCACCGTGACGAGTGTGATCCGACGGTAGAAGGAGGTAAGAGGGTAGTTTTGCTTTTTTTTAAATCGGTTGGGTTATTTGGTACGGTCGATTGGTAGTGAATAGGTCGGATTAGACGGCTGATGCAGCTTCTTGTGTCATTGGCTTGCTGTTTTGTCGAGCCAAGAGATATTGGAAATCATTAGCGCAACGTGTATCGCGTACTTAGATTTGTCTAATTCTTTGGCAGTTCGGTTAAATTTCTGTTTGGAAATGTTTTCATTCGGCATCCTCTTGCGCTTTGAGCTTTCAGTTCAAATTATTCTCAAGTGTTGTCATTCATTCGCTTGTTTCTCCCCAAAAGATACGAATATCCATAAACGCCCGCAACGTCAAAGTAAAATTATGAATAAAAATATGATCATAATATCGAACGAAACCGAAACAAAATTCCCACCGATGTAAAACCACGAATGCCTCGCCAATCTCTTGGCGGCTCTCCTTCCAAAATCCATCCCCGTTGAGCCATCTTCTCCAAACCAAGAACCATTCCGTGTACTCATGACTGAGAATTGCTTGGGCCGATTCAATTTCACAGATACGGTCGTAAAGCCGCGCTGTGGCTAATACGAAACACTGGTCGAGGTTCCTACCGAGTTCGCTACGAACGTTCTCACCGGCGACACACACGGGCCCCACCACCCTCGTCCGTCGCTTAACGACCGACAGCCACACCTGTACACGCGCAGAGACGGAAGACTTCCGGTAGTGGCGGCAAACGATACAAGCGAGACTCGTCGCGGTCGTTAAACGCCACGCAAATCCATTCACTCCGCGTGGCGCAAGGGTTCATTCAAGCTCGTACGCCGCCCGCCCACGTGTCGTTATTTGCATAGATCCGCGCCATATGAACGCTCTCGTGCGGTCTCGCGCACAAGCCAACCCGAGTTTACGTGTAGCCTAACATTTACCATTCGGCCGGTCGATCGGACGACACGAGCAGGCGAAAAGCCGAGCCTCGCGGATATTTACATACTAGATTCGCTATCGAGAAGGCGCGCTACGGGCCACGGGGATAGGGAACAGGGACGGTGCCTGGAATCTTCCTTGGGGAATCTACGAGTTTTCGAGTATTCTGCTAGAGTAAATTTCGTGGTTGTTTGTTGTTGACACGTGGCTCTTGCGATGGCTGTCTCTTGGGGCAAACGTAGCTTGTGTTTGGCAGCGAATGTTTGCAATGCTTTGTCAAGTTGGAGTTGGTTTAGGTCTCGGGCTGATAAGGATAAGGAGATACGACGATGGTTTAGTTTAGAAATTGGGATCGCTATGTGTTTCGTAGAATCGACGAATCTTGAGAAACAGTGTGTTCGGAACTCTGGTATCTCGGGCAAGTCTTTAGTCGAAGATCTGTCAAAGCAAAGAAAGCGTCTATTGATATTTGCGGTATTAGTTTTGAAGAAACGATAAAGTTAGAATCAAAGAAGATTTAGTAAGAAGGAAAACTTGGCCGAAGAATTTCGGAGAAATTCCAATCTGACGAGAACGTGCGTCGTATCTTTGACGGTGGAGAGAATTCCATCTTTTCTTAACGCGAGCGACCATGATTTTGATATCAAAGATAGCGTTGGAATCGTCCGAAGAATGAAATCCGACAGTAAAAAAATCGGTTAAACTGAGAAGAACGTTAAAACGTGAGATTCACAATGTCAGGAACGTTGAGAATTTAGCTTTCTGTGATTTCGTAAGTAACGTAATAAGATACGGTAAGAAGAGTTTGAAGAAACGTGAAAGACGATGAAACCGGCCCTGAGCAGCGAGAATTCTCCCTCGTAATCTCGTCCCGAACATAAAACCGATTCCTCTGTCGCGAGAATCGCGAAGTTCGCTCGTGTGAATAGCTCGTTTAGATGTTAATAGAAAAGTACTGGTTATGTCATAGCTGGCGACGTCCGAGGCATAAGCCGGTGACTCGAAATTCCTATTGTGACATTAAACCATCGACGTTCCCTGTCCGCGACCAGATAGGACCTCATTGCAGTATAATGCATTATAATGCTCCTCTGGTTAACAGGAGAATCGAGTTAATTTCACCATGCGGATGAACGTTCAGGAGGAACGTCGATATTTTTATCGCGGACCCGGTCGATCCGCGAACAAGAATTTATATCCGATGCTATTTATCGTGAATTATTCATCTATCGAGATAATACAATGTAATTTGCATAGGTGGAATTTGCACGTTTGCAAAAGTATCTTCTTATCCGAACAGAATATTACGATAGAACTTTATTATTAGTTCGCAATCCAATCAACGGTAAATTGGAATAAACACTTGCGCGATAAAAATTAAATAGATATATACTTTTTCGTACGCAATGCAGTGCGACCTAAATAGTTTTCTCGAATTTATTACGGATTTTAATTACGGGTTACGGATTGCATAAAGTTTCGTGATTATGAACAATTTTAAATCGATAGCTATGTTTTTTTTTTTTTTTTTACTTCGTACAAGTGTTGGAATGTCGCTGGAACGGAACCCGGAATCCGGAACATAACGATATATTCGATACCGCTGAAATTGAATCGTAATTGCAAAGACGACAGATTACTAGTTGGATATTAATTTTCCATTACTAAAAAACATTTCCAAGGAATCGCTCGAACGTTCTCGGGAAATCTATCAAATGATTCGCGAGATTCTCAAAGAAAAAAAAAAAAAAACCTAACGATACCTAATGATAGTTCTTCTAATCGTAGCCTACTAGTTGCACCTCGTCGATTGCAACTGTGAGCAACCAATGTGACCACAGAGTGATCAAAAACCGAACAAAAGGTTCGAAACACCCGCTCGAAGCTCACCAAATTCCCTTTCACCTCGCCGATCCAATCCCGCGTCACGCCGTCCTCTCCGGTTCACCTGCGAAATCGTCGCGACACGCGTTGGTGACTTGCGTGCTACCGGTAGATCCGCGGGGATCTCGATCGATTAATCGTCACGAATCGCTTAATCCCGTAGCGTTGGATCGATACATCAATTTGAAACGTAGCCAGACGGGGGCGAGCGATTTACGGGGTTGGGTAAGGTGTCGCAATCGCGAGACGAGAGTCTTCGTCGGTGCACATTCTTGTCGGTCGGGCTCTCTGGTGACCCGCGACAGCTGGGAGGAGCGAACGGTGCTTGCTCGGTTGCTGATTGGTTAGCCAGGGTGCACCAGAGCCGGTAGACAGCGAGATAATTATCCAGGTGCGATAAATTAGCCCGGTGTGTCACCCATCGCGTGAAACCTGTCCCCGGACGGCTATCCGGTCTGCGGGATTTCGCGCCGACCAATCGAGGCGCTCCAATGGCTCGAACCGGTCGAGATACGTCGCACCGATCTGAACTTTATCGATTTATAACGTCGCCAGGACCCGGCGCGGCGAGTGGCTGGCTACCGAGAAACCGTACACCCGAGGAATCTCGACGAAGGGAAAACGAAATGCCTCGCTCGATAGATCATTGCCTGGTTAGAATGGTGTCCATGGGGCAGTCGTACGAGATAAGTAGTTTTCGTTTCGGAGTAATTGGCGTGCCCTGCGTGCTGAGAACAAGTTGCTTTTGCACCAGCTTTCTCGATGGCTTTGTTAACTTGGGTTATCTGCAGATATATATCTACACACTGGTGGCCATAAGTGTTTGGACACTTGGTTCATGTTGAACTTTAGTTAATTGCCTGCCTCCCGCTGCTTTAATTCTTTAATCATCCCGTTATAGGTTTGTTAATTCGTTCGTGTCGCGTGCGCGTTACGTTTGTAACGTAAAGTACCAAATTACGCGAGGTTCCTTAGAGCTTGCGACGAACAAGCGTAAACGTATTCAACGGTCGGCCAAGTGGTTGGGATATGGAGTAATTTTGACAGCATGGTTTGACATGGAAAAGCAAAGGAGAGTTGATATATCTATCAAGGAATGGAAATATTGAAGAGTAAATTATAAAGTTTTGTCAAGATGGTTATTAATTATCGACGCGTTTTTATCTTAGTTTTCCTTAGTATGATGGCAAAATTCAAGAGGCAGAAGAGGTGCTCTGCAAGTCTTCAACGAAACCGTGAAATTTGTGGAATCTCACCGCAGCGTTGCACGACACGGGACAAACCGGCCGGCCGGGACAATTTATTCAGGCGATTATTAAAACTTGTCAGCGAGATTCCGTCGTAAAACAAGAGCATTGCTTTCGAAATTTACGTTATTGCGAAGTAACGCGAGGTAAAAAAAAAGAAGAAAGAAAAAGATACAAACACAATAGCAAGTGCGTAACGAGAAGATTTCAGGGGAAGTCGTCCTCCTTGCTGATTCATACGGTGATTTTAGAAATGTTGCTCGAACCGTTATCGTCGAGCGTCATTGCACAAGGTGCATAACACGAACGGTCGTATATCGCGCATAATAATCGACGATGTATTCAACGAGCTGTGCAGTAACAACGGGATCGTGATCTTGCAACGTCGTTTGTATATTCGGCGGGTTGTATATTCAAATTGTTTTTATTCAAACTCCCTTGAGACACTATGATAAGTATTCTTACGCGCGTTAATATCGGGCTAGTAAAATGAAAATGAAATGGCTGTAGTGATTTTGTTTCGTTCGATGGTTAACAGTTTGGCAAAATGTCGATGGAAATGTTGGTATTTATGGCCACATGGGTATTGAAATGTGGAATCGGCCGCTCGTGGGTGGATTTGTTATACGACTGATCGTGTTGCAATTCGGTGTAGAAAATAATCGAAGGAAAATGATGTTTATCGCTTCCGTTTTCGTAATTTTTTAAGGATGGTGTTTAGAGGCTTTCGAATGAAATTTTCTTTACGATCAAAGGTTACAAAGGTTGCAGAGATTGTTGCATCAATCCTTTGGGACTGTGTCGTTGCGCCGCAATTCCAAAGGATTCTTCTTCGTTCGCTTTAGCATCTAATTCACAGCAAAATCTGTTGAAACTTGGCTGGTACTTTTGATGAAGTTTATAACGATGTTTGAAGTGGAAATTGATAATAAAATCAGTTTCTTTTAATTCGAACCCTAATCTAGCAGAATACATCAATCGTTAATGAAAAAAAAGAAAAAGAAAAAAGAAAAAAGAAAGAAAAACGCCGTGAACTATTCAAACAATTCAGTAGTTAGTTCTAATTGTTTGACATTTTTTTAATACGTTCATGGATGGAAGACACTCTTTTTCAAAGATTTGTAAATATTAAACCGGATACGAGATGAGAATCTAACGTATGCTCGAAGGGAATAAGGCCACCCTTTTGTGGAAGCGTATAATACCATAAAGGGCGATGAAATCTTGGATGTCAATTATTGACATCGATGGTTAACGGTTCACTCCACCCATAACTGTCGATATCCTGCCATTAAGCACCCAGGAAGTTCGTCCCACACCATTTTTATTAATATTTCGTCCCCTCGTATAGCGTACCTCGAATCTGACCGAGTTTTACGAAATACAAACTAAACGTAGGATCTTTTCGCAGGCCGGATGTGCTCCTTAGCGGTACTCCTTACGGGACGATGAGCTTCCGGTCTCGGAGAAAAATGGAAAAGAAAATAGGTCAGGATAAATCCGCTATATAAGTCCGCAGAGACTTCTCGAAGCAATCGAATAATGAAGAATTGAGACAACGAATAATATCGTTCGGATCATTTTCGAACTAGTCGTGTTTTTCTAGAATTGGAAGTTTCTTAAGTCGAGGAGAAATGCGAAGGAAGGAAACCTCGTTAATACGTGCGATTTTTCGTTTCAATTCGTCTCAATTCGTCTCAATTCGTCTCAATTCGTTTCCAATTTTAATACAAATGTCGAGCGGAAAGATTTTTCTTCGAACGGTAGATGATTCGTTGGTTTATTGAAATAAGAACGAGATTGCGGCAGGAAGGTTCGACGGCAGCAAAGTTAAACGACAGGATGGGTGGACAAGTGATACACGTGCATTTTTGTCCAAAAGCGAACTGATTAGAAAATACAACTTTTTAACGAACTTCCAACCCTTTAATGGTTGTGTGTACTAACGTTATTTAATGCTTGAAATCGTACAGATTTCTATATAACGGATTAGAACGTATCTCCACCCTTTTGTTCCCTCGAGTTAGAGACTTTGTTACTTGCGCAATACTATTTTTTCCTTAAGCCTGAAACGTAATATGTTGCCCAAACCAGATCGAATACTTAGCACATAATATATTGTGCCGTATAAAATAGTTACTTTAACCTTATTATCTGTTACTGCCGCGTCTAACTCCGTGGGTCATGTTAAATCGATAACAGCCGTAACACAGTTTCTGCATAAGCAGCAATGGTCTTTTGCTAGTCTGAACCAGTCCGAAAGCAGAGAAAGAAACGTCTTAACATAAAAGTAAAATACTTCGTAAAGTCGTACACAAGTTGTACCCGTGTCCACGGGATAAAACAGCACCACCCTGATCTGGGTCGAAAAAGTCGGAGAATTGCAAATGAACCCATCAACGACGGCTCGTTGAAACAGCAGTCCGGCGAAACTACAGACATCACACGCGCGAAACACGAGTCAACTCGTCTCAGCCGGTTAAACGTGTCTTATTTATCTGAATACAAGGCTCGTGTACAGCCGCGACAACCGTGCAATATATCATACACATATTCGAATATCTTTTTCCATATCTCGGCGTATCGATACAACGTACGGACCGAGTGGAAGCGTTTATGCGAGTCGCGTGTGTTTTATGCTGTACCGTGAATGCTCCGCCAAGTAATTCGTATGGCGAGCAAACGACGCGATAATAATATCGTCGTGTTGGTTTTGTTGTTTTCAAGGGTTTTTTCTTTTCTTTTTCTTTTTTTTTATTGGAGGCATTGTTTTTCCGAGAAATAAATTAGGAAGGATAATTAATCATCTTTGGATTGTTGTATGAAATTAATTATTGCACAGAGCAAGTTTGCAGGTTGTATTCGTAAAGGAGGAGACTTGTTACTTTGCAAGATACATCCTTCCAAAGAAGAACATATCTCGATAAAATGGTAATTGAACGAGATGTTATTCCATGGAACGAAACTAAAACTTTGCGCAACGTCCGATCGAGGAAATTGCAAATTTGCCGAATACTCCACCGAACAAAATTCTAACGTATAAAATATTCGCCAAGTAAAAGTTCGAACCTTGAATATCACGCATAGCCATTTATTCCAGAAATTGGGATTTCAACTCGGTTTACTGTACGCGCAATAAGACAATTTTCCACTGAAAAAGTGCTCGCAAAAGGATGGAAACGTGCAAAACAGCGTATAAAGAGATGATTGCGATATTCGCTTAACGAAGACTAGCGAGAAAGAGAAACGATATCAGATACAATACTACAGTATAAATAGTGTTCAGCTAAAATCGGCCGCTGTCACCGGGTCATTGTGTCGTGTCGTGGCGATAAGCCGGCTTTTCTTTGTACGCCAGAAACAGGTACGGCGCCATAGAATTGATCGATCATTCGACATCTCGCGCACGAGTTCGCTTTGCCACCGAGTCGACAGTCGACAGTCGACAGAGGCAGCTCACTGAACGCTCCATTTAGCCCGGATCTATGCGCGAGCACGCGTGCCAATTTTTCTTCAACTTTCTGCGATATCACGACTGTTACCGAGACTCCGCGTATTAACGCAAAAATTCATTTACAGCCGCGATTTCTGATTCTCAAATTGACGTAAAAAGAAGACGAAAGTCTAACCTGGAGGAAAGTAAGGGAACAACCTACCTGTCTTTCTATCATATCAACAATTTCCAAGAACCGAAAATACTAATAGGGACTACTTTTAATTTGCCTGCAAAAAAAGAAAAAAAGAAACGTAACTTTCCCGTAAACACGTCTTTCCCGCAAAAGATCAAAATCCTGAAACCGGCGAAAGAAATGAACGCGTGCCATCGAATACGAAATTGTGACCACCGACGCCGATGAAACATTCTGCCGGACACTTTCCAACGTCTCCCTATCCGCGATAAATCTGCGGAGGGTTAATCGATTCTCGTATCGACTTGGTCGAGCCGTACAGGGTTGAACACACACGTTGTATATGCGTTTGAATTTTCAATCGCCACCGGTGAAGTTGATCGATCGTGGTCTCGCCGGGTATCGATCGCCAGCGGATCTACCGAACGATCGAGAGCAACGATTGAAACGCACAGGCCGAGGGAACGCGCGTGTCTCGCGGCAATTGTTGCCACGTTGAACGGTCCACTTAACCCGAGCGTATTGGCATTGGAGATACCGGTGCCCGATACCGTCTCGCACATTGGTGTACGCGATTTAATTATCCAGCCTTGCTTGTCGACGTGCTACCACCAAAAAGGTCACAGTTGTTCCCCGTTGGATTTTCTTTTCCGCGGGTTTCATGGAAAGTCGATCGCCTGGCGATCGTAACACGCCGCGTTGCGAAATTTTCCAGCGTAAGAAACCGGTGGGGGGGGGTACCTGGGGGTACACGCGGATTTGGAGATACCGGCTCGGCGTCTTAATTATGAAACAATGTTGCGTTACAGCGGCGAAAAGGTTTCTGGTTTTGAAGCCGGATCTGTTTCGCTGTCCGACGACCTATTGTTCTGTCAGTCGAACCGTTCAATATTCCTTGATCGTGATATCGATGCCGATCTTTCAAATTTCCTGATTTCCCTAAGCTGCTGGATTTGAATCTTTCGGTTTAGTAGGCTCTTGTGGAAATTGAAATAGAGAAACACGCTTCGATTGAAATTTCTGTCAATGGCTGATGCGCATTGTTACTTGTTGTGATGGTATTTTGTTGGAGAAATATTTCTCTAGCATCCCTGTGTAATTTGATTCTCGCTATTAAGCATTTTTCCTGCCAATAAGTTCCTACGAGTCTCGCAAGCAGCGATCGAGGACGAGAAATTCCTTACCATGGGAATATTTTTCAATGAAATAATTTCTACATACGTATGCTTGTCCACCTACGTATTTAGTAACAATTTGTTGATTCGACATGGTATTTATAGTATTCGTAATTACAAGAATGAAATTTCTACTGTCCTATGTCCTATATATGATGTTAATTCTATTGGAATATTTTTTAAACGTTGTACCTACCATGCATCAACCACCTGGAGGTAGCTGCTACGAAAGCAAAGCTGAAGAGGCAGGCAGTAGCGGCAATTCTACTGGTCGGAATTGCAATTCGTTTACCCTGCCTAGCCGCGACTAGAGGTGTGTCCGAAGGGAGTTATGGTACTGGTCGGTGTTTCGCGGTAACTGGGAGGTGGAATTTTCAAGGGAAGTCGACATAGTGATTGACTGCTCGAAGGTGTAAGCGGACCGAAACCACAAGGCGCTGGAATCAATTTACGCGGTTATAAACAGCCCTCGACCGTCATTAGGATAATTTCTGTCCCAAGGCGTGTGGGTGGCAGATGTACGGGGCACCGTTACAAAAGCGGATTGCGTAAATCGTGAATTAACTGCCAAGGGATTCCCGCCGACCGTTAACCCCACAGGATAAGGGAAGGGTACCGGTGATTTCGAATAAAATCGCCCTCGGCAGATCTCGCGCTCGCATAAAAATTCTCTCTCGAAGCGTGTCCGTGACTGTCAGTTAAAATGGTATAGTCATTCGAAACTGCCACTTTCTCTGATATCATTGGAAATTAAAGATTATTGCATCGGAATTCTAGAATTATTTAGGAGAGAGATTCGGGATTAGACTACTTTATTCTCGAGGGGTGGAAATTAATTATCGTGACCGCACGCAGTGCGGGTATTTGGCACCTGAGAATATCGAAACGTGCGATTTTTTCTAATCGTGGAAAGATTTCTTAACATGGAAGGGAAAAATTAGGATAGATTTTTACCTCTACTGAATTTTTTCAAATAGGAATTTCTCCGCTCTCCTTCCTTTTAATCAACCTCGTATACAATTTATAATTTCTGTGCATCCTTATCTTTCAATTTTGCCGTCAATTTTGCCGCCAATTTTGCCGCCAATTTTGCCGCCAATTTTGCCGCCAATTTTGCCGTCAATTTTGCCGTCAATTTTGCCGTCAATTTTGCCGTCAATTTTGCCGTCAATTTTGCCGTTTTATTCAATTGCGTTGTGAACTATCTGGCCATGCTAATTCGATGGTAATTTTCAAGTTTAGCGGTTCCGTGGCGCTAGTAACGAGTTAATTACGAGCACGTGCACGCGTGCTATTTAATGGAACGACGCGTAGGGTCGGTGGTTCTTCGTAATGAGAGGCATTTCTTACGTGTCGGCCGCGAGGCCTCTTTGTTCGTGCCGCTCACGACATCATCGTGGCCGACACAGGTTGTAATTATTACAAAGTTGAAGAAAACGCGGAGGATCGACGAGAGAAAAAGAGGAAGGAACGTCCGTACGACTGGTTTTGATGATTGAGACATCGGTCTGCCGTCCGATCTTTCTCAGGAATTTTAATATCTCTTGTTTCACAAATAACAAACGCTCCATACGTAGCCATTGGTATCCATTGAAGATATATTTAAAATAAAGAACACGGAAGACAACATTTTCATCCTAGCTATTTTTATATTTTAAACGAAAAAACGCACATGGTTTATATTTTAATTACAATCGTTTTTCACACGATTGAAGTGGATATAATTATAATCGTAGTTTGCCACTTATATTTCATTGAAATTCCACCGCTGCTTTACTATATTTTAATTGGCATTTTGTTCAATATTGGAGATTTGAATAACGCGATCGAATACTTAACACGATCAAAGTTACAGATAACTGAAAAATGCCTTAATCCTTAAGAAAGCTTGAAAAATGATCGGAACATCCGAGAGTACAAAGACATCCAGCCACGCCAGGTGATTTGTCCAATGAGTAAGCTACTATTAATTTCACGAAACAAGCCGTTCTCTCCCTTTTAAATCGCCCATCCAGACAGATCTACATCCTCGGGTCTATCAAACTCTCCTCTCTGTCCGGAGATTACGCGATGATCCAATGGAAGGAACATCGATTACACTGCCCGATTATTCGCACGGTCCAGTGGTCTTCCGTGGCGAGCTGATTGTCGACCGATTAGCGGCTCTAAGATGAGTGGAATCTCTCGCGTTTCATCCTCTTCAAGGTGTCCATTATGCGCGTGCTTACGCGACCGGATAGGAACGGTCCACCTGTCTGGCGCCCGATAATAAATCACACGGTTTTTAAAGCAGAAGACCAGGTAAAAAAAGAGAAGAAAAAGAAAAAGAAGTGGAGAACCGTAGGAGGCCCGGAGAACACGGACAAGGAAGAAACGCGATGATCAGGTTGCGCGGAGCGAAGAGAAGAGAAGAGAAGAGAAGAAAGAACGAGACAGTGAGTGTGTGTGTGTGTGTGTGTGTATGAGAGAGAGAGAGAGAGAGATTCTTGGAGCGTAACGCGGAGAAAAGGAGTGAAATCGTTCCTTCTCTTTCGCGAGAGACGATGATCACACGGCGATTCACGGCGTGTGTATTCAACGATGATCATTAACCGACTATTATACGCTGTTCAGAGAGCTGCGACTACTTTTTTTCGAACAGTCACTGTACGGCTGCTTCTAGCACAGCCAGGGACGAGAAAGATGGACAGACGGACCTTATGGGGTATTGAGAAGACGCGTTACACTTGTTGGCCGCGCTTTGTCCAAGATCGCACGCCGCATTATGGCGGCCATTATTCATCCTAAGGGGTTGCCTACCCGGATACATTCTTCGATCTTCTCGCTTCTCTATTCCGGGACGAGAAATAATAAGGTAGGAGCCGATTGGATTAGAATGTAGACGCGAGTTGATGGTATCCGAGGAATTTGCAACATTTTTGGGACGACTCGTGTGTTCGTTCGAACGTGGCTCTCGACGGTTCGGAATGGTCGGGGAATATCTCAGAAATTTGAAATGGAGACAAAAGGACGCGGTGTATCGCGAGTGCGCGTTGCAAAATTAATTTCCTCGTTGCGGTGATAAACTATCGATATTCGTTGTTTGCCGAGAACAATGACCACTACGTCTTTCATTGGGATACGATGTAGCATTACGTTGTTCCTTTATTCGTTCGTTCGTTCGTTCGTTCGATCAACGACACGCGTGTAACCTGTTGGCTACAAGAAATAGTGGAATTTCGTATTGACGCGTTCGTTCGTTAGTCCTCTGTTAATCCTCTCGCGGTTCTTCTTTTCCACCTTTCGTTTTGTTATTGTATTTATTCAAATCCAATAGAAATGTTTAGCATCCATTCGGTTCTATTCATAGTCGTCGAAAGCGGGATTCAAAAAGAGGGGTAGAACAAAAATGTGTTACGACGAAGTAACGTGAATCGCGTTTAAATATGTAATGCCAATAAAATCAAGATGGCATTTCCAATCAACTAACTCGAAGGTCCATGTCGTATCTTAATCCACGACGATCAAATTTACTCTGAGAATATGCACATTTGCTGTTACCGAACGATCCGTCCACCATTTGTGTTTCTGTTTCTAAGAGATTTATCTAAAAAAAATTGTTAAAAAGACGAGTCCGAGACGGAACAGAACCACGAGAACGAACGAACGAACGAACGAACGAACGAACGAACGCGTGCGTCTCGGCAACCTTTGAACATGCGTAGGTAATGACAGGGTGTGGAGAGCTGGCAAGGTCGTACATATAAATATCCTGGCCCGAGTCGAGGTAATGATTTCGGGCGCGTGTAGGCCCGACCATAAATTCTGAGCCCATTTACGGGACAGATGCGCCGATAACTCGAACGCGGCTTCGCGCCGCCAACCCCTTTCGAATTTGGATCTTGGAGAAGAAGAAGGAGGCCACGTTGCATCCGACACCGATAATTATTAACGATGGTTAAGACTTAAGAGAACGGTGGTTAAGACGCGTCTGTCGAAGGAAATAGCCTCGTAGTGTACGCGTATGTCTCAACCGTTGAGGAAGGCTCGAACGTTTTCATTATCGAGCAGTTCGATCTTTTTTCCCTCTTCAGTTTTTCCCCCTTTCTCTGTTCTATGAAGCTTTTTACCAGAGACGTAAGTATACAGCGACGTACAGAGTAATTTCTCAAATAGTACGCGTGATCCTAATTGATTTCAAAGCGTAGCGTGCGGAAACGCAGCCTTTTCTAAGCACTAGGCGTTCAAGTTAGATGAGATGAGATTTATCTTTAAGATGCCTATTATTATTTCCTCGTGCTGGGTCGAGTCTTCGTCACGAGTTTGTGCGTCGCGAGGAAAATTCGGAAAATAGATAGACAGGTGCCCCGGGTGTAAGGAAAGAAATGCAAAGCGTAGGCGAAACAAGCTCGGAATACAAACAAATAAATTTGCGAAGCGAACACAAAGAATCTGTGGACAAAAGATATTAGACAGATACAGTTATCAATCACTTTCTGTGATATAATCTCCGCGTAATTGCACTGATAGAATAATCACACCTTGGGCAGAACTTTCTATCCAATATTTAATCGCGAACAGTAAAGCTTTACGACTTGCTCGTCTATTATTCTTATCTTTCACCCTTGTGCAGCGAATCGACGACAAAATCTCGAGGCAGGAAAAAGGATAGCCACCGTCATTAATAAGCGCAACACCTTCGTCTGTTCGACCCACGTCTTCATTAGCCGCTCGCCGAGCGAAGTCCATTAGTTTTCTGGGTCCGCGACACGTGCATCATTAGGAATGATATTTAATTAAGCCGCGGAATAATTGGAAAATATTCGACGGATGCTTTCGTGTGGAACGGCAGGGGCGCGTCCCTGGGCCACGTTGGCGTAATTAAAACTGTGGGATCGTTACGCCTGCGTTTTACCTTTCTCCGGGATAACCACCGCGTGCACACGTGTGCACGTGCGGCGAAGCGGATTTTTCCGCGATGACTCGTCGCCCGCCGATGTTGCGTGGGACTCGCGCAGGTGCATCTTCGATCGGCCGTTCTTTGTTGGATTTTTTCATCACGACAACCGGAGGAAATGGTCGGTTCCAGGATTTCTTTCACGTTCTAACAGCGAAATGATTTGCATGTTAATTCAACCGTTCATCATCGTGTCGTTAGACGCGTGATTAATATCACGGCGAAAGGCTACGTTCGTGGGTTGTTGTACGGAACGACCTCGTGGCAGATTTTCTCAACAAATATGAGAAAAATTGTTAAATTAGTTTAACAACGGATCTCTACTTCCCTCGATACGTACATTGCGTGTGATTGTGTGATAGATTTCGTTGTATACTGCATATACTATATATACTATATATTGTATAATGTTCAGTGAACATTTCATACATCGAATCTATTTTTCAGCATCGTACCTCAGAAAATCCTAGATGTTTATAATACGTGTAAAATTATGACTCAAACGTCGTATCGGAAACGTCGTGCTTCGATAGTACTTGGGTCATAACGTTCATGCCACGATTAAACAATTCTTTTCGATATACGCAGGTAATTGCATCGTCACTGTAACAAAAAAAAAAAAAACTTGGAGATCTTTCGCTTGTAAAACGTGCGAACCCACTACCTTCTTCGGTATTCTCTAAATTATTCTAAATCTGTCTTTCGTAATCCAAACACCGTATCGTAAATTCCTGCTGCATCTGGATCAACAACAGCAAGCCTAATTCGACTCATGAACGTTGGCGATGAGTCGCGACTGTAGGTACGTTGGAACGGTTCACTGTAAAAGACCCGTTGGCTCCGTACGAAATCGATAAAAAGTCGAAGAGCCGTTACACCTACCGGTAAGCGGATTGGTATCTCGGTTCCCTGTCAGCTCCACCTTCCCTTCGTTTCCTTATTGTTCCACGGGAGGATGTTCCTGGCATGGCCGTGGTCGCAGGGGCCCTGGCAAAGAACCGGAGGATTGCGTGCGCCGCAAAGGTGAAACTAATAACACCGGCACGCCGCTCGCCTCTCGGCAAACACGCAATTACGCCGGCACGGAGCGCCATGAATCCAGCTACCGCATTACGGGATCGACCGAACGAAATCTCGTTGCCTGATCGCACGCAGCCAAGAAAAAGCGATCGTTCGTCTCTTCCGCCATCGTGCCGGGCCAAGACTTTAAGGTTTCCCGCGCCCCCGACCAATGGCTAATAACATTTTTGCGGCTCTTTCATTTTTCAGTCGTTGGCGCGCTTTCAGTTAATTAAAGTCGCACCGGGAATTGAACGTGTTTTAGATCTTGCGCGATCGCGTCCCGCTCCGCGGTTCGTTTTTGTTCGTCGGAGATGCTTTTGCTTTTCAAGTCGTCGAATCTTTTTGTTCTTGGATAATTTTGTACAGTTTCTACCGGGGTGTATTGTTTTATAAAGTATTTTACGTCTGGCTGATTATCGCGACGCAAGTGTATCAATTTCAAATCAGAAGCGTCTGTTGCTGGTCCAACGTCAACCATCCCTGTGTCAGGTGCGCAACATACGTTTCGCGCTCGGATCTTCTCACGGTCGAAAATAAAGATAAAAATTTAATAAATACCAACGAACGTTCTGATACGAACGCTTCTGTTTAAAAATTGAACATTTCCCACCTGAATTGAGAATACTTGGACCGCCTTGTGTGAAACTTTGAACGCATTGAAGTTGCCAAGTGCCGTTAAAGAGATTTCAGACGAAGCTTGGTGTTGCCGCGATTACAGAACGAGATTTCGATCGTAGCTGCGTCTTCGCAAGAATCGCAGACTCTCGGGCTTCGATAGAAGTTCAACTTGTTCGTTATACTTTCGTCCTTACGATACATCGTGAATCACGAATGTGGGTGATTTCCTCTTACGAAATGAACGTCCCACGTACAGCTATTCGCGGCATGCATTTAGCAGAGCGACATTTAATCCGGCCCCCGATCGGGGGTCAACCATAGCTATTGCATAACGTACAGGTGACATCGCGGTGCCCTCTCAGCGTGCCTGCGTTTAATACGTACGCGTTTTCTGTCCGTCGCGTGCGTGTATGTCACGTCATTACCATGCTCACCAGAGGACCTCACACTCGCAGCTATGTCGCGCGATCACCGCGTGGGCTAAAACTATCTGCGATGCGATGTCGCATAATACGGCACTCGTAGCTCTTACAGCGTCACGTGACTCTCGTTTCGAAACTACCGCCTTCCTTCCGGTTCACCTTTTCTTCGATAACGGTGTCCCGTCTGAGCGATTTAACACGAACGCGATTTCAATACAGAATTGAATAGAGTATTTAGTAAATTAAGGTGGAAGGTGGAAAATTGGAAAATTGGAGATGGATGGTTCCGAGTTGGGTAAATTTCAGTCGACCTTGGTCCTCGACGAATGGAAATTCGTGTCGTCGAACGTATCGGAATGTATAAGGCAACTTAATAGCGAAAGGAGGGAACACGGAAATACGACAAGTCCATCTCTGTTGATCTTCTGATTTTCGTATCAATTATGGTTGATGCGAACTTACACAAAAGAATATATAATAGGACTTGTGTAAAATGTAACGATAGATGACGAGTCTACCAAGTTTTGTACAAAATCAATCATACACCACAGTCGTGTGTGTGTGTGCGTATTTTAATAAGAACTAGTCGCAAATATAGTCCAATATAAGGAACACGATGTGAAAACGAAAGAAGCAGAAATGCTACAAATATTCCGTTAGGATTTTATTATTTAATTTTTGAGACTCGTCGAGGATCCGGGGCAAGGTAGATCGCGGCGCAAGGCATCGTCTGATGCGTTTGCAGAGTCAGGGCTTATCTGTCGTGGTTCGATAAATCGAGGCAGAAAGCGAGTTTGAATAAACGAGACAGCCTCGTAATACACGCTCCGCCATCGTGCTCGTGGATATGCGAAATAAACGATCCGCGGGTCAGCCATCGCCAACATCGGCGTGTAGGCGACTTACGTGGATTAAGTTATGGTGGACCTTGCTGCGTGCATGGTGCAACACCCATGATCTTTTGCACCGTGTTGCTAGTCGATACCTCGGATGCTCGTAGATCGATCGTTCGCGATACTTCTTTTCCTCTCTCGTCTCCTCTCGCCTCCTCTCGTCTCCTCTCGTCTCCTCTCGTCAAAGAGAGGGAACGAAAGCAAGAATGAAATTTCACCGAATGAACCGTACGAGTGTGCAGCAGAGCTGTGTCCGTTCAAGATCGCGAGGCCTAAGGGCATTTCGAGGAGAATACGCGGAATAGGTTTAGATTCGCAGGACAATATCCAGAGAGCACTTTGGAATTAAGTTGGAATTGCATTGACTGGGATTATTTTGCAAATAAGTTGCGATCGTATCAACTAGAGGATTATTTTACGAAACCAGTAAATTGCAATTTTACTAAATAGAAACTTGGCTTAGGACGACTTGAGATTCGAATCGAACAATTTTTCTCAGAAGTTTGGTCGGTGTCCTCTATCGATTATTCTCTCAGAATTTGTCGATTGTAATTTCAGTCTCGACTGACACGAATCTTTCAAATATGATTTTGTATATGATGCCCCCCGTATAATCTTAATAACCGGAAACTACACTGAATGTACACCTTTCGCAATCTATTGAGCAAGTTACAGCGTGGAAAATCCTATGATTAGCTTGTTTAATAAGCCAACGTCCAGTTCGTTCCGCCACAAGGGGTCGTCTATCGAACGAAACGAAGATTCCTGGGACACTGCTGATATTTCGCTTTGTTCCACACCACTGGTGGAACACCATGCACGCGTTTTGAAAGCTTCACCTTTCGCACCGGCGAATAAATTACCGGCAAATCGCTGGCTTAAGCGTTTGCCGCGAAGCGAGGAAAAGCGTTTCGTACACCGTTCACTCCGTAACGCCTCTATCTATTCGTTCTGCCTCGTAAAGTCTACGATGGAAGTCAATTGCGTGCTGTCAGTTATTTTGCCTAGTCATATACAATTAAAATAAACAACAGACTAAACCGACAGAGGGTTGCACATCGTATTAAGCACGCGTTATATACGCCAAGTGCCGTCTTAAGTAGAAATTTCTATCGCGGAATTAAAGGTTGATAGAGACGTATCAATTTCAGTCGAAATCAGTCTCGGTCTTTATCTCGGAAACGCGATACGATTCAGTTTTAGAAGAAACGAAACGTCGAACGATACTCGAGCAAAGAAATCGTTATGCTCGTGAAATTGACAGTCCGAGCGACGAGTTGCGTCGCGTCTACAGTTAACAGATCAAGAAACAAATGGTCTCAACGGGTCTTCGCAAACGCGATTTCTGTAAATTATCGGATAGTATCCAATATGACGTATTTCATGAACGCAGACCGTCGGACGACTAAAATGATCAAACTTGTATAATCGTCGAGTTCATTGCGGAGACGCTTTGATGTTGAAGATCGGATGAGAAGATCTTTCAAATAGCTTCGTCGGATATACAAAGACAGAATGTGCGCGATGCATCGAATGGAACGAGATGTTAAAGTTTCGAATGTTCGAAAATCAACTACTCAATGACGTTGGGTGATAATTGAATGAAAATGGAGATGTTATCAGAGCTCTGGAAGCTTCTAAACTCTAAATATCAGAACGATAAAGACACAAACTGCTTAAACTGCTTCAAACGGATAAGACGGATGATTGCACTTTCTATTCAATAGTTGATTTCATTCAAGAACTTTGAACGACGATAACAACCGCGAATGACGCGCGTAGCGTTCCCTGTTAATTGTCAGATTATCCAATCATCGGGATAGTTGGCAGGTCAAAGCGGCGATCGTTTCGCAGATTTGTTTGCACGGCGGTTCCCTCGCTTCGTTCGGGTCGCAGGTGTGATCGAGAAAGTCATCGATCGGGTCGATAGGCATCTCGTGGAAAAGTTCAATTCTCTGGCGCCACGTTACATGCATCGCGGCTATAGGTGGGAGTATGAAACGGTGAACACGCACGTTTCACGCACGGTAATTCCACCTCGGTAATTCCACCTCGGATATATACTACATTGTAGCATACTACGTTGTGTGTGTGTGTGTGTGTGTGTGTGTGTGTGTGTGTTGCACACGAGGAGACACCTGGGGTCACGAAGCTATGGCGCTTTGGAAAGGTAACTCGCGAACGATTATAATATATGCCGGCGCAAAAGTTGACCGCCCAGACACCACGAAACGCCTTTTGAAAAGAATACCGGCGATCAAGAGACACGATGTATTCTCTGTGTTTCTCTATCGTAGATATCGTCTCTCTGAATGAAGAGAACGCGTGGGACGATCGTTGGGTCTGCCCAGTCGTTTACCGTCGGTGGTGACTTAATTTCGACGCTCTGTTGCTGAGAAGTTGATCGCACAGCGTCGAACGAGATATTCTTGGATAATTCGACACGCTCGAATAATTGGATAATTTGTACGATGTCTTGGATGTAGAATTAAAGGTACGACGATTTGAAGAATTTGGGCGACTGAAATTTTGGATGCTTGGAAATTTCAAAGTTGGAGAAGGCTGTTTGTACGTCAAGCGACATGGACGTTGTAATGGTTTGATCGAACACAGAGATTTAATTAAACATATTTTTCTCCGCGTTTGCCCGTAGCCAGCGAATGTCTGTATAGAAAGAGGACACGTCGTATAAAGGATAGTAAGTTACGTATCGCGATCGTGTATCTCTGCAGTACCGCAATGCCCTAGAGTCCTTAACCTTGGCGCGTTATGGGCTTGCGATTATCAGCATGAGTGGTAATGAGAGCACACCGGCATCGTGCTTCTACTTGTACATAGGCGGCAATATAATTTCTTCGTGTAAGAACACAACTTTCTTGATCCATCCTCCAATTCATCTGCCAAAAATAGTTTGCTGAAATTGAACTTTTGACGAGACTTTTCACAGCGCCTCAAAACACACTTTTATTCTCACGACCACTGCCACTGACACTACAGTAATACCAAAAATCTTCATTGTTAAATCAACTATGCAACTTTAAACTTCTCTTCGAAGGAAAAGCCAAGTTTTCTCCTCTAATCAACAAGGAATAGATCTAGTACGTTTCTAATTTGTTTTGTTACAAATGTACAGATACGTCTTGCTATTTAAAACAATAAAGGGCAGAGTCCCCAAGAATTAGGTGTCTTACCGTGTTATAAAATTTCAAATTTGCAAATTTACAAATTCATAAATTTCCATTCTACCGAAGCGATAAAGAAGAGAATGCCTGAGAATTGGATTTAAGAAGCTCTGTCCGATTTGCTTTACTATAAACTGTCATCAAATGTTGGTTCCCGTTCCGCTCTGCTAAAACAATGAAGGGCAGAGTCCACAAGAATTACGTATCTTACCGTGTTATAAAATTTCAAATTTGCAAATTTACAAATTCACAAATTTCCATTCTACCGAAGCGATAAAGAAGAGAATGCCTGAGAATTGGATTTAAGAAGCTCTGTCTGATTTGCTTTACTATAAACTGTCATCAAATGTTGGTTCCCGTTCCGCTCTGCTAAAACGATAAAGGGCAGAGTCCACAAGAATTACGTGTCTTACCGTGTTATAAAATTTCAAATTTGCAAATTTACAAATTCACAAATTTCCATTCTACCGAAGCGATAAAGAAGAGAATGCCTGAGAATTGGATTTAAGAAGCTCTGTCCGATTTGCTTTACTATAAACTGTCATCAAATGTTGGTTCCCGTTCCGCTCTACTAAAACGATAAAGGGCAAAGTCCCCGGCAGTCGGCGCCGATGGGAAAAGTCGTAGCTTTACAAGGTCTGGCTAGAGGTCTGTTATCGGTGCTCTATCAGGCATGATAGATGGCGGGCGGTGGCGCGATAAATCACGGGATCGCGGCGCGAGGAGGATCTATGGACGATCCATTCCGCGGTCGAACTGTCGATCAGCGGTCGGCCATGGTCGGAACGCGGCCCTCGCCGATAACCATCGACGACGAAAGTATTAATTATTATTTGCCGGCCGTGCCTTTCAATTTGTTTTGGCCGGGACGCGGCCGGTACCGTTTCACTTTGCGCCGCGAAAGTGACGAAACCCCGCTGGAGCGATTTCACTCGCCGCAGATAAATCACCGCTTCGGGATTCCGCTTTTACCGCGTCGGACTTTGCGGACCTACCGACGATGATGGACGATGTGGGCACAGGTGTTGAAAATGAAAGGAATTGCGATAAAAGGCCGAATAAATATCATAGTGGATAATTGCTGGAAAATTGGGCGGAATTTGCGGATTTTAATAAAGCTTCTGAGATGAACAGCGCTTCTGCGTCGACGTAGACGTTATAGTTTGCTTGTTCGGGGCGCAAACGAAACAGTTTCGCGCTAAAAGCACGACGATTATGCCGTTGCTTGCATAGAAATCTCGATATTTGGTTGTCCCAAAAGTTCCTTTCGTTTTGTAAGGAAATACGGATGCATCACATTTTCTGTCTTATATTATTTTTGTCGAATCACGTATGGTGATAATAATAGAAATAGAATAAAATGGATCGTAGATGATTCGATAAAATAATATAAAATGAAAAAAGGTTGTGCATCTGTTGTTTGCTTACAAAAGGAAAGAAACTTTCGGGACAACCTAATATTTTAACGCGTTCGTTACTAGAAACTCTCGAGCCTCTCAGAGGCTCTGTCGAGCGACTGCATAAATTGAGACGCAGAGGAAAACGACGATTACGAATATTACTTTCTAAGATTCAGCTTAGAAATGGCGATTTTTTATATCACCTCCTTGGGATAAATAAATTCATGAAAATAAATACGATACTATAAGAGGAAACCAATTCAGAGTTCGGATACTTTTACGTTGCTTTGTCGTCGTACGTGGAAAGAGCGTCTTATTGGTTTTATATGAGTGTGCATTTGTACATACGTAAGGAGTACATATAAGCAATGTAGGGTAGACCGTAGAGTGATCTTGTTATTTTTACGAGCTGTTATCTAGAAGGCCGCTTTAGAGCTTCATTTGTCGACAGGACTTTCCTGATCGCTACTTCTTTAGTTCGTGGAGCGTGAACGAGTATTCTAGAAATAACACTCGATGCCTGCAGCGACGTGTGAACACCTTGTAATTTTGCAACGGCCGATTTTTCAGCCTATATTTAATGAGGCCTCGCTTCGACGAACGCTACGTCCGCGAGTTTAATTTAAGCGTCAACAATGAAAAAAAGGTGATAAAATTGTAACGCTAAAGACAGGACGAGAGACAGAAAAAAGGTTGTACCACAGGTTAAGTAGTTAGCGCTAATTAACACTTAACACCGTAGAAGACGAGCCTAAAAAGAAGTTGAAGCTTCGGGCGTAGATGCGGCTTCCTAATTGGTCTCTAAAGTGCAGTCGCATTTTTGCCACCTGGCATCAGTTCACACGAGCGATTCCCTACCTTGTAATTTTCCTTCGACTGATATAACTCAATCCTTCTGCCAAGTGGGATGAAACTTCGCAGAGAACTTTATTTTACGGCTCTCGCTCTCGCCCTCTGGCTGTTCAACCCCGCAATTAATAAAATCGAACTTCACAAGGATATCCGATTTCTTTTTAGTCGAAACGAACTTTTCGAAAACATTTTACGTATATTTGTTTTACATATATGTATATTTGCGAAGCGACAGAGAAAGGACAGAAAATCGTTGTCGATAAAGTTCGTCCTAAGAATTTTTGCTTCGAGCAGATATCGTGCTCCGGGAAAATTTTGCACGATACGACGTTGCAAAAACGTGCGTAAAGTCACAGAGAGACGAAAGAAAAATTTCATCGTTTATGAAGTTAGCCGAGAATTTATCTTCCGAGCAGATGTTCGCCCGATAATCGCAAACCCTTCGAGCGACATTTTTATTACTGTCCTCTCGAAGCTTGCCTTACGATGTCGTCGGAGTGATTTTCGCTAATTGCACGTTTAAAATCCTCCGTGCCCTAACGACATAATCGTCCGTGTAATGACAGGTTGAGC
The DNA here is from genome assembly GCA_014737385.1 of Bombus superbus. Lineage (NCBI taxonomy): Eukaryota > Metazoa > Arthropoda > Insecta > Hymenoptera > Apidae > Bombus > Bombus superbus. The sequence continues at coordinate 1,142,068 of JACXIK010000065.1, read as the reverse complement.
GGTTGCGTACAGGCACCGCTGTCACTGTTACGGTGTTTATTGAATTAGTTAATCATATAGAAGCAATAGCCAGGATCCAGCAAGTGGAGCCAAGCCACTCGCTCGTGGCCGATATTTCGGTGTTCTACTTGTCCCTTTCTTTTTCTTGTGCAATCCTGGCTACGTCTCAATTTCTCAGTTATTTCCATTTTAATGGCCTCGCATTAATATTATACACTCCTGCTTCTCCTTTTTATTTGAAAGTACATAGATCGATTTCTTTCTGTATACTGGTTCTAGGATTTTTTTTTAATTGGCTATGCACATTGTGATCGCTGCTCGATTTTGGATTTCCAGTTTAATTTGTAAGGAAGGGAGGCCTCTTGGAATAGGAGCACGTGTCAGAGTATTTTTAAGAGACCGCGAAGCTTAGCTTTCTGCACGATTATTGCAATGGCCTGTCCGAGAGTGCTTATCAAGTCATTAGGTCTCCATTATGTTGCGAGCAACGTTTGCTTAACCCGCTTCTGGTACTCTGGAATAGACAGGAGTTCTTCTCGAAAGGGAAACAGTCGCAACTCGAAGAAAGAAACGTGGACCAATTTCCACTGGAGCGTGACAAACGAACCACCCACGCAATAATTAAAGGGTCAGGGGCTAATCATTAGACAGTGACTACTGAAAAAAATGGAGATTGATTTCCAACTATCTTGAAGAGTCTTCCGATCCTGTTCTCTGTGACTCATAACCCCAACGAGAACAAAAGCGATATCTTGCGAATTATAGTTTGCAATGCCCCAAGCGTCGACGCTAAATTTAATTAAAGAACAGGTTTCGATCAAAACATCCGGCTGGATCTTATCTTATACGCACTGTATCATGCTTCCTATGATTGATACGTCTGGCAAAATATAGACCAAACAAAGTCTAACGGAGCTAATATTTCGCGCATCGTAATTTGCGGTGCTCGCGTTTGGATTTGCAAGGTTTTCGTAAAAACGCGTATCGATGAAAACGTTTAAAACACCGATGCAATCGCGCTGTACGAAAGTAGCAGACTTCTTCCTCGATATCGCACAATGAGCCTGACGAATCCGCTTCGATAGACAGAGTCCGATCACGAGACGCGCGGCAAGCCAATCGACTTTGACAACACTGCCACCTTCGCTCGAACAAACGATTCGTGAAACCATTCGTCGCTGCAGTCGGCCCGTGGAAAACCGCGAAGAGTCGCACAATGGCCGTTTCAAAATCGCGTCCAGGCATCCGGCCGCGAAATCCACTCTTCGTCGTTGGCGGAGAGGAGGAAGACAAAGAAAAAAAGAGAAAGAAAAAGAAATGGACGCTGCACGGATAACGAGATATCAATACATCATCGATTCAACACGGTGCACCGAGCAGATCCCCCTGGATTTCTAATTCTGCCGTGGCGGCGACAACGGTGGATCGGGCGTTGTTGGCAACTCCTACGTTCGTAATGCCGTGTTGCACGATGGTGTTTCACCGTCGTTCCGCACGAGCGACCTGTACACGATCCTGTTGCGCCGGGAAAAAGGTAGCCAGCCGGTGCGCGCACGTAGGAAGTAAACACGCTGCACTTCAACCGGACCACGGAAATCGACGACAGTCCGGTGCTCGAGTCGCAAAAAGAAGTTGGACTAACGATCGATGCACCGAAAGGATATAACCGGCAATCGAATGGACAGGTTGCAGCCAGTGGATTTCCAGCCGCGATAACGCGACCATGATTGTACGCGTACACGTTGAAAAGGATATCTAGTTCTGCGATACGTGACGACGTCGTTAATTATATTATACGTTATGACGGATTCGTGGAAGAATCGTGGCGAAAAATTATTATTCGTTTCCTTGGTAGAGACACGGAATCGTGTTACTTTGTCTGAAAGCAGAGAGAAGTTTCTTAATGTTCATTAGTCATTCAAAGCGTATCTTATCGGTTTGTTTCGTTTCCTCTCGGTGAATATAAACGCGTACATTTTGTCAGCAGGTGAATTTCTCGGAAGTCAGCCTGATCTATTCCACGTCTTGCGGATTTTTCAATCTTATTATTCGAGTACACGACTAATGTCGAACTTCTTAAGGATGAATAGCTTACATTGCACGAGTTCGATCGTTGCAAGGGGATAACATCAATAATTATAGATCTGCAGATAAATTCTCCGAAGAAAGAGAAGCTGACCTACTCGGCGTCTTGTAAATTTTCCAATTCTATTTATTATCCGAATAAATGATCGGTGTTGAACTTTTCAAAGACAACTAGCTTACTGGTGGTATAAGCTTGTTCATTTGTACGTTTCAAAATAAATTTAGACGTCGTCGCTTTCTGTCCATTGGTCGATTTATAGAATCACCGATAAATTATCAGCTTCTAAGCAGTTGATGTACGAAACAGACAGATCAGTACGAAATACGAACAAAGATTTTCCTAAATAAGTTACGCCTTGTTCTGCGCTACGCGCGTTTCAAAGATCCGTTTAAATAAAAATTCAATATCCTTCTTGCGTAAATAAAAATTTGTCGAGCACGTAACTCATTATCGCCAACTTTCCATCGCTTTGTTTTCCGATGTTGTGGTGCATAGTGTAGAATCTTGCGCAACGTGAGGGAACACCGTTTGCGCAGACCCTCGAGCGTTCAAATCTCTATTGGCGCAGCCTTTTGGCCGCTACGAAATCGGTTCTTTTCGTTTAATCGGAAATCTCTTTCGAAGCGATTCAACTACTCTTTAGCTAGTTTCATTTGCTAGTGCTCGTCTCCAACGCGTTTTCTCGCTGTGGCCACAGTACGAAGCGGTGGTCGCGCACGCTCGAACGCGTACGGCGTGGAAAGACGCCCGGAGGTCTCCATTGTGCTCGTAATCTAGATCGGGGATTACTTTTATCATTGGCAGCCGGCCTGTTCGTTAGGCACGCGGTGCGCGTGTAACGATCGCCTTTATGTGGCGTGAAAAGCGCGTGACGGTGTGTGCCCGATCGTTCCGCAATAATAATAAAGACCATGGGATTGGATTTAATAGCAGTGAAATTCTTTGTTAAATCATAGCCTTTTCGCCATTGTTTCGATACAATTTTCGTAACTTCTCTCTATTTGTATCTTGTTACCTCGATTTTAGAATCTTCTTTGCCTTGGTTTTATAATTGCTACTAAGTCGCGTTGGAAATACTTTAGATGTAATTTTCCTTCTTTCTCTTGTACAGTTGTTAGGTTGTCGTAGAAAGTATTACGCGTAGCCGCAACTTTAAGTTAGCCGGATGAAAGAAAACGTGGACGATTAAAAATATATCTTTTCGCAGTAATCAGCTATGCAGAGTAATTCTACACTTGCGAAAACTACTTGGTTGTCCCGAAAGTTTCTTTCCTCTTGTAAGGAAATGACAGATGCACAATCTGTCTTCGTCTTGTATTATTTTATCGAATCATCTACGATCCATCTTGTTCCATTTTTCTATCATTATGATCATGCACGATTCGATGAGAATAATATAAAACAGAGAACGTGGTGCATCCGTTATTTCCTTACAAGGCGAAAGAAACTTTTGGGACAACCTAATAGATTAATAGAAGAAAGGGAAATCAGATTCGGTACGTAAAAATTCATAAGAGACTTCGAACTGGATTGGATGTTTTGATTGACTTTCGATAAATGAGATTTACGGTGGAATAGTAAAATAAGATGTAAAAATCCTATCTCACAGGAATGTACAGCTATAATTGGTTCGATTTCGCGGCCAAGAAATTTCGCCACCCCTTCGGCCGATACGATCTCTATCGCTAAGTGGATCTAATATCGGTTCTATGTCCAAGTCGATTGGCTTATTTGCAATCCAATGATAATAACCAACGAAATGATGGAATCTGAAATAGACAGACTCGTGATTGTGATCGCGTTGATTTTGATCGAATAGTATCATGGGAACTTAAAAATTGAATACCGACACGTATTGTATTTTATGGGATAATCGGTGGAATGCCGTTCAGTTTCCGAGACAGGTGAATTGTTCGCATTTGTTAGTAATAGTGATTGTTCGGGTAATTTGCTCGAGATATTTTCGCAGTGTAATAATAATTTGCGACTGATTATTACGGACTGAAATAGATAACCGGAGATTACGTTGCGTAATTGTAGTCTGATTTCTTTATTCTATAAACCTTTCGTGCTCGGTGTTGCGTATACGTAACGTTATATGCAACTGTTTCAACGAGCCAGCAACCGATCAAACGACAAATACTGTATTTGTTTTCGGAGAAAGCGTGTCTGGTCCTAGTTTCGATGTATTGTAACGCAAGAGTGCGAAAAGTGTCGTGTTGCTATTATTAAAATTGTTTTCCTGAAAGACATTGGTCGGTTAAAAAGGGTTAAACAGGCTTGTATCCCTTTTAGTTTCCCAAATGTTCTCCTATCATATCACGATCCTCTGACCTTACTAATAATTACTATATAGATGGTAATTTTTATCCTGGATCCCTCTCTTATCTGCAATTTATCCAGCCGATAGAACGGGCAAATTTTCGAATTAACGAGATCATTTGCAAGGTTCCACTCTGCCCACTAATACGTGATTTCTGAGAAATCGTAAGGAGAAGAGAAAAATCAAGTACACGAGCCAAAAGACCGTTGCCGGTAATTAAGGGCCGATTCAGCTTCTAATCGCCGCCATCGATCTCTCCGCTCTGCCCGCTTAATAACCGTCCCGCCGTCCTGTAATTTTCATAGGGAATTTCGCCGACTCCGGTCGAAAAACGGATCGTTTATGACCCATGCAAATAACGACACGTGACGGCCGCGTGTTGCACGACGCGTAGCCACGGATTTGCAGAATGTTGATCGATTATCGGCGCAGAGGGGAACGGTTGATTATCTGTGGCGGGGTTTAATTAATTTTCTAGGATCGCGGTAACCGTAGTGTAGAGCGAGCGATCGGTTTTCCACGGGGACAGGCAGCAGGAGGCAGGAATGGTGTATACACGCGAGCGAACAGAAAAGCAACAGAGACAGACAGAGACAGAGAGGGAGGCGCCATGCGGAGGCGGAAAATATCGCCTTCTGGCGAAACGGGTTCCTCAGATTAACCCACACACGCACGCGTGCACGCAGATCGATCTTTTTGCGAAACACGAGCAATAATAACGCGTGCACGCTGCACTGAACTCTGGTCGTCGTGGTATACACATCCGTTGCGTGTACTAACTGTCTCGGTATCGCTTGGAAGAATAATCGAAACGCCGGCTATCGAACGCACCTCGACTTTTCGTTGTCGATTAACTTTTAACCAATAGACGAGCGACCCGTGACGAATCAATTATAAGAGAGCTGGCAGATATAGAAAGTCGGGCCCAATCGTCGAATCCGGCTCGATGCGGCTCACGAGTTGTTCGAACGTCATTGCTACTTAACGTTTGTTCCACTGTCGTTGCATTTCCAAGCAAGAGCGTTCCACGCGCGTGCAATTTCTCGCTAAACCTGTCTACGAAGGGGTCTTTGATGAAGACATTTGACACGAGGGTGGGGGAGGAGTCGTATTTTACGAGTTGCTTTTCCATTGCCGCCAACCTTTGGAAAATTTATTCGACGCGCGCAACTGGATGCCCGACGAAAGATAACATTTACATCGGTTAGAGGAAAGATTCGTTGATTCGTATGTTTGGTGGAATATAACAGACAATAGTATAGTATAGGGTGTAAGAAGAAGATTACAGTAGATAAGAGGTAGATTTAAGAACAGAGAATAAGATAAACCATTGTAGAATAATAAGACTGATAAAAATGTAAGCGAGCAAGGAATGTAAAGCCGGAAGTCCGTCGAAAGCCGAAAGGCAAGGACTAAGTTCCAATAAACGCTAAATAATACAAATAAATATAACAGAGAATAGAAATTTTGCTTTACATCGCAGAGAAAGCTTCTCGTAGTACATAGATTTAAATTAGATTTGCATATGGTTCTTACGTTATACGTTTACTATCTCCACAGGCGTGTGAGATTTTCAACGCCAATCGTTGAAAGCCTAAATCTAGAAATTACATCGTTCAGCGGTGATCGGTTTGCTTAAATTTCTTATCGAACCAGCTCTACGGAAATGAAACAAAGAACATCGTCGGACTGACTATGATTTATATCCCGTCTTTCAAACTTGCAGTCACATTTTACGTCACTTGGAAATCGCAGCGCGAGAAAGAAAGGTTGGAAATGTTAAGAATTCTGAGTAACTGTCAAATTTCGAATCTAACGTATCCGTCAAGGTGTGTCTCTCAACGAAAAGTATCGTATTTCATAGTTACTTTATTTCCTTGTGCAAACAACATTTAACAGAATAATCAAGATCGCGTCAGAGTTAATATCGGCGCCTGACATAATTTCCCGATGACGAAGATAACTGGGCGGATTACAATGATTATCGCATCATCGACGTTTCGTCACGCGACTCGATTCTGCCCCGAGGCCGAGCGTGGGCGGTTTTCGATATCGATCGAAAATCGCGATCAGATTAATTATCGGTCTAATCGTATTATCGGCCGATTTGTCGAGCTGGCCCGTTTCAATGCCCGCAGTTGCAACGCCGACGCGTAGTGCACGTTTTCTGCGTGTGCCATGACGCGCGCGCGTTGCGCTTTCTTGCGTAAACGCATTGCGTCGTGCGTACCACGATTTATGAGACTCGCCAAGCTCGGCCCGGCTAATCGACGCCCGATATTCCAAGAATCGCGAGACGAACGCGTGGTCGTACCGTGAGAGACCTTTCCAGGGAGGGGAGAAACAAAAAAAAAAAAGAAAAAAAATAAAAAATGACGCGATTGAAATGCCAGCCAGTAGAACGGACGCACTATCGAACCAGGCTGCTGCCTGCTGGGAAATCGATCAAAGTTGATATTATATCAAAGTTGTCAAAGGTAAACCATATCAAAATGCAATAATAATATCGCGACCGATTTTTAGGATCGTCGCGGAATCGATGTAATAATTTTAATGCCGCTAAATGGAAAATTTACAAGTCGCAAGTTATATGTTATCGACAGTTGGTAATTGCAAGTTAGAGAATGTCGAACGTTCTCCAAATTTATGAAGCGATCGGTGCCTCGGCTTCTTACGATCGTCGATGTCGTTACTGTCGAGAAAACGTTAGGTATTTGATCCTATGTAAGAATGGAACGACGAGATCTAACAGCGTTCAAAGTTTCAGTTTAATCGGTGAAAGTTTGGCTCTCTTAAGCTATTCGTTGTTTCTTTTTTCAATTGAAGCGTGTTTCTAATTTGTACGATAAAGTAACTGTAAATACGGTTTAATAGAAAATTGTAATATATATATATACGACCTGGACATTTTCTTCGCTGCATTGCACCGCATTGCACCGCATTCGACGCTGTCTCGCGTCGAAATTACTTTTCCACTTGAAATTCTGAATAGCGTCGATTATAAATAGCCAGTTTGTAAGTTACAACGTCACTCTGCCTAATCACCAAGCTAAATAACTCTGCTTATTCTCATTTCGTTAACCCCTAATAGCAAATCACTCCTTAAAGCGGCAGACACAATATGTCTGTCAAATAACTTTAACGAAATTATCTGCAGACAAACCTCGAAGGAAAATAAAATCTAAGCATGGTCTCTTTTATTAGACCAGTTCAAAGCTTTTCCAATTAACAGGACTCGTAATGAATTACCCCATTCCCGATCTCTTATACGGCATAGTACACTAAAGGCACAGTCGAAATCCAACGACCCGCTCTCCGCATTATGGTCGTTATTATTCATCTCTTGCGACACCTCGTGCGTGCGAGATATCGCTGAAAGATATCCCGGGCGGACTGTCGAACCCGAGAAAAATAATCGACCGAGCCAGCCACGGATTTCGCATTGTAATCTACCTAATGTCTCTATCGGCGCGACTTATCGTCGCAACATAGCGAAACAGAGGAATTTTCTGCCGCGCACCGCGTTACCAGTGATTTTCTGGCACCGTTAAGATGCCAATCCTGGCCTAGTCGATGATAATAGACACCAGCCCGCCACTTATATGCTAAACAGGTGGCGATAAAAATACCAAGTTGGAAAGTTAATCTCCGAAGAGAGAGGCGGGCAGCTATGGAGAAGGCGACTTTTAAGAGCCGCAGGCGGAAAAGCGTTGGTAATCGATGTACGATACCTGCAGACGGTCGAGTTCTCTGATGCGATGCGCGAATCCACCTGCGGCTGTAATTTGTGTCGAGATTCCTGTTTCGCGTATCGTAAGTTACTTGAATCACAGCTTTCGTCCTCAAACGTAGGAACTTTATTCGGTTGTCTCTCGGCTTTCGCAAATTTCTTTCGTTGATCGTTTGTGGACGAACGTATTCCTTCGCGATTCGTTGATTAAACGGGTCGTTTACGTTCAAGTCCAGCTCTTTAATTACTCTAGGCTTCTGAAACGTTCTGGAACGGAACGTCTTGAAACAGAACGATTTCCGTACGCTTGCTTCTACGTTAACGTTTCGATCGCATTGCACGATCGTTCGTCCGATTCGAAATATTTGCCACGTTTTCCAACGAGAAGAAGAATTGTAGGGTGAAACGTCAGGTTCTCTGTATCGTACAGAGCGCTTGACTAAAGAAGAGTCGCGAAATTGAGACGAATTTCGAATTCCAAGGTATTCTACCGCAACGATATTTTACAATATCCCACGGTATTTTTCGAGCATAATCGCGTGCTCTTGTAACGTTTCCTACGATCCTGCTCGATATTCTTTGGAAATTACAAAATTACGTTTCCGTGTATGCGAAACCGTCCGCGTCGATTCGCGAAGCCTCTTACAATTCTCCGACGAATTGCCAATGGACGATCAACGGGATCGATATCAGCGGCGAGCTTAGAACAGTAGGAATAAAGGACTAATACTTGGAAAAGAAACTTGGACCACTCTCGAGGAGGAAATATTTTCTTATGTGGGTATCTGGGTTAATCGGTATCCACTGGACACAGTTGCGGCGGCGGCGGCGGCGGCGGCGGCTCGCCACCGAAGTGTGAAAGTAAAATAGTGATACAATAACGATAAATAAACCCTGTAAGCTTATCTCTGTTAATTTCGTCCGGACTACAAAGAGGGTAATCAGGGATTTTTGTCGGACCACAATACGGGTGCACCATGGACAGGAAGCGAGATGTATGGGTGGACGGTGAAAAAAGCGCCGGTCTTACTCAGCGTGCGGTATCATATCGAGACCGGCAAGCTTATATTTTCTCGTCATATTAAAGTACACTCACTGCCGGCAGATAGGGACCATTATTCTCTATCCGTTACGACACGATACGCGGATTACGTGGCAGAACCGTGTTTCCTCCGATACTTGCGTTTGCCGGGGAAAGAAGAGTTAAAGGAAAAGAAAAAAGGCATGCAGAGGGGGAGGAGGAAATGGTCTTTTTCGAAGAGAACTTGATGAGTTTGTGTTTTGTTGGAAGTAGCTGGCGGACTCGTTGTGGTTTAGAAATAGGGACAAATAAGGATAACTTGATCGGAAAGTGCCTCGTGTGTGTGAAGAGTGACGAACGAAGAGAAGAATTTGACTGGGACCAGGTTTTCCGAAAACTTGGTGCTTCTTGCCGATAGACGTGGTTATGTCGAAGAAACGAGAAGGAGAAAAATTGAGAAGCCACGTCGATCGAATCGTCAAACCGTCGAATGACTAATACGATTATTGAAAAAAAAAATATATATATATATAGTGAAAATTTGTTTGAAACGTTCTGCTTAATCGTCTTTGGAGAATTCCTCGTCCTCGAGGTTAAGTGCCTCCGAATTTTTCTGAAACATCCAATCTGTAAATTTAAATCTACTCGACTTGCGATCGAGATTTCGAGACATGCTCCTGGAATAGCTCGACTTCCTGAGAGATTAAGTTATCCGGGTACGTTGACGGATATTCCGTCGTCTGAAGCGTAACATCCCAAACGGCTGTCGCCTGCAGCCAGCCGGCTAAAGGAGACGAGTCAAGCAACGGCCAAAAACATATTCTGCCAGTCGAAGGGAAGGAACTGGCCGGAGAAATGGAGAGAAAGAGAAGAATAAAGGAGGAAAAGAGAGAAATAAAGGAGAAAGAGCGTCCGTTGGTACGCGTAGCAGATCGTCCGGCCAGATCTGGCCCTTTATTAAATTTCATTTCGAGAGAAATATTGCCCGGGGGAGGACGAATGAAAGAAGCAATCGGCGATTGTCCTGTAATATCTTACTCCGATCGGTATCCGGTAATACGTTCTTTCGCTACAACGAGGGCCGCTTCTCGGGGGCAAAAACGAGGGTAAAGGGAGGGGAACGAGCGAGTGGAGGGGGCGGGGGCGGCGAAAATAAGAGAAAAAGGTTTGACAGTGCTCAGTGTGTGGTATCTGGCCCGGGACCTTATATTTTTTTACTATGCTACGACGCCGGTGTACTGCTGCTGCAGATAGCGCCCATTATTCTGCCTCTTACGAACGACATGCGGACAATGAGAAACATGGGCCCACCCGCGGTTTAAGTGCCACCCCACTGCCCCCTCCCGCCCCTCTCCCCTACTCAGCGAAACGTGCAAATTCTGTTGCGTTACCTTGTGATCTCACGTAGTAGTCATAGACGCGCTCCAATTATCCTGCTCTTGCTCCTCGATGTTAGGGACGTGCGAACATGGAACTTTTACTTTTTGTTCAACGTCTCTAGATACTTTGAAGAATTTGTATTTTCCAAGCAAAAGGTCGAAAAACGTTAAGCGCGTAGGAAATTGCGACGATATTCACAGGTGGCGATAAAGGTCACTGTACAACGCATCGGATAAATGGAACAAATTTTGGAGACGTAACAGCTGTGTTACATTGTAATTTCTATAATTTCTATAATTTCTGCGATGGATTGGACCGAAACGTATCGTCGTCTCTATTGAGAATTAGTTGAGCTAATAAGATGACAAATTCTCAGCGATCCCACTAGTAGTGCGAAAGATTGCCTAGGCGAGCGAAGAGGCGTCGTAGACGACCCTTTTCATTCTCCATCATCTTCTAAAATAACAGCGTCGATATCCTAGAGGTACAGCATCGACAAAACGTAGATAATAAGAGAAGTTAAATGGCGAACACGATTCGTAACGCGTTGGCAAACGGCGCGATCAATAGCGGGCGCATAAACGATTTTATTACGACGATGTGGAACATTTGTTTAGCGGGATACGTCGAAAGGCGCAGGCATTGGATTCGTCGAACAGGCTCGTTATGTAGCGTCTAGCACCCCGATGAGAATACTATGCAAGAACACAACGCTCTTTGATACTCGAAAGTCCCTTGCCAGTATCGCCGTTTCAGAATGCCCCTTGAATGGACCCATTTCACTCCACGGGGGTTCACCGGTAATACGCGATCATCTTAACGGACGTACGAGCCGCAGACGCGTACAATCACCACGAGATATTACGTCCATTATGTTATTTCGTGTCTCGGAACACGGGACGAAGGAGTTTCGTTTGGCCCGGACGGATCGTCCTTGAGAAATATTAGACCGCCTCGTAATTCCCCATTATACTACTTGCATTTGCATAATTCTTCGATTTCGTACGTATTTCCATTAATTAATTTTCTGTATTTTATTGGACAGTCGTTTCAAAGCTCGTCCACCGACGGAATTTTAAACGTGGAATTATAATCCTTAGACACTTGTAGCTAAACTAAAGATGTTCCTCCGGCGTCAATGAGAAGGGACAATTTAAAATTTAAAATAAATGGAGATATTAGTATCTTGCGTTGGAGAGTCGTAGCTATTTGTCACAAGCCTTCCGCGTGTCAAATATTATTCTCCATTTATATCGAGTTCCAACTCTTTCTTCTTTTTCTCCATATCAATGATACCATTTACGATCGAAGACTAATCGACAAACATTTCGAAGATTCATATTACTGTACAGCGATATTATTCATTTAGAGAGCGGATAATCCAATCAGAACTCGCGACAGGTTTTCTTTTCTTCGATCGCGAACAAAGTTTTACTTTCAGTTTTGTACATCCACGATATCTGTCTTCCGATTCTTGCCTCTTCCAATTCTTGCCTCTTTCATTCTACCTGTCCTGCTCGTAGAGTGTCATTTTCTCTAACCTTTAAGCTGACCATAGCGCGCCAAAAATCCGCGACGCGTAATAGTAAGTAGAAATAATGTGACACGACTTCCAAGAGCCACGAATATGAATCATTATTACACATTCGTTACGTTGGCGAAATAGCCCCGACACACGGGGATCGCGTTGCTGGATCGTTCGTGGCCATGTTAACCAACTGGTTCTACGAGAAGAATCGATAATCTAGGATGGCCGTGGCCGGAGAAGGACGAAACGATATCGTTGCTCACGTTCTCGTAAATCACGAAGCCCGGTTGACAGTCGCAATTAACCAATGAGATAGCGCTAAGCCAAGAATCCTCTATAAACCTTAACGCTTGCCTAACGTAGCCAGGAAAATGCAGGAAGAGCAGCTCGCGTATATCTGGCCTGTAAATTCAAATCCACCGCCGCTAAACCCGCTTCTCGAGCTAAAGGAAAAACCAGAAAATTCTGTTTACATCGTGCCATTTCCTTTTCGTTGCTTCTTTTATTTTTCTATTTTTCGTTTGTAATGTGTTTTACGATCGTAGGTGTTTATCGAGCGCAGCCATTCGATTCGAGTGAGCCACGTGTAAAATTAAGTGCCGGGTATAATGATTGAACCGCAATTAATTAGTATGCCGGTGGATACCGGTAATCTTTCGGCCCGTGCGAGGATTATCAATTTAACGCGTGAAATACTACCATCGTACTGGTCGGTAAATCATTGCGGGATATCGGCTGGCCGATTCTTAATGAGCTGGCGATATTCGTGTATCGGTTCAACATTATGTGGACGAAATTGGAGACGATTTTTTCTTCGTCGAGCTGCTCGTTCCAGCGCCTCGTTAAGAGTCGCTGGATGACAGTTTCGTTAACTCTTTCGCGCCCGTGTTAATTATTCGAATTTTTCGGAGCCCCATTGCACGAACATTGTATAAATAGACTTATAATTTAATTCTTTATCGCAACCGTTGTCGTAACGTTCCTTTTACGATCATTTCCCAGTCATTTCCCAATTTACATGGCTGAATCTTTTCCCGTCATTCTCGTCAGAACAGGGAACTCCAAGGACTCGTTCAATATCTTTTTTCTCAGTCACTGTTCTTTCTTTCACTCGAATCCAATAATTTAATAAAGTTCGAAGAACTTGAAAGCACTAGCCGTCGTTCGGTCATCGGTAAATGGTCGTAATTCTTTTAAATTATGGACAATCTTTTCTAGTACGCCCGATATCCATTAACATTCTCCCCATAACACGTTGTTTCACCGTCTTATTATTCTTAATCGCCTACTTATCCTCTACTCGCTCCTCGAAAAAATTGTATTTTTCCAACGAGACCGGCAGATACAGGATTTACGTTTGCGAAAATTCGCGCGTTGTAATGGCAGAAACGATTTCTTCCGCGATAGACACGTTCGCGGGGCAACCACGTTATCCTTGACTCCGCGGCTGGATCGTGTAATTAATATAATAATAGAAATATCCGCGACACGTAAGCACGTAATGGTCAATGGCGGATACGAGCGGCACAATGGCGTGCACGATCGCCGTGAAATTGCATCGCTGGAATTTGGAACAGGTGAAAGAGACACCTGAGCCTCGAGAGAGGAGGATCGTTCCACGATCTTTGCAATAGGCACGCGTGCACGTTGGATCGCCGCCGGTGAAACACACAGGGAAAGAGAGAGAGAAAGAGAGAAATCGTATACGTGCACACACGCCGGGGATACCGCCTACCGGTCCGCTTCCTCCGTCCTGGAATTATTTTCATACTTTCACGTAAAGTGATTGTTTGGCTGGGGCCACCGGGGTCTGCTCCCTCGAGCATGAACGGGTCCGGTAATTAAATTTATATCGTATCGATGTCGAAGCGTGGCTGTTCGTGGACAATCGACCGCGTGCTTTGCTTCCTGCGTCCCCTGATTTTTCATCGACGTGACTCTGACGAATCATACGACGCGAGGGATTTATACTTACCGGCTCTGAACAGCTTTGTGCAAGGTGTTTTCAATAGGGAATTTCGAGGATGTGATGTTGGGATCGGTGTGTCCAGAGAGATTGGTGAATGTATAATTATTCTGTAAATTTATTCTGTATATATAGAAATTGATGTACGTACAATCGAGGTTGGAAGAATTTTAGAAAACGAAACTTCCAATCTAAATCTTCTTCTCGCAGCTCTCGTAAGAAAGGGGAATTTCTAATTTGTTGGCGAAAATATTTTAAGAAGAAAGTTGTCCAATACGCAATTTCGCATTTTATCCGATAGAAATTACACGTTTCTGTGTAAAATTCACTTTGGCGTCTAATATGCTCTGCTTGATCCGAAGAATAAAACTTTTCTGAAGAATATTTGTCCCTGCCTTGCCTGCTCCGAGAAATCTCAGGCTCTTTAAACTATACATATACATACATATACATATTGCTGTATTATATTCTCTATCGTAAGGGGAACGTTTCTCCCAAAAATCTCCTATGAAATCTTGGTCTCTTTAAGATAGATCTTCCGATTTCCCCAAAGTTCGTCAACCCTTAATCGCGTCAATGTTTACCATACGATTCCTCGTTTCCTCGTTTCTCCCCTTAATACAGTTATACCTGTCCTCCACCGTAAGAAATAAGATCTCTCCCAGAGATAATGATTAATTCCTATAGGAGCTTAAACCATCTAAACGAAGTCTTTCTCGACATTTCACATCGCCAATGGCCACGCAAACCACCACCCTCTTCCTTATCAAGATAATTTCAGCGTTCGAAAGATGGCCGTTACTCGCGCATGACGAATTGCCTCGTGGCAGCTCGTAGGCGTGGATAGTAGTCCCCGTGAACGCATCGTTGCGTCTCTTATCGCAAGCAGCGGAACGATAAAAGCGATCGTTTCTGAATAGAATCGATCGATCCAGCCCGGTCGATCATCGATCCTCCGGGATCCAGTCAGCTTCCGCGAAAGGCTCGTATAAAGCAGATGTAAACAAAGATAACGGACGACGATTTATCGACGATCGATTGGTAGTATCGTAGAACGTGAAGCTTTAATGGACACGCGAGTAGCCGCGAGTAGAATAAATTAATTTGCTCAGGGAGGGGGAGGGGAGGGGGAGGGGTGGGGAGAAACAGGGAGGAAAATGGTAACGGAACAAAGTGTTTTATGCTCGATCGTCTACACGTGTTCCCTGTATATGCCCGTTAGAATAGACGGCCGGAGAGGGCCGCGTGTCCTCGATGAAAAATATTATGAAACAATCAAGCCGCGCGGCGCGATAGTTACGGAGGGAATTGCGACTGATTTATCTTCGCCAGGGGAGAACACCGGTAATACGTTCCGCGCAGCGAGGCCCGAGAGCGGAACAGTAATGCCGTGTTTCACGGTAAGTGAATTCGAAAAATGATCGAGCCCCTCGGACCGAACCTTGATCGTTGGAATTAAAAAACCATCGTCGGCCTGCTAACGTACAATGCACGCGCCACAGGCGTTCGATCATTTTTTTCTTCTTCTTTTCCGCCTTTTTTAACGTTGCTTACGTGCCGCTAGAAATATACTACGTGCTCTTGTAACTCGTAGATGACGATCGTAGGATAATATCACGCGGTGCGTGAAATTTGCGATCCGAGTACGCTCGGATATTTCAGATTGAAGTTCGAGAAGGCTGATGTCGAGGGAAAGTGTTTGTACGAAAGTGTTGCAAATCTTCAGACGCCCGATGCACTGTCGGTAGCGGAAACAAACTACTTCGTAACCAATTACCTGTTTATTATAACCAATTACGTTGACCAATTACCTGTTTATTATAACCAATTACGTTGACCAATTACCTGTTTATTATAACCAATTACGTTGACCAATTACCTGTTTGTTATAACCAATTACGTTGACCAATTACCTGTGACAGTAACACTTACATATAGGTGGAAAAATATCTTACTTGCAGCGTTGTTTGATGCTATCTTTGATCATTTTCTATCGTGTGTCGATAATGGACGAGTCATTGGATGTCTGTTAACGTAATTCTGAAATACCAGCCTGTACTTTGGGCATTTCTCCTAAAGCTAGTTTTCGTGACGAATAGTATCTGATCTTTACGCGGTAGAATGTCAAAAATTTCCAATCGAACCGTGCTTTTATTTCCTCGTTTGATTTTTCGACAATGCGCGATAGATCGATTAGAGACTGCTGGAAACCATTATCTTTCCACTCTGATTAATCAGGAATTCTGTTATATCTGCCTTGATATTCTCATTAATACACTCGAGTAGATATAATCGTAATTACTTTCCAGTTTGATATCGTCCAATTTCGTGTACCTAATCGAACAGAACTAATGCGCGATACTGGCAGTGCGTTGGCTCGTATAATAAATAATTAAAATATCAGGCAAGGAACGCGTACAGTCTGCAAGCAACGTGCCCTTTCCACAATGCAAGATAATTTTCCGCGAATGTTGCTCGAGCAACATATTCGCTCGTAACTTATAAACCCGTGTCACAGTTCTCATAATCCTCCACAGTGTGCTACAGAATTCTGTGTAAATAATTGCTCATTCGGACATCGTGGTAAAATTCCGAAATAGCTAGATGGATAAAGTTTCTGCTCGTGCACCCGTTAAACAACGTCGAACAGCAAATCACAATGCTTTAGCGTACCGCTTAACAGATTGTGTCAAATTGAGTATCTGTACGTGTGTGTTTGTATACGTGTGTTGGGTGTGAGTACGCCAGGTAACGCTCTTATTTCTATCACGTGTAAATCACGTTCGCTCGGTAGTATCGACTATCTGAAAAGTCGATCGGCTATCGAATAAATTGCCGCGCTCGCGGATACGGCTAATGATATCCAGCGTTGTGGGGAAACATTTTCTGTTTACACCAGGCCCTCTACCCATTGTTACGCCAATGAAATCACTCGTTTCTGCGTTTTTCTTTCTACGGCTGTACGTTATTAAAAATTTGGCGTCGTGAGTCATTTTGTATTTATAATTGACGTTCGTGAGTCGAGGCGATTCGTTGAATTTCAGACAGTTCTGAACTTTGAATGTTTCGCAAGGATACAGGAAGAGATTCTTGTTCCGATTATCGACTACTGTACGAATAAAAGAAAGAGAAAAAATTAACGAAAGAAGGACGACGAACGAAACAAACCGAGGTCTCTGGATAAAAATGTTCGTTCGAAGATGGATTCTTTGTAATTTTGCAAATTTTTATGCAGCAAGGAACCTACCGCCAATGAACATGTTGTATTCGACTTGATTCGAAGAAGACAGCGAGAATTTCAACGAGGTTGTGAAGTTGTTAGTTGTCGTAAGTGGAAGATACAGAGATGAGATAGGATGGAAGAAAATTTAGTGCAGTAGCAACGTTAAACTGCAAAGTTCTCTTGTTTCGCACGCTACAGTGACATTTTACGGCTTCCTTGCGTTCCGACTCTATTCAAGTGCAAATTTTCTTACTTTTCATCGCGTTCTCGCAGTAAGAGAACAAAGGGAATCACAACCTTCGTTGATCCTTTTGTACGTACCTACGTGGAAGGTACAAATTTACATTTCTGTAAATTTCAGTCTAATAAGATTACGCTTGAAACTTGAACGAAAGAAGCCTCGATAAAATCGCGTTATGGCAAACCAGCGTAGCTTTTAAATTGGCTTGGCCATTTAACATACGATTACGTGCGAAACTTGTATAAGTCGAAGCCTCGGTAGAATCGTGTCATTCCGAACCAAAGTAGTCTTTGAATCGGCCATTGTACACGAAATGGATGAACAAACGGGATAGTCACTTTCTTCGATCTCCCAACATTTATTCGAAAGCCTATAATCCCACTTTGCATCTTGTAAGATCGTAATCCACAAGATTACAATCTGTAAGAATATATTAATTCCAATAAACAAAGTCTCGATAGTTGTGCTGTTTCGAGTCGTAGCAGCCATTGAATCGTCCTTCGTCGAGCATTTAGCACGGTATGAACGAACAAACTTAATCCCCATTCTCTTTAAATCTTTACTTTGTATTTATTCCAAAGGATTCTACAAACTATATAATACTATACAGTACAACACTATATTTATATTTTTAAATAAGGAGAGAGGACTTTGACAAATGAAGATTCAGTTTTGCAATTTTAAGCCATTGAATCGTCGGCGTAATCGACGATAATGGCTTGCGCGATGAAATACGATCAGGACTTTCTTGGATCCCGTAACATTTATTCTATGCAATATCTACTATGTTCGAAACTCGAACAAAACCTCGGGTGTAATACCCTCTTGCCATTTTAAATTACGACAGTCGTCGAATTACCTTTAATGCCATTTAATGCACCATTTAACGTGAAATGGACGAACAAATATAATCACGACTTTCTTCAGTCCCACCACCCTTTACTAGCATTTGCTCCAAAGGTTAGAAAATCTCCATATTACAAGATTCGAAGCTCGAACGCACGAAGAGTCATTCGCCTAACATATAATACTTGTACCGTTGCTCACGTACGATGCTACATTTAATATGTAATACTTTGCATAACGAAGTAATTGAGAGATCGACGATCTTTTTCTTCGTAAAGACCACGTATAAGAGAGGAAGTATATCTCGGTGGCTAAGATGGCTAAGATGGAACTGAAACAGGTTGAGTTTAACGTCCGCCGGCGGCGGTAGGAGTCGAATGAAATGCCGTTTGGGCTTGGCACGTTCGTCCGGCACTGAATCTTCTCGACGCCCACCACGTGTCGTCGATGCACTCGTGGCATCGCTTCTTTCCATCTCTTTCCATCTCTTTCCAACCTAAATGGCAGCCCGGTGCAACGTTAGGCGCGCGCGTTGTCTATTCCACGAACGTCTTATAAGTCATTTTGACTCGTTCGAGGCGAGCTCCGCTAATTTCCTCCTCATTCACCTCAACACACACCCTGTGAAACTTGCCCATTAACTTATTACCTCCTCTGTTCCACTCTGTTTCTCCAGAGAGAAAGAGAGGATGGGACCATTCACCGAGGAGCGTCTCGACGTTGATGCCTGTACGAGTGGTAAGTTAATCGATCGCTCCGACGCTACGTGTTTCGAGGTAAAAGGGATCCTTTGGATCTTTCAGCTTTGCGACTGACCGTGCCAAATTTCCAACTTGTCCTCTTGGTGCAATTATTTCGCAGAGTCGACGAGTTTCGACGATTTCTATCGGAAACGCGCAGTTTCGAAATTGTGCAGTGTGTCGTAGAAGAGAATGTAACGATTCGCTCCCTGCAAATAACAAGTGTTACTGTTGTCGATGCTACGGAAAAATCGGTTGCAACGTTCGCTCTAAAAGTTTCAATTTACCCTTAAGCCTGTAACGTGTAAATGTCGGAGAATTTCTACCGTGAGGATTTCCTTGAAGGGAACGCTCTACACCCCCGCACGCGAAGACTTCACAAGAAACGCGACTTTCTAGCGCAAAGATCGCGCGATCCACGCCCACGCGCGCGGCGCGAGCGTGCCGCTAGACGCTCGATTTCCAAGTGTAACTCTAGTACTCCTTGTGTAACCGACCCTTAACCGTGGCGCCGTTTACACGTCGCCGATCGGAGGCCGACGAGAGCGACAGAGGATCACCGACGATGGTCGCGTGGAACGAGGACCGAGACAACCTGCGTGTGTCGGCGAGATTGGTGTACCGATTCGAAGCCACGCGAGCAAAGGAAAAGGAAAAGGAAAAGGAAAAGGAAAAGGATAGGACACGCGTTGCTCGCTTATCGTACTCAACTCGCGATCTGACACTCCTCCGAGAAAGTAATGAGCGCTGATAGAAATGCACTTAGCCGTTCTTCCTTATACGTTACGCTCTTATAATAACTACTAACATCCCACATTCGATATTGGCCGAAGGTGTCTCCGAAACCGTGGCAAGAAGAGGAGAGCGGGCGATTGCTCGTGCGGGTAAATGAACAATCGAAAATAGGAAAGAAAGTTTCTGCCGAGTTTCGTTTTCGAGAAAATCGAGGCGGAGTATCGAGTCAGGTGGTGGTGCTCGAACAAAGTTGCTTCTCTTGTAAATTAATCGACGATGATTAACGAACAGAGTCCGGCTCGTTTTCGACGAATCGTTTAGAATCGACGAAATCCTAGCGATAGGCAGATACCGATATCGCGAACGATGTCTTGGAGTAAAGACTGGATTATCGATGTTTGGGGGAAATGATCGAAAATTAGATTTGAATTCCCTTTATCGGAAATTTAGATTCGAATAGTGGAAGTATCGTCGATCTGGTTTGCGACGAACCTTTGGCAAGCATTTGTTTTGCATACGAGGCCGCCTGTCGTTGTTAAGGAATTCCGGCCATGAGAGGAGCAAGACAAATTGTCGGCGCACGATCCCGTCGGCCGAGCGATCGAGATCGTGATCGTGACGGCACGGTGCCGACGACGTTTGTAAATCAATTAAGCCGTGCAGCCGATTACCACGCCGTTAATTAAGTACCACCAACAGGCCTGTCGAACTGTCCTCTAATTTCGTGCTTGCCTCTCCAACAGAGCCGATAATAAAGATCGTTAGCTGCTAAGTACTGGTCACTTATCTCAACCAGATAACGAACCAACAAACGTATTTCGCGCGAGAAGAATAACGATCGTGCTACCGCGACGTACTGACTCTGGAAATTTTGTCAATGGAAGCAGTTACTAATTCCTACGAGTGACGGATGGATCAGGTTTCCTATCTGCTTGGAACGTAGACGAGAGTATCAAATTTTTGACAGTTGGATCAGGAAATTCTTATTTCGTTGGATTGTTTCGTTGCCACGTATCGTTATCTCCCAACGAAGCATTTTTCCATCAGATTTTATCGTTAATTGATACGAAATTCAATATGTTTGGAACGGAATAAACACAATGTGTCGATACGCTTTTCGTAGAAACCACTGTAAACGAAGATAATCTTCCGATCCTTTCAGAAACTTTTATTCTGTAATCTGCTGGAACGTTCGAGAAGAGGAAACCCGTTCCTCGAAATCTCTCAGTCTCTTGTCCGTAAGTGCAGATCCGTTTCTTCATCTAAGAGTATAAGGTCCCGTTCGATTTTCTCATTTATCAGCTTCACACTCTGGAAATCTCAATTTTTCAGTTTTTCTCGTTCTCAATTCTTCAATCTCAAAAAAATATTTACACGCTCTGTTATTGACAGTTGCCTCTGAAATTCTGAAAATCTTCCAGGACCCTGACAATTTCACTACCTTTCGTCGCTATAGTCGCTATAGTCGCGTATGTCGGACCGTCGCATCCATTTCTACCGAACACGGTCTACGCGAAGCCTTACTATTACATTCTCGTGAAAATTTCCATTTTGCAAGCATCTTCGTCGCTCGTCGTCGCGACGAACGCTGTGCGATTATCGATGTCTTGTCATTAATTTATCGAGATCTGGCTGACAAACGCTGAAAGCTTTGTTTGACGGGCGCGCATACGAGCGCCGCGCGTGAGTTATGGAATTGCAAGAGAAGCGGCGCTAAGCTTGACTTTTCAAATCGTTAATTTTGACGCTCAGTCCCCTCGTAACGAATAGCCATCGTATATCTTGTGAACGTACAGCGGACTCGTTTATGGGGAGCCGACAAGTGACACCGTAAGTACCGTTAATCCTATTAAAGGAGGACTAGCTCGGACACAGCTCGGTAGTCATCTGAAATCGATACCCATACCGAAGGATAATCGCACTTGGCCTTGAGTATGCGCCTATTATTCCTTTGTTCCACCTGTGCTCGCTGTGCTGTTCGATAGAAGATCGAGGATACTATCGAACGTGTACGTGGGTCACATACGTTTTGTACGTTGAGGCTACTGCCGTGTTGGCATTTCCGGCACATCTTGTAAAAATTCGACGATTCCTCGTAATGTTCTCGTTTCATGCCTTTTATTTTCATTGTATATAAATTTCGTGATCTAAACGAGAACTGCTTGGAATCATGGTGGAATTACTTCTCACTAATGGTTTCGTTTTACATGTTGGAATTGGGCGACAAGATGCTTTGCATAGAAACTTCGTGATTTAGGTTAAGATTGCTTGGAACCATGGCAAAGATATATTTCCGATGTTTCTGTTTCACGTTGTAGAATCGAAGGATGAATTTCATTGCGCACCTCCGCAGCTTCGATTAGAACGTGGAAGAAGTACGTGACTTACATAGAAGTTTCGCGATGTAGGTTAAGATTGCTTGGAATTACGGTAGGATTGTTCTCGCCATGTTTCCATTTCACATCCTGGAATTTAACAATGAATTCCATGTCACATGTTCGATTTCCTTTTCGTAGCTTTCTACGGCGAGACACGGGCGAAGATAAAAATCTGTTTACGGAATTTCTAATCCCAGAATTAATCTACCGTCGCTGTATCGAAGAACGAGGTATGCCGATTATTAATTGTATTCGCGGTTAGGTTTGAAATTTATGGAGAGGAGGAAGCTCGATGTACACGGATAGTCTCTCCGTGACTTATATGACGGACTTGGATCGTTTCAATGATTCTTGATTCATCATTTAACTTTCAAATAAGAAAGAGCAGATTAACATTCTTCAGGCATACTCTTATCTCCGTAAATATTACCAATTAACGACTTTAACGTCGATACTAATGCATAATGGACTGCATTGATGATTACCGAGAGAGTAGCTGATCTACACGAGAGCTTGGAACGTGCGAAACTGTTGCACGGCTCGTAAGATTCGAACAATCGTTCTTTTTACGCTACGCGTGTATCGGCTCGATGAGAAAACAATCGATCCCTTATGGTTCTCTTTCTCAAGCGGCACCAAATAAGACGAAAGGAAAGGCGAATACGAGGGAAAAGAGGAAGGGGACACGTGGTTACAAAGAATTCTGCACATGTATAGCACCGGGTTACTTCGTTAAAAAATAATTACAGATCACGATCGATACCGAGACACATTTTATTCTTGCCGTTCTTTCATGTGCTCGCGAGCAATAATAAAGACAATATCGTCGTTATTATTAGCTGCACTGATCGTATTGTACGATCGTACCGTTACATCGGACAATCGTTAAATCGATGACAAAAGAATTTCATCTTTAATAATACACGTGTCTCTTCCACTGTCCTCTTGAGCGATGTATTTTTTTCCTTCGGCCCGGTCCAATCTCGGTTCGTTCATGGTAACACGTTGGTAACGTCCCGATAATTATCGCGTTGCAATCAAGTATTTCAGATGAACCGGCGGTCGTCGTACCCACATGTTTTACCGCCGCTTCCAACGATATTTTTCTTCCGATATTACTGTGCACGACGCCGCGGCCGTATATCAACCGGCCATAGGCCGGTGTTGAAACACGTAATTAAGAACTCGCGCGAATATGGTGGCCTACCAGTCGCGCGGCCTGCGCCACCAACTTATTAGGGTACTCCGGACGCTATTGTGCATCGTGCTAGTACATACACGCGCGACCGTACAATAGCCACGCGTTCACCGCGGTTAATATCGCGGTTAATATCGCGACAGAAAAATTGCGAGCTTCTCCGCGGAATACGTGCAGCTTTTTCCACCAGAGTGGAGTGATTCTGACTTTGCACCTCGCAGGCTGAACCTAAATACCGACAATCATCTCTTGAAATTCATAGAAACAATCACGAGGAGGCGTTGAGAACGTTGAAGCTCGGCCGTGGCGAATTGCGAGCACGAGAGAATATTTTTATATATATAGTAAGGAAAGAATATTTTGATTTATTCCATTCTCTGCTAAAAAAAAACGCCCAAAAGAAAAGACACTTTGGATGTATGTGACGACGAAAGGCATCGGAACTAATAGAAAGCCTGTCACAAAGCGATATGAAAGTGGCGCGAAACGGAGGATACAATAAGCTCGTAGTTAGTAAGCTAAAAATTTCAGAAAAAAAGCGACATACCAGTCTCGGTAAAAATCTTCATACAAGATAAGATTCATCTCCATCAAGCGTGCAATTAATCAAGCCCAAAGCACAGCCATCAAACATCTCCATCAAACGTCAAAATAATCGCTCCACGTTCTTCCCTATCTTACATATGTATATAAGATGAACTCTTTCCTCGTTTGACAATCGAGCAACAGCGTAACTATACCGTGATATGGAATGAACCGTTTCGAACGAATTCGTCGCGGCGTCATCGCGTTTAGAGAAGCCTGGAGCAGGAACGATGTGAAACGCTCGTCTGCTACCGACATTGATGAATCGAATGCACCCCGCTCGAGATGCACGCGTTTCGTGCGTGGGAGTGTTACATTAGAAAATGCTGCGTGCATCCTGGATACACGTTACGGTTCACCTTTTCTTTTTTCCTTTTTGTTTTTTTCACACGATTGCGGGATACGCGAGAGTCATCGTAGTAACGTCGTCAGGTGGAAAATTCCACGATTAACATACGGGTGGGATGTACCGCGTTTATCGATTGAATTCTTTGCAACGGAATGAATAAAAGCCGCAATAAATTACAGCGTGCGGTGTCAGAGGAAATTTACTCGGGAATGTTACGAACCACTAAATTAAACCGTCGACAACAATCGGCATGAAACAGCTGCGCTAAACGCGGCCGCAATTAATTGTTGTTAATTTTTGTTCAATTGCGCGTTTATTTTCTAAAGGGGTAGAGCTTAATGAAAGTCAAAAGGTGTCCCGATGAATGGGATAAATGGCTCCTCGTTACGGCGATTTTTCTCGGACGATCGTTCGTTCGTTCGTTTCTTTAACGTCGGGGCTCCGACTTGTTTAATCGAATTTAAAAGAGCTTATTCGCATTAGCAGCCGCTGACGCAAGATCAAAGAAGAGGAGAGTGAAGCTGTGTATTCATACTGGCTGTCACTTTCGAACGTTCTACCGAAGAAGGATGGATCTATCAATCTTTATTCCCATTTTTTAAACGTACGATTTCCAGGATGATCCTGTGCGTGGGTAGTACTTATCTTTAAATCTCAGATAGTTAAAGAATGGTATTTATTAGTTCGCGAACCTTCCATTCCTTCGTTAATTCGTTAATAGAAGGGGACAAGTTAATTCGTACCGTGAATTCTCGAATTTCCAATTTTTTTACAGCACAGGATAAATCACATCATATTTACATTTTACAGGGACTGAAATTAATCTAATTAGGATCGATCTTTCTTTATCGGCTTCCAATCCTATTTCGCGAAAGTTTCTAATCAGAAGCTGGCCTGGTTACCGGATTGGATCAAGTAACTAACGAATATCTGAACTGTTCGAGCTAATTGGGACCCATTTAACTATTTAATCTTTAAATACGCAAACAGGTAGATGCACGCTCGATTCGATCGACATTTTTCATCACAGATCTGTGATCTCTAACCTCTGGACGATCTCCGAGCATTTTTAATACCTTTGGCTTCGTGTTTGGCGTTCGACTTGGAGAAACACGATCCTCGAAACGATGCTGGTCAACTAATTTCTTCGATTACCTTGTTACATAGCGTTTCACTCACCATGCCGAAGGAAGTGATGAAACGCCAGGATATAAACTATACTGTTTCGCAGATGGGATTCTTTCGCAAACTCCTCGAGCCACGATTTCCGCATCGCGAACTATTAATCATCGACCATCGCGGATGCGATTCTGAACTACTGATTGGTCCGAATCATTCACGCGTCATTAGTGCACCGCGGCTGTTCGTTCTAATTAATTGTCGTACGTCAAGATAGCATCGTGCAGATTTTTACACCCATCGGCCGGGTTCATTACACAAAGAACTTTTTTCCTTGTTACATGAATCGCCGTTTCGAATGGCCTTAAGTCGTATTCTAATGAATTTTCACGAGGCAAATATCGAAAAATAAATGTGATTTCGATCCTGATTGATTATCGATATAGGCGCGTCTAACGTAATGTTGAATAATAGAGAAAATTCTCTACCGGCGAGAAGAGACTACCGTCTTCGTTGCGTTGAGAAATTTCTAGAAGGATATAAAGAATCTCTGTGAAACAGTTGATTCTTGAGTACGAAAGCCCCCGGTACCTTTGATTAATACAATCATTAGAACATGAAATTCTTTAATTACTATGATCAACATATTTCCAACGTAATCTTCCATGTTTTATGGAATCTTGGAGATACGCTATGTAAGATGTGGAAACGGAACAGTCAGACATTCTAATGGGACAAAAACGTGGCTGGTCCTTAAATTCCACGAAATCCAAACGGTGTCCCGCCAAAGAAAGAACTTAAAATTCCTCGATAGCCCATTAATATCAATTGCGGTTAGTTGCGTTCCTGGAAGCTACCTTATCTCCCACATAATTGCACGCCCACTTCATTCACCTTTATTAGTGAAGCGTTTCGGTCAATTTCATCCAATCAAACGATACGGGTCTACATCGATCGTTATCTTCTAATCTGTCGTTCAGTATCGACCGCTCAAACCGCGTCTGTGGATCACACCTGGACGTATGCGGGCCATTTCCATTCACACGAACTCGAGAACGAATTGACTCGTTCACCGATGCTAATCTCAGGTAAATATGCAGGTAGTCTTGTAAGGTATTTTTTCAACCTCATTTCGTCTATTCCGAAGACTAGTTTTCACCTTATTCCAAGGTATCGCGAACAGACTTTTATGCACCTTAACCGGAGACTTACTGAAAGAAATGGAAGGAGATTGATCTATCGTCCGTGCAAATTTATACAAGTAATTAAATAGACGCTTGTTTCATCCGTCAAACGTTGCAACGAGTATTCCGAATATTATATATTATATATATATATATATATATCGATATGTTTATACTTTTAAACTTTCCATAAATGCATAATCGTTTCTGACTTATCCGTTGTTTTAAGGTTGTAAATTTTAATATTAATTTCCCTACGGATATAAAAGTAGCAATATTGAGAATCACGATAGAAAATCCTGCCTATAGGAAATAATATAGGCGTATTTTAGCGGCGATTCGAGGCGTCTCTCCAAATAACTCAACGATCACGTCACACGAAGATGGATGAGTGTTTTCGAAAAATATTCACGAGCGTTTGACCCCTCGATCTTTCCCATGCGAATGCCGAGTAAAACGCGACTCGATAATACTTGTGGACCGGTTTTGGTGAAAACCTACCACCCTCCCCGTCGCCATCAGGGTGGAAACATCAACGGGGGTAAAAAAAAAGGGGGGAGATCTCGTGCAATATGCCTCGTGCCAATATTATCGGTCGCCTCCCTCTCACGGTGAACCTTAACGACCATGCACGATGATGCACTAGTCCCACGCTCGTGAGGTCACGTGCCACTTTCAGGGACCTGCATCACGCATCAGTCCGTGTGATTTTACGAAAAACCGTTTCCACCGACTCCAGCATCGCTCTCCGCACCACCAGTCACCCCTTCGTTCGGCGAGATTTATTGCACCCCTATTTGCAACCGGTCCTAATGCCGCTTTGTTCGACTGATGACATAATAGAACACCGCCGTTTAGATCTCCCCGGTTATTCGCCATTGTGCGCGTTTGTTTCTGCGACTGGCAAAAACATTTTTTAACGCTGGCTCTTGGGAAACGTTGATCGTTGATCGTAGCAATGAGATTTATCAAAGCTTCGCTCGTGGCTTCCATTCTCGTTGTACTTTTATTGCAACGATTTCTGATATTTATAGGAGGAATTGAAGCTACGAAGTATCTTCTTTAGGAATTTGACCATCTTATTGCAAGCGATATTCTTTTCTTAGGTAAAATGTTTGCCAGCTGTTATTGTTCGTCGGTGATGGTGATTTTCGTTAAGGCTAACGCTCTTCTAACACTGAACAGCGGTAAACACGCGAAGCTACGAAAGAAGTTTCAATCGTCGTTCATTTTATTTTGTGCAACTTCTTCGAAAGTCTGATGAACGTGTTTTATGCTGAGAACTCTAACCCGGGGCTATAATTTTCATCATTCCATCTCTATTAGTCTCTTTTACTAAATAATATCTTTGCTCGTTATTATGAATTTTTAATAAAATTCTAATAATGTCTTCGTAAGGTACGAAAAACTACAAAAGAAAAGAAAAGAAAGTTCGGTTGCCATTAATTGCATTTCGCGTGACTTGTTAGGAGTCGTTCTATAACCATCTTACCCAGATTTTCATCACCTTGCATATCTCGAAATAATTTTATCGACCGAGAGCGTACTTTCTACATCGAAACGTCGAACCGACTGAACCCGGCTCCGAAGAAAAAACTGCACGGCCCGTTCGACGTAACGCAATCGCACAATAATTTATAACTGTGAGTGGCACTCGTAGCCGCGTATCGTACAAAAGGTATGCAACAAAACGTTTATTAAGCAGCCCAGTGGGTGGCTACCGGGAAAGGTCCATCGCATCAAAGGAATTGAATGAAACGACCTCACCAATATCGACTTCCGGCGTGTGATCGCGAGCCGTACGCGCGTACGTGCGAGCCAGCAAAGTGAATCGCAGTTAATCTATCAGCCACCCTGCAGTCCAGACTGTGCCTGGAGGGAGAGGGAGAGCCGGGGGTGAGGCGCAGAACAACCAGCTTCCGATTGGCACGAGTGGCTGGCTCTCTTCTTCTTTTACGGGCTCTGGTTCTCTCTCGCGTTCGATCAAAGAGAAACAGAGAGAAAGATTCGCGTAGATTCGTACGAGAGGCACGCTGTCATCTGATTCACCGGCGGATGTGCGTCATAGAGGATTTCTAGACGATTGAACTAAGTGCCTGTTCCACGACAGCCTCGCCCTTTTCCTACGAGAATTTATCCCGCCTCATTTGCCAGATACCGTTTTCATCTTTGTACCGGCGAAAGGACCTAGTGTAGGATGACGAACGAATCGATTTTACGTGCTGTGCGAGTGATTCGTTTCAATACGGCCACGACCGTGTATCGAATTTAGGTCGACTTGCGTTTTGCTAGGAATTTAAGGTTGTAAGTCGTTCGTCTCTGCGTGAGAAATCGGTTAATTCATATAACGATATCTCGCGGAACGTTTACTTGGATAGGTACTTGTCGTTGAACAAAAGAGTTAAAAATCGGATATTCTTCGGTTACTCCGTTCATCAGCCCTAAAACAAATTCCATTCAAATGAGAATTGCCCTTTATTCGTTTGTTTCGTAAACCGCAAGATTGCTTCGCCACGCTTCCACAAAAATTGTATCTCGTTTTATCATACAGCAATTCTATTAGTCACAAGGTATATCTTAACGATTCCAACTAAGAAGCTGTCCATTGTTCATCAAATTTTGTCTACCGTAAAGCACGAATCGATCCATTATACCCGACACGATATACCTCTGAACGCGTTCTTAAATTTCACCCAACGTCGTACACGAACCTCCCAGCTTCTTCCACGATTAATCCCATCGGGAACGAGCCCCGGCAACTACCGACAACTGAAATCATCAAATACCAGCCACGGAATATCAAGTTGCCTTCTACGAGACGTAGGAACGTTCAATTAGAGCGCGTGTCGATGGCGACCACTTTTTTTTTTTACTAGGAACATCGGTCGTTATCGTAGGAACAGCAGCCTCGATATTGAAAGAACGTGCCCCAGGGGCCTGGTTTGGATTCGATTTCAGGGGCAGTTTGCAGAGAGGAGAGTGTCGCGCGGCATATGCGGTCGGTCGGTCGTGCTCATTGTGCGTCCGCCTTAAAAGCAATAATGAGCGCGGAAAACCGTGGTCGCGTGTGGGAAAGGTATACACGGTGTTCCCGTGGGGCGTTGATTTGACCGACTGTCAAACTTTATTAGCCAGAGGATAGCTCGTGTTACGGGGGAGCTGCAGGCGGCGCATCACGGTTCTCGTCTTCCTCAAATAGCTCACGGCTGATGGAGGGATCTCATCGTGGTGGCTCCTACGGAGATGAGTCAAGGGAACCTGTTCCCTAACCCCCCCCCTCTCTCTTTCCCTCCGGAGAATCGAAATTTCATGGCGGACGTGGCGGTCCTTGTGTGTACACGATGAACCTCGAAGATCGGCGGTCGGGCATAATTCATTCTGGGTGCGAACGCACCGACAGAAGTCAAGAAACTGGTTTCAGAAGGAGTCTGTTTATTATTGTAATGCGAGGAATAGCGAGGCGATGCTTTGATACGGTTTTGTTGCACTGTGGTGATCTGTTGACCGAGGAGAGAAGAATCTTTAACCAGTTTGGAAATAGGGCAGGGTTTTTCGACGCCGATGCCTAGGCGATTTGTGTTTTTGAGAAACTCTGGTGGCGTAACATCGGGTATTTCCATACACTGTTTGCCCTAAAGCTTTTTGCATGGGGATAACTAAATTAGAAGTGGTATTTCGTTGGAAAGAATAAATGTAGAGAAATACGTCTTGATATGATCATTGATCGGTACATTCTAGGAAAATATCGATTTTTAAACAAGAGTTTCAGAGGAGAAGTACCAGGAGAGTGACGAAATCTTTAATTCGTGAAATTTTAACAGAAGGACAATGTCCTCTTCTATCGGGGGCCTTCAAATCGTCTATCTTAGAAAGAGTACGTTTCGCTGATCCTTAACTCTCCTGATAGAATTAAGTTGACCGCAAATGGCAGAGACCTTGCGACACAGATCTTTCTGCGATCTGCGCTTGAGAATGATGTTGGCAAAAATGGCCGGATGCATCGCACGGATGCACGTGCAGCGTGGTCGCGTGTCCTTCGATAGCGGATGTACGGGTCGTTTCCGTGATTTTTCTCCAGGTCACGTTCCGCCGCGATAAAGGCAAACAATAACGTCGAAATACGGTTCTCAGAGGGATCTTCCATTCCACTTTGCCATTCTCATT
The DNA here is from genome assembly GCA_014737385.1 of Bombus superbus. Taxonomy (NCBI): domain Eukaryota; kingdom Metazoa; phylum Arthropoda; class Insecta; order Hymenoptera; family Apidae; genus Bombus; species Bombus superbus. The sequence continues at coordinate 1,111,272 of JACXIK010000065.1, read as the reverse complement.
TGCCTGCATTCTTTCTAGTTGCGTTCACGTGATGCCTCGGTCAGAATTGAATTATAGCGAATCCAGCCACTTCTTGCCACGTGGCGACATGCGCGTGGTTCCTGCTAGCCTATGATCTCGCAGCAAACAATGGGATAAAGATAAGAAACACCCTTTGCCGAATCGAGGAAGCCGAACGAAACGAAACGCGTGCGACACCCCCAGTGATGCGTGCGCTCTTCGTTCTCTACGCTTGTGCAGTACAGAGATTGTTCATTCGATTTGAGACAGGAATACTTATTCGTCAGAGAGAAGCGTTTTATTGATTTTAGGGAAATTTCCTCGAATGTTTCCACTCTTTTTGCAGTCTTCCGCCGAATGCGTTAGTATTTTTATATCCTGTCGGATTTTTTTAATATCCCCCCTCCCCCACTCTTGCCTTTCCTAACAACTTTTTTAAGATCGTATTTTTCATCTTTTCTATACTCTTATACTCCTTAAAGAAATTTCATCGCGTGGGAGAAAGTACCTCTCTATAGACGATCGAATAGTTTCCAGATTCTTCAAAGTTTTCGAATCATGCCTGGAAACTAGCAACTTTGTGAGTCACGCCGCACTGCACAGATGACAAACGGTCAATTTCGTGCGCCATAACAATGCTCGAGAGTTACCTCTCGATCGAGAGCAACGAGTCTAACTGCTCATTACCACATTTTTCCTTTGCAATCCCAATTACGAGGCGCCCCTGAAACAAGAGACCGTCGAAAATCGTTCGCACGCAAGAATCAGGAGCTGTGCTGCCTGCTCGGCCACCAGGCAACGCAGCCACGTCACAATTACATAATTCGATGCACACCCCTGAAGCATCGAGGACCTGTGGCACACGCAACCCCGTGCACGCACGCGTACCCATGGGAACCGGTAATGAGATGATGGTCACGGTTTCCCAGCCGGCGAAGGTGGACGACGGGAATGCACCCGACGATGCTGTCGGTGGGTGATTGCTCTTTAGCGTGGGGATGATACGGGCCCGTCGGGGACCCCCTATAGCCTTTGTCAACAACGGCAATATGCTTCGCGTTCTATAGACAGACGATTTACGCGAACGGACCTGTGGGAACCGAAGTGTCCCGATGGGCTCGATGCTACTGCCATCCTTGACGCGAATCGAATTGACACATGTTTTTATTAAGTGGCCTCGAAAGTGGGAAAGCGGAGCTTGGAGTATCCTTTGGTCGGGATTTGAAGCTTTTTGATACGGACGGTGAACAGCAATCTTTGAATCGTGGAAAAGCATTTGTCGAGGAGGTTGGTAAAGGTCGATTCTTGAAATTTGTAGCACACGTGTAATTGGTTTTCTTTCCTCGATGTTCGTGGAATCTTCGGTGGTTTTGTTTCCTTGCAGGTAGTAGCGCTTTTTCATTGCTGTCTTCGTCTTGATGTTTGAAGAGGAAAGACGTCGTGAAACTTAGCGTCGTCCACGATTGCCTAAATCTTATTTTTTCGCGTCATTTACGCTACGCCGTATTTTCGCAGAATTCTTAGAATCCTAGAACTTGAGATCGGAGACTTTCTTCTCTACCATCGATTGGCGTACGAGAAGAGAAGACGGAAGAAGGAAAGAGACGGGAGAAGGAGACGCGAAGCAGACATTAAATAATCGAAATGCCCCGCGGTGCTCTTATTATGACTTCTCGAAAAGCGGTTCTGCCAGAAGAGAATTCAATGAATATAAATTAATTCAGCTCGTTAGTGGCTGTCCGGCTCCACTGCCAGTTTCTATGTGCGCGTTGCCATCGTTGATGGACCTCTACGAAACGATCCAGGCTCTCGGTGCACGTATAAAGCCCCGTACACGCTTACATTGCAGTTTCATCAAATTACCTCGATTTTATCGTTCAACGTTCGAGCGTACTTTACATGCTACAATATGCATATAAATATATATGACAATTTACGAAGCAAGAATTTTTTTCTCCAGCATATACCTACACAAATAACGAATATACTAAACGATGGATCAAATATACGACGAATCGCTGGTCAGTAAAATAAATCTGATTAATAAAACGATATCTTATCCTTGACCACGTGATCGATCGAACGACAGAAAATTGTCTGTAAGCAACGTTGCAACGAAATTAAAATAACGCGATAATAATACAGTGTAATGCTACGAGCAACGACAACAGCAGCAACGACAACAATAATAATAAAATACAAGAGCAATAGGGTAGAAAGTGTTCAATTGCGGAAGAAACGATAGAAAGAGATCGTTTTGGAAGAAACATTTCGCTATCAATGGTATGCAAATTTGTACACGAGTTCGTAAGTGTAGACGAGGTTTTATGCGGTAGAGTGAACGCGTTGGCCGAGGCGCCGCACAACGTGTTGGAAAAGGGCCGGTAACTAACTGGGTCATATTATCGGGTTAATTAGCCTGGATTACGTGTGTGCTACGATCGATCTTAGAACGATCGCCGTGCAACACGTATTGATACGCGATCGGAAAGTTCGCCGGCAGACAGCGTTGATCGGAGAGCATAGAATGCGACCCTGGTACTTGTGTGTCGATCAAGTCGAGTTAATTAGAAAACCTGAATCAAGAAAAATTGGAACATTGTTGCATAGCAATATAATCGTGCAAAAATCATTGCTAAGTGCGAGATAACATTACGGTAATATGTAAAACAAGGTTTTTCAAGTTTTTTTTACGCTCATTTCTGTCCGGTATTTTGTTCATAAATTACAACGCCATCAAATGCAATTTCATAAAACGGTAGGAATAGGTAGGTTAACGTAGTCGCGCTCAGACTCGAAACTTTTATCCTCTTTACCGATTTTTACAAATACTTCTTCGATTCTTTGGACGTCTGGCATAGCTGAAACAAACCTGTTTATCTTTCAAATATTCAACGAGCACACAGTGGTCGTCCGGCCGCTGAGATCTCAAATTCTTAGATCTTTCAATTCTCTTCTATACTTGTGAGTAGATTTCAATTCTTTCGTCCTATTTTTTTAAACCTCGCTTCTCAACAATAGAAACGTTATTCGAAGAATTTAAGAAGTCCGACAAGCGTCTTTCCTGTTACGAGCTGCCTCGACCTCGTCGAAATTATCCTGCGAGCAAGTCACAGGAACGCTCGACTCGCAGTTTTCAATTAAACGAAGCAAGGTGTCCGCACAAAGAGCCCACGATCTCTGAACGTAGCAGTACGAGTGGCGGAGCTCGATTGTGCGCCCACAGGAACTAGGTCATATCTCGGGATTAATTAAAGCCGGTTACGCGAGCGATCTCATAACGGCCGGCTAATGGAGTATCGATATTCGATCGTGAAATCTCGCGGTGATACCATTAACCGGTGCAACGCGTTGTAAGACAACGTGGCGCTAGTGTCACCGGTATATCGTCGAGGCGCTAATGAAGCCGTATTAATTAAAAACGTCTGGCGACGCGTTGGAACGCTCGGGGGACGCGTTGCAAGACGACATCTTAATGGCTGACAACACCAGCCGTGTTCCTCCTCCGTACGACGATTCCCCGCGATAAGATGCAGAGGAGATTTTTCGCGCCGAGGATCGATCGGTGCCACTCTTCGCATCGGAAACGAAACCGTTATGGCGCCGCGCGTTTGCTGCCCGATAATTTATAGTAACGATCCGGCAGATCTTTACGGCGTCGTAAATCAAATTAGGCTATTTACGGGAAAATTCGAAAGTCACGCTCGTTGCACGAGATAGATACAATCTGAGCTGGTTTTGTGCTCGTATCGAGCGCACCGGAGGACGTTGGCAAATAAATTTGAAGAGATTTGCGATAGCATCGGAGAAACGTTCGGCGTTTTCTTTTTCTTTTTTTTTTTTTTTTTTTTTTCTTTAGGATAATTAGTAAGGTTGTGGCGCGTGAAGTTATTGTTTTACGTTTCTGACTTTTCAGCGAACAAGATCAGTAGAGGTTCGTTGACAATTTTTTCGACGGTTCAACCTATCGTTTTCTCGCCCTGTGCGCTCGCTGTACGACCACTCTTTCAATCGTAGGTTGCATAAATCTCACAATCGCATAAGTATCGCAAACAGAAATCTCGGCTCTGCGATCGTGCAAACGATGCATCCTCGCAAACGTTGCTGTTTCTGACGTTTTCATAGATATAATTTGCGTTCGAGAAAGCTCCGCGCTGCTCGATCCTCGTTTGTCCTGTCACGTGTCACGTGGAGTCAACTGCCATCCGCAGCACGCGATAGCCACGTGTCTATTGTCGCGGCACGAGACCAGTCATACCCTTTTCCGCAACTATTGTCTGCAAATCAGCGCCAATCGGCCGCCATGAGACCGGCGAGAGCTCCTTGATTGTCTCTTCGGACGCTTCTCTGGATTCTCGTTAGTCGGTGCAACAATATAATACTTAGAAGACGTAAGCTACTTCGTAGGTGTACAATGGAGAACTGTGCGAATTCTGTGTGAGAATAGGACACTGTATCGACATTTGTACATTTCTGTGAAATTGAGTTTAACGCGTGGAAGAAAGTGGATAAATGCTGCGTATCAAATCCGAGAAGAATCGAACGAAATGAAATAGTTGCTTTGACCTGGCAATAGTTGGCAAACGAAATTCTCGTGAGATAAAGCTCGCGAGATAAAGCTCGTGATATTTCGTAAGAATAATTTGCAACGTATTCGAAACATCTCACTCTATACGAGCGTGATAATAAAGTATACTTAATAACATATTACGTGCATCGTTAACTCATATTCAATTATCTCTCGCTGAGCAAACGCGCAAAGACAATATATATTGGCCTTCTCGCGCTCGTCTCAGGCGATTACGAAACTCGGCTTAAAACCCGTTAAACATACCTTCTATCCTACTCGAGCCCGTAATCGAGCCGCATAATTATATTGTTCTGAATTCAATAAAATGCGCGTTATTTATTGCAACGCGCGAGTCGTAACAAAATGTAATGACACGTTATCGCGCAAAAGATTCGTATCTATCCGTGGTCTTACGGAGAGCACTACCTGCCCGCAAATTGCTCCATCACGTGTCTTGGAGGGGAAAATTATACGTGGCCCGTTGCAGCCAGAAAAATTGAATCTGCTAACGGGCATATACTTGGAGTTTCAATGAAAAAGTAGCAGCACACGCGTCGAGAACACGATGAGACCTGGATGAATGCTCGATGAAAACTCGCGTTTCCATTTGTGAGAATCGGAGGGGCGAAGTTTGATTTCGTGGGTAACGACGTATGTCGTTGGTCCATGGGGGAGCGAGCGTGGGGACGATTCGCGTAGACTCACCTGTGGGAAATATTGAACTCTCTTGTCCAGGTTGCTAGTGGTACATTGTGGGAAAGGTCACCGTCGATTTTCGCGATGTCTCGTTGAACAATAAAGCGTGGAACTTGGAAAATCCCCAAGCTGAATGGATCGTGAACGTTTCCAAGATGCAGGACTCCCACGACGATCGTTCGATCACGGAGAGAACACGCACACCTGCCTCGCTGCGTGTCGAGAATCTTTGATGGTGATGACGCGGACAGTTGACTCGAGGCGTGAAAAATTCTGCGGAACAATCGGCGACGACGCCGCGATCGTCTCTCTCCGCGCTCATTTCCTCCGCCTCGTTTGCATAAATAACAGGTAGGAGCGGGAGGATGAAAAATGAAGAGACGGAGTGGCTCCTTGTGATGGATGTCATCGCGAAGAGAGACTTATAACGCGTTACCGTGTTTGCGGTCTCGTGACGAATCGCACCCACTCGTCTGATACTTGGGCTGCCCACTCTCGCCAACCTCTGTCCACAACTTCGCGCTACCCACTTGGTCGAGTTTACGGTTTTCCTCGTTTTTCTTCTCGTTCTCGGTTTGCTACGACCCGCCATAAAATGCAGGAAAATTGGCGCTGATTGTCGCGCGAGTAGAATCTTTCACGACGAATTTTTTCACATTTCCTCGGATGTTGGTCGTTCTTTCATCTACAATCGTCATCGACCTAGGTAGAATTTATCTTTCGTCATTTTATTCCCTTTTCTTTTCTCCTCTGCCAGAAATTTCGTGCATAGAATACAATTGGGTGAAACAAAGTTACGAAGTTTAGTTTGCGGCGTTGCGACGCGTTCAGGATATTCTCTTGCGGAGGCTCTCGCAGAGGCAAATGCGATTCGTCGAAACTCGCAAGACGATCGATTCTACAGCACGCTCTTTGCGTTTTTTGATAGAAACCAACAAGACGGAGTTTGAAGATTATTCTCCTGTTCCATACACCATATAGATTTTAGGTCTATTTCCTCGCAGATTTCTTGCTCAAAATAGAGATGACAGAGTCTGACGTCATTTAATTAACGAATGGTCGTTGTAATTGGCTGAAAATAGAATACACCGAGAGTTTGTCGGTTATTAACGAGACGATCTGTAATTTTTTTCGTCTGTCCCCGCCTGGACGTTAGAAACGACCTAGCTCCGGGACCGTTGAATTATACGTCGCATCGTCCAGACGCACAAATCTCGGACGGAGAGCGGAAGGTTTCCGAGCCGGCCGAGTAATTTTAACCAACTAACCGGTAATTACCATGAAATTAATCATTTCTGTGCCTCGTTACACGAGTCACTCGACAAAGTCACTAAATCAAGCCTCTCTTGCCTTGTATCTCTTCCCTCGGTTGCCCTTGCTCTCTTCAAGAAACACAGAAATCTCGTGAAACGAACGCGGATGTGAATTCTGTTCTATACCCGATTCGAATAAAAACGTATGGATTTCAATTAGTCGCTGTTGATCCTCCACAAGGAAATCGAAGTATCGACGAATCCAGCGAAATTTTTCACTCGCGAATTTGTTACCTCGGACGTTTAATTTCCGATGAGAAAAAGAGAAAAACGTCAAACACTCGATTTAGCAACGAATTGTCTAACGTAATAAACAATAGGTAAATGTATATGCCAGGAAACGTAGAGTAGCGAAACAAAGTTGGAACGAATAAGTATGGGAAAGCTCGCAATTCAAACTTCTACGGTATAAAGCGCACTCGGTATCCCATAAACGGCAACTGACAAGTATAGTATCAATGATACTATATAGAAGCTAGATGGACGACAGGTAGATGGATAAATGCCAATAAATGCAAAATAACGGTGTTCTATAGTTGACCGCTCCTAACGAGCAAAAACGTCGAATCATTGAAATCCTTTTACTAAATCAGCAAACATCGTAACGCAGCCAGTTTGTGTAGGATCGGTAAAGTAAGTCTCGCCAACGAACCGCTATCAAACGTTGACAAATATCGGCCATTGGAGAATAGTTTTACCGTCATTTGCCTGAGCGAGATCGAAACGGAAGCTTTTCAATCTGCCCGCGGTGTTTCTCGACGACGTACGAGCTGATAAATCAGCATAAACTCGCTTTCCACACTGGCTGTCAGGCGTCTCGACGCGTTTCTCCTTCGACATCGAGCGTCGTGCTCGAGGTTAGCAGCAAGCGTTTATCGATAACCGTCATGGATCGAGAGACTGGAGTTTGCCACGGGCCCTCACAATGGGTTGACGACGATATGCGAACATTACGACGCGATATTATTGTCTATATTATTATTCTCACGCAACAGTAAATTATTGGTTTTGCGGTGGATCGATGGTCAACGTGGCGCCAACACGCAGGGCCCACACGTGGCTGCGTAAACGCATAGGCGCCATTTCCCTGGCCCGTTTCAGCCGCGATAACTCACAAACTATGTACTGCCTTTTATCCCGACAATACGCGCCGTGCGCGCCGTTTCAAGCGGAATTGTGGCCGCGCGTAGAAAGTAGAATTGAGAATTCTTCGCGCAACATTGATTGGAGATTACTTAGCTGCGTGGAATGATTCCACGAGTTGGAAAAGATGCCTTTTGCTAATCCTGTTGAAACATTTTTGATGCGAACGTTCGATGGAGATATCGCAAAGAAGCCTGTAAGTTTTTCGAACGACCAAGTTTGCAAGCGATTCGATATACAGGGCTTCAAAGGAACGTCGAATTTTGGTACTGTTGAGAAATTGACAAATTAGCGAAATAGAATTTATTAGGTTGTCCGAAAAGTTTCTCTCGTCTTGTAAGGAAACAATGGACGCACCGCATTCTCCGTTTTATACTATTTTTGTCGAATCATGTACGATCGTAATAATAGAAATAGAAGAAAATGCATCGTAGACGATTCGATAAAATAATATAAAACGAGCAGAGATTGTGCGTCTATTGTTTCCTTACGAAAGGAAAGAAACTTTGGGGACAACCTAATAGACGATGGAAAGTTTTCAAAGAGGGACAAGTGACAAAGCGCTATTACTTGGAAGCAACAGAAACAAAAATGAACGGCGAATACAGCGTTGCCCGTTAACGTTTAACGTTCTGTATGGGATTAAAAATCATAATGATTTAGAGCGCGATACTTTATCAAAGGGAAGCCTGACAGTTGCAATTCCAACACGCACCCTAAAATTATATATAGCAGTTGCGTTGCAGTGTAACGCAATTACTACTCCACTTTGTAGCACGAAACTCGCCCCATAAACTATTTAAATCCTGTTGTCGCAAGAAATCTAACGAACAGCCAGCGATTCCTCGCAAAAGATCCACAAATCAATCTATCAACAATGACCAATAGCGAATCGAGATGGAGCACAGTTGTGGACTTGCGACACGCGTTACAACTCGTTCGGGAATCGTTCTATCTAAAGTCAGTGAATCACGGTCGACCTGTCGCGCGGTCAAGAAGTTTGCGGATCAAGAAAGAACAGGAGAAACTAATATGATGTATGTATAGTATGTGCGGTTTCGCTGTGATGGAGCGTAAGTTTATGACGTGTGTATGTGTGTGTGGGAGGGGGGGGGATCTCTTGTGCGTGCCAGTAGGATCGATAATCGATAGCCGCGCGACGGATTTCGTCGAGCTTTCGCCATCGATAACTTCGGTTTCCCGTTTCTTGCGCGTCGACCAAGCGAACGGATAAAAGACGAGGAGAAGCAGAGACGAGAACGTGAAAGAGGAAGAAGAAGAAGAAGAAGAGGTTTTACGGGGTTCAGGGTCTTCCATCGACGGCCAGAGACCGCTCTTCTGACTGTAATAACTCGCTACACCCATCCAGATACTATCTCGACAAATAGCAATGCCTACCGATCGTCTACCGTCCCTCTCGCGTACACGTACACGCTTCCAAGGAGGAGGGGATTTCGCATGCCGCTTCTTGGCAGTCACGTGTTGCTGCCTTATTCCTCTCTCATCGACGTGCCGTCGACGTACGTACGTATTCCGCGATCTACTGCTTACGTAAAACCTGCGCGTCGATCAGTTTATCGCATGGAGGAAGTACGCTTTGGAAGCAGCCTTCTTGCGGAGCAAGAGGCAGGTTATTTTTGGGTAATTCGTTTGTCGGATGAAGCGTTTAGACTTAACGATCGGGAGTTTGATTTAAGTGTGAAATACGAATCTTTCTCCTTTTTTCTTTTTTTTTTTTGGAAGTGGAGGGGGAATTTTGAGATGACAGGCTTTGAGATTGTACGGTTCGAGAGGACGAAGTTTTCCACTTTGATAGAACTCCGTTTATACGGCTGGTGTCCGATTAATAATTAATAACAGTTGTGTCGATTCCACTCGTTCCAACTCCCAGTTTATGAGCGAGAAATCGTAAATGGTTACAGGAATTATCTGTCCTCTGACGCGTGAATGTGGTTTTACTGCAATATTTCAGCCGTTTTACGACAACGAAGAGCCCGTTTTAAGCCTGCAAAATCCGGGAAACAATCTCGTAAATCATTTTTTCGAAACGCAGAAAAGAGACGAAGCTAAACTCAACTTCACTATCCACGCAAATAGATATCGTCGCTGATTAACGAACGACAGTCGTTTCCGGTGAAATTTCCCTTTCGTTTTCGATTCTACGGCGACGAATGAATAGAAACTGCCTTCCGTAAGTTGCGTGTTGTTTCTAAATCCCGAAACGCATCTACCTATCTACGAGACGATCGTCTCTGTTTTTTCAACCGCTTCGCCGCCATTCGATCAACAACATCGTGGAAATGGCAGAGATCGCTCGGGAATCGGAGTGTTCCTAGGCGAATATTAGAAAGTTATTGTGTCTTTATCTTTGACGATCGGCCGTGTTAGGCTGGTACGCGTGTCTGTATTCGTGTATAGACGCGTTTACAGATCGGTGGTGCGCCGTGGCCGTAGCTCGTTGGAGTTGAACGGTGCCGCGGCGGCCGCGCGCGCCACAGAGCTATCGACATTCCCGATTGGACAAAAATCCGAAGCCGGGCCCCGTGACTCAGAACTGGAAGCACTTTACGAGACGGAGAGCCCGGCGTCACGTTTCGCGAATAAGGAGCAATAAATTACGCGGTATCGGTAATCGGCGGTCCGCACAAAACCCCATACGCGGCCTGCTTCTCCCCCCCGAGTGTTGCAGCCACTGCGATTTTCTTCCCATGTCCACGTGTGCGCCGCGCGCTCTCCGCGGCCGGCCGTGATTTCGCGCCAATCAGCCTCTCAAACTATCCGCCATTCTATGGAAATAAATCGTCGTCGTAGGTTTATTCGTACGCGGAAACGCCGATGCAAGAGCGGCTCCGCGCTAAATGAAACGTTCCTCTGACGGATGAATTGGAGCGGCCAATGATTTAGAGATACACCGCCGCGATAACATTGACGGTGTTAACGGCTGTTTGGTAGGAATTGGGTAATTAAGGCGATTTCTAGAGGTTAAGAGATCGTGGTTGTGCAAGCAGTCTTGATTTCCTGCTTTCGATGGAAATTCAGGTTAACCCTGCCGCGCTCCTTGAACGATTTTTGAGATTTTTGAGATTTTTGAGATTTTTGAGATTTTTGACCCGGTCGTATCTCGTTGTCGATCGTTGGAAAACTTCTTTGGTTTCTCGGTTCGACGCTATGCCGAATAGTTGCTTGTTGGGATATTCGCTGCGTTTCTTGGTTGAAACGAAAGAAAGATGCGGACTTGCGACGCTGCGTGTGTACGTGTCAGGAGATGCCATACTTCTCGGGAATATCTTTCTCCGCGTTCGCTGACTCGTTAGCCGGATCGAATGCTCTTAGGCGGGGACTCTGGTAACCGCGGAATTAAAAGCTGCTAATTATAGATCAATTTCTGCTGGTTTGGTCCTAACCTGTCGCAAATATAAATATGACGCGTGCGATTTATTGTCAAGAGAGACGAAATGACTGAAATAGGGGAATTGTCGCGTCCAAGAGATTGACAACTCGAGTTAACGCATGGCGTTTTGGTTAAAAGATTGCGCGCATTTTCCTAAGTAAACTATCCTGCATTCCGACGTTCAACGTGTTTCCTATGCGGACGTTGCGCTGCGTTGCGTTGCGTTGCGTTGCGTTGCGTTGAAATCTCCGTGCACTGCACCGCTGTGACGTTCTTCCTCGCTACTTTGTATCGCTCGCGTTATATCATACGACATTCCAAACTTCCACAATACTCATCCGCGGAGTGTATCGTTAATTTGCAGGCGATCCAGCCTCGGTATAAATAGAAGGATAGCCACGAACACGTTCGAGATGGAAGAGTAAAAATCGTTGTCGGTCCGACAAAAATCCTCGTACACGGTTCGAAAGGGGATACAGTGTCGGGTGTTGATCTAATTAAAATTACAGGCAGCCTATTAGCTCCGCGAGTCCCGCAGCAGCTTCGATACCGGTAACAAAGTAACAACGCAACAGAGAACGCTAGAGCGAGCCGGCCGCGAGAGTCCCCGTCGCCGGGTTAACTTATGGTGGCGTGCAACGGAGAAACGCCAGGTAAGCAGAGAGTCGGCGGTGGCTAACGAAGCGGATTTAGTAATTGTTTTGTTGCATATCGCCCGCAGTGCGGTGCCCTGCTCGACGCGCCATTACTGGTTCTACATTGTAAAACACTTCTCATTGATAGCACGAGCCTCTTTGAGCTCGCCTTGCCTGCTCGCCTTGCCTGCTCGCCTGCCTGCCTGCCTGCCTGCCTGCCTGATGACGCTACCTTCCGCGCCACGATATGCACACCCTTGTACTTATATACGCTGATAGAGCGTACGAGTTTTCCGTATTCGATCGGCGATTCTGCCGATATTTTAATGGACCTTGTAGATTGAGGCGCAGATTTTAACGACGACGCGTTAAGAGGGTTGCGAGTGTTCAGTGTGCGTGGAGACTATCCATTTGGCATTTTTTTTTTTTTTTTTTTTTTTTTTTTTTGATAATACTTCAAAGATGTTAGATACTGCTAATTTAACTAGTCGCGATTTTTCAAGCGTACGATTGGTCCTGCTTCCGCGGGTTTATTAGATCGGACGCTGTCGAAAACTCGTGTCTTGGTCGAGTTTCCACGTTTTCGTAATCAATCGATATCGAAGCTGTAACGCGAACGCGGCATGCCGTTTATAGTATAGTATTTTTAATGTCCCATTCTCCGGAACAGGCTGGTGTGGTTAACCGAAACCGTAAAAGGACAATGATTTTTCGAATTTCTATATACAGCGTTATCGCGAAGAATCGATCAACGTAATCCTACTACGATGTCATTTGTATTATTTCGTCTTTATGTTCTTAAATTCGTTGATCGGCAAAACGCCTCCGCCCTTGTATTATTTCACAAACGCGATAGATATCCATCGGTATATTGGTATCGGTGCCACGAGTACTATTCGGCCTCGTTCGAGATACCGCGTTTTCCATTGTGAATTGTGGCGCGTGCAGGTACTATCGTGTGTTTGAGTTCGCTGGAGCCGCGCTTTGTTCCATGTTTATTTCCGCCAGAGCATTTAACATGGCTACCTGTACGATTACGAGACTTCTTCGTTCGCGAAACCAGTCGATCTTTGGATTTATCGCGCTATTAATTGAACCACTTTATCCGCTGAAACCGTTCAACGCGACGTTTGGTGTTCGGAGAGCGATCGAACATTAAGATCGTCGGTTTATCGACACTGTTAACTCGCCAATCGTTGATTACTTTGGAAGGTGTTTCCAGAAACTCGTACGCGTAACGATTCTGAATAGGCGTGATTCGTAAGATGAAAAAATGCCGCGATGTAATTATGTTCAGCCTGTATAAAAATCTAATAAAAGGCTATAAATACGTCATAAATTATAAAGCAATCGTGCGGATACGGTTTAGAAGGCAATCAGGCAAATACATTATATATAACAAGCAACTCACAGAAATATATAATATATAATATCGTTCGCAAGCTAGTCATAGAAGAAATACAAGTTACATGTACTCTAACTTGTGTTTGTTATCGAGATTATCCATGCTCTGGAAATTTGTATTCCGAAAATTTGTTTTCAACGAAAGAAAAATTCTTGCCTGCGTGTTTTACGTCTTGAGGAGAACTCCAGAGGATTTTGACATCTTCAAACAACCAAGATACGCAATGGTCTTGGAAGTGACATTTTACAATTTCGATTGTAGATATCCCATTGATGATATATTTAAAAATTGACTTTACTTCCTCGTCACTGCCTCATCACTGCCTCGTTAAACCGCACTAGAGAGTAATCTGTGATTAGTGATGGACAGAGCAATCTATGTATTGCAATTATCGGTTCCTCGGTTTCAACTCGATATTAAGAAATCGCGATACGTACGTTGAGGATCGATTCTTCTTAGTCTTGCCAACGCCTCGCTTCGATTCGCTGCGACATTACTTTCCTCCCTCGAATATCGTATTTCAAATTCAACGTCCTCTCCTCCCTTTATACGCGATTCGTACGAAAGTACGACGTTTTACCGTGAATTCAAGCCTCGACCAAGACGATAAATCAGCGGTTTAATTATCGATGGCTCGATACGATCTCGATTTCACCCCACTGGTGGTCCCCCACCCTCTTTTAATCAGGCGCATTTTATGCAGTCGGATAATTTGCCGCTGGATATTTTTATCGGTGAACGTAATAATCGTAGCAGCCAGTTTGCCCGCCGCGGACAAATCGAAAAACAAAATCGATTCCGCCGGACACCCGTGACCAACCCGCGATCGCGTTTAATCGATCTCGAGCAAGATTGATTTCGATCCTAACAGTGTGCAACGGCCGCGGGGGTAATAAGCCACCGACTCATTGGTCGGTAATTAAATACGGTCGGCGTTGGCGTATCTAAGAAAATGAGCTGGCCGATAAGGTACGAAGATCGTCGATAAGAATCGGCATGAACCCGTTCCTCTCTGATCTTACGCGAAACGCCCATATCACCGCGGATAATTGCTCGCGCGATAATTACAGGTGTCAATGAGACTTTTCTATTCGGTTTAGCCAGTTGGAAATGAATTTAATTTAACCAGTCAACGGGTAAAAATAATATATCGATTTTGTTTCGTCATACGCGTGTGTAATTGCGTCTCGTTGATGCGTTAAGTAACGTTTAGAACAGATGCTTATTAGTAGGCGTGGTTCCGGCATGATCTTTTTTCGTAGACAAGATGAGACTAATGAGAGAAACGATCGCTTTCAAATAAGTTGATTGAACGTAAGTCGGAAATTAGATGGAGAGGAGAAGCTGTTTATTATCCACGAAATAGTTGTTACATAGATCGGCCGCTACCGACGAAATCCGCAAGTATCGTGTCTTTGAGTTGAACTGAACGAAGAAACGAGTTAAAGGAACGACGAACGTTCTCCGAGATACATATTTCCGTTATTAAAACGGAGAACTTTGGGATAAAAATAATATTAGAAAGGACCGTAGTCGTATTCGAATGGAATCGTGTAACAGGAAGAAATGGAGCTATTAACATTTTATGACTGACGTGTTAATATCTTTGCGTTGCCGAGGCGCGAATATTTCACGAATAAGCATAGAAAACACGATATTCGTTGCCTGGTATCTCGTAAATCGTTCAGCGTACAACTCGTGTCATGCGAGTCAAAAGTTTCACAATTCTCTACGCAGCTACAATGCTTCATTGTACGCTTGATGCGTAACCACTTGACATTCAATTAGAAATATTCTCTCGCGGACGGCTCGCTTTCGACTTTAAACAAGACGTCAATACTTTTTTCTTTCCTCCGAACAAATAATAATCGTATAACGTTCGAACACGTGGGAGCTTGGAAGATTAACACGTCCTAAGTTGTGGTCACGGGAGTGGCGTGGTTTTTCTTGGCGCGATCAGTGGCGCCCGACCAACCACGTAATTGGAATGTAATCGATGTAATTACCGAACGCGAACGATCGATCGGCCGATCCCGAACGAGGGGGCCGGAGAAACGCGTGTTGTCAAGTGGCCTGCCTCTCATGATTTATCGATCTACCGATAGTCACGAGAGGAAAGGATGCGTATAATAAATTGGGGATTGAATGGATTTTGTACGTTGCTTTAAGAAAAAAAAAAAAAGAAAAAGAAAGAAAGGATAAAAGAAACATTGGAAGTGACATACAAAATATCTTCGCTTCCGCTAAATGATATTAATGGATGCGATAGATATTATTATCGGCTCCTTTTTCCCCTCTATTTGCATCAGGTACGCTGCTTTGTTTTATCTAGAATTATCGTTACTATTAAAAAGAGAAAAAAAAAACATTACTTTGAAACACTCATCTTCTTTCATGCAGAATCCAGAGCGTCCAATGTTTCGAATTTTTAAAGTCGAAGCTTTGGAAAATTTGCGATCATCGAAAAATATCATGGATTTAGAAAATAATACAATTTAATCCGAACTACTGTACTTCAACCGCTCTATCTAAGATATCGAGGCATCGGACGATAGATGCTCCACTTCCACCTTTACCTACTTAAAAATCGTTTCCATGGATCGAACACCTGCACACTGATCAGACCTCGCGTCAGCTTAATCGATCGTGTCAGAAACGCGATCTAATCCACTTAAGGCCAATTCAGCGGCGATCCAGCCGTCGCGTCGTAACGAGGAAACAAGTGACAACAAACTAGCCCGATCGTCCTCGTTATCGTCAAGCATAGCCGGTCGTCCTCGGCGATCAGGATCTGCCGGAGCGGTGCTTTTCGCCCGCGCACCTATATTTAGAAATCACCGTGCTGGAATATCGGAGGAATCTAATAAATTCCTTGGCGAGACGTTAATGCACGTTCCTTCCATCCTACACGCATACATGTACACACGCTGAAGTGACGCTACCTCGGAATTACCGAAAAACAAAAAGCTGGAACACGAACCAACCACGACGGAGTAACATAGCTGAAGCATTAAAAAGAAGGGAGAGAAAAAAGGAAGAAAGCGGGGGAAAGAGTGGATAAAAAAAGATAAAAGAGCCTGCTATCCTATTGCAACGATATCTTCGCGACGAGACGAAGGACATCTAGCCACCGGTGGATACTGAAAACGAGATGGAAACCTGGATATCGAAGAGCAGTGAAAGGGAGACGAAACGATCGTGGGGAGAGGAGGGAAGGACAGGCTGGAAGAACACGAGGCCCGCTATCTCGCGGGGGAGTAGTCGAGTAGTACTTACTCAAAGAGCAAGTCAACAGCGGCAGCTCGTTGCTAACTTATGAGCGCCAGCGGATCCCTGGACCGACTAATGGGACTAGTACTACCAGTATAAACTCAGCATCGAGGGAGAGACGGACAGAGAGCAGGAAGAAACTTTACTCTGCGCCTTAGTATCTTCCACCTTTCTTTCTCTTTTACTTCCCTTCCTCTTTTCCCACCCTCGTCTATTCGCCGCGCCTCCCCCCTCCCATCCTTTTCCTTTCAATTTCCATCCTGCTCCCGCTTCTATCCGGTCGCCTATGGTTTCTTTGTCGTTCTTCCATCCACGCTTCTACCTGCGTCTACCTGCTATTTTAATAAATACGCGCAACGACGCGGCGCAACGCTCTACAGGCACTTTTAGGAACGTAACAAATGGTTACACGTCAGGCACAAGGTACTTAAGAAAGGCCCGAGCTGCCGCACTAAATCATAGAAATCGTACGGTATAAATTACGCGCTCGCGCGTGCATTGTGAGCGCGCGAGCGACCTCGTGCGAGCACCGCGAAACGCTTGTTGCCGCTGCCACCCGGTTGAAGTGGCTGCTCCGGAAAGGTTTCGCGCTCCGATAATCCGCGACCACGAGCTGGCTCTGTCGTGTACGCGTTTTCGGCTACGATAAAGATACGATTCTCGGAAATCTGGTGATTCCGATTTGAAAGATGTACGCGAATTGTTCCACTCTGTTAGATTTCTATCTATCGCGAATATAGCAAATGGAAGACTGTCGACCCCCTCGGTCGATCACGGTAAAAACTGTATATGTATGACGGTAACGGTGATTTGGTTCGAGATGTTATGTTAATTTTATTAATAACAGAAATATTTGACGATTCTTGAAAACGATTCTTTACGATCTTGACGTTTATCCGTGGCTCGAACGAGGCTCTATTCTACTTTTATTGGCAACGGAGATATTTTACGATTCTCGGGGACTGCGTGAAATTTTCAAACGTTCAAGCAAGCGTTTGTCGCCGTTAGATTCCTCTCTGTACATAAAGCGAATCGAAATTTTACAGTACTCGTTGAAAACGTAATATCCGTGTCATAATGGTGACTCGGGCGAGATTTTGCATGTTCTACGTTTAGTAGTCATAGAAATTTTCACTTTCGAGTATCTACGCGGATTAAGTACGGAACGTTTCTCCGTTTAAAAAACGTAGAGTCGCTTTTTATGCGATACTTCGGTTACTCGTCAACCACCTGATCTTTTCCGCCGGATCTCAAGAGCGCGGCCATACGGTTTCCTCGATCGTTGTCGATCGCAGCGTGGATTGCGTGTACACGGAGCGCGCGTGCCTCGGGCGCGGGTGTGCCCTCTCGGCGCGTTAACGCTCACGCAGACTGCGGCAGGTCGCGCGTGTGCGTGGCTCGCTCGTGCCCGCTCCGGTCACCCACACGCAACACCGAGGAATCGTGGCGTATTGCCACGTATGTATCGTCTACGTCGAGATATCGTGGCCGTGGTGCTATAATAATTTCAGTGGAACACGCTGCCTCCAGTGCTCTAGCACTCGACTCGACCGAACACACGTATTCTTCCTCGTTTCCGCGCGCGTATGTGTGATGTTGCATCGAGCTGCGATTTAATCAATGACGCGCTCGATTATGCTGGGATAATTGTTTCCATTATTTCGGAGATTATAAATTCGTTATTCGGCGGAGGAAATTTGAAGGTTTGCCGAAGATAAATCGGTGCTGCACGATTTTATTTTACGATGGTTCGATCGGACAAGTCGTTGGATATTTTAACGATTGTCTACGCAGCTTTCCTGATTGGATATTCTAATTCAGTTCCGTTTAGTTGCATTCTGATGTCGCGGAACCGATTTAAATTATCTCTTCCATATGGTGTTTCTGGTTAATGTAATTTTTTTTTTTTTTTTTTTTTTTTTGTAAGAAGTTGAAGCATCTTTCACGATGAAAGATTTGATACGCGTATTTGGACGAAACCAATCAATGGTTTTCCCAATTCGGACCAAGCTTCTTCGTCGATTCGTTGATGGTACTACCGTGGTGACTGTGTTACAGCGTTATATCAGATTATACGGAAAATTTCTATTTACGTAAGTAGAAGAAACTCTAGCTTGTGGTCCGCGATCGCCAGAATTAGCTCGCCCTGAACGTGTTTCCTCGTGAAAGCGATAATTAAGCGATTGGTCCGAGCACACGGAACGCACGGAACTACGAATTCGCGTAGAGCTGCAAGATCTTTCCAAATCGTCCACTAAAAATGTCACCGGCAACCCAGATACCACCGAAGTGCACATTTTGCAATCTGTTTTTTGCAATCTGTTTTTTGCAATCTGTTTTTGCAATCTGTTTTTGCAATCTATTTTCTCGATCTACCAACACGATGTTTTCGGGTTGCGGGTAAATCTGTCGTACGCAAGATCCGAATGATAAAAATCTGCCGAATTTTTAAGCACGTTTCGTTTCGAAGCACGAGGGGCTGGAACGGTGCGAAATAATTTACATAATCCGAAAGTCTTGGTATCAGGAGAGCGTGGCAGGTTCATATACCACCTTCGAACACGGCCTCTATCAGATCTTGTGTTAAACGACCGATACATTATTCGTTTTCGCTAGTCCTTGAAATTGATCGGTCTCCTTTCCTCAATTTCTCTCTCTATTTCGCGTTTTCTGTCTCCGTTCGTCCGCATTGAGATCTCGACTTGACGAGAGAACAAGCGTGTAACGCGAAATGAACTCGTCACATGGCGCTCATTAGATCCACGGGAGAGAAAGTCTCAAGAGTTTGAACGTTTACTTGGAACCACACGGGCCAAATTGATACTTTCTAACTATAAAACGTGTTTGCGTATAAATCTGGAGGAACTGGCAAATCTATCCTCTGTCCATCATCTTTCGTACGAACTTATCCGACAGCCTGTTATTATCACCGGCATAGGTTTGCTTTAGGATAGTTTATGGCGATTGTGAAAACGTGAAATCGATAAGTAACTGCACCGCGTATTCGCTACACATTCTAACATTCCTCTAAAATCGCTTTCTCTTTTCAAATAGCAATTTTATCTGTTGATCGATTATGCTTTCAATCCTGGGATTCGTTATCGTTGGATTCGTAAGAAGTTTGGTGCCACTCTCGATACTGACGTTTTTTCTCTCTTTTTTTTTTTTTATTTTTTTGTAGCTTCGATGGAATTCTACCAAGCGGGTATCGCTGATCAATTACTCGCATTCGGTCGAAGAAGAAAAGTAATCGAAGCGCGGTCAGAGATAAAATGGTTGGGAACGGCGGAATTTTGAAACCGAGGAAACTGTAGATGGAATGAAATTGTAGCAGAGCAATTTCCATCGCAAGTATTCTTCCGAACGTTACGACACATTGCTGTTTAAATATATACGCGTATTCCCATTATGTTTGTAAGAAAAACGCACTCGAACCATTTTTCGTTACAAAGATTTATTGCCGAGCATACGGAATGAGTAAACCGTTGCACGAATTTCCTATAAAGTCTCATATTTGCGCGTTCGCAAATTCCATACTCCGTGGCAAAAGAGATCTACCGAACGATCGCGTTTCGGAATAGAAAATTATCTCCATATGTAGATTGCCCTATCACTTATCGCTTGGTCCATTTAACTCTTCCGTTTCGCATTTTCTTGACTCGATCTGTTGCAGAAAGAAGGCAGAGTCTGGGGAACACGGAGAGGAAGTCGTGGACGGGCAGGCCCATAGATTTAATCGCGGCGCGTTATTCGTTTCCACGGCGAAACCATCGTGCCGGATGTCGTGGCACGGGAATAGATCGCACATACTTACGTCCGATCGTGGATATCCGCTCGTCGCTCAACATCCAACGCGCCCGATTCACCTTAGAACGAATGTAGCCGTCAGACCGCGTCTTTCGACGTCTTTCTATCCCGTCTTTCGCCTCTCTGAGTCGAGACTCTCGATTTAAATCGACATCGTCTCTTAGCGCGGATCGCCGAGGCGACGATTAATCATTGAAAAATTGAATAATTGATAAATCGCAGGAATCAAGGGCAGGGACAACGCGGATACGCGACGACTGTGACGACGGTGCTTTGTGGCTCTGTTGGATTCTGGTCAGCCGGATTATGAGCTCCTTGTATGGGAGGTATCGTGCTCGTCGATCTTTAACGCTGCTGTCGAAGCACCGGAGGCGACCGATCGACCAGAAGCGATACACACCGATGAAATAGAATCTGCCGCGATAGGAACCGTTACACGGTGTGATCCTTAAGAGCGAACTAGGAAATCGGGATGCATCGATCGATGCGCAGGCTATTGTTGTCGGCGATTGCCCGTTAAAATATCGACTGCGTCGTTCGTAAACTTATATGTAATTAGCGAAAGGATCGAAAGCAGTGGTGGAGAATTTTGTTCATCGAAGCGAGACTGTGTGTGTGTTTAAGCGTGACTTTGAAGTTTAAGAAAGTTTTACGATTTTCTTTCGATACTTGATACAATCGACAATGACGTAGGGATAAAGATCGACGACCTATTAACGACGAAACGGAATTGTCAAAAGGCATAATCATCTTTCGTGTAATATTATCATTTATAATGCCATTAGGTACACGGAGGAATTATATACTTTATTACGATGCTACGTATTAGGATACTTGGGCGCGTTCAAACTTTGTAAAGTTGTAAGATGGGAAATATTCGACAAGCCCTTGGAGTCTTTTCTATACTCGCGTTCTTTAACGAATAGAATCGAATAGTATCGAATAGTCTAGATTGGTTGACGAAAATTGCAAGTGTAACATCGCGGCGATGCAAACCTGGCTCGTAGCGCATTACGGACGTTTTGTATTTTATCGTTTATCAATGATGCAAGCTAAGTGCATTGCGTAGTATTTTGTGCGCAAACTTGACGCGTTAATTTCAACCTGTGTATCTCGGTTTCTTTCGCTCGAACGAGATCCACAAATTCGTCCTCTCGCATCGAAGAAAAAGCATCGGTGACAATATCGCGGCGAAAAATACGAGGAACGCGGTCGAGCGCATTGAATTAGCAACTGGTTCGCGATTTCCACGCATTTCCATTCGATTCGATTTGGAAGCGTTTATCTGTGAAAAAATATCGCGCAACTGCTCGACTCGAACGGACATTTAGCGACATCGAGTCGCCGTTAATTTCGACCGATACGAAATAATTGTTGCGAGTGATTGTACGGTTCTTAAGGAGCGTTGACACGAGGGGGTGGGGCTGGATTTATCGTGATTTTAAAGCGGATTACGCCACGCCGCTTAATTACCATGCACGTCGCGCACCGTTTAACGAAGCCGCGTCGATTATAAGCCGAACGAGAGCCGGCCACGGTGTCGATTATCCCGATACTTTTTACCTCTCGGAGCACGAGCCTGCCGGTACTCGCTGCCAGGAGCCTTGAAAATCATTTAAATACAACTTTCTAATTCGTTTATACCCAATATTTTCCACTTGGATCACATCCTTCTTTGTCACTTCTTTTTTTTCAGTCGTATAAAAGTCTGACACGTAGGAAATATATGACACGAATTTTTGTTCCGATTTTTCTTACGCTTATTTTTCCCATATTTGCTACCAAAACTACTGGAGTAAGGCAAAACTAGTCTGGAGTAATCGAGATAATCGAGATTTCTAACCTTTCCTGCGAACGTATAGATTCGTAAAAGTGGATTTCCGAGAATTTCGATAAATTTTGCCGAGGTACGTGGATAAAGCGTTTTTCTTCTTTCTTTTTTTTTCTTTTTCTTTTCTTCGTCGTTTCGTGTATCTTTTCGTATTCTTGACTTCTCCGATGCAAGTTTCGCACTTTAGACGCACGCGGTGCTAGATGAAACTGCTTGACGATGAAACTGCTCCCAGCAGATTGTCTGTCGGAATTATAATTATAATTATAATTGCGTACCGTCTATCGGAATAACTCGCATTCTTCAACTAGATCGTATCGAGAAGATGACGGGCAAAAACTACAGTATCTATCCACGCTTTTGCCCTGCGTGTATTTCTTACGGACACGCGCTATGACGTAATAGCGTTACGTTACACATCCAACGTAATGTGTCCATTTATTTAATGGTCTTTCAATCGGCCGGATAATTCAATCTCGCTCCAAATACGTAGAAAATAATATCGCGCTTTATTTTTCACGTGTTAACGGTGATGATAATTTTCTAAAGATCTGCCTTGCCAAACGACCCGACTTGTTTCCATCGCATTTCTCATGCAAATGACAGAAAAAATGGAATCCTTCAATTAGCTCTCACACACAACCGGCCACAGATATCTAATTTCTGCCTTCATTTATCTCTCGGGCTTTCAATCACACGAGCGCTCAATCTCGACGCAACAGCGTGGCAAAGTAGATCGATATAAAAATGCGCAGCAATTATGTTTAACCCCCCTAACGCTATTGCTCGTGTTCTCCGTGGCTCGCGCTCCGCAATCACAACTCTTTCCCACCATCCGTTTCCAATCCTAACGATCCAGCACAATCGTATAAAACTCATTACACGTTTCGACATACGTATATACCTCGTCGCATAAAAAGCTTTGTTCCGCGTCTTTCCACGTCTCTCCGATTCTTTCCAATTTCGCCTTCCACGTCGAGGCGCGATACACTGGTTCGCGATACATGTTTCGATTCAGCAGTTTCGTTTCGGATCACGAGCTTCCAGTTGTCCAGGTTACAGACGTTTGCGAACTTTCGATCGCCCGCGTTCTCTGGCCCCGCCGGTAGATAGATACCGCGTTGCGTTGTTGTTATCGGCGAAAATAAATGCTCGACAGGTCGGTATAATGGCGGAGAAGAAAAAGGACGGTACCGGTCGTTTGGGCGCGAGACACCGCGGAATTTATCGGACGGATCATCGGCGTGGCAAGAAGGTCGGGATTAACGGTGGTCGCGTCCAGTTACGAAAATAAAACGCTCCTTAAAAAGCCACTTCTTCGTTGACCCGGTGTGTAAGCCTGCTACGTTGAAAAATGCTGCGAGCACTCGTGGCCCCTACAACCGTGTTATCGTCCCGTTTCGCTCCGCTTTCGTGTACCATCGTGTAATTAAAAACCGAATTACCACACGACCAACGATCCCACGATACGACAGACAGATTTTATTAGGTTGTCCCGAAAGTCTTTTTCCCTTTCGTAAGCAAATAACAGACGCACGACCTCTTTTCGTTTTGTATTATTTTCGTCGATCACGTACGATCCATTTTCTTCTATTTCTATTGTTACGATCATAGACGATTCGACGAAAATAATATAAAACAGAGAACGTGGCGTGCTCCGTTATTTCCTTACAAAACGAAGGAAACTTTTCGGACAACCTAATACACACGAGAAACGTCGAACTGCTGTTTTAACGCGTTGCCTGGCACGCGATAGATCCAAATAATACGACACCGTGACGTTTCATTTTTGCGAAAATATCGTATCGTATTTACTCGCCATTCTCTGACGATGTTATCTGAATCCGTTCGCTGCGTCGAAAATTACTTAGTTCGTGATGGTTTTAAACTTTCTAAAAATTTAACAATTTTTTAATTCCAGAAAGAATCTAACGAAACGTAGTTTCGTCGGTGACCGCCGTGACAGTGAACGTATTGAACGATGGGGCCTTGTCGTTGACAAGGTGACATGATATCATATCTGAATGGAATATAATTAAATTGGAAGACACTTGAAAATAAGCGTCGTCGATTCCAGGAGATTAAGATTGGCTAGACCAATTTGTATTCCATAAAGACGAAGTTATTGCTACGGTGGAAGTGGTTCGTTAGTAAATTAGGATTAGCTCGCTCGTTACTGTTTTATAAGGTGCAGATTTATCGGATTTCGTAGAAATCTGTTCCACGGTAGTGGAAGATTATGAGTTCATTTGCATGTACTTTCGTTGAACTTACACGCGCTTAGAACGAGTAATAGGTGTGTTCTACGAGTCTACGAGCCTCAAGCAACTTTTATTCAATTTCCGTAAAATATACGAATAGACCACGTGATTACGTTATAATTTGTATTCCTAATCACGTGAATATTAACGCGGCGTGAAGGAAGGCGTGGGTTATATATCGTCGAGACCGAACGATTAATAATCTCCAATTTACATGCAATTACAATTTTTCCCAACTCGATGATTAATAAACTCCGGTTACAACCAGTTACAATTTGCTTAGTCGTCGCAGTATTTAGTCTACGTGCGCGCGCGACGAATCTGGATCGAAACGACGGATATTAGAAGAGCGTTTGCATCGGGTTATCGCCCGGTGATTGTCCAAAGTTTACAAGAAACAGCCCGAACACTCCCACGAAATAAAGAAGAAGTTGCAAAGATTCGTTCCATCGCACCAAACAGGACACAAATACTGCGATATCCATCCACGCTTCCATTCCACCTCTGTCTGCGATCCGATATTCCTGTGGAGTAAAGAAAATCTGCTCCATCCTCGAGAATAGAAGAGGAACGTTTCGACGTCTAACCTCGCCTTCTCTCCAATGCCCATCTCGCTTCCACCTGCGAAAATCGAGGACGTTCGATCTATAAATACAGACTGGAAAATAGCGATGGAATTGTCAGCCCATCGACAAGGATCCTTTTGCCGGGCGAGGCAGAGAGTGAGAGAGAGAGAGAGAGAGAGAGAGGGAGAGGGAGAGTTGGATCCGGACAAGAGAGTTCGCGGTCTATCGCGCGGCGGCCGTCTCGAACGCATTGTTCGATAATGCAGTGCCGCTTAAATCGCGCCGCGGAGGCCCGATTTCATGGGGGACACATTCCCAGACGGTCGGTGGTCTTGGCGCCCGCCTATCACCGGCCAGCAAACCGTGGCGAATAACTTATCGGGCGCGAAACCGCGCCGCCAGCAGCCGGGACACACTCGCGCCGCGTATCGAGATTCGAGATTCGAACGATCGTTGGGGAACGAGGGGGAGTCAGGGGCACCCTTAGTCACCCGAACGCAACGATAGCGTTTCCGTCTTCTATCTCGCCACTTCCATTCTACCGCGACTACCGCTCGCCCGCTCGCCTGCCTGCCTGCCTGCCTGCCTGCCTGCCAGGGCTCCTTCTCCGAGCGAGATTTGCGATACGAGGCCTCCTCAGATACGAGATTCGTACGCGCCGTCGCGCGTGCAAGGCGTGTCCGCGCGAAAAAAGTTATTGGTCGCCGGTTTCGAGAGAACCGGATCGATATCGCGGCTGGTTTATTAATTGACTGGTCGGATGGCAGATGGTAGGTGCGATTTTAGGAAATTAAGTCACAAGGAGCGCGTTCCGGTTAGGTACGCGCCTCGTCGAGCGTTCGAGAGTTGCACTTTGAGATTTTTCGATGATTTGGATACGTTGGTACCGAAACTATAGGTGGTAGTTACATCGTTGGTCGGTTGAAGGTATTTTGGCCGACGGTTTGTTCACTTTTACAGACACTGGAAACTGTGAACTTTCGTACTGCCAAGTGTCAGAAAGACATGTAATAACCGGCAGGACAACTGGCCAATCCGAATTTTCGTCAGTTTTTTAATTTCCCTATACAGACACACGGTTGATGTTAAATTCTTCTGGAAACAAACGATGTACGTATTTCGATAAGTTCGTTCAGTGCAGAATGGTACACGGATAATTGCGATACGCAAGACACGGGTAGTAACAAATTTCAAGACGATTTAAAAAAAAAACAGAGTTTGTAGTCTTGTCGCTGTTCTCTGCCTTTCAATTTATAAAATTGATATACCACTACCTGTTCACAAGATTCCGAATGCCATGAAAATTACGTCAAATTCGTTCCACTACGCTCCATCGATCGCCCATCGGTACAATTTAGTCGTTCCAACGCAATTCTTTAACACTAAACCCGTCGACATTTCGTGTATACCTAATCCTACCATAAGCGATCAAACGAGCGCTTAAAAAAAAAAATATGTATCTTAATATAGAAAGAGATTTTAGCCAATTTTTTCGGAAAGTAAAGGACAAAGAAAGTCGCGAATGTTGAAAAATGAGTTGTGCGTATATTATAGGAAAAATGAACAAGTTACATGGCGATGCAGTAACGCGTTGTATGCAAGAAATTCTAAACGAAATTTCAAAAACGGTCAGTTGACCGCCCGATGGTAGCTTTTAGAGCGTTAATACCTAATCTTTGACTCGCAGATTTGAACGACATATATGTATCATCGGTAAACTGCATGGCAGGAAGAAATATTCGTATACCAAACATAATTTCCGTTTGCATACTTTGCGAGTCTCCGTCCGGCTATCGGGTTCCTCAAACAACAAGGTCGTAAACGCGCGCGCAATCGCTTAACAGTATCTTCCCCGGAGACTGAAAATCGATGTTCATCGGAAAGGAAAAAGGACAGAGCATCGACAGAGTGGAGAAAAATACGAGGCGGTACTCGATTGGCCGGTCGCGGGACGCGCTCGAAGTCTCGAAGCCGGTTCTCGCGCACAATGGACGCGTTACGACACGCGCGCGATTATACGCACGGTCGTCGCGCGGATACGTTTAACTGCCACGTTAATTTATTCCCGTAGCTGCCTATCGAGGGCGGCCACGCGAGTCCGCCACGGGGATCGGTGAAAAATTCGCGCCGATCGGACGACACAATGGGCCATTGAGAACGAGCCGCGCGTCGCCGGGCGCCGATAGCGCTTGTGCAGGCGTTCAAGTCGCCTGGAAACCGCTGCCGGCCGCTCTCGCCGCCTTTTTTCTATCGATACGCCACCATTCGGACGCGTAAAACACGCGGTAACGTATTAACCGGATCACCTTGGTTTAATCTGACCGTCTTCCATTTATTTACGCTATCCCATCCGTAAAAAGAGTTCTAGCCCATTGGCGTACGGTAAGGTGAGGTTATTTCAATCGTCGGAACTATTACGATCGTCTCGTTGATCGTGATCTTTGCTGAACTTGCTCGAAAGCGCCGTGGTTGAAAAGTCGAACGAAAGCGCAGCGCCGTTTAATATTCGTCTCTCGGTCAAAATCACCGTTGTATTCGTTACTGTTAATGACCAGCAAAAGAAAAGAACGTTTCTCCAACAGCTTGAAAAGTATCGAGCGTTGAAAACACTCGAAAGCGTTATACGCCAAGGATCAAATTAATGAGAAACGACCGCTGCTAAACTATCGGCGATACCGGCGATGGTTACGAATGGTTAAACACGGCCAACGCAATTTTCCGTCAACGCGATTTTTATCGGCCCCGATTTTATCGAAATCGGACAGGAATTTGGTTTTCGCTGCCCTGCAGACGGTTAAAGAATTCGCGTACGCATAAATGAGCGCGTGTACGCGCGTCGAAGCTCGTTGGCCCCGCTAATAAAATAGCCTGTTTATACGTGGAACGTACACTATAATTGGCGATATAAGGGGCCCGCGGACACGCAGTAGGCGATGCCTACAAGTGTAATCCATTAAGATGCGCCCACTTTGTTTCCTGTCTGCTGAACGGCTCCGTACCGCTGACAGCGTTACCGCTAACGTTGTTTCAGTATACTAGGTTTCGCTATAGTGAG
Organism: Bombus superbus; assembly: GCA_014737385.1. Lineage (NCBI taxonomy): Eukaryota > Metazoa > Arthropoda > Insecta > Hymenoptera > Apidae > Bombus > Bombus superbus. The sequence goes on along the minus strand of JACXIK010000065.1, from coordinate 1,083,329 downwards.
CGGGTTTGTCCGCCAATGTTCACTGTTTCTAACGGGCATGGTAGGCGCAAGTGTGCCGGTAATTTCAGGGTAAACGAAAGGATGAGAAGTTTCTCGTGAGATTACGTAACGAGCGAAACGCGTTACGTACATGGAATTTAAGAAAATCGAACGACTGGAAGTTGTAGTTGGCGACTTATCGCGATTAGGTAATCACGAGGATATCTCGAACGTTGAAATTATTAGCGATTTTTGTGTCTCTAAATACATAACGCCTGGCTCGTTGGATCGTTGGTGCAACTTTGCCGAGGATATTGTAAAACTTTGCGAATGTTGGCTCGCGAGTGTGGGCAACAATGTACGCTACCCGTGCATTGCATCTATGCACTAGCGAGTGCATAGGCGTGAGCAGGTCGCAGACGAAGCTATGTGTCAATGTTCGTTGCGTTTCGCAAGTTTCTATTAGACTGTGTCTAGCACAGATCCCTCGTAATCGAATAGCCGCGTCCGTTAGTCATCGGAAGAACAGATCGTTTCATTCATTAAACTGTCTGCAACTCGAATGGAACGAGCGTTCTTTCTGACGGAACGTTCTGTAGAACAAAGATTCCATCGCTGGCGGTTTCACTTTTTAATCCTTATCGGCTGCTCCATGATCTCTTAACAATTGATACGCTATTCTTTGGAATTTAATGACTGTATAAGTTTGAAATCTAATCTGCCATTTAATGGATTAGATACAGAATGTTTGCGCGAGTGTCTGTGTAATCTCTGTGGGAATTTTATTATCTTCACTTGCAATCGTTTTCCTGCAGGTTGGATTTGGCAGAATTTAATAAGAAGCTCGCCAACGAGACCATCCTTGACGATTTATTTCATTCGCTAAATACTTTCGAGCTATCAATATCATATATTCTCGCCTTGAAGCGATGAAACTGCTCGACGAACGCGCAACGCGACCGTCTAAAATCGTTCGATATCGTCCCTTTGACCGGTACGATTCGATGAATTGTACAAATTGTCAATTTGTTACCGAGACGGAGACAGTGTCAATTTTTTCCGAGACAGTGTCGATGGAACGAAACCGTCGTACACTCGGCGCATATAACGCGCTTTCGCCAATGGAAAATCTACAAACGCGCAAATTCAACGCCTAGAAGAATCCGCCCGCAATTAGGCGCGTCTTCCCCGAGACCCTTTTGACAAACGTTCGCGACAAGGCTGCGAGTGCTTTTACAAGCTGGCCAACGTCCAGCCCCGATGAATAGTGGGTCCGTGTACGAGGCGTGTAAGCGCGCACGAGCGGTTCGAGACACGTATTACAGGCTGGTTTCGCGGTACGAGCGGAGAGCGGCACAGCTCACGATAAAGAGGATACCGTGTCGTGAAACGACGAGGCAGCCACAGTGGCCCATTTTCGTGGCTGTTACAACTCGGTTATTACCATTATTACCATGCTCCATTACCATAACGGAGATGTTATTTAAATAAGTCGCGAGCCACCCCGCGAGCGATGTCCTTGCGGAATAGAGTCGGTTACAGGCGGCTGCTGAAGGCGCGCGAGCGCACACGGCCCTCGGGCCCGAGAAATGAAAACGAGAGAGAAGGAAAAGACGACGGACGATTTATGTGTACCTCGCGCCGGAATGGTAGGCAGGTTTTAATGAGACTGCTGCAGCATGGATGGAGAAAAAAATGATCGTAAGAGAGAGATTCTTGTTAATTGATATTGCTTTGTGGATTCGAGAACGCCCCGATACTGGATATACTTTGGAGGGATTTTGTGGCTCGCGAGGAAAGCTACAGAATGCAGATTATTCGCTGTTACTTTGGCATGGAACTTTTCTTTCGATCTCGTCTTCGATAACAATCCTTATATACCGACCGTGTTCTTTCTTCTTTTTTATTTGGTACTCCGGGCTTTCGAAATATTTGGAGAAACGTTAAGAACACATATCGATGCAACTATTACGTCGCGGTATCGTCCGTCAAGTCGAACACTTTTATTTCGATAAGAAGAAGGATCGAAAAAGCTTCGCCGTTCGCAAAACACGACTTTCTTTTCCATGCAACGTTGACACGTTGCTCTCTCTCTCTCTCTCTCTCTCTCTCTCTCTCTTCGCTTCTTTCGACCGAAGGCTCTCTTCTGCGTCTATCGAATAGAAGATCTGCCGGGCGTTTTCGTTGAAAGTGAAGCGGCTTGGAAGACGCGTCTCGAAATGCTGCACAAGATGCGTATCGTGCGTACACGCGCACGCGGTTGCGCCGCTCACGCCCCCGCACACTCGAGATGCCAGATTGCAGGCCGACTTTGCACACATGCAACCGTAGGATTTCGTCTTATTGCTGCTAGCTCGAGTCCACCGACTCGATTACGCTCGTTAGTTAGCAGAAGCGGCCGCGAAACGGTCGTTAATAAAATTTATGTGCTGCACGATCTGTCGTTTGGATACGTGGAAAGCCAACCATCGCGAATTCAGAAGGTGAGTTCTTGAAAAATCAGAAATCGAAATTAAGGATATTCCCACGAAGCGTGGATCTTTAAAACGAATACCGACACATTTGGAAATAATTTGCCAGCGAGCAAATATTAGGAAAATTGATCGATCCTACGAAAGGATACTCGACGAAAGACGATGCACCAAACTTGCACCTATTCCTATATAACAAACGAGATAATCCGTAATTCGAGGTGCAAATAGTTCTCAGGGCTAAGGAAGATTCTACGGCTCAAAGTAAAACGAGAATCGGCGATATCAAAATTGCGCGGGCACCTGGTTTTTGAAACAAGAACCAGTTTCGCTGTTTGACAAGTGTACGTGAATTCGTTCAACTGTCGCAGGATACCTGGCGATAACTAAAGACGGATAATCGGACGTTGTTGTAGATACACGCGCGGATACGTCAAATGTATAGAGAAATTGTTCAACTTGCAATACCGATATTAATCATGACCCAAACGAGCCGATTCGGAAGCGATCAAGCAACGCTCTCGTCGGCTTTCTCGGCTCGGTCGATCGTCGAACGTGGAAAGAATAACGCGGCCGGTACCTCGCGCGGAAGGCGGTAACCGTGAGGGCAAGGTTCGAGAGGAATGCATCGGAGATAAGAAGGAACCACGCGAGAGCTATTCCATTCGTCTTGGTCAGGCCGAGCGCCGGCAACTGTTGCTTTCTTTTCTCCTGGTCTTTCGAGATCGCGGCGATGCATAAAACGATTTATTTGAATTAATGAGCTCAGCACGGCGCGCGGTGGTGCGGTAGGCGAGCCATCGGGCCCGAAAGTCGTCGATCCGATCTACTGGTAGCGAGCAGGAGGGGATCGGTCGCCTCGTGACCATGGGGACCTTAATAAAACCGCTCGTGCACACGCCCTCTTCTTCGTCCGCCTCTCGTGGTCGTCGTTACCGTACGGTTTCCACGGTTAGAAAATCTCATTACCAGCCACCTTTCCGCTCTCTTTTCACCGGGGTTCGATCGGTTCAGGTCGTGAGATCATATCCAATCTTTTTCTCTTCCCTTTTCTTTCTTCTTTCTTTTTTTTTTTTTTTCTCCTCTCCATGCAGCCGCCAATTAACTACGATGGCTTTCCTTTACAGCCGCCAGGCTAAGCCTCCCTAGAAAGTCAATTTAGCGGCGCGAACGTCGAAAACACCGTGATATTATTGGACGAAACGGCGAGATCGCATCGTCGAGGTCGGCCTAGAACCTGCTCCATATCCAGCGCCACCGAAGAAAACGTTCTCTTGCGACACGCGTCGCGCGCCAACCGATGTAAACCGCTGATACAGGATTTATGTTTGCCTTGTGGTGCGCCTCGGGTAAATTACCGATAAATCAACAGTGGAGGCGGCCGCGTGCAGCCTCGTTTCGAACGATAGAAATCCTCCAAATTTGGACGACGGCGAACCACGGCCAATCGTGCCGCAACGCGATTGCGCATGGGAAGCGGCGTTTAAGACCTTTCCGCTTTCCTTTAATAAAGCTGTACACTCTGCGCTTACCCGTTTCAAATAAAATCCGTCTTCCGCTCGGCGAACGCTTTGAATTAGCGAGTTCACGGTAGCGTAAATTGTTGTAGCTTGGAAACCAACGAAGAAGAATTGGCGTGTAAGAAGATCGAATGTTGAAAGGCGTGTGATTCGGTGTTTCCTTTGATTTATCTGACTGTGACGACGAGTTAGAAGAGATTTTACAAATGCTCGTCGGTAGAACGTTCTTAATACGATAATTCTCTTTCGAAGAAAATTATTTCGTCGACGTTGGTGGTTAAATTATTCCGTAGTTTTTGTTTAATTCCTCCTCGATACGCTTCGTTTCTGTTCGATCGCTCCTTGACACCCGTTTAATCCCAAACGTACGGAAGCGGAGAATTCTCTGACATTTGTCAGTTTCGATCTTCGTCGGATTCGACTTGTATACAATCGGTGAAAATTGCTTTATCGAAAGGAATAAAAACGTCGATGTTTGCCAAATACTATGGACGACGTTTCGAAAGCGAAAGCTCAACTTTGCAGCATCGACGATTCTATGGTTCTTAAAAAGCACTCGAAGGAAATCTACGGCTACTCGAAAACAATTTATCACCGGGACAATTGAAATGGCGAGGATTCGCGGTGAATCGGGTCCGCGTTTCACTTTCGACGCCCACCGATCGCGATTCTGCGAGTTGGACTCGCGCGAGCAATACGAGTCGAAGCCAGTTTCCGGGAGAGCGTCGAAGAAAGAGCAGGTTCTGTTTTGTTTTGGTGGATTCGGCTTACCGGCACGGCCGAGCAGGTTTACGGTTTATGCGGCAACATATATTTAAGGCGTCCCTCGCGATATGGTCGTACTGAACTTTCGGTACGCCCACGCGGCGAACCAACGCCGTGAAAGACGACTTCGTCGACCGTCTCGGTTTCCGGAAGTGTCGTGTTCCCTAGAAAAATCCGCGAAACTTTGCGCGGAATCCTTCTACGTTTCCGGACCCGCGAGATCGCGCTTTTCTGCTTTCAGATTCGCGCGAAATCTATCTTTAGACTGTTTTCGCGTCGAAGATGATTCTTTTATCGTTGCTCGTACACTTCCAAGTGTACGACGCAATATGAAAGTTTTTGTCCGAGTTAATTTACGAAGGTTTCTGTTCGTAATAACAGTTTCACGACGAAACGTGTAGCGTAGCATCGGCGATCGCGATTAGTGACTCGAACGCAATTGGGGAAAAACGATTCGAAAGAGATCGGAACGTTAACAACGTCTGAATATTTCGAAATTTGAGAATTGGAATTTTGAAGAGCCGCGTACGTAAAAATTGGACGATTTCAAGCTCCTGTATAACGCTCGAATATTTGTCGATGCAGAAATGTAGAAATCTAAAAATATATAATACAAACTTCGATGCTCGAGTGTTTGAGAACTTCGGCGATCGAAATATCGAACATTCTAAGCCTGCAAGCTTCTAAAGAGCGTTGCACTCGTGGAAGGAGGACCTCGCTCAAGAAAGAGCTTGGTACGCGTAAATGCCTGTCCCAAAAAGTTTCGTTAAGATCGGTCATCCGGAATCTTAAAACCGCTCCTCGTTAAAAAGGATGAATTAGACTTTCTATGACGCGCTTCGTGATACGCGTAATGTACGTGAAAGAAGAAGATTCGACAGAAAGACAAAAATCAAAATGAAAAGGAGAAAGTGAAGCGATTCTTTGGCCGGCGATAATTAACGCATTGTTGCAAGACAATTCACACGTAACGAAGCTTTAACTCGGCACGGTTTTCGTCTCTCGAAATGATGCGCGCGGAGCATCTACATACGTAATCGGTTAAACTAAGCATTGTGCGCGATCATTCGCGAAGAAAAATACTCACTGGTCCTCTTTTTTTCTTTGCCTGTCTTTCTCTCTCTCTCTCTCTCTCTCTCTCGCTCTCTCGCTCTCGCTCTCTCGCTCTCTTTCGCTCTCGCTCTCTCTCTCGCTCTCGTCGTTCGCGGACGTCATCGTGCGCGTCTCTCGATTAGTCGATTACAATATACGATCGTCATAGATGAACGGATCGAATCGGCGGGATCATCGGGCGCTACACAGACTGTAATTGGATCGATCGGACGATTGAGCAATGACGAATGATCCGTCGATCTCGAGGTGTCCGTAATGGGGTCTCCCGGAGTTATTAAGAGTCCATGAGTCCATCCGCGCGCACCATAGATTCATTAATTTCGTTTACCGTCTCCGTTATTCGTGGCGGTTCCGCGTTACCATTCTCTATACTCGACACGTAAGTATTGTCTACGTTGTATCGTTGGCGAAATATTGTTACAGAAAAATTAATGATCTATCGGCGAGATCGTCGGATATCTGTGCTCAACAGTTGGGGGTTATAACGCTCGACGAATCGAGGGAAAAATTAGGGATGCTGACGCTATAGACGTTGAAACGTGTAAATTAAAGTATTCGAATAATTCTGACTATTCAAAGCCGAGCGTCTGATCAAACTACTATTTCAAGTTATGTTGGTAAACGTACGTAGATGTCGTTCGACGTTGGAGCAATTAGAACAGAGAAATTAGAAATCGTGAAACGATACGCGAGACGTTGAAATATCTAAATCATGGAAATTCGAAAAATTCCAAGTATTCGAATCTGGGCATTAATTAAATTCGAAGAGCTTGACACCGGCCATTTTAGAAACCTCCGTGGATCTTGAAATCTTCCAGCCGAGTAAAAATCCTCCGGCAAATAAAGAATCTAAGGAATTCCTTGACGAACGCCAAGAACGACGAACTTGAGCAACTCGTTGTCGTCTCTGAAGAATCCGAATTATACTCGTACGTAACTCTATAGATTTTCAATGACGACGGTTCTCGAATTCAACCCAACGACCACGGCCATCGACAGATTTTAGCCAGGCTCCATCGACACTCGTTCGATCGATGGAATTGATTCGGCGTAGATCCTCTCGAAAATGCTCGCTTTCCTCGTCGAATCCATACGGGTAGAGGTGACTCGAGGAACACGCCGGCATGGCGGACACGTCGAGCGATGTGTCGTATGTGGGGGAGTCAATGGCGGTCAATGGCACGAGCGAGCTCGATCAGGTCCACCAGGAGCAACATCTCACCGGCTGGCATAGCAGGCGGCACCTGGACCGGACTTAACCCGACTCGGCGAACGCTGAGCACCGTTAACCCGGCTTCACACCGAAAACCATCCTCGACCATCGTTAGAATAAGTGGCTCGATCGTTTCTTCGATGCCTCGTATCCGTTTAGTTAAATGACCGTCGAGACTATGTTGTCGATAGGAATTGCTGCGTAATAACGTGGTGTGATTCTTCAACGTGTATTCAGATACGGAAAGTTGACGAAGAGGAGGGAAATTGCACGTTGCATGCAAGCGTTATGCAAATTGTATCGCATCGAACGTTGCAGGTAGACGAAGAGAGTCAGTGGGAATATTTATTTGACGAACGTGAATTTGATTTCCACCGAAGTTTTTAGCTTCTTCGCGGATACTTGCACAGATCCATCGAGAACTGATTTTAGGATCTTTTTACAAACGAGAGTCTCGAATTCTCTCTACGATTCTTCCTGCGGTATTTTCGAACGAAGCGTCGAGAATTTACGCTATACTCGTTGGCGCCATTTTTCACAAATCGCTTTGTAATTAATTTCCTCTGACACTGCATCCTCCAGTCCAAAAATCTCCATAAAGATCCTACTGGCCAGCTCCGATCATCCTCGTACCTCGTTCGACACACGCAAATCTTTCTCTCCGCCGACGCTGATTAATCATCGGTCGAGCGTGCCTGATTAACCGATAATCAAGCTGTGGACATTGGCGACGATATTGCCGGATTCTCCATCGTTCCACGTAAGAACGATCAGGCATGTGTGAGGAACGCCTAAGGCGACACCGAACAGGCCCAGAAGCATCGCCGCTTCATGCTTCCGAGAACATTACCGGCCGATAATCGGCGCGTTCATCTCCACTGCCGGCAGATCCTGGCCCCGGTGTTTTCGTCGACGCTCGGATCTCCTCCTCTTCTTCCTCCTGTTATTTTTCACACCGCCGCGGCCGAGCTAGTTTCACGCGTTCAGCCGAGTTTCTCGAGTAGAATTCCAGATTCCAAAGATCCTCGACTCGGATCGATCTCGGATCGATCTCCGATCGAGGAAACGACCGAACGTCGACGACGTATCGATTAATCGTTACACAGAGAGGAAAGGAGAAGGGAACGAAGGAAGATTTTATCCGATCGTATCAGAGTCGAACTGGTTGCCTCGTTCACCGAGCATTTTATCAGCGCCGTCGACTAACGGAATTTTAATTTTGCCTGGCAATCTATTTTAGCCTACGTTTACGATTACCGACCGTAATACAGTATGAAAGTAAGCGGTTAATTAAGAGTGACGCTGCCGATCCTATCCGTCGAGGAGAATCCCGAGTGTCCTACGTGAATTATGATAAATGAGCGAACTTCTTCGTTGATGATTGCAATCTGAAGGGGTGGGGTGGGAGGCGGGCGAGCCGATTAACCCCTCGACACCTATTTCCGGTATTTCCGGTCAGATACGAGGCACATATTACGTATGCAAAAAGAGTTTTCGCTTTTTTCGTAACGTTCAACGTGTAACAGCGTACAACATCGTACCACTAAATTGCTACTCTGCATTTTTCTAAGTCAACATGTTGATGGTAATTCGTAGGTGCAGTCGTCTATAAATAGAATAACGTGTTATTCTACGAAGGAAAGTGTTTTGCTTTTGTTAGAAACACCCTGTACGTTACGTTACTAGTATTATCCTTGCTGCCACGCCACTGTTATTATTTTATTACTATATATTAGCCATTAGATAAACTGTACAGGGGGATGGTGTATAGTGTACGGTCTAGGCTTTTTCTAACTCTGCTTAAAAAGTAAGGAACACGGGATACTTGGAGCGTTTCGACGCACCTGCGCCAAACATCCTCCTGTAGTTCCTCTACATACGTTTTCAAGCTTCCTTCAAAGTTCACCAAACCAACGCAATCACGATAAAATTTAAGATTCGAAAATGATTCGTGTAAAACGTGATTCGCGATACGTCCGCGAATGCTATCTACGAGCGTTCCAATACTTTCGTGACTATATCTTAAAAAGCGAAAAGTATCGTGAGAAATGAAAAAGAAAAAAAAAAAAGACATTGGACAGAGAACCGGTGTTGAGTAAAAGCAATCGAACAGCGGAAGGTGGCCAGTTCTACTAGCGCGAAGGTATCGCGTGGAAGCTTGAAACTGAACGTGCGCTGTACCGGGCCACCGAAATTTCGGCGCGAAGGGAGCGTCGAAAGTTAAAAGAGGAAGGGGAGGCCCCGTTTGGTGGCGCGGATTACAGATCTTATCGGTGGTTACAGGGCACCGTTGCGCGTTTACATGGCCAAACAACAATCCGATTTCCAGCTGGGTCTCGGCACCGTCCACCCGAGTCAATTATTTTCCCGTGGCTCTCAAAGGAACGGTATTGATGGAGGCTACCGAGGAGCCGGGGGCCTCGCGCGTGCTGCTGCTGTTGCTGCTGCTGCTGCTGCTGCTGCTGCTGCTGCTGACTCTCGCCTTCGAATTATTCTAATGCCACGATACCGGCGCTGACACTCTCCCGGCTTCGTTCGGACCGCCGCGATTTATAGATGCTTCTAATACGTCCGCGTCCGCGCTTCCCTTCGCGGAGAATGCGGCTACGCGTTCGCGTGGAAGGATACCCGATCGCGCTGCATCGAGCCACGCCGCTAGAGGAAATTAATTGACTGGCATTTTGAGAAACGGTTCGCATACACGTCGAATAGGACAGGCTGCTGACGGCAGGTACATGTTATTGCAGTCATATCTTATATAGTTTCGCAAGTTTCGGAGTAAGTGTATTTTCGACTGGAACTGGCCAGACGACGAGCCGTACTTGCTGTTACTTGGCTGTAAGAGGACCAGAGTAAAGACAGTGAGGAGTGGTTAAGTTTAAGAAATAGTCGAGTCTAAAGAGCTAAGTTGAAAAGGACAAGAATAGCGGTTTCGTGACAATGTATATTTTGATCACAGGTGAAACGTAACAAGGATATTCATCTGGTTGCCAGGTACAACTTAAAATATCCTAGGCTGATATATATACACATATGTATAGGCTGATATATATATATATATATATATATATATATATATATATCCAACAGAGGAGACTGACTGGCAAGTTTAATTCTCAAGGTAGCTAGAGCGAGTAATCCGTGCTCGAAGGACAGAGGCATTAACACAAAATTTTACGATCTGTCTCAGGATGCATAGCAAAGAGGACGCGACTGACAATGGAGTCGTACGAGGTACAAAATGCAGCACAATGTTTCCGTCCGTTGGTTTCATATTCGGTGGAACGGGTCCGTAGCACGCGGTTGAAATAGGTCGCTCGTAAAAGTCCCGCTATAAATTCACCCCAATGTCTCCGCAATGTCTCCGATGGAGCTTTCATACAGGGGAGCGTGATCGTAAAAGCGCTGCGATTCTACGCGGTTCGAGATCTTCTCTCTCATCTCCGTCAACCGTTTCGCCTTCGGCAACGATTCTTTTTAGTAACATTCCGATGCTCGAGTTACGGAGAATTAAGTAGCTATAACTTAAGAAGAATCGTCTTGCGCGCGGATACGGTCTGCGTGATGGAAGAAGAACAGTATTATTTGATGGCGAGGGACAACGTTGCGCCAAAGTAGAAGCACACGGTGTATGGAAAGTTCGAACTGTCGTAATTTGGAAACTTGGAAGGTGTGAAAATTTTGTTCTTCGAGACTCTCGAACTTTCCAACTTTGTAGCTCTTCGAATATTTGAAACTATGAAACTTTGAAGAATTGAAAGAGGAAGAAGGAGCTTTAAAATTGGGAAATTTGAAAAATTTCCAAATTCGCAGGATCGGAAATCAAAAGGTTTCGTATCACGAACGCGCATGTGCTTTAAGAGAACGATTCGATGCGCGAGGTGTTGCATCGAGTTTTAACAGAGTCGAAAGTTTCTCCGCCGATCCAAGGATAGTTTTAAATCGATACTCGCGCGAACGTTAAAACGTGTATCCTTTGGATTCTTGACTCTCGACTCGGGGACATTCGTTTGGCATTCGATACACGTCGATATACCTGCTTCCGGGAACGTTGTTTTCAACGTATCCCGCGATTGGAGGGTAGCAGCTGACGAGGAATGGCACGCTTTCCAGAGCAAGCAGGGATTGGAAGGGAGGTCTTTATGCGTCAAGCCCTTTGTGTCGCGATCCTACGAGGTAGGACAAACGTAACGCGACATGTGATTCCTGCACCTGAATCGAGATTCGCTGACGATCCTGCGAGGACACGGAATGAAGAATTTTTCCCAGTCGGTAGAACCACGTGTACAACTATCAGCAAATCAAACTATGTGAAAAGTTTCCTTCTCCTTGAAGAGATTAATTTTGTTTATCTCTTGATTAATAGTATTCCGCTGGATTGAAAGATTGAATCTTTGTTTCATGTCCGATAGACAAGTAGTCAAGGTAAATAACGAAGCGTTGAAATAAATATTAACCAACCTTTTGTCGAGGAACATGTATTACAAATTTAATATCATAGTTTAGAATAATGGCGCCTTCAAAGAAGAAGCGAATAAATCACCCTGCTTTCTCTTCCGAATTTATAACGCAATAACATTAGAACGTAGAAATGAGTTGGGATTGGCCTGGCTTCCGTCAAACTTTTAAAACTATACTACATTCTTCAACTATACCGATGTTCGAGACAAATGGAATATACCGTAATTTCATCAGAACCGATCCCAAACTCAGGTATATCGTCTTCGTGGACACCGAGCAAGGAAAGCAGTCGGTCGTCGTCCATGCGATGAAAATCTCGCCGGGAACGGTCGTCTCGTTCCTCTTAAAGTTGAAAAGCGACCGGTACGCGCGCGTATCAGTGTTCGTGTTCCTTCGGGGTAGCTACGGGGCACAGGAAAACGCAAAGACGCAACCTCGTGGGCCTTAACTCGATCCATTCAGGATCGTTCCTCGTGTAGGCACTTTGTGCGCCGCGAGCACAATGAAGCCAGCCGAGCCGAAAGGTACCTGCCGTCCGTGTATATACCTTTCAGCCTGTGGACACCTGCGCAAGAAGACTTTTGATTTTTCTCCTTGCCCGTGCACCTTGGCGAATTTTGTCATTCATCCGGCTTTGACACGGTCCCGAATGATTTCGCTCGCGACTTAACCAGGTAACCCGACAGTTTCGAAACTTGTCCGGAAATCGGATAACCGTCGAACCTCGCGGAATTTGTTTCTCGTTGATCGTCGATGCTTGACTCGCTTATGTCATCGAAGAGGTTCGTGGTATGCACGAGTATTTGAGAACGATCGGACAAGCTCCGAAGAAGACTTTAACAAATGTGTAAATTTGTTGATAAAATCTGGCCGTCGCGTCGAGTTACGTTCGAACCGCAGAATTGTTCAACTTGCGAGGAAATATGGAAATTTATATTTCTAATTTTATGCAACGGTTTTAATACATTGAGAGGTGAAAATCTTTTCTACTGTTCTTTTCTTCTTTTTTCTTTTACGAATTGAAAGCGAAAAATCGTAATGATACTAACTGAATAATCTCTCTTGGTGTTATTCGTTGATTCTCAACATCTCTGCTCTTGCCTAATTTTTAATTATAGAATGAAAAGATGGAAGCAAACACGCGAACACGATTGTTTCTCGCGTTTCGTCGCGCGTTACCAATTACCGACCACGAACCACCTTTCGAAGCAGCGTAAATCGGACTTTGTCTCAAATATTTTCAGACGGTTTGAAACGTGGCGTGGCGAAAACAGATGAAAGAAGAACGAACCTCGCGCCACGGCCGTACGTAACCGCCTAATCCCTTTGGGTTCCGACCGGAGTCAATGGTGCGGGGCACGCGATAGAAAAAAGGGGTGAAGGATCGACCTAGCCGGAAGCTCGTACGTACACGTGAGGCGCAGCCCATAATAAGTCTCGCTACCATGGCCCCGATGACGAAGGTAAAACGTCGTATGTGCCGACATTAACCAAATCTGAACAAACACTGGATCTCGTTTCGATCTTTCTCTTTCTCTCTTAAACTCTGTCATCCTTTTTCTGCCGCTAACAGCTGGTTCGAGCATGGAACACAGGGGCTTCATCCTCCATCCCCTAAAGGTCGCACCTTGGGGCATGCAATAAAATGAGGATCCAGAAACGGTACATCGGGTCCGTATTCAATGAACCTCGTGCCCCGATAGATAGGCTGTCGTTTATACCTAGGAAAACCTGATCGGCAAACGAACCTGATGCGTCGTAGTAGAGAAACTTGTATTATTAAATGTACTGTTACCTTTTGTTTTGAAAGCAGTGCTTTGTTCGAAGTGAAACTTTTACTTGCCAGACAAATTCCTACGAGTTTCAGTATTGGCCAGTTTCTTCTTCATTTCAATTCGTGGAAACTTCACTTTACTACACTATTTGTCTTTCTGCTGTTAATTGATATTAATTGGCAACGAGGGTGCACGTAATCGTCCAACCATGTGAGATAGGTATTAGAATTGTGACAGATTCGCTCATTATCTAATTTATAAAAAACGGGATTGACATTCCGAGGAGACCTTGCCGAACTTTACGATATTAACCTGTTACGTACTTTCAGTCACTTTCGGCTGGAAAATGTTATTTCGTTTTACTATCGGTGACCATTTCTTAAGGAAAATTCTCGACGAAATTACGAACGAACTGTTGTTAATATATGTGATCTCCCTCCTCGACTTTATACATGCTAAACGTTTCGCGAAACCACCGATCGTTCTTCTTCTGCTCGTTGAGACGAGAATGAATAAACTTGCGAATAAAAATTCAAAGACCAGGCTAGAATTACAGCCATTTTTCTCTGAGAGCGCGAATTCGTATAATAAAAGTCTCGCCACCAAAATTACTTGCAAGACTTGAAGCTAAATACAGGTACCCATCGATGATGAATCAGAAAGAAGGTGAACAAAGGGGAATTTGCGCTCGAACGTATGTATGAAGGAAGTCCGTTAAATCCTAAGGTTTACAGGGGAGGCAGCGAGGTCGTGCAGTAAGTACGTCGTGCAGGAAGAATCGTAATTATCCGACACGTGTACCTGTACGCGAACGATGACGGCTGATATCGGTGCGAGGTCGCGATCTCCGCATAATGGGAGTAACCGACGTGAAGAATGCAGGTCGACCCTGAACCTCCTCCCTTCTCGTCCCATGACAAAGATCAAGGTGGTCCAGAAAGGAATGCGTCGCTCGCTGATCGCTAACGCATTTTCACAGTTATGCAATTGGAGCACGCACCGATTGGATTGACAGGTAACGATCGTAAACGTGCACGATTTTTATGAACCTTCTGATTATTGATTCTTCGTGGTATAATTTTCCTATAAATTTGAATCGCATTATTGCTTGACAAAGTTGTCAGCTTGAATACGTTGTACGCTATTGAAATCGATACATGGATACGAGAAAGATATACCGCTTAGCTGATTAAAATTTCTGTAAAAGTTCTGCAAGCGCGAGATATGTAATTTGTAAGGCAAGGGTTGAATATAATTTAGGAAGATTCGAGGTTGCAACTGCAGATTGGAAACATGCCTTTTTGGATAAGAGTTTAGAGCCGTTTGAAACTATAAAAGGATTGTTTAGAGAAAGTTAAAACGGTGTTGGTATCAAGCTGCCGATCGTCGACGATATCGAATTAATCGTTTTCTATTCTGTAGTCGAAATTCTGAACCAAACTATTGATCGCGTTTAACAATTTAAACTCACTGGTAATTTGCCTCTCAGAATTCTATAATACATCATCCTGAAATGCTCGTAAAATAACCTGACACGAAACTACTTCTATTATTTTATTTGTGCTTAGTCCTTGCCTTTCGGCTTTGGACGGACTTCTGGCTTATCAATCTTATTCTACTATAATTATTCTATACTTATTCCAATGTCTTAATCTTCTTCTTACATACTTCTTACATACTTCTATTATTATTATCCAATCATATCTGTTTCCCTCCCAAAAAAAAAACCAATATTCATCGCAGGATTACTCCAACAGTTACCGAATCAATCGCTCGGTACATCGATCAATCTTTTCCCACGGAATTTCTCAATAACCAATTATCTTAATATGGAACATATTACCGATGACTACCTGGCAGATGTTTGCACCGTGTTACAAATTAATTTGCATATCTCGAGAAGGCGCGTTCTTCTCGGAAACACGAGCAGATTAATCGCGGCTATTCTCGATGGCGTTTATCGTCGACGACGAACAATGACTCGGATCGATCGACGCGAAAGAGAGAAGGAGGATCGCTCGCGGCGCATCGATTTTCTTTCTCGTTTCTTGCCTCGTGGCAACGTTCCGTCTAGAGGTTCTTCGTCTTCGTTGCCGCGGATTGATAATCCTGATGGACATCACGATAGTATTAGCGTCATGGCGCTCGCCGCTCCTGTCGCGAGCTGACGTTCATGCAAAGAGCGAACAGGAAGAAGACGACCGAGGAGAAGAGAAGGCCGCCCGTGTGTCGGCCTCGGGAACCTGATACCGGCGCGGTTTTACCAACGATCATGGAACAGCGCCACGAGAGCACGCGAAGATGCGTTCGACGTTGATTCTCTTGTACTTAGCTGCAGTCTAGCGGAGATTGACCTCGTCCAATTGATACGTAGGTATAACGAAGCCGCGATAGGTTGATAGGATACAAAACCGTAGCATCTGGTTTTTACCAGCTGTCATATAGTATACCTGCGCAGTTTTCTCTGACAACGTTACAAAACATACGAATAGACTCCTCCGTTTTATTACTTTAACCGATCTTATCTCGTACGAAGCGATATTTTCAATTTGAAATTCAAATTCGAACTTGAGCGGAGAATCTCGCCCTCTAAACGCTGGAACGTGTACTCTGTCTTGGATATTTCTGCGGTCTCGAGTTTCCCATAAGTGACGAAAGAAGAAAATTCGCGGTCTAACAACGAAATTGAGCGAAGAAAACGGCAGAACAGAGGCATTAGTTGAATTTACCGCGGTTTCCACGGTTTCCAGATGTACGAAATTCGCGCGCGAGTCAATGCGTTAACGAATAAACTATATTTTGGGTAAAATATGAGGCGAATTCAATTGCAGTTCAATAAAATTAAAGAATTCGCCCAGAGAAACTAAGAGCACCGCTATTAAGCAAGAATGCCAAAACTCCCAACAAATTCTTCGGTCCATAGACGCTTCGTGGCCGTGAAATGTGAATGAAATAGCGGGAAATCGGTGAAGAAACACAAGTATCGGCGAAAACGGATATCCCCGGTAGCACAGGATCCCCACGAGAAGAACCAGGTGCTGGCGCGGGGCGCGTGTCTAGATTGGGGTAGGGGGCAGGTGGGCCCCCTGCATTGTCAATCTCTGCCTTTCTGTACCTCGTGGCTGCTTGCCTGGCTGCGTGTGTGATCGTGTTTCCGTGTCCCGACGAAGGGTTCCTGCTGTCAACAGCGACAAACTCGCGTGTGTACGTGTCACACATACATAGCGAAAGAGCCACGGGGCTTCGGAGGGTGCAGCTAACACATAATGAGGATGTATGTGGCAGAAGAGGGGTGCTGGCCTCTCGGGATGGCAATGGGGATGCCGTACCTCGGCTCACCTAGTCCGACGAGTGTACTCTCGCTCTATTGTACGCGGAAAAGGCAGGTGATGAGAACGGTCCGCACCACGCGACTCCTCGCCGCGGTTCTCATCGCGAGGATCGGGATTTACGAGCGTTAGAGTCGATAAGAATGAAGGGTAACTGGGAAATTGAGTGAGCGTCTTCGAGGTGTTTGAACTTTCATTAGGGATTGATTGTAATTTGCTCAAACGGAGGGTCTGGAAATATTCCTTGCGCGTAGATTCGCCTGTCTAACCACGTTTCGTGAAAGAGCGACGAGTCGTACTGAAAATTGTCTTTGTCAGGCTGCAACGAAATATCGATGATACGTTTGGGGAATTCTTCTAGCTAAAGAGATAAAAGATTTTGCCAAGTTGAGAGTGTTCGAAGACGGGGAGCGTAACGTTACTTCGTAAAGTACGAAAGCACGGAGGAAAAGCCAGGGTTTCTCGAAAATTGAAAGTAGAATTTCTTTCATCGTTTACGCAACAACTGCCGGTGGTAGGTTTCCGACTACAGAGCGTGCACGGCGGATTGAGAACCACCACGAACTCGCGGCATATCCCAGTATTGCGCCATTGCACCACGTTCCACGGTGTGCAAAAGTACTTCTCCCACTTGGTATCGATAGCCGTGCGGAGAGCACGTGCCATCAGCAGTCTCCGCTGGACCACACAGCCGAAGCGGAGGAGGCGCGCGGTTACAATGAAACCGCATAAAACGGTTCCGGTGAGTAACAGTGCCTTCCAAAAACCCAACGTCCAAAGAAAAACTCGCGTAACCTTCTGGCAACCTAAACTTGAACCACACCGGACTGACCTCCCCTCAACCGCATCTTCGTCAAAGCAGAACATTTAATTTTACAATCGAACCATCGTCGTCGCGGCTCTTCTCTTCTGTTCGACCATAAATATTCGATTGTTCCACGTGACCCTGTTTGAAAGCGTGTCGCCTGTTCTACCCACGATAAATCCCAGTTTCTCGTATCCGGAGCGGAGCACGAATTAAACATGGTGAACAGAAAGCTGTCGAGAGTTGCTTGAATACGAATACGAAAGGAGAAAAAGAACACGGGGGTGGCGACGAGTTACGATCCTTCGTACGCGGGACGAAAATCATAAATCCGAAAAAACGCAGTAAATCTGCGCTCGTGGACAATAAGAACCGAGTCGGAAGCGCCGCGATCTACGCGCGGATCACTGAGACCGCCATCCTGGCGTGGCCAATGAGATTACGTTCTTCTCGCGTGAGCTTACGCTCAGCCGCTTCGATCGCTTCGCGACGCGGTTCCGGTTCTTGCGGTCGTCCGAGACTGGAAAGTCTTCCAGTCTACCTGCTCCGATTTTAGCTTCGTTCTTTAGATAATGCCGTAGACGTCAAACTTTTCACGGAACAGGAAGTTTCTCTCGCTCTATAGACGCGTCTTTTCTATTTTCGTTTCAAGAGGAGGAAGCTGGAAGAAAACGATCTGATACGATAATTTCGATTGCAGTTGATTTAGTGAAATTTCGCGTTTTTCTAAGATCGGATCGTATAGTCTTGCTCGGGTCATAGCGGGTGATGTGTTTTTCCTTTTTCTATTTTTTTTTCTTTTTTTTTTCTTTTTTTTTGGGGGGGGGGGTTTGAAGAGGAAGTCGACGAAAGACGATTCGATCCGATAATTTTGATCGTAAATGATATTTTTATGGTTAATTAAAGCCTGGTCTGTGCGAATCTAAATTCCTGTGCAAGCATTCCTGTGATAATATCTCGTGAGATTTATGAAGCCTTTGTTGTAACGCTGTGCGTTATAATGTAGGAATTCTAAGACAAAGGGCTGCTGATAAAATAGCTTTCAAATTCGTTCACTTCTGCCGCTTAAAATAAATTTGAATAAATACTACAATATTTCGTTGACCATTGCGCTTATTGTCGTCATATTAAAATTTCAAGCTGTAAATACATGTAACGGTACCAAGTAGTTCCTTTTTGCAAGTTTCTAAAGTAGTCTTGTCCATTGACAAGATCTTTCGTAAAAGCCGAGCCAAGGTATAGCATGAATCATGCAATAATGGAACGTGTTAGACCGAACATTCGACCGAAACTGCAGAAATTTTCATTGGTTTCTCACGGATACTCCATAGTCCAACTTGTTCGTCTCTTTGAGAAACAACTTCTCGTCTATGGATCGATTCCAGACTAACCTTTCCTTTAATTACCGTTAACTTAATATTCAAATTCGATTGTTCGTCACTTTCCAATTACTTTACGAACGATCGACCTCGTAAAATACCCGAGTAATAGAAAAATATCCGTCATGAGAAACGCAACGAACATTGCAAACGGTCCAACATCTCTGTAAAACATGGAATTAGGTGTAGGACAGTGCGGTTTCCGGTGCAGCGGAAGAATTCTCGGTTCGAGTTAGCTGGCTCCTCATTAACGAAGGCTGTTGTCTTTCTTCTTCCCGCTGCGCTCGTAACTCACTGTACCCTTACCACGCCGCCCATGGTGTCCCGTTCTCTGCTCTCTTTGCTTCGCCTCTATCCGTCCACCTTTCTCCCCGCGCCACTCTGTTCCTCTATCACGCACTCCGCTGTCTCCCTCCAGCTTCTCCACCTTCCTGCGCCCTCGGTCTGGCCGTTTCTCGTTCGCGAGAAACATAATAGCGCGGTCTTAAACACCTAGACAACACCGGGTAAGACAATCCTCCTATCAGCGCCGGCGTAATAGCCAGACAGGCAGTCAGCCAGCCGCTAAGGACAATTGCTTCGCGGCTCGCGCTGTTGCGGCGTGGGCCCGAGCTCGTTCCTCACCGACCTAGCAGCCTGTTCTACGATCGCATACCTACGTCTAGCTGACAAACCGCCTTAAGGTTCCCCCATAAATGGAAGCGCGCGAATAAACTCCGTGCATCTTCCTTCGTACAGCTACGAACACATTTACGCGCAGGTAGCACAGATTCGCGGTGTTCTCGCGATCGACCGGTGCTGTTTCTTTGGCAGGTTAGGTGTTGGGATCGCGAGGAGAATCGTTGGAGCGAACGCGAAGATTTTTACGATTTTTGCTTCGGTGACGTAGGATGTTTGGATGGGTGAATACATGTTTGGCTGTTGGAAACAGAATAGAGATACCAGTTGTGCTTCGTACGGTGATCGCACTAGTGCTTTGGCTGTGTGTGTTGCGAGACGAGCGACGAGGATCTTCGAGTCTATTTTTAAGAAGATTTCAGTGCTCCGAGCGATCGAAGGAAAGTTTCTTGTAAGTTTTCATCGTAGAATTTGACTTGAGCTTTGGCAAGGAATGATTTGAAATTAATACGTCGGAATGTTTGGATCTCGGCGTTTAGCAAAGGCTGGTACACGTCTTGGTACACGCTGCTTCGGAAATATTTCTTCACGAATATGGAAGATGATTGTTCTCTTGACGAAGAGTTCTCTTGGTTTCGAGTCAATATCTCCATCGGAAATTTTTATAGCGTTCAACTGTCGTTTTTCCATATCGTAGTTTATTCTCTGGGCTTCCTCGTTGGACAGGCGTTGACGAAGAAAATTGATAGAAACACTCGAATAGATTTTGAAATCCTATACCAGGGCTTTTAATAACCTAACCGCTGTAGCGAAATCGCTGCTTCCGTTCAGATGTAACGAAAATCACCGCCACGAGCGTTGGAACTGCTGTACCACCTCCCACAACCAGTTCACCTCGGCCCATGTCAACATGTGGCGAACAAATTACTTTCCACATCGAGATTCAGTAAACCGCAAACCTCGTACGAACCTCCTGGTCCGAGAACGATCAAAACGATCTATCTGCGATCTAAACACCAATGACGTTATAAATCCACCAGTCTACTAGGGCCGTACTAAACTTGGTGGAAACGCATATCTGGCTAACAGCAGCGGTTACACGGACCAACTACTCATGTACCAGTGCTAACAACATCGGCGTTGCTTTCTTCCTACTCCGTGATACTGTCCACTGCAATACAGTCTAAGAGGCCGATCAATCGATAGAATCGAACACGTATGCGTGCTGACTGCTATCCGAATTTTATATATTTCGGCAGCTGCTGCGATAGATTGATACATACTAGACCGTAACATTCAATTTTTGCACCATGTTATATCGTATATACGATTGTTTCGTATATCATATTTAATTCTACATCCGATATCGTCTAAATATCTTATCACGTATTTCACGTTTCTCCTGGCAACGTTGCCCACGTGGCTCGCATTGTTGGAAATTTGTTAGCCCGTGAAATTTCTCTTACCATCGATCATAGCGAAATAATCTAGTAACAGAAGAGGCGACCGATGGCAATCGTGGCAATCAACGTGTCAACGTGAAACAACGTAATTGGTCCAATAGTATTTCTTTTCTTTTTGCATTTGCTTTCTCTCGTGGCGCTGGTGATTCTTGGTGACTGTTCACGAAAAGACTACCGTGGTAGCTCGTGTTGACCTAATACGCCTGCCGGCTATCAATCATACGCGTTAGAGTACCCACGACCACGGGTTTCTTGCATAACGTCGACAAAGCACGGTTAGACATTCGGCGGCGGAGATCTGGATAAGAGGAACGATTCAATCGACGCGACGGTTAGAAGACTTGGTGGTGGACCAGTCGAGTTGTACGCACGATAACAACGTGTAAAAATGATTATCCCGTGGCCGGTACTTAATTATCCCAGTGTCGCGGTTAACGGCGTTTCACCGATGCTCTGAACACGGACAGAACGCGGTGCGACATTCTGGGAAGAAAGTTCCCGGACGCGACACGTGGGCTGACCTAATACGCTTTGCGGCTATCAATCATGCGCACGCACACCTACGAAACGGGAGCACGCTCGCCTAGTTGCATAACGCGAAATCAAGTATCTCTACGCGGTCCAACGATAAGAAAAGCGATAGTCCGGATAAGCAAGTCGTGGAACGTTTAAACATTCCGTGGTGGACGAACTTGGGATGATTCGGGATGCGTTAATTTTCCCATATGTTTTAGAATCTTCCTTGCAACCAACTGTAAGTTTTCACGCGGATAAGTTAATGTTAGGACCGAATATTTATGGATTCAACGCACCGAAGAGTTTCGAATGAAATCTGAACAAAAGTACGTTGGAAGATTATTCTTCCGATGGAACAGAAATATTGAGATAGTCAGTCTGAGAACAACGTTAAACGACTATCATCTCTACTTTGAAATACTCAGCCTGGAGTATCTCTAAAGGCAGGGAAATACGACCGATCGACCGATCGATTAAAATACCAAAGTCACTCTCATCCTGAGAGTGCCAAATCCTCGAACGAGAGAGAGACCTTCGAGTGTTTCAAGTTCGATTTCGGCCAACCTCTTAATTTGAGAAGAAACGGCCAGAAGCGGACAGCTTCCACGTCCGTCGTTCTTTCGTCGGTCAGGTGAAACAATGCAAAAGGGATCGGAAGATTAGCGGGTCCGCAACGGAAATCTCGATTCCTTTGCTGACCCCGAAGGAAGGGTGGTCACAAAAGGTGGCACCGGTGTAAACGGAGGTGATTGCAAATCTTTACGGCGCTCTCGAGTGCCCAGGTGCACGTTGAATAATGGCGAGTCCGCGTTACCGGGCGACGATCTAGATACTTTAGAGTTCCGGCGCGGTTTATATACATACATACGGGCCGTACGTGTACCTCTTTTTTATTTTATTATTTCTCCTCTGGTCGTGCAAGGAAGAATAGGGCAATAATTTCAGTTCTACGAGAAGCGAGATGAGGCGGTGGCCTCCTTCTGGCGGATGAATCGTTCCTCGAGTGCTCACTCACGCCAATCATCGTCCGTCGTCTAATAAGAGTTCCTTTTCTCCCTCTCTCCTCTTCTTTCTTCTTCTTGATAGTTTCGTATACGCGTTACCTGTCGTCGTTACACCGTGGCAAGGGATGAAAGAGTTTCACGAGCGGGGCTACTCGAGCCTCTTGCAACCGTGAGAATCGAATCGTAGAATTGTATTACGCGACTCGAGATCGCCGCAGGGGTAGCTCATTATTCGATAGTTTGCAACTCATAACCGTTTCTTCTCGTCGTTCTTGCTTCCTTCCGTTTGGCTCGCGTATATACGGATGCTTGAACAGCAGTTTGAAGTAATTATAGGATAAAGAAAGTGGAGGGTTGGAATGGAATTCTCGCGAAATATATTTAGTAACCGATCCGAGGAGATCCGACGGACTCGCAATACGTAGCCTCGGCTTAACGCTCAAAGGATCATCGACCGCGTTTCAACGGCAAGGGAAGATTCGAAAAATACCTCGACAGGCGAAAGGTCCGACCACGCTCCAATCATTAATTCAAGTAAGATCCGCTTCCAAGAAATTCACCGCTTCCTGACCCCCTGGAACGAAACGAAACGAAAAAAGCATCCCAACAGATTCCACGATTTGTCAACGCGTACCGTTAGAAAAAAAAAGTCCAGCCCCTGCGCATCCACCTTCCAGCACAAACATCCCTAAAAGGCCAGGAACGGGACCGTTAAAAGCCGATACACACGACGCAGAGAAACTCATCGGCGGACACACCCGTGCGGAGAGGGTGGCTTTTACACGAGGATGGGAGGGGAGGTCCGCTGGGTGCCGATGCGCGCAAAATGCGGACAGATGCATGTGCACCTTTTAGTCTGGCGGGTCCATCGGCAGCCTGCGACACATGTGCTTCCAGGTACGCGTACGTAACGCGCGTTTCTACGGACGTGTGTGCACACACGTCAACCCCCGATGCGTGTCTGCATTGTGCACGTATACACGCGAGGCACAATGCCAATAATAACCTATCGCCCTCGTCGCATCCCTCGTCGCAGATTCCAGCAGATGCTGGATGGCTGGCTCGCAGCCCCTACACGGGGGTCTAGTTTCGTCTAGGAGGGGTTGGCTGCCGGCTTTTCTGGCGCACAATGAGTCGCAGGGGCAGGTGTGCACTCCCCTCGATTCGTGGCGGGCGCGTGCCCCACACGAGCGGGGGCGGGGTACTTCTTTCTCTGTCCCTCGACTCGAGACCATCCTCCTCCCTTCGCGCGTTCCATTATTTCCTCCGCCAAGGAGAACGTCTTGAGACGCGCGGCCTCGCTCTGCACGAGCACGACCCCTCGTTCATGCGCACACCGGAAAACCTTCGGTTAAGGTCGCGTGCGCGACTTGCGTCCGATTACCGGGTATGAATGAGCACGTCGTAGACTTCTTGCTTCTCGGGGGTTGATCGTTCCGCAGACAGAAGATCGTTGGCGATATATAACCTTTTCGATTCGGAGGAAGTTGGTGCAGATCGAGTTTCTTCTGTTTGATGTATGGGCTGTGGGTGATGTTGGGGGTCGAAGGTGTCGAAGAAAGAACCGTTGGACAGACTTGGTACTCGTGGCGGTGACAGTTGAAGATAGAGAAGGCAGATTGTTTCTTCGAAGGAAGGCGAAGGGGGAATCGAGTTTCTGGGATGCGGAATTTGCTAATCGAAGCTGTCGTGGCTTCAGAACCGTTGGGCAGACTTCTCGCTCTCGATGGTGAGGAATAAACGTCGAAGAGTTTATCTTTGACATCTATTTGTAATTCCGAAGGATGTTGGCTATCGAGTTTCCTTTGCTCGATACCACGCGCGCGTGTAGCTTTCTGTGTCCTTCATTCTGTCTTTCTAGAAGACAAGAACCAAAGGGGTCCATTAGGAACCGCCGGTGGCGACGTTTCGATCAGAACCATCGAGAAGTCTCTTCCTGTACTTCGAGAAAGTTGGGCTGCGAGGTAAACTGTAACACTTCGCGGGAAGCTAAACGATATCGATGTTCTTTCAGCTTGCGTCACGTGGGCGTCGTTCTTTTACGAGAAGCTACCGAAAAGTTCGTTAAAGAACAAGGGCGAAAGAAAAGGTAGGAACCGATGGTCTTGAAGAGCACGCGAGTACAATGGTGATAAATATCGATTTCCTGTTGGGACGTCGCGAATCGGAGAAGCTCAACGGTCACCGTGCAACAGAAGAGGGGTGGGAGCATATGCGTGACAATAATAAGGGCAAGAGACGTTTGTGCATTTCCGCGGGGCGTGTACGTTCACCCCCTTTCAGCCAGGGTTTGAAAACGGACGCGTGCCATCGGTGAAAGTCGGCTGGACCGAGCGAAACGCCGAGGGACAACGACATGCACAAGGGTTGAATTCAGACGAAAATAGTCCGGCCGTGAAAGGTTTCGCTTCTTCGGCGGGCAGCTTGCGTCGGAGTTGAAAGGGTTCATTGTGTTATCTTTGCTTCTGGCTCGTTCTCGCTCATTTATTCAGCTTCCCTCGACGCTTTAATTGTCGACTACTGGTGTTAAATTAATCTTTGGTTTAAAGCCCTCCTTAAAATATCGAATTCCATATGTGCGAACGTTTGTGGAAACGAATAGTTCCATTTCGTTAATGTATACGTGTACGATGTTCAATCGCTATTCTCGATAATCGTGATAATAATTTGATTAACGATTCTTTTTAGAAGGGTTCGCGTGTTGTTCTTATTTCTCGCTGCCTTGGCAGATTTCTTGAGGTTTCTTTGGCAATCAAGATCGCAGACGGTGAAGACTTGTTTGTCCAGCGAAGAAAAACAAAAAATGGCCGCTTCCTGCGGTCAAGTGCAGCCGCCCTCGAGCACTTTGCTAATAAGCGTTCGCCGAAAGCGAGGCAGACGGAGGCCAGGATCGTGTTACATCGCCGTTGAAAAGTTGAAGAGTGCCACTCTCGCCTTTTTAAACAACCTTGTTTCTTCCTTTCTGCCTTTTCTCGAGATTCGTTCAGGTTGCACGTGACGTGACTCGGCATTTGCCTCTTCAGCCTAATTTCCCCTCGTACAAGTGCACGAAATACATCCACTTTGTCCAACTCTCGAAAACTAAATCGTCCCAACTTTATGCCCAACTTTCTCGTAAATACAATTTTATCGATAAAACAGATATTACAGTTTAGTTTATCAAAGCGTCGTCTCTCGATTTCTTGGACCATTCCTCCGCTTCCGATGGTTCGTCTGCTGTAACAATGCAAAAAACAGATGTTGCTCTATCAAGAGGGCAGATCTGGCATTTAGCAACCCTTCTTTTTCGAGACGCAAGAGACTCGTTGTGAAAGGGAGATCAGCATAATCCATGGAAGAACAAAGCTGGCTGAAGGCGTGTACTCGATTGGACGGAACGTGAAGGACCGTTTCAGAATATCTGCATCCGGTTGGTCACTTCCGGCACGCGCTGAGACACGTGGCCCTCGCTTGCCCCTTGCGTTCCTGGCCCCTTTCTCGCCACGCAGGAGGACGGGGGGAGTAGTATTTTCTTTTAAGGGCCCAATGAAATTAGGACCCATCTAAGGCAAGGGTCTGTCTCTAAACATGGAGTAGGAAGTATCTTTCGTGCTTGTCGAATAGGTGCTCCAAATGTAAATACCTCTGAAAGGTTTCCTCCGTGTATTTAATTACGATATAAATTGCAATTAATTAGATTAATTGCAAATAAATTAGATCAAGAATTAAGAAACTGGTTTACAGGGATCGAAGTACATGTGCAAGCAACGAATAAAAAATGTTGATAAACTCTGGAACATTGCCAAATTGGAGATTAAAACTCTCGTCAACGAAATAACGCCAATGTGTAAATGTTGTCACTAGGATTTTTATCGAAGGATGCTTCGTCGAAACGTAAGACGGTTTACGAGATTTCCAAACGACAGCGTTACGGTTCAGAAGAGAAGATCGCATTCGTTACGAGTATTACGATTAATACGAAGTAAGACGGTTAGCCGAAATATGTTGAAAGTTTAAAGTCCGACAGAATGGCAGGACTTTAAAAAAAAGTCCTCTTCGCCAGAAGCTGGTCCTTTTCTGTACACTTGTGCACCGTTTACGCAAGCCAGTAACGCACTTGCCGCGTTTCCTTCTTAGACGGCGCGCGTACCATGAATGGTCCACGGCCTTGAATAGAGAGGAATTCACAAAGAACCGGGCAAAAGGAACCGACAAAGGAGTCCGGGACTTCTTTTGTCAGAGGGTCTAGCAGTCGAGGTGACACAGGTACGGATTGGAATCCCAAGGGAACCACACAATCTCCAGATCCGATGTGGATCATGTAAAGTTACTGGTCCAGCATCTCGAACCTGCCGAATGCGTCCCTGAGCTTCTTTTTCGTGCATGCGAGCAGAGGACGACGAAGAGGAAGAAGAAGAAGACGAAGTGTGTGGACAGGTGAGGCGGCCGCGCATTGATTCTCCTATGAATTTTTGCATCTGTCGGTAGGTTGATCTTAGGACCTAGTTTCCGAGAAGCGTGCCCGAGAGAGGAATCCTCCCCTTCGTGCTCCTTGGAATCGTGCTTTCTCCGTCCCTGGTTTCTGACGGGATGGATGCCTAACACCGCAATGAAAGGAAAACCGCAATATCGATCCCGTCGACCGGAAAAATCTCGTCTTCTTGCGATCTCTTGCATCGGAGAGTCCCACTCTTGGGGTACCGGATTCTTCGGACCGCGTAGTTTCTGCTGGAATAGTACGAGAACCGAGAGAAATTTCTTGAGAAATTTGTTAGAAATGTTCACAAACGGTGATATCGTACACAGGTTGTACGAATCTTTTATCCGTACCGGAAAGCCAAGGACGAATCATCTTCTCCTCAAACGCGATATATATATTTTCCTTAAAATGTTCCGCGTCGAAAGCAAGCGACTAACGGAAACTGGAAAACGAGCGACGAACTCGCAGTAGAGTGTTCAATTGTATTAAAATAGAAACAGATATAAATTTACGACACCCGTGCGAAAGTGGAACGAAATTTCAGCCCACGCGCCGTGACACTCTGCTCTATTCGTAGATAATAATTTTTGAAAGATACTTTTCTTCGCGTGCTTGGAAACGTTATCTTTGACTTCTATCAATGACCTACGCACCACCGAGAGTCTTTCAGTTTTCCACGCATATCTGGCAAAAGATTTCTATAATCAGGGATCTCCCTGAAACCACCAATGCTCCATAAAGACACTCTCTCACAAAAGAATTCAAGCTGCATAATTAATGCACGGCCGATTCAAAGTGGCCCAAGGGCTGGGGGCACGCATTCCTCCGATTCTTTACTTGTTGCTTCCGTCCACGGGGCAGCCACTTCCGGAGGGAGCAAGGTCTTCCTCCGTCAACCCCTGACTCGTTCAACAACGAAGGCATGAATGAAGTTTCGCGACAATGCGAATTCACCCTTTGGTGGAAGGGTTGCAATTAGACCGCACGCGCATTGCTTGAGCTCGTTGATGGCGCGCGCGCGCGTGCATCTGCTTCGCATCTGCGGACAGATGCGTGGTTATGGTTGCTGGCCGTCTCTCGTGAACTCGGAGACGTCGTTTCTCCTTCCGAATGCCCGGAAATGAAATTCTAAACACCCTCTCCTCCCGTCAATCTACTCACCCTTCCTCCTCCTCCTCCTCCTGCTTTTTTTCTTCGTCGTCGTCGTCGTCGTCGTCGCCGACCTCGACGAACAATCTCGCCATCGCGATCACCGTGCGACAGAGTAAAACGTGCGTGAAGAATCATGGGCGGGTGCGAATGTCGTTTGGATGAAGTTACAAACTCCTTTTCATCGAGCTTCTTTTTTAACTCGCGATTCTATCGTCTCGCAGAATGCAGTCGACGCGTGGAAGCGTGATACAGCTGGCTCATAGAAGAGTGACGTAGAGGGTGAGGCCACTTCCTGTTGGTGACTGATGCGCAGGATCCGAGAGGGTCAGATCGAGAATGGTGGAGAAATGGAGGTTGAATGAGAAATTAGTTGGATTCTTCTGGTAATTTCGAGAACTGTTTTTTAACGCGTGGGTTCCGGCGAAGTTGACTGATTCGGTCGTTGATCAAGGGACGCTTCTCTCACCGTAGCACAGTGGCTTCCCAAAGTGCACTTGAACGAATCACATTTCCGTTCCGTTCCGTTCCGTTCCGTTCCGTTGAATTCGGTTTGATGTCGCACGTTTCTCGTTTACTTTTGCAATCGGTTCTCTTTACTCCTCGAGAAGGCAGTACAATACAGCGCAACGTATTTTTACCGCGCGCATTTCTTTCTGTAACATCACGTTGTGACTGTCACTGATAAAGAACGACTTTTTCCTGACGTTTGGAATGTTTGAAATTATTTTTGGGAATCCATTGACACCCTTTTACGAATGGCCTCGTAAGGGTGTCACGATCCTCCGTCGACTTTTACCGACGAATCGGGTAATTTCGACAAAACATCAACACACGTTGTTTGCATTCGACGACGCTTTAAGGCGCCGACGCGGAACACGTAATTCATCGAAATTCAGAAATAGCAGGAGGAAAGGTCCTCCGACCAAGGACAAGGAAGTGGAACGAGCTCCGCATGTTTCCTGTCTTCCGGAAAACTTTGGAACTCTGTTCTATTTTCCACCCAGACGTGTCCCCATGGATTAGTAAAATAACCCCTCGCCTTTCTAATTTTTATACGATTTACATAAAAGGCAAAGTTCAAAAATAATATTTAGAAATCCGTATACAGTCACCTATTGACATTACACAAAATGTTTATTACAGACTCTTCTAAGCATCACGTTATAACACCGTATCTACTAAATGCCAATTGCATTCCCTTATTATTACGATATTCCGTTATTCCCTATCTTCGATACGGGGAATATCGTTCTTAAAATTCGATAGGAACGTCTTATCGAGAAACGAATAAAACTTCGTTACATGGCAAGCGAAGAAATTTCGATACCGTAGATACGAAAGTAGTGGTACTTTTGACACGTCAGAAGACCCATCGGTCTTTAAAAACCTTTAAAATATTAGGTTGTCCCAGAAGTGTCTTTCGTCTTGCAAGGAAACAATGGATGCACCACGTTCTCTGTGTTGTATTATTTTTGTCGAATCACGTATGATGATAATAATAGAAATAGAAGAAAATGGATCGTAGATGATTCGATAAAGTAATATAAAACGAAAAAAGGTTGCGCGTCTATTATTTCCTTACAAAAGGAAAGAAACTCACGGGACAACCTAATACCTTGCCAAACATCCCATCGTTGTTCGATCGAATCGTTAACCCTGCATCTACTTCAATTAATTCCTCGATCGCGATTCCTACGATCGTCCACTTTGTTCCCCCCCCCTCGTCGAAGGTATTTATCAAACACACGCACCACACCTATCGGTCCAAAAGCTCCGAAAGCAGATGGCAGAAAAGTAGCTACTCACTCAGAAAACACATGCTCTTTGGCCACGTGGTCTTTTGGTTACACCCATGGTCACGGTTCTACCCCATCTTACGTATGCTTATATGACGTGGATAAACACACTCGTCCCTTCTCTCTTCCCTCGTCCTCTCTCTCTTCCTCTCTCTCTCTCTCTCTTCCTCTTTATTCCTCTGGGCCGTTCGCTCCGCACGAGGAGAACCGATTCAATCTCCCTAATGGCATCGTGTTCCTTTTGCCACGAGCTAATACGATGTATCATGCACTCTAATGGGCCAATAGACTCGTACCTGATTATTTCGACCGCGGCGATGCGTGGGCCGGCAGGTGGTACTTTGGTCGATGAACTATTTTTAAGAAGGGTCACGATACGATTTTACTCACGATACGTTTGCCACCGATGGCTTATCGCGCGGCAGCTTTTAGAAGCCACGTTTACGAAAGACGGTGCTTCGTGCTTGCTTGTTAATGAATAAATTAGGGTAGTTTTAGTTCGTAGTTTGAGCGAGATGGTTTCAACGGGGCTGCAGACTGTGCGAGCGTAGAAAACTCGTCGGAGTGAATTCTGTCGACTCGTTAGTTGATAGTTCTTTTCTTGCAGAAATTATTAGCTTGTCCCAAAAGTGTCTTTCGCTATCTGCGCGCAGCAGCTACTTTATCTGGCAATGTTTATACAAACATGAAACCTAATCTGTGAAACGTAATTGAAAGAACGTGATAGAACGAAATGCGTTGTACATAATTCAATGAAATAATATAAAACAGACAATGTCTCGCATCTATTATTTTCCCATAAGACGAAAGAAACTTTCGGGACAACCTGATATTAGATGAGATTCCGATCGGGGTTCGATGGATTTTATCGAAATGTATATTGAAAATATTAAATGTACGTGTTTCTCGATTAAAAAAAAAGTCTTCGTTTGGCAAGCCCTATCGAAGTTATGGAAATCTAAATTCTTCTTTATGATTGTCAAATGGAGGCCACAGCAGTTTTGTTGTACGCTGGTAACTTACATCGAATCGTTGCAGCTGTGCACTTAAACTCAGATTTCGTTTCAATGGTCTGGTGTACGCTAATATTTAGCTCTGAATGAGCTTTGTCTAAATTACCCAATTTCTTGAATCTATGCGAATCAGTATCACGTATTGAAACATTGTATCCACGGCATGTAGTCGCATCTGAGGTTAAACATTCGAACGATTATCGAAAAGAGATAGAACTTTCTGTATACGAAAAATACGGACGAAAGATGGTAAGGAGAAGTTTGGAAAGATGGACGAAAGAATAAGAAAAAAACAAGAAGGATGATTTAGGACTTGGGAGGAAACGAGAGGAGAATAAATTCGGGACGAGGGGTTCATTTTGACAGAATTTCTGTTTCCAGCAGCGGTATCGCCCAGGGGTGAAGAAAGGAGGCGAAGAAAGGAGACGTGAAATCAATAAGATTTGATTTACAAGATCCAACAAAGTGACCGCAGGCATTTTTCACGGTCGATCACGCCTTGGAGCACGAGGCCTAATTGACACCGACGTAACCGACACCTTGACTACCCTGAAGAACTTGACGGCCCTTCGCTTCGTAGATCCGAGCGAGCAAAGGCTGCGCGAGACTAAAGACCGGTTTGGTAATGGTCTTACAGGCGATTTTCAGCCTGCTCTGTGCGAATCGTTTTGTGTTTCGTACGAAACACCGTGCGTTTAGAGAGCCACTTGAAAATCCTCCGCTAGAAATCGATAAACATCTTCCTTCTTACCTTACTTATTATCACAGACTAGATATACCAGATACGTTAAAGCGTAGTATGTATGTGCCGAAACATCGACTCCGAAGAGAATCAGAAGTTTCGTTTTGCTCTCTACGATTCAAAATCATGGTACAACAGAAATTGACGAAGTTGGCAGATGCAAAAGAAAAAAGATCCATTCTTGATTCTTGTAACATCCAAGTTACGTCTAATCTAATATCTCGTAACATCTGAGTCTACATTAAGGTTTAGACTTACGATGGTTCGAACTTTCACCTTGAATAACGATGGTAGGATTTAATATGTTTGCCAAGGTATCTGTCTATGTACACCCAAAGGAATAATCATCTTTCGGATAGTAGGGAAAAACGATAGCTACTCGCTGATACCATATCGCTATAGAAACACCAGAATTTCACGATTTACTGATCATGATCGCTTAACATTGACCTGCGGATCAATTACGATCAAAGTTAAAGGTATGAAAGGTATAAGGGGAAACGACCATCTTCGATTTACAAAATTTACAAAATAAACCTACCACGCGCGGTCAAATGACCGTTTTTTAAATTTCATTTAGAATTTCCTGTGTACAACGTTACTGTATCGCCGTGTAACTTATTGACCTTTCCTATAATATACATTCAACCCATTTTTCAATATTCACAACTTTCTTTGTTGCTTACTTTCCGAAAAAATTGGCTAAAATCTCTTTCTATATTAAGATACTTTTTTTTTCTAAACGATCATTTGTCCGCTCATGGTAGGATTACGTATACATGAAATATCGGTAGGTTTAGAGTTAAACGCAACGATCATCGCGAGATTCACCTTCGGACAGGATCGGACGCATCGAAACGCAGTTTGGCCGCTCGAGTTGCGCGTGACCCAAATTCACAGGTCTCTACAGTCGAAGACCGACAGAGAGACAGATGCGTGGAAAATTGTGGAAAAGTACGGTTGAGCGCACGAAACACGTGGAACGAAGATAAAGAAGAAGCAGCCCCTCGAACGAAAGTAAAAGGTTGTCAGTGGAAAAGGGGACGCGACCGACCTGCGGTTACGAATCATTCTTCGCAAGATCGTCCAGGTTTCGTCCGTATCGTTTTTAAACACCGGTTAATCCGAAGGCACGACAAACGGCGCGATAAAACATATCCCGGGTGAGGATTCCTGGCTGCTCAGTGGAATGCGGCTGGAATCGTCTCTCGCCACGCTGAAAACAGCGCACGATAACGGGCCAAAGGAAAACCGAGTCGCGATAAAGCAAGTCGCGGGGTCCTCGGTAAATAGAAGGAGGACGTACGATTCTTCTTCCGGTTCTCTCAAAGAAGAAAATATTCGCGCGTCGATGCGATCAATTGCCAACAAGGGTTGATTAATAACAAGCGTATTCGAGAAACCGTGGAATCGGTCTTCGCGTGTCACCAAAAGACGCCCGTAAATAATTCCTCGTGGAATTTTAATTGAAACCGTTACCGTTTGCCTCCTCCCGTTCGTCTTCTGCTCTTTTGCTGTCACGCGGTTGCCGAGAATTCGGGCTTTCGAAGGTACGCGGGTAAAGAAGTTCGTCGAGGATAAAGAAGAATGTAAGAAATTTGTTGGTGTATGGCGATTGCCGAGCTGCGACAGAGTTTCACGTGGAATGTCTGTCACGCTGTAGGTATTCTTTACCCTTTGCACGCTGATTCTGAATTTCGTATTTTCCAGTTTCGAAAATCCGATGACGCTGCGCACTAGTTTCTCTCCTCCTCTCCTCTTTTTCACTCTTTATACGATAGAACGCAAAGTCGCTTGAAACAACTGGCAGAAAGTATTGGTACGTTGGGTACGATTATGATATTTGTCAGTGGTGAGATCCTTATGGTCCTTTCGTCGACGACTCGCATAATCGCAACGTGAGTCTCTAGCTTTTCACTTTGTGTAAAATATACTGTACGAATTAATAACTAGTCCAACGTGTAATTTTCGTCAAAATATTCCCTAATTTCCTTCATATATATACATATATATATATATATATATATATATATATATATATATATATATATATATATATATGTATGTATATAAATATTCCTTAATATTTCTCAACGATCTGTCGTAAATATACACAACGCGTATAAACCGAAACGCAATTCTCAGGTGCCACGCTAGGAATCGATGGAATTTTCTGAGATTGATAACGAGCAAGTTTAGTCAAATATCGAAACGTGGCGTCCACGAAGAACGACACTTTCCCTGTCGATTCTCGATAAGAGTGTTTGCCAATTTGGCAGGTGACAGACCGTGACACGTTGGTCACGATCGCGCGCGACGATGGACGCACCTTGTGGCAAACGCAAATATAGATCAGATCCCATGGAATCACATAGATAGAAAAGGAAACTTTCTGTACACACACTTGACATGCGTGTACGTGCTCGTCCACGATCTTTCCCTTCGTGAGATATCGACGAAGAATCGGTTGGATATTGGAAGGACAGACAGATAAGATGGAAGATACGGCGTGTGGTAATATGGGAGAGGTTTTTACGCGAGGAAAAAATTTCGGCTTCGAAATTTCCACGAAACACGTTCGCTTGCCTGGGAAAATGACAAACTACGTACTCGCGTGGGTATACGCGCGAAACTTCACGCGTAACATCTTTTTCTGCGATAAATTTAGCGAATATACGATAAAATCGATAGAAAAATGAATTTTCCTGACAACGAAAGAACACATTGCTTTACCGACTTTTAAGAACGAATGCTACCAAAGTATATATATATATATCATCGTATATGCCAAAATCGTAATACTTTCCTTCAGTCCATGTACTATATAGCATTACCTTGTCAATAATTGTCAATAATAATTCTATCAAGATAAGGACGTCTAAACTCCATTGCTCGCTTGCAAAATTGCTGTCACAACTAGATTGCAACAGCTCGAACAGATCACACGTAGAAACGTGCTAATGCATTATTAATAGAAGCTGCTAAGTGCAATTTCGCGAAACAACGATTAACACGATATAAACGTCTGAAATTGTCGCTGTCCTCGAGATCAGGGCGCCATAGCACAATTATTATGCGCGGCTCACCGTGTATATTAAACCGTTTCACTGGAAAAAGCCTAATATCCTCGAGCTGCTCGAGACACCGTTGTAAGATATGCCAGCCCGTGTAATGGCTAAATGTTGCTAATAACCGGTTCCGAGCATTTAACTAATGCGAGTATTAGACGATCGAGCTTTCGATAACGCTGTCTCTTTCTCGCGAGAGCCACTCGTAGTTATACCGATCGGTAAATGGAACCGTTTCGTTGGATCTAACATCCATTTTATCCAGACCACTTCCGTCTTATCCTTGCCTAGCTACGGGACAATAACATCGTTTCGTAAGCTTCATTAAAGCCGTTACTACTGATTTATCGTGTCCCATCGAGTTTGAAGAGATATACAAGATACAGATTTTAATATCGTATCGGTTCCATTGTAATACTTCGTTTAACGAACGTAGGATATATAACGATAAATTAATAATTATCGATAGGAGATTTTAATCTGTTGCTGTATCGTTAATAGGCTCTGACCACCGTATCGTTGTACTTGTTCCACTCGGATTCATCGTGTACCTTATCGTTGCTAATACGGACATCTAATGGAACTCGTTGGAATTGGAAATTTCAGATGTCAACTTGCCAAATTTTAGATGTAAAAACCTATTCGTCGCAACACATGGGCGTCCATCCATTTCGTTTCACTTGCTTCGTCCTTCGTAGAAGGCAAAAGTGCTTGAAACAAACGCCTAGAAATTTACATGCTGCTCGCAATTACACGTTAGCCTGTCTTGAAATTTTCGTGGTCCTTCTGCTATCAATTTGCGTAATTGCAAGGTGGATGTGTGAAAGATGAGAGACCCGAAACCACAGGTTTTACCGGGGCGAAGCTTTGTGATTTTAACCGCAGCCGGTTTACCCGTCTCTTCATCATCTATCCTACACTTTCTTCGCACTATTTGCTCTCTAACCGCAACATTAAACACGTTAATCCTCCATCCACCTTTCGTGTTCTATCGGCGGACGTGCAGCTCGTTCGGCGAGCAACGACGATAAAACACGCATTAAGAAGGGAAAGGAAAAGGAAACAACGTTACGGGAGACGTGTGCGCGTCGTCCGTTAGCCGCCCAAATGCTAATCCCAATACCCCGAACCGTACAGGTACGAAAGAGAAACCGTGAAAACAAACTCGTTTATCCGCAAAATCGCAACCTTAATATTTATCTGAACTGTTCTTACGACCGGATATCGTCCTGGCCACCGTATATTTAATTTCTCCCTGTAACTATAATACGCCGCAGGGTTTGTTTCACAGGCCGCCTCGTATTGTCTCTAGTAATACGTCGCTCTAACGATCCGATCGTTAAACGTACTGGAAGATTTTCGATAAATAGATGGTTCTATGACGGAGGATCAAATTGGAAGAATGGTTTGAACCAGTTAAGAGGTAGAGTTTCTACTATTGCGAAACTGAGTGGCAATTTAGGGAAACAAAAGAGAGCGGATTGTCCTTAAGCGAATGCAAATTAAGAGAGCAACTGCCCTTTAAGTGCTACCTTGGTCTTCGCACGTATAACACGTCTGTAGGCAAATGATTATAGGTAATGCAAATTGACATGTTTACGACCTTATCTACCTATTAAATATCGTAATAAACAAATACTACACTTTGGTACATCGTACGTTCTTTACGTATTACGCTGCATCGCGTGGATTCTTGAATCTTCAAATTTCTCATAAATACGTCAGAATCCGCAGTTTAGTCGTACGATATGAAAGCTGAATGTTGTAAGCGAATCTTTAAGCGAACGCCCTGCGCGTTGTTTCCCATAACACGTGTGATGGATTCGACGGTTGGAATCTAACGATTTGCCAAGATCATCTGCGCCTTTCCAAAGGACACGCTCCCACAAAAATTACACAGAAATCACTAGCCATTTCTATCGTTTCGGTTCGAAACACATGCCGATTTGTAGAAACGGCTCGAGGCCAAAAAATATGGAAATTAAAGGTTCGATTATCGTGGAAAAGGTGGACGCGCGTGAAGAGGTCGTTGTTCCAAGGGTACAAGGTACCATTCACCCTTTCAGCCTGTCAGCAATAAAAAGTCAGGCTTCTCTCTCTTTATCAGCCGCACTGTCCCAATATACATATTTCCCGTGGTTCATTGTGTCGGCATTTATCGATCTCTCGATAACGCGTGCGTTAAAGCAAATTTCAATGGCACGCTTTTTTCATCCTGCTGGCATGTGGTTAACAGGGCACAAAAATACTACTGTTCTGCAGCCCTGTCGTAGGGGGCATAAAAGCGCCTCTGTTGGATCACGTTCGACGTCATCGGTTACAACGATCGAACCCTTGTTTGCATCGTGCTTATATTGCTCTGCGATGCTTCAATTCTTTTGGGGAATCTCGTCGGTTCCACTGGACGTTAGCGTATAATATACACAAAGATTATGGTCTGTACACGGTGTCGAATACAAAGGAGTCGATTTTTTTCATCCCCCTATCGGCGACCATCCCATTTGCTGGGACGTTTTTCACAGATAATTTCTTGTCTCACGCGTGACTTTTTCCGGTTCCTTGGCAGGGAAATTTGATCGATGGATAATATTCAAAGACAGATTTTCAGGCGAAGGAAACGGTATTTGTATCGACCAATCTCATACCACGAAGCTGCCTTTTTAAATATGCAGCTACACGTGTACTATTTTCTACTTTCCTGTCGAACATTAACTACACCTTTAACAACACCTTTCTACGACATATCGTACGAGCGAAAGACCTATATCTTAAAACCCAACGACAGATTCTTCTTCTTTTCACTTATAGCGTTATGTTCCCATTAAGGTGCCAAATAATATGAAAATCCCCAAATTGTTAGAAACGAATATAATATATTTTTACCATCTCGAAAGTTGAATCTTTGGAAAATAATTCGCGAAAGATAAAATGTGCCAGATTTGCCCAACTTGCCAAAACTTGCCAATTTATCGTAGCCATACTCGCGTCTCCCCGTACGTTCCCCCGTGAAAGCAGAAGCTTTTGCGTGCGATCGTCACGCTTCATTTTCGGAAGGAGCACGACGGTTGCGTAGCTAGAGAGAAGCGAGAATCGGCCGCGTCTGGCCCGAAAACAGAGAGAGATGGCCGGATCAATTAAGGCTCGTTTGTTGGTGGGTTTGGCGCGCGCCAGCAGCACACAGCGCGAACAGTCACGAAGAAAACGGCATTATGTTATTCAGAGCCATCTCGAGTTGCCCGAGGTCGGTACCGGCAGCTCCGCCAAAGGAAGATGATGGATCGTTGGCATTAGATAGTTGTGTTGGGCTTTCATGAGAACGCTGGTCCACGAGCGGCCGCTACACGAAGCGCGACTTGATAATGCCATTGAAGCTCCTGTAAGTTGTGCCTGTTGTCGACGTCTAGGTCTTTAGATGATCCGGGAAATCGATACAAGATGCATTCTCCTTCTTTCGACCCATTTCCCGCTT
Source organism: Bombus superbus (assembly GCA_014737385.1). Lineage (NCBI taxonomy): Eukaryota > Metazoa > Arthropoda > Insecta > Hymenoptera > Apidae > Bombus > Bombus superbus. The sequence continues at coordinate 1,045,219 of JACXIK010000065.1, read as the reverse complement.
TATCGCCGTATCACAAGGAAACGTGTACGGAACGTTTTATCGTTTTAATCGGACACGGCAATTCCTCTATATCTATACAGGTATTCCTACGGAATGTTTCAAGATCTTCTTTTAATCCTCGAATTTTGATTAGGTTGTCCCAAAAGTTTCTTTCGTTTCTTAAGGAAATAATGGATGCACCGTGTTCTCTGTTTTATATTATTTTCGTCGAATCATGTATGATCATAGTAATAGAAATAGAAGAAAATGGATCGTACATGATGATGGAATAAAGTAATATGAAACGAAAAGAGGTTGTGCATCTGTTATTTCAAAAGTTATTTTACAAAAGGAAAGAAACTTTCCGGACAACCTGATATATTCCATTCACGTTATCGTTCCAACAGGCAAGAAATTAGTCTACGGTTTCTTACGCGTTCGTGTGAAATTCAAGGGTGCAAAAACTCGCAGAATGCATACGACGTTCACAGTTACAAAAACCATGCTAAGCAAGCCACGCGCCACGACATTTAATCGGCGAGACAAATTTTTATTCAGAACTCGTATAAAGATCGGCAGTGTCTACTCGTAACATCCAAAGGAAAACTTTGACGCGAGAAGACGAAAGGAGAGAAATTCATTCGCACGCGTGGATGACGGCGTTTCGAATGTTGTCTAAACTTAGGCAATAGGAATTTCTAGCAACAGGAAGATGTACGAGCCGAAGGACGTGGCAGGGTTTTAAAGGCTTCTTCTTAAAGAAGAAACGAGAGTGCGAGTTTGAATATCGCCGCGAGGGGACACAACGAGGCGAATCTTTTTGCCAACTTGCACCGCGCTAATCGCAGCCATTGAAATATTTGAAAAGTAGCAAAGAAGGGTTCCCCTTTTCTCCCGGAGAGCACAATTTCAAAGACTCCAGAAGTTAATCCATTAACCAATGTAACGCTCGACTAACAACAGACAAAATACTCGAAACGTTAAAATTACGACACCCCATAGAAGCCTTCCCTCCGAACGGCCACACAATCAACCCGCCACCCCTTTCTCCAGGCCTCCGACAATCATCCACCGCGTCGACCGCTAAAAAAAGTGGCCAAACGGGACTATTGGTCGGTCCGAGGCGAAACAAGAAGGCCACGGCCAATCTCTCTAGACCTGCGGCGCGCTTATAAATCAGCCGATATGCTAACACGTAAGCGGTCCGTTGAGTAAACAACAATTTCACAGACGGAGAGGAGCGAGAAAGGGAGAGGCGTCGTTCGAGCTCTTTACGCCTCGGATGCGAAGAGCGAGAGAGAAAGGAGAACTGGTCGAACGCAACCGTTCTGACGTTGCTCTCCGGTCTTCTTCTCTCAAGCCGAGATGAATGACGAAATTAAGACTGTCCCGTAACTCACGTTGGCCCTCTCTTACCCCGTTCGTTCGTTCGTTCGTTCGTTCGTTCGTTCGTTCGTTCGTTCGCTCGTTCGTTCGTTCGTTCGCTCGTTCGTTCGTTCGTTCGTTCGTTCGCTCGTTCGTTCGTTCGTTCGTTCGTTCGTTCGTTCGCTCGTTCGTTCGTTCGCTCGTTCGTTCGTTCGTTCGCTCGTTCGCTCGTTCGTTCGTTCGTTCGCTCGTTCGTTCGTTCGTTCGCTCCTGCACGCGTCTTCGTTCGCCCCATTGCTGCGCCTTCTCTTCTCTCATCTCGAAGGCGCGGCGCGCCCCTACCGAAGCGGATTAGCATTTCAAGCTTGGTCGCGACCGCGATCCTTTTGTCTCCAACGGGCAAGGTGTCGTCGCGTGAAGAAATCACCGAGACGAGGAGCGAACCGAGAACGATAGAGAGAGGATAGGCGAACCGGTAGAGTCGTGGGATAACGCGTATTAGGGATCGTTACAATAGGCCAGCGAGTGTCTTCAACGAGGCACAGGTGACTGTGGGAATGACCGTTGAGAGCCGGACAGGTTGAGGCCGGTCTCGAACGGCAGGACCGTTGGACGTGTGAAAAACCGACGACTGTCTGTCGCAGAAAACCTTCTCGCAGGGTTGCGATCGCTTTTTCCGTGCCTCGTAACAAGCAAGCGACGCACGTTTCAGCTACTCTGGGCGAAACAGGGGTTACGCTGCTCTACTCGTGTTTGTGTAATTCGTAGAATTATAGGTTAGGATGCTTTCGAGGCACGTTAGCAATATTTCTATATTTCTAGAAGCACGTTTATAGAGATACTGCGTCTTACGATCGCGTTGTGCAATTCTTACGATCGCAAATCTTACGATAGTCTGCTATAGGTGTATAAGAATCAGCAGTCTGTTTACGATTTTCCGCCAATTCTGAAATTATTACTGATCTCCTTACGAGTCCCCGAGTGTTGGAGCGAAAGTTATTAGAAGAATGCACGTAATTCCGAGGGTAAAGTAATGAACGAATCCGATACGTTCTGGCTGTTGGAAAGTTTAAACGCCCTAAGGAATTTCGGTGACGAAATTTTATGTTTTCTGCTTTCGGGTAATTTTAGAAATCTCGACTGAAGGCACTCTTGAAGAATTCGAGTAAACGACATGCGTAGGTAATAGCGGAATTGTCTGAAACACGATTCTAGGAAGGACACGAAAATAGAAAAGGATAGAGAGACTCTCGATCGATCGATGCAAGAATCGAACCGCATCTGCTCGTGCCGCGGGGGTCTGGCCAGGTGGCAGGAACTTTTCCAAGGCATCGTCATCGTGCGGAGCCTTGTGCGGCACACGGTTAAGATCAATAGCCCGCTAATTGATCGGTTGCGCCGGCGATCGAACATTAAAAAGGTTCTGGCGCCTTGGGTAGCGTGGCAGCTCGACTCGATCGATCGACTCGTCGCGGATAGGATTCGTTCGACCTCGTTAAAACGCCATCAGCAACGATCGTAGTTATTTATATCTCTTTCTAACGTTGTTTGACTCTGTTTACGGGCATCCGTATTAAACAATGCAATGGGAAAGATCGACGCGAATAAGACTGAGTGAGTAATTGCCACTCCGATTGGATTGAATTCCATTCTTACGATCCTAAAAGTCAAAGAGTAATTAAAAACGTGTAGGTGAAAGAAAGGAAGCGGAGATTCGAAAGAGGAGACGATTATCTGACTAGAAAGGATTAAAATAACGCAAGAAGTTACGAGCAATAAATTTGTAAGATCGTAGTACTATGAATATGTTAATTTGTAAGGGTAGTTGTAATTCAACTGGACCAATTGTAGAAGATCCGAAGAGGAGCAAATATTTTTACCTCGCCAATCGCGTTCAAACGTGACTCGTTTGAGCATAGCATGCGTAGCACGATAAGTATTACATTGTGTGATCGTTGACGAACGAGATGTCGCGATCGTCTTTTAAAATACGTGGTCTGGCGTAATCAAGGGCTTGCCAGGGTCGCGAGATTCAGAGGAATTGCACGGCTGGAGGGAACGATGGCTAGTTAAGATCGATAAGGCGTCGATTAGAGGTTCGGTCGCTCGTGCTTCAATGAGCTGGAACAGGGCGTATTGTCGCCCGTAAATTACACGATTTTCTTGCAATCGTGCCTTAGGGCACGTAACCAGGCGCCAGATCGTCCAGGTCCTTGTACACGGCGCCACCTGACGATCGCTCCGCTAGGCAATGTCCTACTATGCAAATACAAGAAGAAATTAAATCGATTCTCCGAGAATTTGTTACTACAAACTATTAATTCTCTACTTCATTGAGAGTGAATTTATTTCTCTTCGTTGGATGATAATTAGTATTTGTTAGGTTGTCCCGAAAGTTTCTCTCCTTTCGTAAGCAAATAACAGACGCACGACCTCTTTTCGTTCTGTATTATTTTATCGAATCATTTACCATCGATTTTGCTCTATTTCTATTATATTACGATCATACACGATTCGACAAAGATAATATAAAACAGAGAACATGGTGGATCCATTGTTTCCTTACAAAACGAAAGAAACTTTTGGGACTACCTAATAGATATATAGACGCTTGTTTAATATTATTCTATTTATCGAAGAAGAGGGATTTGGCTTTTAGAATAGGCGGAATTTCGCTACTTCCGGTCAGTTCTAATTCCTGTTCCAACTTTTAAATCCTCCTCCTTCTACGAAAAAAATTAATGTATAGATACTTTTTCTTTCCTTTTAGAAGAAACCGTAGAGATTTGGAGAATCTGAAGAAATACGCGGGATGGAAAATATGGAAATACCGAGGAATTTGAAAAACGTAATGCTATTCCAATTTATATAAAAAAATATTTAAATAATTATAATATATATATATATATATAATTAAAAAACATAGAATAAAAATAAGATATACAATATATAAATATAAGAATAAATATTACAATAAAGAAAGTAAATGTCTATAACAAGGAATACGAATAATAAACTTCGTTAAAAGAAATTCTAAATTTCCTATCCCGCTTGGCTGTAACGATGAATAATAATGGAATAACGGACGTTATATACATATACATATATAGCGTACGCGAAGTGTTGACAAGTGACAGGCACGTGGGTTCATTAAGAACGCATTCCCCCAAGTGTCTTCAAGAGTCCTTATGATACAAGACACACCCCCAAGAATCGACGTTCCACAGATACAACAGACATTTTTATTATCGAGCCGCAATATCCTGTTAAAGATTGCTGAGCTGATTTTCGCGAGCTAGTCGGTCTTTGAATAGCGAAAGTGACTTTCGCTGGCTGCTTACGTTGCACGGATTCAGGACGAAGCCTCGGATCTCAATTACCAGATAACAAAGCAAATTACGGTGAAGTTAATAAAACGTCGAAGCATTTTCTAATTCTAAATTACGTTACGTCAGAAGCGAAGGCTTTTGCTTTCAGTCGCTTAACTAGTCGCGGTCAACTTTTCAAACGCTCCAATTTGAGAAGAAATTGGAACAAGCGAAATTCGGTTCGCGAAGATCCGCCGATTCGTTGCTGTCAACGACTCGAAGGTTCTAATTTGCAAAGAACCCACTGTCGATTCGAATTTGGTTGCTTTCGCTCAAAGACTCCGTTTTTCAAAGAAATCGCGGCAGTAGAAAGGTCCGCCGAACTTTCTTAAAGCGACGTTATTAGGAATGATGTAACGACACAAATTTCCCAGAATAAATCTCGCAACGAATTTTATTTACGAACAAAAAGTACCAAGACGATGAACATACGAATCCTCTATTACGCGTTCACGAAGTAATTAAAAAATTGAATCGGATCCAAAGGGCCGAGGAAAATTCGTCGAATTGCGCCTGTTTTCGATCGCGTGAATAATTGCATGACTCGAACCCGCAAAGAGGCTCGCGCACGAAAAAAAAAAGAAAAGAAAGAAAGAAAAAGAAAAAAGGAAAGAAAGGGGAAAGAAGAAAAGCATCGGCCAGAGATACACGTTCGCGGTTTTAGAGAAAGGAGCCGGTCTGCCGTGTTTGTACGAGTGGGTGCGACGGCGCGTGCTGATTGGAGCGCCGCGATTCCTCTAATCATTCTCCCGGCTATTAGGGTCACACTTTCTCCGAGCGGCGCAGAGACAATGGCTCAGGCTCGATCATGCGAGTGCGCGCGAGTTGCGTGTACGCCGCGTGCTTACGCGCGTGCGTCGACGGGTGAAATTGTCGGTTGCGAAAATCTGTCCGAGAGAAGAAAAAGTGGCGAAGGGGAGGCAGTGACTAACGATCGACGCTCAATCGCAGATCCGAATCTGGAATCTCGAGTGGCTATCTCGAAATAAGGAACGTCTGCGTAAGACACGTATCTCTCGCCGTTTGCGTCATCCTCTAACCACCACGACGTCAAAACGTCGCATCGTCGAGTAGTACACCCTTGTGACTCGAATCGAGTGTCTCCTCCCATGAAGACTCATGGGAATCGTTGAAATTCTTCTTCTGCTGCGTTGTATATTTTTACAAGAACGGCGTGGGTCTATCGGCTCTATGATGTTTCGACTGTCTTGAACGGAGATGGAAAAATGTACGAGTATCGAGCTTCCAAGTAGGTGGAATCAGGAGCTGTGACGAGAATTGGAGCGAGATCGTCGAAATAGTAGAAGATCGTAAAGTATTCTGTGATTTTATGAAAGAACGTTGATATCAAAATAATGCAGATTTAATATTGTTTGCTGTATGGAAGAAAAAATGCAAATGTTCGCAAATTTGTAGTATTCGTCGAATTTTTATTCTCAATCGTCTCAAGCTTAACGTGAAATTGCAACCAGAAGACGTATATGCGCACCCATAAGACTTTCTGCGTATTTTACCTAAACTGAAGCTATCTTTTAGAAAGATACAATTAAGTGGAAAACGACCAAAAGTACATAAAAACTCTGTCTCCTGTAGATTCATAATGCTTCCTTTCTATCCCAATATAAAATTACTTCGTCCGTCAGAGAAAAGAGAATTGAGAGAAACAGTCGTAACGCGCTGTCTAACAAAACTAGTTTCTACGGTTTTTTATTCCAAATCCGTACGGTATGGAAGACTCATGGAACTTGAAATTGAACAACTTTACCGACAATGGAATCGTTTTTTTTTTTATTATTATTATTATTATTTTATTTGCGTTTTACAATTTGTCCAACAGGACATTTGGTAAATTCTTATATCGATAGAATCATGTGACAACATTCGTGGGACAGCGATACAATAATGAAGAAAAACCGAATTGGAACTCGAATCCTTGCCTTCCTTGCCCGCATAGTTTCACGAGCAACAACCTCCCACGAGATCGAAAGCGTTCCGATGTTATGTCGTCTCGTGGACCGGTATCTCGTTCGTCTGTCCTTTAAAAACCAAAGGAGCACGGTGTCTTCGGTTACGACGCTCACTTGCCACGATTAACGATTGCTCGCCATAAAATCTACGAACTGGCCAACGGGCATGAATTACTAATATGTTTCCTAGGACGTGAAGCACGCACACGATACACGCGGCAATGAGTAACGTTCGGTGGTCGCGCACCGTTGCTTCGCCACGGCGGAGTTGTTTTGAATAATCTAAGCAGCCTGGTGGCGGCCGAGCCGCAGCGCAACGAGAGCAACGTGATAGTCGAACGAGGGAAGGAAAAGATGATGAGACTCGTCTTTTATACCGCGATGCTAATTAATTGAAACGACCGACCGACAGTTGCGCAAGAAGGAGGTACCGGCAGTAGCTTCTCGCCGGTGTGTTCTAAGCGGTCACGTTATATCGAGCCACGGATCGGGATTATTTATTTAATGTATGCCCGGCAGGGACCACCGACCGGCAGAAGCAGTAGGGAGCAAGACTACCGACCCGCGTGCTGGCGCACTAATTTCGTTTTCGGACGCGTATCAACAAGAGATACACACAGCCATGGTATTGCATCGGATGGAAACGGAGCAGTTTTCACCTCGCCATATTTCTTCTTACTTGTCCGCCGCTCTGCTTTTCGATTTAGGCAAAGGAGAATTCCCTTTGCCTCGTCGTTCTTGTTTCGTCGAATGACGGTTGCGGTATGGAATTGAGTTCTGGAGATTACGGGTCTTTATTTGGATTTCTAACGCAGGAAATAAAATTGATTATTTTGTAGAGATTCGCTGATATTTCCTTATATTCAATTTCTCGACCGTTTAAAGATCAGGATACTTTTGGGACACTGTACGTTTGGTCTTATTGTACGGCAATTGGAATTATTTGTTTCATTGAAACTGATTAAAGTATAGTTAAAATATCGTACGCGTACAGGAATTAAGGTTGAAGTCGATTCATGCATCTGGAAGAGTAAGGATAAGAGTCGAGGATACATCCTTCTCGGTAAATTTAACGTATTTGTACCAAATTTCCTTATTTTTCTTTTTTTTTTTTTTGTGGTAGTCGGGAAAGACGAAAAGAACTCGAGCGTTGGACACTATCGTTTAAATATTCTTAGAATCTAAATATCCTGCAACTGCCATACACGTTTCCAAATTAGTTTCAAACTTCGTCAACGTAATTACAACAGTCGTGTTTCATTACAAGGCGGATAAAATTACAAAATGTCTCATACGACACAAACCACGCATACGTCGAAAGTTTCTCCGTTAAATATCCAAATATTTTCACGAGCCATCGTGCTATTTTAATTGTTCGACGAACCACAGTTCGTCAGATTCGGAACAGCCGCTTTAATCGTACCATCGAATCAACCCCAACGCTTGGCGATCCAACGGGTACCTGTTACCTTGGCAAAGGTCGATCTTCGACTCGAATGCCCGCTCGTAAGGCGATATCTCACCAAGGGCAGAATACTATCTCGTAGCAGGAAGGAAGAGCATCATCCTCTGGGGGACGAGGGCGGACAGGAAGAAGAAGAGAGAGACGACGGTAGGCCATAAACGGCACGAAACGACGACGAGTCGATCCGTGGAGGATGGGTAGCACGGTAGTTGGCGGGCCGCGTTGACGGCAGCATTTTTTAAGGCAGATGATATCGGCCCCCGGGGGACCAAAGACTAATGCGTCGAGATAGCGGCAGTAAATCAAACGGGAATTCCAGGTCGTACACGTACGGATGTTTATGCTCGCAAAGCGACCTCGTGCAACACGGCCTCTCCTTCTTTGAGATTTACTTTCTACGAGGAGCCTCCTCGAATCGAACAGATAAGTGTTCGCCCGGGTTACACGCGATAAAATATTAACGTTGGCCCGTTCGCGCGGATATGATCCACTTGGACCAAACTACCAGCGTATACCGGTTACGAGTGTACGCTGAGACGCTGCGGACCGATGGTTTGGTCGTGAGATTAATATTGGATCTACTGCTAACTAAAGTATAAAACATGTACCAGAGAAATTGGCGTGAAACGTGGAAGGTGAGAAATGATAGAGGGGAGAAATAAGGGGTTGGATTTGAATTTATATTTATAGCGGGTATAGAGTAATTTGAGTTGGAATTTGAAGATTGTTTGTGACTCGATTGGTGTAAAGTAGTAACAGGATGTTCGCAGTTCGCAGTAACGTAATAGGGATTGTAATCTCGGGATACTTGATAAGCGGCTCGGTTTTGATCATGACAGAAAGAATCTCATAAATGTATTTAAACTCGAACGTTACTTCGTGTGGAACGAAGCAACGATAGTATTTTAAGGATTATCGAATCAACTCTCTTTCAAGCGATGGGATTTGAGCCACGAGGACTGAAAGTTCCATAGTAGAAATTTAAATGTGGAACAATCGTTACCGTTCTAGAAAACCATGCTCTCCGTGTCCTGAACTCGATTTAAATATCAATGCCCACGATCAAACGTCTCCGCGTCATCCTATTTGTTTAACGTTTATCGTTCACCGCTATGCGCCCGAAGGAGTAAAAGCGTCTAACCGCCCAAGTTCCTCTAATAGTTTCACAAAACCAAAACTATATTTTCCCTACAAACAAGCGCGACAATGGCCATACGTTCTCCTTCTTTGTAACGCCGCCTCGCGCAGTCTCGATACGCGACGAACGGGTCGTAAATGAAACGAACGGGGATCACCACCCTCACCCTTCCGTTCTTATTTCTGAAACTTCTCCACCTCCCGTCTCTAGAACGTGCTCGTCCACACGACGATCGTCTTAAAACGTACGACCATGTGAGAAAACTCGAGAACGAACGGCTCTCTTTCTCTCTCTCTCTCTCTCTCTCCTCTTTCACACGAATCCAGAGGGAAGATTTCCAGTCTTTCTCTTCTTTTCTTCTTTCTTTTTTCTTTTTATATATATATATATATATATATATATATATATATATATATATATATATATATATATATATAGATTTCTTCTTTCTTCTGGCGCGCATCAACCGGGATTCCCAACTGGCTGGAGACGTTCGTGAATCAGGAACGAGGTCCGGTTTCCTTCTCTCCTGCGGTCGATCTTCACGACCCTGAATATCCTCCTCCACCTCCGTCCAACTTTTCTGCGCTCTTCTTCTTTCGCTTCGTCTTCCTTCATCTTGCCTTTCTTCACCCCCGCTGCTTCGTCCACGACGAGGAAAGGGCTCATTGTACCATTGACGAGATGCGTGTACGCCTTGTCGACGCTGATTATGAACGCACCCGTAAGCTTCGCTGACTGCGTGCTAACACGACGGAGGAAACGTCGCCTAGGGTCGTTCAACCCTAAGCGGGTTCCGCAGCTTCTTTTTCTTTTTCTTTCTTTTCTTTCGGCTGCTTCCTTCGGTAGGGTTATACCTTCGGGTATCCTGAGAGTGGAAGGACGGCCAAACGTCCAGTAAAGCAGTTTTCTTTTTTTATTTATTTATTTTATTCTGCGCTTTTACAATTTGTCCAACGGGACATTCGCTAAATTTGTATATCATTCTTGCAAAATAACACGTGGGTGATTACCATCTTCCAGATTGCCTATTTTATTTCTTCAGTGAGGTCACAGTGGAATGGATGCGTTTTCCTTGGTCTTCTTTCTATGTGAGCTTTGCTCGTTTCAGCAGCCAGCCGGTTTGGGTGCGTTGCCATTCTTTCCTTGTATTTTCTTGCGTATCTACCGATTTCTTCGGTAAAGCAGCGTGCAATTTTTCTGAGGTAATAGTTTCTTTCTTTTTTCTCTTTTTTTTTTAATTTAGTATAAGAGTGAGGATGCTTTGCTTAAAAAAGAAGAAATGGGGGTAGTTTACGTTTGTGAGAATAGCAGCATTTCCTTCAGAGGCCTCAGAATTTACGAGTACCTTCTATCTGCACGATGCCGTTAAATTCAATCTATTAATTTCGGATGATCAGATCCGTTGATTCACCCCTACGATTTTTCGTTCCAACGATAGAAATTTACATTGATTAATTCATATTTCGTTTCGACAGTGTAAAAGCATTATTGCAACATTGTAAAAGTATTGCGAAAGTATTCATCTGTATATACCCTTACTTTTCAATGAAACGTTCCTTTTATCAGATTATACGTTCCAACTTCATAGTATCGAATTTTTGTTATCGCGTGAGAGTACCGCTAAATGACACGGAATTTAATATACTTTGACCTAATTAATTAGTACGTAAATGACATAATAAATACAGTGACGTACAAAACAAAACGAAAAACGCGTTTATAACCACTGTATTCTCGACGAAGAGAAAAACACGACAATCTCGTATCTGCACCAAAGTGATACAATTTCCGGGCGAAAATATGCTACCTTCGATACTACGTTTCGCCATTAAAAAAATTCCAAATTATAAGATAAACCTTCTGATTCCATTAAAAAAGAAAAAAAACTGTCTCCAGCCTAAAACATCCGAAACTTCAAATTTCACCCCCTGAACTATACACCATCCAAGCCAAAAGCTTCCAAAACGGAAATTAACCGCGACAGATAACCCCAGCGGGAAGAAAGCGTGTCGCAGAAACGTTGGCGGCGTAATTGCATTACGGGGCAACGAATCGGCCCAAGATCTCCGTGCCGATATCTCGTGGAGCCCACGGGGAGAGGGTGATCGGTCGCGTTCCAGTTCGTGTCGATAAATCGTTGAAATTTCGAAGCGCGACGCGTAACAGCCGAGCAACAACGGGTCTCGGCAATGGCCGCAAGTATATACATAATGTATCTAATACAGGTTCGCGTGGACGCACGTGTACGCACACTATGGTGCACCCACGATCGCCCGAGGCATCCAGATATTGTTATCAAGAGACGCCGTACCTGTATCAGATTGAGATAGCCGATCCAGGGCGGCGGCGGCGGCGGCGGCGGCGGCGGCACTGTCGCAACACGGTGAAAGTGTATCTGGGTCCCCCTCGATACGAGAGCCCAATTGAAATTAATTTAATTAAGCAGGGCCCCGTGGAGACGTCAGGCACGGCTACGTCGGACCTGCAACCGCGTCAGGCGCCTTGCCTGGTGTGTGCTGTAAGTCGATTTGATCATAATCGAGAGCGTTACGAGCGCGGTCGGTGGTCGCTGAAAAATCGTTGTCCGGCTGTACGTGTCACGTGGACTATCGATTTTTTGTTTTTTTTTCTCCTTCTTTTGTTCTTCTTTTAAGAATAAGGTAAGGAATAATGGGGTTGGTTAATAGGACTCTCGTGACGAAATCTATCGTGAATAATTAAGCGTTCTGTTTTTTGTGTAGAGCCCGCAGCAAACTTTGTGGTATAGGAGAGAGTTTTCGTTCAAATATCCTTCTTTCGGGACGACGAGGTTCTCAGGTTTGGGATATTTGGAGATTCTTAGGTTTGGGATATTTGGAGATTCTTAGAGAACTCGTGGAAAGTGGGATATGTCTGATGGTTACGAAATTTAACTTGGTTGTAAACGATCTCTTAGGATTTTTCTCTGGCTGTAATTTACGTTTCGTTAAAGTATTTTAATGGTTATAATTAGACTACGGATACTTGTGCATGTTTATAAAATTATATAAAATGTCCAAAGTATAATTATAATATTTAGCGGGTGAAATAAATCTCTGCTCGGGTTCTCTCGCACTCGTGAAAGTATAAATTTGCATAAACATCCACAGTCTAGGATATAATTATACAGAATCATAATCAACTATAGAATTACGATAAATGAGTGTTTCAAATCCTACTGGTAGTGCTGAAAATTGCCTGCTATAATTTAGAATTGCAAGGTAATATCAAAGTCCGTGTTTCAGAGCGAAAGAGAATTTAACTTTGCTGCTAGGAAGAAACGCAACGAAAGCAAATAGGATAGATATTAGAGAAAGGAATGCTCGAGAGTATGTGGGTTAATCTTCTGGATAAATGATAAAAGGAAGTCGACCAGTACGTGGATGTTTCTAACGAACAGAGCGATTAAATCGAGATCGCGTTTAATGTTTACGAGCTGATGAACGCCGGCAGAAGTCGTTGGATTTAATTTGCTTTTTTATCGCGAAGAAAGACGTACGTTAACAGTTGTACTGCGTCGTTGATTGCGAGCTTCAAGATCTATCGACGAGCCTCAACATCGTGCACGGCCATATAATTATCGATATGTACTCATCGATAACTGTTATCGATGAGAAGCGAACTAATTACATATATCATACGTAATCAAATAAGAATTGAACGATCTATTTGCATCTTATTCAGTTCGATATTTGTTATAACTCGTATAACATATTATTGTGCATATCTAATCGCTATGAAAAGATGCTCCATTTTTAAAACTGAAATAAATTCTACATTCGCGTATCACTTTTTTCCTTCTTATAACATTTCTCCAATAAAGATTAAATTGAAACTATCTAAATGAACAAACGTGATACAGTTTTACTTGGTTTAAACCGATATATACCTATATATAACCTATATATATATATATAGATAAAAAAGACTGGAAAAATTCATATTTGCAATCATTCTTTTCAAAGACTTTTCGAAGACACAAACGGTAACTACCGGTAGACACAGGAGGCATCTCGAAGGATCAGATAAAGACTTTTAACGCGCGAGGTCCTGTCAAAAGGTGGACGAGAATCAGTTCATGGACGAACAGGAACAATAATGATCAGCGTGTCAGGCGAACGAAGGGAAACAAGGGCGCGGACGAAAAATATAAAAGTCAAGCAGTTTGTGATGCATCGTCCGTGGCCTGTGTCTCACCCTAATGGCCGATCAGATAAGGGCTCCTTGTCCGGTGGTCCTCAAGAGATCATATCGCGTTCGCACGCTCTCACACCCCTGGTACGTGTCCTGCGATGTCATTATAGGGTCCGAACGATTTAGTAAACGCGCTGTCTGAATACGAGTTCAACGCTAAAGTGTTTGGAACAGAGGACAGAGAGCCTGGATTGGACGTGTCTTAATTGACGACTGACGTTGATCACTGTTCCTATAGTAGACGTCGGATCTATGTATATGTCTTTCGTTCGAATTTTGGGGAGAACCGTGAGAAGAAATAATTTTGTGCTCGTTGTGTGTATCGGTGGTGTATTTTTCGGAGTTCTTGAAAAGAGATTTTCTTTTGAAGGAAATTGGAATGGAGAGCAAGAGACGTTGAAAGATTGCGCTCTCTTCTTTTTTTTTCCTTTTCCTTTTTGTATAATTCAACGATGATTCGAGTTCACAGATTAGAGATGTAAAAAGAAAAATTGAGATAGGAAAAGAACGACGTTGTTTAACTACTCTGTACAATTGTAGTGATTTTAACGTGCCGGTTGCCGTTTTGTTTTTATATCTTTCAGAACGTATGAGAAATAAGTTTGGATAAAATTCGAAGAGCTCTCAAAATTTGCTACAGGTTAATGATTCTCTACTCGAGATAAGTGGATTCAGCGGAGGATGGTCGTTTCTAGGTCAGTTTTACGAGACCAAAGTTTGACAGAGCTTTGGTCATCTGGTCCATTCGTCACCTGCCCGTCCCTAAACCGAACCCCCGATGAGCACGCGACCTCCTGGCAAAGGAAAATCTCCTGGCAAACTGACCATATGCCGCGTTCCTGGAAAAACGATCTGTGCCGCTCTTATCGCTGCGGATTAACGAAATTTTTATTTTCCACGTCAGATACTCTGCTCCTCTGTATCTTCAACTTTGAAATCCTGTATCCGCAACTCTCGAAATATATCAACGTATACGAGTGAATCATGGAACCTAGCAATTTATCCATCTGTAATTAACAATAAATGACGGAAATTTAACCCTCGAAATATCCCATTTACCCCAAAGCATCGACCCGAAGAAGGCAAATTAAGTTAAGTATGTAGAAGAAACCGTTCAGTGATTGCGTTGTGGAATTTGATGATTTAAATGCCTTTAAACGCCATTTGCCACTACTAAAAGAACAAAACTTCTAAAGCTTCCTAATTACTTAAAAACATACGCTCACGGGAAGGAAGGCAATTAGTTGTACACACAGGAAACTTAGTCAAAATATTTCGATATAATTGCATTATGATCATTCGTCGTTTATTTACGTATCATCGACCATTGTCGAACCGTAAAGGCCCGAAGAATTGCTAATCTCTTCAAACAAGACACATCCTAAAAGAAGCACGTTAAAAGTTCATAGAGAAATGGTAGTAGCGACCCCTAAGTCTGTATAATAGCGATCGGAGCATCTGCTCTAACGTACCGATAATGATAACGATACATCGCTATCCAACGTGTTGAGAGAAAACCCGAAATTAAACGTGTTAAATGAACGTCGAATACTTTAATTAACAATGGTCCGGGGTAACGGAGACCGTCAAGAGACAAGACAAACAACGCGCGTGGCCCACGGCATACGGATAGCGAAACGTTTTATTTAAGACGCTAATAATAGACCGAACGCAATGAAACGTCCGGTCGGGAGATCCGTTTAGCTTGCAGAGGGACCCCCATGCGTTTCTGGAAAACGAAAAGTTGCCACGCGCCCAAGGCTCAGCTGTCCTGGATCCAGGACAGATGTTGGCCGCGCTACCGCGTTCGCGTTCGTTGCTCCGGGGATTCGCACCCTGCCCCGATCTTTTCAAGCTTCGATTTTTCCTCGCCCGTGCACGCAGGTGAACGTCTTGGGCACGAGCAGGTTCTAACGTGCAAAGGAACGTCGGAAAATCGATATCTTTCCCAGAGGAGAAGTCTTCGATCGGAAGATAAATTCGTGGAATCGTGTAGTAGCAGTTTGTTGCAGCCTCGAGGGTTTCGAATTCCGCCAAATTTAAAGAAATATCGCCAGCAACGAAGGGAAGAAGTTTCTCTTTATTTATTTATTTTACAATTTGTCCAACGGGACGTTTGGTAAATAAGGGAAGAAGTTAGAGCGAAAGATATTGTATCGATCCTTCCATTCATTTACGGGGAATGTGTGGCTGTCGTTATTTTTTTTAAGAATGGCTCGCAACGTTGATAAATTTAATATTGGTAAGATATGATTTGTCGTAGCGTCACAAAGCATAGTGCGTTGCCTTTATATTTATGAAATTACTAAACAACGGAAACTGTGTTCTTTAATATTGTATAACGCGTTACTCGTATTCCCTAAATTTAAAATCGAAGTTCGATTAAAAGTCTTTCAATGACTTAACTTAAAGTTTCGATTCAACTAGCTAACGATTGAATAATAAAAAGTCGAAATACCGAATGTTGGATTTCGTATTCAAAATACGTATTTTTATTTTAATTCAAGATTCTCCGATCTTACTTGTCGATAAATCCTCAACAGGAAAGAACACGAATAAAAATCTACTCGACTTTCTACTGGCACCACCATTCACTTCTATCTTGCACTGTCTTCGTCTCCAACGATCAGCGCCAAAAAAAGAAATTATACAATACAACACAAATATAAGAATACCACAGCTCGAGCCCGCAGTATCCAACAACACGCCACGCGATCACCACGACTCGTCTTATAACAATCTCCCTAATCACGTTGAAACTGATACACGACAGAATCTTTAATCTCGAGTGGACCAGTAGAAAGATGATCTGAATCGGGAAGAGATTAGCGGTTCATAAACGTCGCTTTTACCGTGGACACGTCCATCCCATCATTGATAGAATCAAGATGGTTCGACGTAATCTCCGTAGCGACGTGGACGTGGATACGGAGAGAGGTGGTACTTTCTTCGAAAATTACGGCAGCAGGTCCCTCGGTCTGGCACACACAAAGAGCAAGTAGTGTGCTTCGCATCCCTGACCGAGCGAGCGGATTTAAGAAGAGAGCCAGTGATTCTTTGAGATTTCGGCACAATGGAGAGCGGTCTTACGTGCCGCGACGGCTATTCATGTCGGGAGAGAAAAAAGGAAAGAGGAAATAAGAGGAAAAACTCCGCCACGCTATTCCCCATTCACGATCAACGGAATATATATGTGTGTGTGTATATATATATATATATTCGTCGATTCTATCGCGCCAGTGGTTCTCCGAATTCAAAATAACTGCTCCGAGGGTAAAATGGACATTTTCAAGGGGTGAGAAACTCGCGCGTCCATTTGAATCGTCCGTAGGTGGGTTTCTTTGGAATTACAGTCAGATTGCAAATAACCGGGCCAGAAATGTGGCAGCCGACTAAACCAACTTGGGAGTTTCAGCTTGTGTTCGTACTTCAGGATGTAATTTAGACGGAAAGTGGAAGGAGCCTGAACGATCGCTGCAGATTGTTGCGTTCGGTTGGAAACGAAATCCTTCGATTGGACCTGTAAGAATTTCCGTGAATTCGATACGTACACCTTGATACGTACACTGAATTTGAACCTGTTGTCTGAAAAGCTATCCGTTACGAGGATGAATGGATCAGGTTTAGCGGTGAAAGGACTGAAACTGCGCTTTAAAGACACTTTAAGGACCTTCCAGTGTCGGGCCTCCTGCGAAGAGGCTCGCTCGTCATTCGTCATGGATACCTTTCTCGCACTCTGTAATGGTCAGTCTTCAATGAAACGTTTCATTCCTCGAGAACCTGCCATTCTTCAGGATTCTGCGATCTCCGGAGACCACTTTGAGGTTGGAAAGGATGTCGCGGAGTTGTTGAGTTTGTGTAAACGAAACAGAGGATGGCGACGATTATTAACGATCAGTTTTCGGAACTTTTTCGGGGAGACTCTTTCTTGCCGCGTTTTTTGCGAGATTTGAAGAATCGAAGAAGCTTCCTTAATTAACGGGAGTATTGCCAAAAGGAATTTTACGACGATAGAATTCACCGCAAAAGAAATTAAAAGTAATGTTAATATTTAAAAATGTCATCGATAAAAATTGGAAAAGATTCCTTAATCTCTGAAATTATCGAAATTAAAAGTTGATTTTTATGGCGAGGACGAAGAGTCGATAGAAAAGAAAGAGGTATTCTTTTCTATTCCTTTTTTAAGCACAATGTCAATCACAGTCTGGTCTAAGAATATATTTCTACGCTTCGACAAAAAAAAGAAAAAAGAACTTTGCCACAGAGATCTACCGATCAGCGAAGCAGCATTAATCTTTATTTTCTGTTTTGATGTTTCCAGAATGAAACTGTCGCGACACGCTGTTACCGCGTCAGTTGTAAAGGGAGAAACGAGAGGCAGTAAAAAAATAAACGCTAGAAGAGCTCTCGAAACAGTTGGATGAGAGCTTGGCAGGACGAAAGGATTCACGGGCCAGGTACGCAGTGTGGAACAATGAAACAGCGGGATCCCGAAAGATTCGGAGCTGCGTCTTTGCTGGCGGATTATTCAAGTACATTGTTTGCAATCTGGTTATCGCAGTTGTTAATAACCCTGTAAACAAGCGCGGAAAAGCAAAACCGAAACGCGTGTTGAAAGTCAGGCGCTTCAGCGAAATGAAAAGGAACGAGGACGAGCCAGACGTCAATGTTTGTTGAATGGAGTCATCTGTTGCTTCCTCTTGCGTATATTTGTTTTATTCTTTTCGTCTGTGGAAAATTATAGGAGCAACTGTTATTTTTTAAGTACGAACCAATCTTTTATTTTATGAAAAATAAGTAAAACGAGAATCTTGTTAACTTTATGCACATACAAAATACAAAAGGTAAAATAGTTTTATGGTATTATTAAAAAAACAAACGAACCCTATGTTTCGTATGATAACGTCAGACTACTTTGAATTTTAGTTTAAAGAGCATTCCACCGACATAAAAAGTATGAAAAGAATTGTGTAATCGAGTTAAAGATTCCGAGGAACCTCTTCCCTAGCCTCCGTCCTCCTCTACAAACACATTCGAATTCTGTTCAAGTACGATAAATGCACTCATCGTTGGAAAATTCGAAAGTTCCTGCTCGTAAATACAACTATAATGTGACGCATCGCAGAGAACGCAACAGGCATAACGGTATGCAGATAAGCGATAGGTAGAATAACAAATCTATAACGTGTCGTACAGATAGTTCGACCGATAGTTCGACTTGCCAATACGATTTAAAGCGGCAAGAATAAACGAATCCAAGTGCTTTGACAAAACGCTCTCATTAAGATTTGCTCGATCCAAATTATCCTATGCAATCTTTATTATCAAATAATTATTGTAGTGTATTATCTCTGAGAAAAACAGATATAAAAACATAATCTTCTTTGCTAATTAATATTTACAAAGTAAATATCATTTTTTTTTTTTTTTTTTGGTTTATTCATTTCCGATTATTTCGAAATACCTTTTGTCGATTCTTTTTCGGTGAAGATGGTAGCATGAATCACCGGTCAGTGAATGACCAAACTACCCATTCATACCGGTAGTACCTGCATAATCGTTCCTAATTAGCCAACGGTGCGAGAGCCTCAAGGCAAAGGCAAAGGCAAAGGCAAAGGCAAAAACGCAGGTGTTGGCCCATTGTTACCTTACCAATTTCCCGCTATTTACGGCGTTGGCCAAAACAGGGACCCTCTACTTTCAAGGTAAGTGACTGGTGTCACGAACCAGAGCTCGTTGAACGCTCTTTTAATTCCGATTCTTGCAGGCACAGTCGTAAACACCGAACACAAGGAAGAGGAAGAATAAAGAAGAAAAAGGGACGTTGGACTCCTTAAACTATTACAGTATTAGAAACACTGGTAAATGCCAAATACTTGAGACGTTATCGCGAACAAAGTTCATCCTCTCGTGCAATTCACTACGGCCTGAGTCAGCCAGGAATAGGTCTGCTATAGCGGCACCGTCATGGAAGCTAACCACGAGCAAAATCAATATTGATTCGCTTGTACAACTACCGATTAGGTAGTTTAGATTAAGATAAAGAGGTCTTGAGCTTCGTGAGATCCAGACACGATTCTTAACTGGCTCGATGGACAGTTTCACCGTAAACAAATTTAGTAATACAGTATGACGACAATTACTTTATCGACGAGCGTGACGGCAAAAGATTTATGTCGGCTGATTTCTCGGTAGAGCTGCCGTGGAAAAATACCGATCCAAACTTTTGTACGTACTCTTCCGGGGCTTTTGATGATTCCCTTTTGCTTTCAAATCTTCTTCCGACGAAGCTTCAATAGTTGCAATAGAAATTGATAGAAGCGACGTATCGCCATTCGTGGAACAACAATTTTGCACGACGAACACTGCCAATATCCAAGCACGATTCCACTTGTCCTGATATCCATAGTACACGGTGTGTTGCTAATTTAACCATGGCTATTTGAATAATAAGAAATCGATTCTTAATTTAACTATCACGAGGGAGTAGCAATTTTCCGCTAATAAAATTTGTCTACTAATATTAAAAAAAAAAAAAAAAGAAGACCTCTCGCTCCTTAGAAATTCTCGATGAAACACGATCGACTCCTAATTTAACCACTACAGAGGTAATAATAAATCGTAATTCTCGCTGTTTCGCGGAAAATTCAGGGTCATTGCTGGAAGAGCAATTGGACGACACGAGAAAAAAGGAAACGGGACCTTTGCCTCCCTTCGATTCAGGATATACCTTGCACATGTCTGGGGATGCACGAAAATGGTGTGCGCTGGTCTCGGTGGGGCCAGTCGCATATGGTGGCATATATATATATATATATATATATATATATAATATAACACACGTATATATAAAACATCCAGCAGTAATAGCCAGGTGTTTCAAAGGTGAGGCTTATGGGGTGCCCCTCGTTCCTCGAGGCGGCACAACAAAAAAATAAACCAGCTTCCTTCCGATGGGGCTACCTTCCACGCTCAGACTGGGCCTAGGCCATCCGTTATACGCACGTACGAAGCCGTAATAATTATACAGATTTATTCGGCCGGACGAAATCACGACCGGTAGAAATGTACGTAGGCCGCAACACTAGTTAAAAGTTTCAAATTGAACGTGCGTTCCTATATCGTTGAATTCGACTGGTCACACCTTTCGTTACCTTCGTCTCACCCTGTAATTTACTGCTTCGACCCACTGTGGCTTCGATTCACAAACTGATGGTACGCGGTCAGATTCGTTACCGCTTTATTCTTTTCGCAATTGTTCGAACTCTGACGCCGCAGAGATTTTGTTAGTTAATTTATTCTTCGTATTTTGTGGTCGGGAGATTAACATTATCCTTGTGTATATCGTATACCTGCCATTATATACTGTCGAAGTACGTAACGTTCTGATCGTGTAATTTTGTAACTAATATCGCAAAAAGAGATTGAAATTGCGCGTTTAAACAATTTGTCATTCCATCGGTTGTACTCTATGGTGCAAAGATCGACATTATTCCAGTGTATTCGCTATCGAAGTACGTAATTTTTCGATCACGTAGTTTTTCAATCGACTTTGTAAAAGGAATCGAACGTGACGCCTAACGCAATTGTTATTTCTGACGTACCTGTTTGTTCAAATTTTTGATCGTGTTCGCGATAAAAGGTATCTACCGCCGCGATAAAATTACAACCCCTGCGATGCCCGATACTTAACCTCTTCACCCCAATTCTAAATCTGCGAACATCTCCCCTTGCAGAACGCAGCTTCGATCCAATATTCTCAAGCTTTTTTTTCCAACAATAGCGAAAGAACAACGCTCGAACCAACAAACCTCAAAAATCTACCCGTCCCACGAAGGAGCCAACGTATCAGGACCCGTATCTCGTCTGCGAGACCTGCTTCCACAATAAGCAGGCAAGTAAGTAAGTAAGTAAGTGCCTCGTAAAAAGTGCGATTTTTCGAACAACCTGCGTATACCCGAAATACAGGAACGAGGTAGAGAGGAAAACGTGGAACGTCCCCCTTGGTTTCGCACATAAGTACGCAGAGTGCACGGGGCAAACAAAAAGCGAGGCGAGTTAACGCAGCCAGTATTTGATATAATTTAGCAGCACTTTTCGTCAACTCGTTGCTCGCCTTGGCAACGATCAAAGGAACGGAATACTATAGCGGAACCAGCTACCGGAATAACCGGCCGTCGAACCATACAGGTCCTCCTCCGGTGTTTCTTTCCTCGCCTGGCAATTTTTTTATTGGCCCGCGAAATCGTATCGAAGCGAAAGAAGAGGGGCTGTAGGGTAGACAGATATATAGGTATGGTTGATCTAACGTAGCGTTTAAAGGTGCACCTAGGTCGCGTCCATCGTCGAGACGCAGGTAAATCATTCGGCGAGGCGACCGGTGCACGATTCATCCATCGTTTCGTTACGACTGTGTTGTGATCATGATTAAAAGGGATCGTATAACCGAAAGCTCGTCTACGGACGCCGGATTACGGGTGCCGGATTACGGGCGGTCATACCGTACGCTGATCCATGCAGCCTTCTATTGGCGCGTACTTACGGATAGTAGGACAGGATTGCAGCTGTAATAAAACATGATCCAACCCGGCCAGCAGGTAAGTCGAACATTATTTATGTTCGTATCATATAATATAATGAATATATATGTTTATATATATAAAATAAATAATAAAAATATATATATAATAATAATATATATAATATATATATTTGTTATGTAACCAACATAATACATAACCGAAAGCTCGTCTACGGACGCTGGATTACGGGCGGTCATACCGTACGCTGATCCATGCAGCCTTCTATTGGCGCGTACTTACGGACAGTAGGACAGGGTTGCAGCTGTAATAAAACATGACATTGGTTACATAACAAATATATATATGATATATATAACGGGAACACACAGGTATATACTTTTACCTGTAAGAAAAAGCCTCGAATCCTAATCTGGTCATTTTATAAGCTTCTTTTATAGCTGTAAAGTAGAAAAGTAAAAGCAAGGTTAACAATTTATGGGGTATTATTAGCGTACTGGCAATTTAAAGGGACATTCATCGTTACATCTGCGTCGAAGTGAAGTAAAGTGTTTACAATGCGTCGGAACAAAGCATGTTGCGCTGATAGCGCCAATAAGTCTGTAGGAATTACAAATATGCCGTTTGAACGTCGCAAAAGTTTAAAACCTTAAATCTTAGCGAAACTTCATAATCGGGCCCCTCTTTCGCGAAGTTTTATTTTAATTGCGAAAAGTTCCGAGTATTTCGCTTGACAAACGATCGTGTAATTTATCCGAAGCGTCGATACGTATCTCGGGACGTTTTCAGATTTGTTAAAATCCCGCGACAACGATCTGGTTTTAAGTGAAATAATTCGGACAACGATCAAAACCGTCGTTCGTATCTTCCGGTTTATAATCTCGTAAGAAAAATCTGCAACTTTTTAGCTTGAATTTAAAAAAGAGTCGATGTTGGAAAGATTCGTCTCCAAGACTACAGCGGACTTTGATCTTCCGCGATAGTTACAATCAATGACTAATGTTCTAATATGCGCACAGATTTTTGTACGGTCTATTGACTATGACGAAACTCGCACGAACGCTAATCACCGGTGATTCCATAGGAACTTGACAATCGTGTCACCAGCTTGTTCGTGTCGATCGGGTTACTTGTTGCACGAGACAGGAATTGTTATTGGTTTGATGACTCGTGGTGCGCGTGCTGAGTCAACGCGGCATATCCGCCGCGTCGGCTCTGCTCAAACTCGATGACCACTGCTCTTGTTTGTCGTCCCTTTGATCGTTGGCCGTGTTGTCCGCACGTCGAGTGTCAGGACACTTTTACATTACACCGCTTGTATTCCCGCTCGTGGGTGTCTATGAGATAAGCGACAAGTCGGGGGAACACGAGGAAGCGCGTGATTTCCATCGCGAAAATAGGATAATGGATGATTTGATGACTTATTGGCCTGTATACTAACATCCTATTCTTTATAATTCTTCCTTGAATCATTGGCCACTTGTAACCATTTCTCGAATACGTGTCGTTTAAAAATCACTTGGAAAGTAGCCGCTCCAATGAAAATCATACGGTCGATGTTGCGATCGTGCTTTATTGGAATTTAAAAGGATAAATATCGCGCTTTTCTTTAATATTCGAAGATTCGTCTCTGTACGTTCTTTTCCATTGCTCATGAATTCGCACGAACGTTCGGACAAACGCAACACAGCGAGCTTGAAATTCAACGAGCTAGTCAAGCATAAATCGCAAGCACCACGAGAACCGATCATATAAATATCATGAATCAAAAAAGTGAAGAGGAAAACTCGATATTCTTGATACTCTACCGTATCGACTTATTAACTATCGACGCGCGATACCAGGTATGTAAGTATGAAACCGGAATTTTTGCAAAGAAATTACACATTTATTGTATGAAAATGATAAAAAGTGTTTTATTCGAAGTATTGCCCATCGCTAGTTATACATTTTTGCCATCTTTCTGGCAATTTGTGAATGCCACGCCAAAAGAACTGTTCCTCTTTTGAGGCAAACCAGTCGTCAAGCCATTTTNGTAGGCACAAAATTCGACATTTTCAAATTCTACTAAAACCTATGTTGTTGCACTAAACTTGTATCGCAAACAGTTGAAAATCTTTAGCAGATGTCAAAACAAAGAAATGGCGTCAATGACGCGTATTGAAGTTAGCTACATTAAAAGTTATCGCCACATATGGGCAAATTCCGGTTTCATATTTACAGACCTGGTAAACCAGCCCCTATCGAGCGAAATTCCTTGCACGTGTTTTACAAATCATCCTTGATCGTTTCTTCGCAATGATATCATGCACATATACACGGTCTACCGCAAAGACACTGCAACATTGAACGTTTGCGTTGGCGTTAGACAAAACTGTGCGTTAATCGTCGTTCGCGCGAATTCACGTTCTTGCTAAAAAGTAAACGAGTAAATGGAACATAAGCAGAGATACGTTTTGTCCACGAGACATCGTAGCAGGTATTTCTGCATTTTCGCGCATTCTGTAAATTTCCGCGTCTCGAAACTTCCACTTCTAATTTCGAATCACTAGCCTAACGTTCCAAAAGTTCTATCCTATCCTTTCCTTTTAGAAACGTCACCAGCAAGATGCGATAACTCGATCTTTCAACTCCGGAAGCTCTGCCTATCGCTATGTATGTATCGCCAATTGGAAACAATTACCTTCCATTATTTATTCACCCGGAATCGACGCCGATTTCTCCACCAGAACCCACCCCTTGGAACGCATTGTCCCTGGCCGTTGTGTAAGGACACGGTTCGCGTGTACGAACAGCGGCCTACGATACGAACGTACGCCGGTTCGTGGGTGTGGATGAGATAAGCGAGAGAAGCGAGAGCAGCGCGAGCAGACGCGAGAAAATGGAGCAACGCGGGCGCAGCCGGTAGGAACAAGAGGCGGTGGAACGTTTCAGCGATTCGAATCGTCGCGCGGCCTCGGTTCCCCGAGGAGTCGCCACGTTTATCGCCGAGCGAATCGACCTCTCTGTCGCGCTTAACGATCGGATAAATTTATAACGCGAGGGGGCGAACACGCAGGCGATTTCGACTAATACGTCCTGTATAAACGTCGGCCGGGACATTCGTCGATAATGAACGACGAGACTATCGCGTCTGCTCTCGACGAACGATGGCGTGATAAATAAGTAACAGCGAACGATTAGCTGAGTTATTTCAGTCTCGAAAGTCGATGTGTGTGTGTGCGTGTGTGCGTGTGAAGACTTCGATATATGGTTCATAGTTAATCTAGTTGATAGTTGATTAATTCAATCATAGTTAATTAAAAGTTAATCCGCGAAGAGTTGACTCGTGGTTTTTAATACACAAGCGAGTACGTATTTCTGAAAGAAATGGTTTGGCAAGGTCCCTGAAATACATTATTAGGTTGTCCCAAAAGTCTCTTTCCTTTGGAAACATGTATTTTACAACAAGGCGTCTTTATGCAAACGTGAAACCCAATCCGTGGAACGTTGTGGTCTTTATCTTAACGGAACAAAATGCATCGTACGTAATTCAATAAAGTAATGTAAAACAAAATACGTAGTGTATCTGTGGTTTCCTTCTAAAACGAAAGAAACTTTTGGCACGACCTAATAGATCCAAGCGTAATAAATTTCGTTTCATTCAGCGGTGCGTTAGTGCCACGCTACGGAAATTTGATACTACGAAAAGAAAACGTAGGATGTCATAAAGAGTCGCATAATCGGAATAAAAGGGGTGCTTGGCAATTAATTTAAATACAACGCACCATTGTCTCGCCACCAACACGTTCGAACGAACTATCTTCTCCGCTCTTCTCAAATTCCCTCGAATCATCAGGCTCGACGCTTGATGATTCAGCTGTTGTCTGCCTTCGCCGCTGAATCCGCACGGTGGAACGAACCGTCTCGTTTCAAGACAACCGCTCACTCGCCCAATCGCGTCCTCTAAATTTTACCACGAAATTTAGTTCACGAATGCTGTCACCTTTATTACGAAATAATCCGAAAGAACGATCGCGGAACCAGCTCGGCGAATAGAGCGTTACAACGAACGAGCTGTTTACGAGGACAAGTACAAGGGTCCTTCATCAAAAATCATGCCCCTCCGCGTGGCCATACCGGTCTCGGGCCATGGTTTATCGTTTCTCAATCGATTCGGCCGATTTCGTGGCGCTTTGATAACCTGATTTAGCGCCGGTGACACATGGACGAACGAAACGGAAAATCGATCGACCGGAATGCCCGGTTTGTACCTTTGCCTCGTAAACCGACCAACAAATTTCTATGTGCTCGATCCGTACTCTACTCTACTCTACTCGTTTCCCTGCGCATTCTAAACACGGATTACGGTGTTTACGATTGGGCGTATCGGACAGTCCCATGGACAATGAACGTTGATACGCAAATAAATCAGGTATAGAAATGAAAAACAAAGGAAGTTCAAGTTGATTACCCTTGTAACCGTACGAATGTTTATCCTATTTGTCATCGAATAACCGAAACCTTCGTAATACTATCTTTTACGAGAGAAAGCATTACTAATTTACTAATTGGAATTTACCATTTAGGTATTTGTGAGAGATTTATAATAGAAATGCCCGTAAAATGCTCGTGACATAAAGGTGAAATAATCCTTTAACTGTGTTGTATTTCCTATGTATTTCCTATTGTATTAACTATGTTGAGATTTTTGGTTTTAGGATATTAAAAGAAGGAGTAGAACGAGTGGGTAAATTGTAAAATAGCAAAAATATATTGAAAGACTAAGTGTAAAGTATAAGTGAAAGTACAAGTACAGGTATATGTATAAGAATAAGTACAGTTTGAGCCAGTCCAGATTCGCACTATGATAATCGCTTTTAATCGTTCATAGGTCTTCGTAAGATACTAAGGTATTAACGGTCTCACACCTGTAACCGTCTATGTTTCTTTTCACCTATGAGTCATCCTTGCTCGCGGTGACGGTTTTATGTTTGATTCTGTTTTGATCCCCTTGTTGTTAGCAATTTGACAGTTACCGGTAAACGGTGTCCTTCGTTCAAGATCATTTCGGTTATTAAGAAACAAACCACGTGTAGAGTTTTTCTTTTTGAAGCGATGACCACTTCAACACATTAACATATTTCTGAATTTACATAGATGTCCGCAGTTTAATTATACACAGTCGTTTCCGTGGAAATTTAACGATTTCACGAGACGATCGTTGCAACTTCTCTTCGTAGAAACTTCGTAGTTCTTCGTAGAAACTTCCCAGAGTTAGGAGTTAGCCGCGTTCTTTCGTAAAAGATGCTAAAGATCTTTCACAAAATTTCCATAAAATCTTTGGCATTTCCAAATATCCCCTAATTGATTTTTGTCTGATCCCTATAACGAATTTCTGAGAATTATTCAACCAAACTACCCATACCAACGGCGAAATCAACTATCGCGTGTAGAAAACCTCTCTCGTGTTTCGATATCGCTGCAAAAGTGTCGAGAGCGACGTTCGTCGTGGATTCTGTTCCACATACGAGAAGTAACAAAACCGCTATCGGTTGGATGATCTCGTGAGCGGTCGCGTGGCGGGATCATTAATGGAAGCAGGCAGAATCCTCCCTCTCTCGGGCGCAAAAATGCCCGGCCACGTTGGTGAATCCTGCCCTAGGGTAGGAGGGGAGGGTGGTGGCGCACACAATCGCGCTGGTCCCTCGCTGCACGCACGTGCGTGTGTGGGTTCCAGCACGCGTGGGCGATGCTTTGGCACGCGACACGACCGTTACACGTTGGAAACGCGCTGGCGGGGCGGCGAGAAAGAGGGACGAGGGGTGAAATTCAGAAAGGGGAACCGGGCGGATCGCTGCGTATATACCAACACACAGCCAGCTACTTGCTGTGTCTGTGAGCACGTGAAAAGGCGGCTGGCGTGTAGAGAGACGAAAAAGAAAAAAAAAAAAAGAAGAAGAAAGAAAAGAAACGGGGCACAGCAGCCAATGCGACACTCGAGAACGCGCACTTCTATGCATACATGTATATATACAGAAAAACTTACACATTCGCGAGGCAACTTATTCGAGGAAGGAAGGTAGAACGAGAGGGGCAGATTCAGGTAGACCGAACGGAAATTCGAATAGAAAAATGTGTGACCAGCAGCGGGACAAAGATAGGGAGGGTGCGAACGTACCCCTGTACGAACATTGCCTTATAAGCGAACAAGTAGGAAAGAGAGGTGAACACGTTTGCGTTGAATCGGTGGTGCATGTGCACTGACGACAGCGCAGAGGTGACGGGTCGTTGGGCCAGGTCTGGAGCGGTGAGGGGTGGCAACTGCGGCGGAGGGGAGGGTGAGCGTTACGCTGGGGCCCCAGCATCTGCTCTCTGTACAACAACGCAACGTAACAGAGCGCGAACAGTGACTGAGAAAGAGATAGAGAGGGACAAGGACACAGCGAGTGTTGTGTACCCCCTCCTGGTTGAAGGGAGGACAGGGACGGTACGTAGGAAAAAGGGGGAAAGGGGGATAGAGGAGGATAGAAGGACAGGAGGAAGGAAAAGGAAGGTGAGGGAGAGAGAAGGCAGCGGCAGGAGAGGAGAGCGTAGCAGGATAATCGCGTCGCACTCATGAACATCCTGCACCTCCTGTTGTTACATAGAAGAGAGAAGGGGATAAGCAAGCCGGCAGAACAGATGCCCAACCGGTGATTGGTCGATGGCCCGCGACTGGCCGTCCCCTATTGGCGGGTAGCGCGGGGCCCACGGGCCTGTATTGGTCAGGCAGCACGTGCGGGCCACCTGCACCTTGTTGGTGGGGTGAACTGTTATAAAAGGCCCTGACGCACCCCCCTGTCAGTCAGAGAACGGCTTGCAGCCGAACGGTTTTCACAGTTGTGAGTTCTTACGTTCCTTGAAACATTGTACACTCTAATTCATCCGTCAATCGTTCGTTCCTTTTCTCCTTTTCTTCCTTCTTTTCTCTTCTTCGTTCCCTTTTCATTTCCTGTATACCGTTCCTGTATATCGTTGGTCAGTTGGAACACGTTTAACCACACGGTACCCGATCGAACACAGTCTCGAGTTCAGTTCGGTCTAGACGAGAGTACAGTGAACATCGATATATATTCCGTTGGCGAAGAGGGTGGTTCGTATGTTCTATACGAGACAGTGGATTTCACCAGCGAACGAAAAAAAGAAACAGGACCGTTTCGTTATCGGTTATATGTGTGCCGCAGTGCAGTGATCACGTATCCCAGGATTATCCCGACAGTTTGTACTTGGTGTGATCTGTGCCGAGCAATCGGGACACAATTGGATTAATACCGCGGTGTTACGGCTTCGCGGTGTCCAGTACCTGCGAACTGCCGACGCGAACCTTGGAACAGTGCGGATATTGACAAAAAGTGGTCGTCAAAATGCTGATCGAAGAAACGCCGAGGAGCTTCGTCAAGAAGAACAACAGTTACAGCCACTGTCCGCTGAAAAAGCGGCCAGTGCACGTCCTACCGATCGAAGAAGTTCCGGAAGTAATCAAAGGTGAGTGTCGATTATTTCGACTCGTTCTTCTATCCCGATCCCTCGTTCCCGATATTTCCACACCAGCGAAACATCGATCTAGCCTTTGAACTTTGCTTCTCTCGCGAACTCTATCGACCGAAAAGTGATCGTCTCGTTCGTCCAAGACGAAATTTCTCCGCGATCCTACGCCCATCCGAAAAAGAGTCGATCGTCTGAAACGAAGTTCCCTTTTCTGTTTTCCAGAGGAGATCATCGACGTCGTGATGGACGATATCCCCGAGCCGGAGAACCTGAGCACAAAGCCGCAGGATCTGAGTAAAACAGCGGAACGACATCAACAGCAACAGGAACCGGAGCAACGCGCCTCCAGGTCTCCATCGCCGGTCATCAAAGTGCCCTTGTCGCCTCCGTTGATAACCAGGCCGGTCTCTCCAACGGTGCACAATCACGTGCACCCTGTGCATCACATCCATCATCATCACTATCCAACGAAAGCGATCACGCCGCCGGTAGGCATCGCGCCGATTCATCTCGTGGCGAAGAAGGCGCGAGTGGAAGTGATTCAGCACGATAATTCGTCATCGACGGCGGTGACAGCTACGTCGGCGCCGTTGCACTTTATGGCGAGCAAGGCGCCGTTGGAACCCTTAAACTTGAACACGCCGGTCGAGCCATTGGCCCACTACGCGACTCCAGCGTGGGCTCGAGCACCTCCGCTCTATCCGCCGCATTATTTACCCTATCCGACGGCTTATCATCATTACCACCACGCGGGAACAGAGCTGTATCCGTCCTATCCGATACCGGCGTACCCTCACTCGTCACCAGAGCATCATCCATCGGTTTCTCCGCCACCGCACGGTGCACTAACCTGTCCAACGATTCAAAGACCGATCGCAAGGAGTTACGCTCATTGGGCCAGTAGTCCTGACCACTGTGGCCTGTCACCGACCAGTTCCTTGAGCTCCGGATCGCTCAGGTCGCCTCCGCCAGTCACGCCCGAAGATTTATCGTCACCCGGAAGCGACAGCGGAAGATCGTCCGCTGGTAGCACATCGACAAGCTCGACTATCGTGAACCCGAAAATCGAGAAAACCGGAGTGTCTAGTGGTTCCACCACGTCCCTATCCTCGTCTTCGTCCTCGTCGTCGTCCTCCTCGTCGACCACGTCGCCCAGGTACCAATGTCCCGACTGTGGCAAATCTTATTCCACGTACTCCGGCCTGTCGAAGCATCAACAGTTTCATTGCGCGGCGGCCGAGGGACAGGCAAAGAAATCGTTCTCGTGCAAATACTGCGACAAGGTGTACGTGAGCCTGGGCGCGTTGAAGATGCACATCAGGACGCACACGCTACCCTGCAAGTGCCATCTATGCGGCAAGGCGTTCTCCAGGCCGTGGCTGCTTCAAGGGCACATCAGAACGCACACGGGAGAGAAACCCTTCAGCTGTCAGCACTGCAACCGAGCGTTCGCCGACAGGAGCAACCTGAGGGCGCATCTACAGACGCACAGTGACGTGAAGAAGTACTCGTGCACGTCGTGCAGCAAGACCTTCAGCAGAATGTCGCTGTTGACGAAACACCAGGAGGGTGGCTGCCCCGGTGTCGCTGTTCCAATGGGTTACGGTTGCTAAAGACGTCTGTAGAGAATCTCGTCGAAAAGGAAAATACAACGATGCGACGATCGTCCTGATAAAAGGAGTCCTCGGATTCCTTCGACACGTTCCTCTTTGCTAAATATATAGTACTTTGTTAAACGGTTCGATTGATGAAGTGCCTTACGCGTTGATCGGAGTACAAACGAGTATATGAAATATGATTAAGTAGAACGACCAGAGAAATTATCGGAGGCTCTGGTTTCTCGGTGAATCGTATTAACTTGACTGAGACTAAGAGACAGATATATCGAGTACCTGGATTTCGATTAAAATTCATGCCCGTGGACAGCGCCGTGAATTTTAAACGAGATCATCGATACGACACACCGCGCCGAGAAACTGGGCCCTGACTTTATAGAACGACGACGACGACGACGACGACGACGACGACGACGACGACGACGACGACGACGACGACGACGACGACGACAACGACGACGACGACGACGCGTTCTCTGGAAGGGTCACGAAGAGAAAAATCGGATCGATTACCGATTTCAAAACTTCTCTGTTTTAAAGAACATGGTTGTGCATTTCTTATTTCCTCTTCCTCCCGTCCCTTCGTCGTCCCGCTGTAAATAGTTGTTTCGGTGTGTGCGTGTGTGACAATCGGCGAGAATTTACGAAACTGTACTTAGAGAATCCTATAGAGAGAAAGAGAGAGATAGTGCCCTTCGAAAGAAACTTTGCCGAAGATAAGCAGGAAACGGTCGATGAGGAGTCGACGCAGCCGCTTGACGCGGTCCCGTGAAGCTATCGTGCCATCTTCGTTTTTTCTTTATTTTTTCTATTTCCTACTTTTTTTTTCGTTTCTTCATAATTTCCGTTTTCGATTCTTCATAATTCCCGTTTTCGATCGATTCGAGCGGACGTACACGCGATAAACGTGATTTCTCGAAATCGAAGAAAACGCTCGTTCGTTGATGGGAATCCGTCGATCGTTCGATGCGAAACAAAAAAGAAAAGAAAAAGATAAAAGTAAAGTAAAAGAGAGACAAACGCGTGGATCGTTGGAATAATCGTGTGTACCGTGCACCAAAGTGCCATTTTCAAGATCGTGTGCCACGTGCGTCGATTGTAAATAATAAATAAATAATAAACGATTAGCTGTCAAGACACGCATGAAACGAAGTATTACAATTCGCCGTAACGTAGAACGGAACGAGACGGAAGGAAGGTATTTAATTGACTGCTGCCCGAATGCGTTCATCTTCTTTTCCTTCTTCTTCTTTTCCTTCTTCTTCTTCTTCTTCTTCTTCTTCTTGTCATTTCGATAACGCTCGAAATTGCATAGAACGAGATAGAACATCGAGTGCGATAGAAGAGAATGCCGCTGAGAAAGACAGAGAGAGCTTATATTTTATACTTCATTTTGCCTTTCGTTTTTTTTTGTATTTTTTTCTTTGCGTTTTCTTTCTTCGTAAATCACTGTAAGTTACTCGAAGAAACTAGTCATTGTATAATATATTATATTATATTATATATATATATCTATATAATTGAGCGAGAAAAAGAAACGAGAAGCTCGCTGCGAGGTGAATTACTCCGACTGGTCTTTTGGTTGTTCCTCGTGGAGAAGTCACTCGAAGAAGATTATGTAACTAATAAACGGTCGAGTCGTCGTCCGATAGATTCTTTTCTTTTCTTTTTTTATGTTTCCGATATATTCGTATAAAAACAAAAGAAAATGGAAAAACAAACGACGAACTCAAAGCGAGTAACGCTCTTTCTAGTTTTTGTAAAAAAAAAAAAAAGTAAACTACTATTTGAGATGCAGATGTCATCTATATATAGAGATATTTTATACGAAATAAATTACTTGGATTTTAAAACCTCATAAAAGTCTTCCATTTCACCAGACTTGTTAATACCCACGACAAGCATTCCATTCGATATTCAAATATTCACTGAATCGCTTATCAAATTTTCAAACGT
Organism: Bombus superbus; assembly: GCA_014737385.1. Taxonomy (NCBI): domain Eukaryota; kingdom Metazoa; phylum Arthropoda; class Insecta; order Hymenoptera; family Apidae; genus Bombus; species Bombus superbus. The sequence goes on along the minus strand of JACXIK010000065.1, from coordinate 1,012,101 downwards.
GTATAGTACACAATACCTTTACGCTATCGCGTATATCTCGGAGAATATTATTCGTTTCGTTATTACAAATACCCAGGCACGATCAACGGACGCAATGAACATAATCGAACGAGAATTCGTCTCACTCCCTAAACGTTCACAATGATTAATTCACTTTGGATATTTCGTACGTATATTTCTGCATATTATCTACATATTTAAACGTCCAATAAATAACTTATTACCGATTGCAATTCCTTTACACTATCGCGTATATCTATCTCGTACAATGATATTCGTTTCATTATGACAGATACCCATGCAGATTTCTGCTTTTTTATAAACACGATCGAATAAAAATTCGTTCCGCTCGTTCAATGTTACAATCATTAATCAACCTTGCGGTGCTTGTATCTATATTATCTCCGTATTATGCGTATTAGCGCCGAGGTTTCCCGTAAACAAGCCGTTCTTTAAAATAAGGAGCAGAAACTTTGATTCGCAACACCTCTACACGTATCGGGCCACACTCGTAATCTTGAAGAGAAACGAACGTGCCAGAACCAGAGCCTCGTCGTCGTGTAATTAATGAAAGTTCACGAGAAGTTTCGATAAGGAATCGGTCGTTCCAAAATATTATATATGCCGCACGATTCGAGCGCAAGAAGGCAGCGAGATGTAATCTCGGCGGACACCTCGAATATCGCAACGAGCTCGTTATCAGCGCGAGCGCTCGCCGTACGACGCATAACTTTCGTCCACGTGCATAATAATGCGCTTTGTCTTTCGACAAACAACGACCACGCGGCTCGGTTTATCTCTCCATCCGTACTACGATCGGGACCCGATCGGTTGTTCGGTTGCTCGTCGAAGTATAAGGAGAGCCTCGGGGTCCCCCGTGGCTCTGATAAAAGTAATTGTTGCTAGCCGGTCGCCGGGTTCGAGACGAATCGATTCGATTCGATTCGATTCGAGGCAAGATCCGACGGACAACCGAAGCCAGCCACGGCTAAAATATCCAGCGTGTACCGGCACGGCGAACCTACGAAGTAATTACATTCCGCCAGGCGACAGATTTGCCGCGTTAACGATAGATAAATCTATCCAGTTAGCGTGGCCGAGTTTTTCTCGCGTTCAACGTGCCTGGCCACCAGGCGTGATACTCGAAAGTCCTTCTTTTCAAACGTTCCCCGCTGGAAACGTCGGCTTCGAACGAAATAACCACTCGTACCTCTGCGGCTTTCGCGAAAAACTTCCACATACTTGTACTTACGCCGTGGAATCCTTCTTTTTCTTTTTTCGTTTTTCTTTTTTTTTTTTTAACTGGGATTTTTGCCGAATTTCATGGTTTGTTAGAAGTCACGATTTCTCAGCAAAAAGTGGGACGGAGAACGACCTTTGCGCTTGCTTCGTTCGTAAATTCGTAATACACGGCGAAAACAATCTTCTCGTTACGGTAACTGAAATTTATTGGGAAAGCTAATTTCTTACGAAGATTCTTTCTTTTGCCGATTTATTTATTCGCAAATAATTATCGTTCTAGGATCGACGCTGCGAGTTGCAGCCGAAAGGAGTTACGAATCCTGCTGGAAACGAAACTTTTGTCCGACATCGATCGGCAAAATTCATCTGGACGATGCTCAAATAAAACAAACGAATGATTTCAGCCGGGATGCGCGTCCATTTAACGGTCGTGTAAGTAAACGAGGAAAGGCTTTCGCGAGAGGCACGAGCTTCTTCTTCCTTTGGCTCATTCACGCGTTCATTCATACGCGTTAGCAGAGCGTACAAAGGTCTTTTAGCGAAGCAAACAACATATGGCGAGCAAACGCGTGTTCCAAACGCGTTCAATTCATTGGCAAGCAACGGGCTACCTGCCCCGCGTATTAAATCCCACGCGCTTTTGCCACGTACCAGCAATTGAATCACCGTTGCCTGCCTCTGATCCAGCTTTTTGTCCGAGAGTCTCGCCCATATGGGTGTGCTAAATCGCACAACGATTTTCTGACTCCCCTTAGTCACAGTGTGTCGCGTCGTTAAACACTTATTTCTAAAGACCACTTATTAAACTTTCGTTTAGGACCGCTGCTCCATCGATCGTTGATGTTGGAAATTGGTCGATCGGATCGACGAAAGCACGGCTGCAAAGAGTCTGATTTTGTTTCACGGTCTCTGCGAGGATTATTTAGTGGGACTTTTATTATCTCGAATTCCTGCGGGAGAAAGACGCTTTTATGGAAAAATAATGAATCGTAAATATACGCGTACAGCGAGAGTTGAAAACGAGTATACGCCGTGAAGGCGTGAAATTTATTCAAAACCTCTTACACCTATGTTGCAGAAATCGAAACCCGATCGAAGGCACACGATCTACGTAGGAATACGAATTAACGGTCAAGATCAGAGATTGATATAAAAGTTGACCAAGTGTCCCGTTGGACGAATTGTAAAATGCGGAATAAGATAAATGAAAAAAGGAAGAAGTATCATAGATGGGTGAATATCTATCATACGAACCTCGTTGGCGTAAAATTTATTTTTAACAAAGTCGTCTATACTTCGTACGTGCGATCGGCATTGCGCTCTACTCGCGTTATCTTGAGACGTTCGGGTAACTTTTTGTATACCGTCTGTGCACACAGTCCGTTCGCCTGTTCGAAAAGGGATGGTCCTACCGCAAAATGCAAGGGTCTACTTGCCACATCGACGAGATAAACTCGTCCATTATCTTGTACTTTTGTATATAGAATTCTTCCACTTGGCGTATCCTTCCCGGATGTCTTCGGAAAAACGTAAACACGCGGACCGATACGGACGGACTCGCTCGTTCATTCTGAGAAATATTCTACCCCTGCAGCGTACAATGTATGCGTGCTCGTTTTTCAATGTAGTTTTCCTTCGTTCGCTCCCGCTCTATTTAATCGTTTACGTTCGATTTCGAGCCGAAACGAAGGGAAGACATACGCGTACAATCGCAAATACAGTCGCGATCTGCCGTTTTAATGTAAAATAATTTCGATAAGGTGCTCTAATGAAAAAAAAAAAAAAAAAAAAGAAACTCGAGTCGAAGTAGTAGTTTGTCTATAATTCCTCGAGACAAAATTGTTATTTGGACGGATTCACGAGGCGCCAAACTCGGCGGTGAAAGTCAAAGGTGGGCGGAAGCGACTTGTCGCGCGCTCGCTTCGTAACCACGCTGAAAATTAGACACGTAATGATACATAGTATCCATGTTTGAAGGCGGCTCAATCTCGCGGGTCCTTTGATCCGGAATTTATTAGGAACCGCGTGACAGATCGTTAAAATTGATGGAATTTCGTTCGATGTCGAGTGCGATGTTCATTTTTTTCTTTCTCTCTTTTTTGCAAACGCGTTTGGCCGCGATCATACGCATTCTACATATTCCTGGATCTGAATATATTAAGTATTCTCAGACACGTGTTAATTGCAAGAAGATGTCAGCTTTCTGCTCTCAAAGAATTTCCATTTCCGGATCCATCGATAAGATTGCGTATCTCGTCCCGTATACGTCTCAATGTAAAAGTTGGTAACCATCCACGTGTTATTTTGCAGCAATGATATACAAATTTACCAAATGTACCGTTGGACAAATTGTAAAAATGCGGAATGAAATAAAAAAAATATATAAATGCTTGTGTATCGTATCCGAAATTTTCAATGATCGAAAGAACGACAGATCTGCGATTCTACAACTTGTCTAACATTCCAGTTAATCCTTATCTCGTTCGTCCCATCTTTATCAATCGCTAACAACACGTCAAACGACACAACTCAAACGAGTTTTCCCAGAATAGTAAACAATTCTTGAAGATTATTCGAATCGTCATGGAAGCTTACAAAAGGACGACGTTTTTCGTGTTTCTCTAAGACTTTTCGAAATACAGCCGCGACACAGTACAAGTCCATTTAGATAAACTTGTCAAGCGACAAGACATCTTATATGGTATGATTGGAGCTCGTACAATGGAAGTTCACCGATATCGCACGCTACCTATTATTCATTCGCCAAATGCCCCTTTGGACAAATTGTAAAAACGCAGAATAAAATAAAAAGAAAGAAACCTATTATCTTTCGTTTATACAACAAGAGTTCGCCTTCAGATGAATGAATCTATCTGGCGAAAGTTCGTTCGAAGTCGGGCACCAACTAAAAATATCGTCGCAGTGAATGAAAATCTATCACGCGTCTGTAATCTACCACGGGTGAAAGTAGCGAAAACGACTAAAAAAAAAAAAAACCCAATCGTAACCAAATTTCAAGTTCCTGCTGTAAACGATCGAAAAATCAGGGTGGAAGAAATGGTAGAAATCTGGTCGTGGCGAATGTCCGCCGGATGACGGGGCCCGAATCGACAGGAAATTTCTCGTTCGGCCGGACAGGTGGTCGTTACTTTCAAGTACGGCCCTTCGTACGGCTCGTACGCGCGAGTGTGTGTATACGTGGCCGCGCAAGAAAGTGTGGAAGCAAAAGCTACCTTGGCCCCTGGGCTTTTATGGCGACTGGTCCGATCGAACAGGTGCCCCGACGCTGCGTGTATATACTCGGGTAAGAGGTTCCATTATTGCACGCCGGTGTGTATAGCCGGGAATATGGCGTGCAAAGAGCCCCGAAGAAAAGCGAGCGCGCGGTCGGTGTAACGCGAAACTGTCCGCCACGACAAAAGGTCGTAACGTCGCAGATTTCGTGGACGGAAGAAACGAGGGAGAGCTTTTTCGTCAGAAAGGGAACGGGGTCGCTCTGACCGGCCTTCCTCCCAGAATATTTCTACGCTGCCTCTTGCAAGAGGCGCACAGGTCGACGACTTGCTGCCTTTCAAACTATTTTTGGGCGCTCTGCACTTTCACTGCAATGGTGTCGATTACGTTTTCGATGCACGCTGGGACGCAAACTTTCGATCGTATGTGCAGAATTTTGCATGTTTTTCATGTTGGCGAAGATTTATGTTTCGGACAGTCGTACATGTAGCGTAGAATGCTGTAGAGGAAGCGGACGTTTTGATGGAAACTCGGGGACGATCTTTGCGCGAGCGATGGCTCTTTCGTACGCTCGTCCCTTTAAATATCGATCGAGTACGCCAATGAATTTTTGCTATTAAAATTTTTATCGAGTTTGAGACACGGCAATCCGCTTATTCAGGGCTCCGTCCGATGTTCTGTTTAGCTCCGTCATTTTTCTTTTTTTTTTCTTTTTTTTTACGTTTAGATCGAACGTTTCGGAGAATCCGAGGATTTAGGAAATGAAAAGGAATCCGTACTCTTTTTTTGCGATTGGAGAACGAAATACTGAACAAGATCGGTCGAATCGTTCCGTCGAACAGCAGGTTTCCTTTTAGGAAGCTTGACAAATCGAGCGACAGTAGCTAGAATTTCGGATTGAAATAAAAATTCGGAAGAAGGTATTACGATTTAACGCGATATTAAGCGTTAACGCATTCCAATCTCATTCCACGCCTAATTACCGCGCTCGAGTTGGTTTTATCGTGAGTTTCGAGCTGAATGACGATCGCAGCACAAAGAACGGGCAAAAAAGCCATAGGCCACATCGGCTCGCAGCACAAAACTGGTCCCCCGGAGACCGGCACACCTGACCATCGAGGATCGAGGGTCTTTCATCGCTTCCCGGAAGACTCTCGTCTTCTTGCAACCCTTTACTCCGTGGTGCTACGTGTCCTATTGTGCCAACGTGCACGAGATGCACGATCTTTCATTCGAACCAGCTGCGCACCAGCCGATATCTGCTTCATCCCGGACCCGCCGATCCTTCGTGATAACCCGATGATCACGACGCACCGAATTACCCGTCCTACCATCGAGGTGACGAACCAGTTCGAGATCAACACGCCTGTCGGTGCTTAATTTGAGAAATCGACGAGTCATCGGACGCGCTCGAGGATCAAAAAAGGAGAAGACACGCGATCGAGCTTTCGGATCGCCGTGTGACGGACATGAATGGAACACGCAGATCCGCTGGTCCGTTGCAATATCGAAGAGGAGAATGGCTCATTAGTCCGTGGACGATCTTTAAGCGGTGTTCGATACAAGACAATCTCGGCTGCGAGGGCTACGAGCAACCTGTTACCCGGCCCTTCGTCCGTTTCTTAAGGTAGCGTGCACAACAGATGGCCCGCGGCCCGACCCTGCAGATTACACCTGCCGCGCGAACCTTTCCACCAGATTCGCTAGATTCTTTCCTCGTAAACTTGAGCCGAGCGCAAACGAAGGTTGGAAATTAGTTTCGGTCATGGACGATGGCAGGTTGGTTTTCGTATTATCTCGATGACCTCTTAATGGGCGTTGTAGAGTGTCCGAGAGATCCAGACGATTTTTAAGAGCTTTCTTTTTACGACTTTGGGGATTTCTTAATTTTAAGACAGGCTTTTTAAGAGAAGCGAATTAGACGGGAATCGTTCCTTTCGTGGGTTTTAGAATATTTGGAATTCTTTCCAACAGTGGTAGTAACGAATGTCGATGAATAAACGAATACATCGCAATTGCGTCGCAATTACAAAGAAAATCGACGCAATCGAGGATAACGAAATTGGGACGAATAAGTGGAATAATAATGGCTGTGTGAAGGGTAAAGCCGATTTTACGTCGTTTCCAACGTGAGGTTAAATCACGTGGGAGAATCGGACGAATTGGAAACGTGCACGCCATATTTTATATAAATGTCTAAATATCCATCACGTTGATACGAGGCGTGTCATTAAGCAACAGGAAAACAATTAATGCGGACTCTGATTGATCTGTGGAAATTGTTGGTTTCTTAGAGGATCCACTCTGATGACTAACGCACGCTTTGTTAGCCACTTTTTTCAACGACAGGTAACAGACTCACCCTTTCGAGGTCTGTCCTTTCCGTATCAGTAACGCTTGCCCTATCTTGCCGAACGCGTCAGATGGCTACCGTTCGAATGCTTCGGAAGCTTTTGACCTATCCGCCAGGGCTAATTTTGTATTTCACTTGTAACGTGTAATTTACTCGGAATTTTTTCGTTACGTCGAGACGAACGAATTTCATATAATCAAGCAATCTGTTTTATTCAATAATCGATCTCTAAAGACGTATACAACAAAATTCCAAGAGTCTAGAAAGATCGAAATTTTAGCGAGATTAAAGTGGGAAATCTTTTAATTGCGATTTTGAGACGAGAAGGAAGACTATGTTGCTGCGATTTCTTTAGGTTCTTATTATATGGGTTTATGAGCGTGATGAAGGGGTTGGCCAGGGATTCGTCAACGAAACTATGATTCACACGCGGTGGTTTGCAATCAGTGGACCACCCAGCTATATGAGCCCGGACGTCGCCACACCTTGGATAATGACGCGCGGCGAATTACTCGAATTCGCTGACTCCATTTGATGACTGGTTAGCATAATAACGACTGGGAACCATTGGACCGGACGCTCACGCAGAATCGCGTTTCTTTCTTTTCTCAAATAAATCAAGCTTCTATCCTTTCGTGTCTCTAATCGTCCCTCTTCTCCTTATTCAAACAAACGCCATTAAACAGTTCCTTGAAAGAGAAAGAAAGAAAATTAGAATCAAGTAAGATATTGCATCTTCTATAGTTCTTTTTCATTCCCCCCCTCCCTCAACCTTAACTATTTCCTTTATTCAAAAGTTGTTCAAACACTTTTGTGGAAAGCCAGAGAAACGACAAATTTATATAAAGATCGAACGAAAAGACGATCGACCGGTACGTTTTTCAAGGAAACTTCAAATTGAACATTCCAGGGAACGTCGTTATTCGAAACGCAGAGTCCCATTGGTCGTTCCGTTCTCGTCCATTCTCGGCGAGAAATCGTCTCCAACTCCGTGGAAACTACTTTCCAGTAGCAGTTAAGCCATCTACCTCGTTATTGTCCTCTCTCTTAGGAGCGCATAAACGACAAGAATCCGTGGTTCGTTATCACGGAACACGGAAGAGTGGCAATTAAAGCAGGCACTCTGCTCGTGGGCAACCTGGAGAGTGTTTCTTTCACGCCCTTCGTCCCCGACATGAGTATTTCGAGCAGCACATGGCCGCGTACAAGTGTTACGCTACGCCATCCATTTCCCGTGCATTCCACGCATTCTGAATCCCGTGACATCCGCCCCGTGCAGACAGAAATTCCACGGAACACCTCGACCAGCCAGAATTTATATTTTATACCAGTCTTAGAAACCGATATCTTAACGTAACAGGAAAGGATCGTGGTATTCTCGAATTAATTAACCACTCTCTGAACCGATTCTCACCGTCCCTAGGAAGATTTAGACGTATACCGTGTAACAAGCCTCTAACGACCTTACTATTCGATAGACATCGATTAAGAGTGTCACAATGCCACGGAACATCGTACCACGACACCGATCGCGTGTAGGTGTCACGAACATTAATTTCTCGCGCCACGGGCTCTCCAACTTTCTTCCTCTTCCGACTACACTCCAACGATTAACCTTTGATTTATCCACCAGTTTGGGTTCCTTCTTTAGACTTCTTTTCGATCGATCGTAACACTGGAGAAATATTCCATAGCAGTGATTAAAATCTAACAGAGTAGAAACAAGAAAAACGTAAAAAGGGGTAAATGTCTCGTCTTCGTACGAAGATCTTTCGTTGTCGATCTTATTTAACGATTGGTTAAAAAAGTGTACGTTTGATATAATTCAGTCGAAAAGAGCAACAACCTATTGTATGGCCGAGAGATTTAAGCCGGTTAACGGATAGCAGATGACAAATCTATCAAGTTTCGTGAAAACAGCCAACAGCGAAGCTGTTCGATACTTTGAACGTAAATATCTCGCGAGAGAACCTCGTATAGATAGAAGGCGAATTTTACGTACTACGTAAATGGAAATTGTGGGATAATTTGCAAAAAAAGACAATTCGATATAGTCTCACCAATTCGCTCTCACTTTTCTCCTTCGTTTACCGACTCTTCCGTCCATTTTTCATAAACATTTAAATTAATTCCTTAAAACGACCAAATTACACTTGATTTAGCTATCTCGGATCAAAGTCAAACAGACCTCACCCCCATGAAACGTTCGGTCCCATGACGATAACTTCGCCCCAGTCGGCACGGTATCTTCGTTTCCACCGCGTCATAGCAAACTATTTCCCCAAACAGTAATTCCCATTCCCACGATCAATTTCATCCCCCCCCCCCTCCATCTTACTATGTGCAGTCTATTAACGACCCCCTTCCATGGAAACAGACAAAAATGCCTAAATCGCCTATCGAGTCCCATTTGTCGGATATTCGCAATACCTAATGCGCGTCCTCGTACGGTAAAATCGGCCGAGTCACTATGAACGAGCACTGTGAACGAGCACTGTGAAGCTGCTCGAACCGAACCGTGACACCGGCGTGACACCTTACGAAATTACGCAACGATCGATTCCGAGGCGCGCCGATTCAAATCGGTCGGTCGCGGTTTTAATTATCGAGGACGACGTTTCGATCGTGTCACCGGGCGACGTTTCGTCTGCTAACGAGGTATATCGTCATCGAGTGGAAGGATCGCATAGCTCGAACCGCGGCATAGTTGGCATACTGTGAGGTCGGTGGTCCGCGCGGCTGCCACGTCGTTTCTCTATGGGAGATCATGGACCATGCCGTGGGTAATTAAAGCGAGTCACGGTGATTGTTCGTGGCTGATCTTGTCATCGATCGAATCGCGCTGGACGTTCGACATCTATCGGCTCCCTCGATCCCTTCCTCTTGTTCCCCTTCGCTTGCTTCGCGCCCTCTTCGACTCGCTGCAGCTTCCTGCCCGGCAATTAAGATAATGCTCTGGTAATCTCCTACGATATCTCGTCTGATCGGAGCCAGAGGGGCTACCGTTGTCTCGCTGGTGCAGCTTCTTGTTTGACCTTCGGTGCAATGCCATTGGCAAGGATTTTGCACCTGCGATGCGATGCGCAACGAGCTTTGCCTACGGAGTTATGGCAGTCGAGGTGTATCGTGTTGGCGATCGGCCGAGGATTATTATAATTAATCGACGGCCAGTTAACCTCTGAATAGTAGTAATTGGTCTGACGATTGCACGAGAAATCTTTTTATATTGTGTTTCTTGGAGCGGACACACTGCCAACTTTGCTGACAGTTAGTAACTTGCGCGTTCATTGTATCAGGTTGTCCCGAAAGTTTCTTTCCGTTTGCAAGGAATTAATGGACGCGCAACCTCCTTTCGTTTTATATTGTTTTATTCGATACAGTAGGATCCATTTTGTTCTACTTCTGTCATTACGATCGTACACGATTGGAGAAAAATAACGTAAAACAGAGAACGTGGTGCATCCGTTATTTCCTTACGAAACGAAAGAAACTTTTCGGACAACCTAATGAAAATTCGAGGATTAAAAGAAGATCTTGAAACATTCCGTAGGAATACCTGTNATAAATATACAGAAATTGCCGTGTCCGATTAAAACGATAAAATCTTTCGTCTTGTAAGGAAATAGCGGATGCAGCGCCACATTCTCTGTTTTATATTATTTTTCTCGAATCGTGTATGATCAGAATAATAGAAACAGAAGAAAATGGATCGCACACGATTCGATAAAAATAACGTAAAACAGAGAACGTGGTGCATCCGTTATTTCCTTACAAAGCGAAAGAAACTTTTGGGACAACCTAATACATTGGCTGTAAATTATACATCGATGTACAGTGCGAGTTTCAAATGCATGCTTATCTCTGAGGCAGTGAATGCGCGTTGAAACAAGCAAAAGGCGCTTTACGAACGCGTGCTTTACATGCCTGAGCTTTCGAGTAATGGGTCATTCGTTTATTTACTTGAACGTTTTACTTAATTTACCCCTTGAAGTACGGACACGCGTCTATTATGCGTCAACAACGATAATTTCAAGTTATCCACTCGTCCTGTTGGCTTTTAGCGATTAACGATCGAAGGCTGTGTTTGCTGTGTAACGAAACAACATTTTTCCATTTGATGGGAGCAACGATAAAGACGAAGGGGCAAGTTCTGACAAAGTCTCGGTTCGTTTGGGAATTGATCGACTGCGTAATTGAACCAGAGAAGCATCTGAAGCTTCGAAAAGCAACGGTGTTATCTCTCCGCTCTTTCCTTCGACGACGAAACAGTTCTACGTTCGAACGAAGCGTATTGTTCTTGGCGGTAGAGATTGAAAATCTACTCAAAATGTACTTCAGAATTTCTCAAGTACACCACTACTTCTGCAACTCTGTTACTCGATCGAAGTTAGAGCACTTGAAACAGAATACAAAATCATCTATCGTACTATAGATCGGAGGAGCCTCGAATCGACGAAATGAAAGCGGAAACGTCGATTAGATATGATTAATTGGCTCGAAAGGTTCACAGTGCACGAACCGCGAGTCCAAACTGAATTTTAAATAGAATCTTCCATCTTCCATCGTCCTTGCCTACTTCCTCCCATTTATCAGGGCGGAACTTAGGATGCTCTCTTGGTTCAGACAGATCAAGAAACACCCCGGCTTTTCGGACCATTGTAATGTGATTAATTATCGCCGCCCGCGAAGAACGCCGTGGCGAACGTGAGAAGAATCGAGGTAATGAGAATTCTCAGGGTTACAGTCATCGATCAACGCGTGCCCCGCTAATTGCCGATCGAATAACGATCCTCCGCGCTCGTGTGACTGAACGGGGCGCAAACCTTCATAATTTATCGCCATCTAATGCTCGAGTTATACGCGCTGATTTTTTCCACGGCCATCGATCGCGTTCTCCGTCAGGTTGACACGAGTTTCCCGTACGTTCGTCGAGCCGACAGCCGCGGAATCTATCCGTCGATCGGAATCGATCGATCCGATCGATAAACGGCGAGCGCGGTGAATAGCAAACGATTGAAAAGTTTCCTAAGGAACAAGGGCCACCCTGCGTGTTGTAATCGGGGGAATAGTCACGGGAACACCTGTTACCTCGACGGGTTGCGTGACGCGAATGCGGACCATCGCGATAAGCAGAAATCGCGGGGAATTTTTCGCTGCGCCAGCCGCTCGTAGATCGATCGATCGAACGAACGCGATTTACTTCGAAATCTGGCACGCTCACCGGTCCGTGAAACGACGATCGATCAGCGATCTTTGACGGAGAACTGTTTTCATTCGATGAGAGGTCCGATGATTTGCTCGCGTGCTAGTTGGTTAATTGGCTCGCAGACGCGATAAAAAGATTTTGAGCCGTTCGTGAGCCGAACAACGCGAGCTTTCGGCGCAGCTCGAGATCGTACCGCTCGATTGTCGTCCGATTGTGATTTACTCCATTCTGCAGCGTCCTTAGCACAGTGCGATTCGCCAGTTCGTTGCGATACGAATGCAGATTTAAACGAATCCTGAAATTCGACAGTCGCAAAGCGTACGAATGCTTTGATCGTACGTCTCATTGTACGCGAATATTCCGAGCAAATACGAATCTCTTTTCGAGTACCTGCGTACCGTCCAAACGCTGTAACGTTATAACATTGTAACTAAATCTTTACAAGAGGAATTTATTGCGCCAATACGCTGACCAGAAAGTTCAACCGCCAGCCTTCGAGAAAGCAACGATCTCGAGATGCCGTGGCACGAGCACAAATATCGTAACATCCAGCCAAGGAAGGTAGCAGAACCACCCCTAATTTGTACTATTGTACAACGCTACAATCTCTCAAGCATGACGCACAGCGCAACAAACATTCCGCTCGCTTCTAAAATGACTCATTCTCGGTCGGATTCGAACATGAAGCTAGTCGAACGAAAGGCGCCGTAAACCGGAGAATTCGCGGTAAAAAGCGTGAATTTTTACGGGTAGGCTGGTGCACGTGGTCTCTGGTGCATGTTGGTCTCCAACGAGCGACGTTCACCATTCCCCTCTCCGGGATATTCGCGGCGCGGTTGCCGTAGGACGAAAGGACGGCACACGATTGGTTCGTACCACCACTGGTCGTCTTGTGTAGACGCTGTAACGTGCGTGTGTCGCGCGCGCGCGCACTCGACGCGCGTGCGGAGACGCCCAAGTGGGTTAACACGGACAATTACGCGGCTTGTGCGTCCGCCCATACGCGCGAATTCCTCTTAATTCCGTTACCTCTCGTTGCCTCTCGATTCCCTTCCACGCCATCTTCCGAGGCTGTTTCTCCAGGATTTTTAGCGATTTTCGATCGACACCGACGAATATAGGACGCGTGGGACGACCAGCAGGGTGATTAATGTCTTATTTGTGGGTGGGTATTTCGATAGAAACTTTGAAACTTGAAACAATGACGATTCAGATAAGATATATAGGAAGCGTACAAGGTAGGGACAGTTGGAATCCTAAGATGACTTATTATAATGTGACCGGAGACGATAATGTTTATTGATATATGGCCTACAGTTATCAACGGAGGTAGTCGTGTTTCAAAGAATGACCGGTGTCAAACGTACAATTTTATCTTAATTAGCAAATACGTCTTTTGTATATGGTTACGCTTCGTCGATGGAGTGACTGTAATGGCTGGCAGACAGTTGCAATTACGGTACAATTTATTACAGAAACGAGCAGGTAAACGGTCATCCGGGCTCGACGTTTGAAACTTGGTGCAAGGATCGAACTTTCCTTTCTAAAGTACCGTTCTTCCCACGATTGTACTTTTTGAATCAATTCTTCTTACCTTCCGCCCCCAAGCCACCCCCTCTATCTCCATCGCTCAATACTATTTCTTCCACCCACGATCCCACAATTACTTGTCACCCTCGATTCGATACCTCCAACAGAGTCAATGACGTTTCCGGCCGATAAATCACCAATAACGGCGCGACTATCAGAAAATTGATACACGACCAACCGAGTGGATGATTTGCAACCCGTAGCTGGCCCTTGCTCCCACTAATCGTGGCCTATTTCCGATCGAATTCACACGCGTAACGAATCGCAATGGAACAGATCCAGGAAACGATCGCGTCAACGCCAAACCTACCGACGTTTCATGTATACCTAATCCTAGCATGAGCGGTCAAACGACCGCTTCGAAAAAGAAACAAAATGCGTATCTTAATATAGAAAGAGATTTTAGCCAATTTTTCTCGGAAAGTAGAGAAAGACAACAGAGAAAGTTGCGAATATTGAAAAATGGGTCGTACGTGTATTATAGGAAAAGCGAACAAGTTACATGGCGATACAGTGACGCGTGTTGTATGCACGAAGTTCCAAACGAAATTTCAAAAACGCTCGTTTGATGTCGCGCGTGGTAGGTTCGGTGTTACTTTGAGTTTCGTGCTCGAGGAAGAAAAGTGAAAAGGCAAAATCTTCCACGATTGCACGTATACGGACGAGCCTGGTAACCGTGCCAGACTGTAACTCTGTTCGCACCATAAACAGAAGAAGACTATAAAGGGAACTTTTACATTGTTCATCGAGCTTTCGAAAGTGCTTCGATGCTGTCGCACTTCGCGAAAACAGCGCAAAGTTTTCCTCTGCGATGTTTTTCCATCCGCAAACGGAACGGCGAGCTTCCAGGCTAACCCGGTCGCTAAGCTCACCCTGTATAATCGTGGTTGCCAGCGTGCATAGCGGCGACAATAGAGCCCACGAGCCTGGAATTTTTTCAGAAGCTGTAAACCAGCGTCGTGGCAGGACTCATCGTGATCACTGATTTATGCGACGCAACCTCATTGTACGGGGGACGTCCCACTTATTCGCGTCACGGGACGCCTTGAAAAGTGCATGAATCGAGGCGCCTGGTTCGCAAGGGCGACGCCGTGTGCCGGTGATTGGACAGGCCGCGTACGGTTGCACGACTCACGACGGAGAATTATGGCGGTCAACATTTATTCACGTCGTCGATAGGCGCCTTGGCGACCTGTCCGTGCCTCTAATGATTCATTGACCTGACAGGCCCGCTAATGCTGCACCCACGTAACCGCGCTACCGTTTCCACGGAGGACGCGGCTCAGGGCTTTAACAATATATAACGAATATGGATTAGCTTCAGTAGCCGGTAGAAAGCGCACTGGAAAGGACAAGTCCGCCTAATCGTACCAGATTTGCATAAGCAGACAGTGCCACCGCGACCTCGGTGAAATTAAAAGAGAATTTCTTTATCGCGGAGAATAGCTTCGACTTCCGACGACTCGCTGCTAGTCACGGTGATTGTGTGTTTGGAGAAGGAGGTGAGGCGAGTTGGTTCGCTGGCCGCTGATAAATCGCGCGCGGGAGCTGTACTGATTTATGAGATTGAATGGGAAACAATGTATCGCGGCCGAACACAGGTAGGATTAGAAGCGATAAATTCTCCAGAGAAGATTTAGAATGATTCCGCGAGCTGCTGGATATTTGAAATACAAGAAGTGGAATATTTGAACCGTGAACACCGAGATCGGCATTGAATTAGTTCCTCGATTTATTTCCACTTCTGTGTTCCTCGCTTGGAGATCGATGGATCGTCTGCTATAGATATCCAACTGCCACTGGGATATTAAAATCGACGAAATCGTAACGCTAAGCGAACTTTCCTTCGCCGACAAGAATAATAATAACAATTTCTTTTCGTATCGGTTTTACTGCGAGTTTCGACAAGACGAAACCGTATAACCTATACAAGACTCGTATACAAGACTCGTATACAAGACTCATCTTCCTCTATTGAATGCGCCTATCCGACGTTGGCATCCCAGCAATCCCGTTTTATTCGGCCAAAACAAGAAACTTTGACCAGGATGCAATCAGTAGCTCGTGTACGTTGGATCGCATGCCAGGTTGCGATCGAAAAAAGTCGTCCCTGCCGTCGGACAAGACACAGAGCACGGAAGTGTTTAACGATGGCGATCTCGCAGCGCGAAATATGGCACGGTCGGCGAAGATCGCCTCAGACCTCGTAGATCGGACAGGTTGGGTCACGAGCAGGGTCCCACGAAGCGGTGGGCCCTCGCCAGGTTAACAGTCGACTCTGATAGGTCCACTTAAACGCCCCTGGTTATGCAACCGTGCCGTCTAATAAGCTTCCTTCGGCGTAAGTACCTGTCGAGATGCGACGTGTCTTCCAGGTCGGCATGGATTGCTTGAGAAATGCCTGATGGGATGGTTCCGTCGATCACGATCGATCATGCTTCTTTGATATACGGATTAAGAGTACTCGAAGTATCGGCGATACTGCATCTTGAGATATTGGAATATACCGATCGTTACGCGATTTAAATTATTGGTTTAGTTTGAAAAAATGTTTCGTACCCTTCGAATCACGAGAATCAAGATGGGAAATAGAAAGAGTCGCTTTTCTATCTTTCTCCTTGAAGATTAAAAAGCTGCTGGTGTGTGTGTGTGTGCGTGTGTGTGTGTGTGCGCGCGCGTGTGCATGTAGGTGTATCTTCTCTTTTTTCCTTTTTTCTTTTCTGGAATATTAAAAGTCAAGTTTCAATCACGATTTCGAGAGAATTTAATGTTGACGGACTGAATTTTCAGAACACAAGTTTATCAGTTCCCCCGCTGAGAGGACCCTGTCTCGGTTTCCATGTCTGCGACCGCACTCGTCCTCGACTCGAACTCGACTTGGAGTGTGTTTGAACAGTCTGAAGAGTCAGGCGTCTCGAGGTTTCACTTGCCAAAGGTCCCTGGATTTTTAGCGGAATATTTCAGCGGTTAAAAACTACATTAACCGTTTATTAAGAAGGGAAAATAAAATAATACCAACGAATCCTCGCTCTTTCCTCGTTTTATAATCACGCTATGAACCAACAACGATCCTCGATCCTTTCCGGCTTATAGCTTATAACGAACCGATTATTAAAATTCTCGTACACCAAAGAACGTACATCACATTCGATTCAAAACAGGGCATTCACGCTGGACATCCATCGTTGCTCTTACTTGAGGCATTCGCAGATCGAATTACCGCTTAACTTACGTGATCTCATCATTTTTCTCGGCTTTTCGTTTCGCGGACAAATAAACGACTCGTACGACGATCCAAAGGAAAAGAGGACTAACCATTTAGTCGGGTGTTTTAAAAAATTCTTACGATACGCCTGGCTGAAAATCGCCGCTCTGGACCGATGCCGCTAGATAACTTAATCGCCGAAATCACGATTTAATATGAAAATACGGATAAGACCAGTCGAGCAGCATTTCGAGGAAAGAATTCCAGCAGGATAGTAGGTAACACAGCGAAGAGGAAGAGGGCAAAAACGAGTGGCGTTTGTTTCTATATTAAGCGACTCGATTGTAATCCCAACAATGCTTTTTTCGCCGTCTGGCCCTCGCCACGAAACGAGTCGTTCCACCGGTACTTGAATTCTTTCGTTCCTTTTTTGCGGAGGAGGAGTACCAGTCGGAATTGGACGCGGAACAGGAGGCGGAGGAAACGAAAGGGGGCAGGAAGGCGGAGGGTACGACCGACAGCGGGACGATATTAAAAATCACAATGCGGCATATTAACTTGACCTACTATCGGTGCACCAGGAAGAGCCACGCTCGTTTAAAAGTCCCGTCCGCACGTCCTCTGAAAACGTACGTGTCCTCGCCGTATGAAATAATGTGCACGTGGGTGCGCGTCGAAGCTGGTGCGCGCTCTCTCGTGCACGCGCGTCTTCTTGCGCATAAACAACAGTGCCGAATAACGAGGCAGAGACGTCTTGAAATTAAATCGTGAAAGAAATTCTTCTCTTGATGGCCGTCCTCGCAGGATATTAAATTGGAATCGTGCGTTTTGCCGACGGTTTTATTTCACGCTGTTACGGTGGTCCTCGTGATAAGAACTTCATTGTGATCGTTGTATAAATGCGAGTTGATGCCACGGCCGATACGAAATCTCGAGTTTCTCTCGTGTGTGTGGTCTTTGCACCTTTTACCTTGATTTTCGAGGTAATTGACAAATTTATATATACGATCTTAGCAACTATCGAAACCCAGACGAAAGGAACGCGGCTTTCAGCTCGCAGATTTCGATTTTTCGATTTTTCGATTCTTCGATTTTTCGATGTTGGAACTGACGACGACGGAAATATAAGATTCGCGTCAGTGAAAAGTGTTTAGCATGCGCTTTGTTTACGCGCTAATTGATTGAATCCGAGCATATTAGATTTATGGTTGGTTTATAAATAGTAGCACTTTCATACGGATACAAAAGTTGGATATTTGAGAACGAAACGTAGAACGTGATAAAGAACGCTCCATTGGAAAATAAGTGTACACGTATAGAAATATACTTTCTCCGATCAGTATAGATGAAAAAATATACGTAATGCGAAGATTTCACCCGCGTGTGTTTTATTTTTATTTGCCATTCGAATCCTCAAACGCGTGCCATTAAAAATTTATAAAACACGTACGAAAATTTACGAATCGTTTGGTGTGCCAACTCCGACGGTTCTTCTACGTCTGACGCGAAGAAAATTATGCTTTCAAATCCACCCTGCAACAATCTGCGTACCACATAGAGTTATTAAATCGTCGTTGATCTCCCCAATAATTTTTCCAAAAGTATCGCGAGTGTTAAAAAAAAGTGTACGGAAGAGAACAGGGTGCCAAGGGCCGGTGTTCCAGCAGTGACAAGAGCGCGAAATCACGTGCATTCGTGTCAGCGCGAGGAGAGTCGCCCTTGCTTTTACGACGGCCGAACTTTACTGCGGTCGAGAGCAACCGCAACGGGGGAATTAGCAATTGTAATGTTATAAGGCACCATTGGATGAGGCAGCTGCGAGAAAGGGAGAAGGAAAACAAGACGACGGGGTGGAGAAGACGTCGCGACGAAGGTAGGTGAAGGACAGAGAAGAGAAGGGAAACGCGAACGAAGGATAAAGAATGCAGGAGCCAAAGGGTCACGAGGATTTCATTTGACGGAATAACGTGGCGTTTAAGAGTCGGTACCGTTATCACGCTCGTTGTATATAGGTAAGAAGCAGCAGGATCGGGCGACCTCCCACCTTCCTCGGTGCATTATATATTTCGAGGAATCGAACGTACTTACCTGCGTGCAGTCGCTTCTCGTACCAATGGCAGCCGCCTCTGCTCCGTTGGTCGCGTGATTTATTTCACATAATTATCAGCCTTCTTGCAACATAATTAACTCATCGTTCATTGTTGTGTCTTTTGCCTTCGATGCGTTGTTAAACGATGGACACTTCCGTTGCCGAGATAAATCGGTTGGAAGAGCGAGCGAATGGAAACTTGGACACCGTCTCTTTCGGTGATTTCAATGCCTGGCTGGTAAGCACTCTCGTGGAAAGCAGCCTTCTACCGTTTCTGTTGTACTGATTAATCGATCTTATCGAAAGAACGCTCCTACCGGTAATTACATGCATCCTTGATCGAACCCTCTCAATATCGCGGAAGACGATTTATGCTGCGTAAAATCTGAGATTAAAATGTGACTTCCTAATAAACTTGCTGAATTCGATGGTGGACGGGTTCCCGAGCGCTCGCATTCTTTTCGACGAGCAAACACGAACGACTGCCTTATCCAGGAGAATGGGACATCATCCTACTTGGGATCATCAAAGTGTACCATAATGAGCGGCTCGCGCTCTGGGATCGAAGGTCACGCGGTAATGAATTATTTTGCACCTCGCGGGCAAACTCACCTCGGCCAACCTTCCGTAAGACGAGGCCTCGAGTGGTGTGCGATGCGCATGCACGATTTACATGCACCGGGGGGAGGACTAATGTCCGTGGAAGACACTCGAGGCGGCCTCTTCGTATCGAGTGGGCAGCGTCGCGAGGAAAATCGCCAACTGTGACTTCGTGGATCGTTGGGGTCAGGCTGACAAAAGTGTCGAAAGGGTCGGCGACTTATAGCGGCTGTTTGGTCGGATCGTGCAACGTCTCGCGTAATTAATGATACGTCGTTCTTGAAATCGTTTTCACGAGTAAACGCGGAAACGAAAATTCTCTGCCGGAACAAACGAATAAAGAGTCTGTCGATATTCAACGGTAGAGACCTGTAGATCGGACTCCAGGCGCTTCCTCGAAAAGGAATTTCTTCCAACGAATGAAATTTTTCCATCCCACGCAACCTCCCACAGAATACGAAATTATCGTTCCATAGACTCGACGGATAATACCAGCGACGTTCCGTCAGCCGGGAGCCAAGTTGCATAAAAAGCTTCCGTGTCCCGTATCACTTCATTAAATCCAAGCGCCTGTGAAAAAAGCAGACCGTGGAAAGTCGACAGGCTGGCGCGGGTCGTCGGTCGAATTGGTGGAGGCGTGGGCCCGAGCCGAGAATCGAGCGACGTTTGATTATCCATGGTGAGGCGGATTCACGGTGAAAGAGATTACCACCTCGTACTATAGCTGTTCCCTGGTCACGATGGTGGTCCCGCGGGAATTAATGCCGCGTTACCAACGCCTTAATGGGGCTCCCATTCAATAGAGGTAATAATAAGAAATAAAAAAAGAAAGTCGGAGGAACAAGCTAAAAATCACGATGCTCGTGCATCAGGTTGGGGCCAGAGTCATAGACACTCTGGAGAAAGAAGAGGAGGGAAGACGGGGCGAGGGAAGAACGCGAAGAATGCGACTATTCAAGGGCAGACAAGTAATTTTCTAGTGTTACGTTCGGATCTTCTTTTAGCCGGCCATTGTGGTCAGACCGCGGGACGTGTCTCGAAGATTCTACTTTAAAATGACATAGTGTTATTTTATACGCTCGCTTCTGGAAAGGAGCTCCCTCCCTCTCTCTCTCTCTCTCTCTCTTTCTCTCTATGTGTGTGTTTTACATGGCTATGTTTATAGCGCTCGGTGTCGTCTTTCTTCCAGACGCTGCGTCTGCCTGGAACAACCGTTTCTGTGGCACTTCTTCTGCCGTCATGGGACGCTCCATTGATTAATGGAACAACGTCCAGCGAGCGTATAATTTTCTACATTCGTAGTAAATACGACGGCACACACTGACGACGAACTAAAATTGTCGTGAAAATCAATCCAGCGGCGGAAATGAATCGAAAGAGCGTAGAAGGGGAAGGTGCTCGTCTTGCAGGATTAGAAAAAATTACCAAGCAAAAGTAAATGGCCGACACCTGGCGGAACCAATTACTCAACCATCGGAGAGCCATCAACGAGCACTAAATTAATTGGTCGCGTGTGTTTCGAAACTGGGTCGCAAATGGGCGTCGTTCGAAGCTCGGCCGAGAACTTCGACCTTGAGTTCTCGCGTGTATCCTCGTTAGAACGTCGAGATCGGATACGTGGTCATTTGTTTCGAACAATCACACGCTGATTCGTCGATAGCACGAGTGGCGTGCCTCCCATAAACGAACGAACGAACGCTCTGTGACCTGCTGCTTCGCCAGTAAGCCCGCTAATTCCTAATTGATGAGTGTCATTTGTTACTATCGGCCGTTCCTTCTTTTTTTTCCCTCTCTTCCAGTCGATTCTCTCATCACTTGGACTTCCTCCTTAAAGAAGACGCTCGCAGCCACCGACGTTGCGCCACAGAAAAGCTCGAGACCGTGGACGCCGCGGTTAATTGTCCCTCGAGGGGCCTTATTTTTTGGTATCCCCCCTTGGTCTCGATGGCGCCGCTTCTACCAGCGATTTGTTACACGTCAACCAGCACGCCGCGATCGATCGATCGACAGCGTCGTTAAATCACTCGAAAGCGTCGGGCAACCTTGAAGGTATACGCTAGGATGCGGCTTGAAGAGGATGAGAATGGTAGGAGCTGGAAAAGAGACTTCAAACATCGAAGTAATAGAAGCGTCGAGGTTTTTTAAATCGAGAAGTAGTTTCTCTCGCTGAAGATTATTTCGAGGCGAGAAATTAAAAACAAATACACGGAAACAAAAAGTAAAATAGGATAACGATAGTGTAAACTCGATTAGAGGCGAACGACAAGGAACGAAAACGGGAGAATATACGTGGAAACTGAAAAGAACGAAGAACGGAATGAAGATCACCGCTCCTTAATCTTGCGCTATAACTACAACCCGCAACTCCTCCGCACCCACCGAGATAACACGCTGATTCGCAAAAGTCATTCTTCGACTCGGAGAACGTACGCGCGTGCCTGACGGTTCAACGATTCCAATCACCCTCGTGCACGCATTGACGCTGCGTGATCATAGTAAACCCCGTAGAAATTTCCCTACTGAACGCCTTATCGTTTCCAAACCGACCGATCGGACCAGCTTTGCTCTAACCTACATCTCCGGTGTAAAGTCCAAGGAAGGCGATGGGATCCATTCGTTGGAAAAAGCGAATCGTCCAGTGGCAACGATCTCGTTCGTCCCGAACAGACGAACTCGATTCTGTGGGAATATGGATCGTGGATCTCCCTCTGGTTTCCATCCGCGGAATAGAGCGGACCAGCCGCGCGCGGTACACGGAGAAAACGGTATATTCTGTCGGTGGAACGAGCACCGGCTACGGCTATTCCGGACGATTGCACTTCTGATGCCCAAAGGCTGATCACGATTCAAGCGCGAGTTATACACAAGATCGGTAGATCACTACCGATGTAGATCAACGGTGCCCGCGGCGGCAGGATCGTTGGGTCGTACATACATCTCACCCTGGTGCACGTTCGTTTTAATGCGATCGCAACGGTAACTTGGATGCGGTCGCGCGAGGACCAACAGCAGATTCCTCACACTCTCCGTCTTTCTTGCGCGAATCGGCGCGCCTCTCTTCAGTCCTGCCCGATTAGTTGATAAGATACTGCACATTGTATACGTAATACGTATATATTATCCGGACGATACCGAGCGGTCTGGTCGCAACAGTTGCCACGGTACACTTTGCTCGAGCTCTTTGATGAGCGCTAGCTTCCTATTTACAAGGATCGCCGTGCATTCTCGTTACATTATCTTTTACGGTTTTCTGTAATGACCCGATTCTCAGACGGACGTCTAACCTGATCTAAGCTAAGGAGCTTTCGAGCGCGTACGCTTGACCGTAAAGGGGATAATTAGATTTTTCCATTTTGTAGCGATTTTTGTAGCGATTGACATATAATGACGTGTACAAACTTTCGGACAAATTTTTGGTCCCTTCTTAAAAAATCATGGCTTTGCATCAGTTATTAGGATTAGATTCTTCGCAATCTTCGATTTGAAAGTGTGAAAGGTTCGCGTTTCTAAAGTGGATTCTGCGTTCTCAGCGCAAGCGATTTTCTGTCCGTTTGTACGCGCATTTGACAGCCTGAAACCTCGAGAAATACCACCCAACCGCTTCGTAACAAACGAATCACCGATGTTTCAGCAACCAATGTAATTTGCCATCGTGAATCTTCGAATTGTCCGTTATAGACCCATAATCGAGGTTCCATCGGAAAAGTAGCCGGTGGAAACAGGTACCCTTACGAGGTACTCTGGTCTACCACAGAGGCCGGCGATTATCTTCGTTCTCCTCGAGACGACGACAGCCGCGGTACGCTCTGGAGAATTATTCGGTGGCCTGGAAAGCAGCCGAGTTAGCCGAGCGACATTTTTGCCAGGCCGGTCATATCTTCAGCTTTATTGGCTCATCAGGCCGGCCATTGGGCACGAAGATAAAATGATGAAATGGCAGGATAATGGCACACCGCGTGCCAACCAACGAGAACAACGTTTTTGCTATTACAACGCTGTCGACTCGCAGCAAGAATTCGTCTCCTTTTTTCCTTGTTCCTTCCGTTCTTTCTTTCTTTCTTCCATCGTCTCGAGGCACAACGAGTGGAAAGGGAACACGCGCGGTTGTCGTTGCTGGAAAGTACGAAACGACAAGCTCCGTTCCGCTTACAAGGCCCGACGCGTCGGTTGTAACGATACGTATTTTACGAGCCTTGCTAAGACCTCTCTACGTAACCAAGCTCTCTTCTTTTTCGCCGGATCTCCGCGCACCTCGTGCTCCTCCGTTTCCTTCTCCGTCTTTATGTCCAAAAAGCGGCGGACGATACGGCCGAGTCACGAGACGCTTATCTTAATTCCGCGAGATCCTAACAGTTATGTACTTTGTATAGTTTATAGCCCGTTTAGATTTTCCATTCGGTGCGGGGACCAAGCGAGAGGGAACAAAGGACTCGATAGCGACGTTTCACTGTGTCGATTAACCCTGCGCGCGTCAATTTCACGAATAAAATACGCTTTACGAGCAGGCGCTCGGTTTTCGCGGTAACTCTGACAACGCGGCGGTAGGTATTTCGCTGGAAACGCGCGTTAAACTCCGTTTGCGCCGTTTCTTTCGTCTATCCTTGGTGTAGGATTTCTTCAAAGCGGCTGGAAAGAAACCATACTTAAGAAAACTCGTAATACATCTAGGACGAGGATATTTAAGCACGTTGCGATGATACTTAGATGCTTTAAATATTTTTGTCCGTTTCGTTTGCTGCTTCGAACGATTAATTCGAAGCATTTCAGAGAAACCGTTGAATACCACGGATATTTGACGAATGTACTTGTTACTCCGGGTGCTTGAAACACTTGTTGAATTTCGTACTGCGAGGGACGTAGATCCGTATTTTGTCTCTTCCGTGGCATGTAATACCATTCGATCGTAATTTGAGTCGCGATTATTGATAGCGTTTATCAGTATTACTGCGTTTGATCGAAAACGTCAGATAGTAATTGCCAGTGCCGATACACTCGCGATAGATGGACGATTTCTATTCCACATATAGAAGCACGTGTATCTAACGCTTTCGAGCCAACCGTTTGTTTAACCAGAAGATGAAAACACACAAGAAGAAAATTATAAAAAAACCACGACTTCTATATAAGTATACATATATATAGTTATAAAGCAGTAGTAGCTTTTCTTACATATATATATAAAAGGTTGTCCCAAAAGTTTTTATCACTTTATAAGAAAATACTGGATGCGCGACACTTTTTGTTCTGTATTATTTTATTGAATTGCGTATGATCTATTTCGTTCAATTATGTATGATTCATCTTGTAATAACAAAACAAAATAGATCATACACAATTCAATAAAATAACATAAAACAAAAGATGTTTGTGCATCTGTTATTTCCTTATAAACGAAAGAAACTTTTGGGACAACCTAATATATATATATATACACCAAATTATTGCTTTGTGACCATTTCGAAAATTTCATGTATCTTTCGAGAACTCGTAATCTCGCGGTAGGCTGTATTGGTTTTCACGGAAGAAGAATAAAGATGGCCGGGCTGCTGGTCAGAAATTACAACGTGCGAACGATTTTTTTTCGCGTTTAGCACCCTCGAAAAAGGAGGACGCGTTTTATGCGGCCCTCGAAGCGGCTCGTAGACACCTACGGTCGTTCGCGACGCAGTTACCATTCCAGGGGATGATAATGCTCGCAATTAAGGCCGCCCGTAAAGTGCCGAGGTAACCAGCAACGAGGCTCGTTGTCTCTTTGACGTCACCGCGGTGCTGTGTTCACGGTGCCTTGTTTGTCGCATCTTCACGGCAGCGCGAATCGTGGCCGTAAAATGCACGCATAAATCAGCAACGTTTAGCCGTGTAATTTGGCAGACGGGTGCACGTCGACTCGCAGAAAAGTCGTTTCGACTGTTTATACGCGTTCGCGAATGCCTCGTAGAAAAGGGTAGTTACGGGAGTAACATTCGGTTAGAGGAAGAAAACGGCGGATTGCTTCTGGCTGTGGATTCGTTTTTAAACCCTGAAGTTGCAAAATTTTAAGGGATTTGGCAACTTAAGAAACTGTCCGGTCTGAGTGTATTGATTCCTCAAATATAATAACGAGTAATAACAAATTTCTGTTTCCCAGAAGCCGATCCGATCGACTCCACTTTTTATTACTCGCTAAGAAAATTCTCCTTTCCTTTAACGATCCAAGATAAAATATGCATTACACAAGAAATTATTATATATATATATTATTATATATATAAATAATATATATATAATATATATATAAATTATTATATATATATATATATATATATACACATATGTATGTATGTATGTATGTATGTATTATACAGAGATCATGTAGAATTTCTTAGTATTAGGTTGTCCCAAAAGTTTCTTTCGTCTTGTAAGGAAATAATGGATGCACCACATTCTCTGTTTTATATTATTCTCATCGAATTACGTATGATGATAATAATGGAAATAGAAGAAAATGGATCGTAGATGATCGAATAAAACAATATAAAACGAAAAGAGGTTGTGCGTCTATTATTTCCTTACAAAAGGAAAGAAACTTCCGGGCACAACCCAATATATTCCTTGTTAGCAATCGGAAATTAGAACTACCCCCTCCGGCTTTTATTCTCTGGAGATTATACATTGAAACCTTATTATCACCAAAGAGTCTTTGTAAGGCTCGGCCAAACATTCATCGGCAAGGCAGCCGTAAGGGGGCAGAATCACGAAGAGCATAAATATCCGTGGCAAGCATCTCGTGGCATTATTACACGCGTATCCACGCACACGCGACAACGCGAGGCGAATGAACGAATCGTCGTCGTATGTATGTTACCGATGTACTCGAACGGAGCATACGAAAGAGACACGCTCGTTGGCCGTGGTTCGAAAACCGGTGGGGGTTATACTGCTGCCAAATTACAGTGCCCGGCCACCCATAATGCGGCCACAGTGCCAGCCACGGTAATAATGTTGGTATTAACGGCGCGGTTACGTTCCCGACGCTGAAATTATAGGTGTTAGGGGCGTGTTAATTTTTATGTTTATTGATTTTCATATTTTACCACCTACCATCCGCCGATGTGGCGAGAGAACGTCGCGGGGGTGGGTACGGGGGATGCTGTGGGTTTAACCGACGAATATCCAGCGCAATTCGAAGCATCGTCCGGCCTTACGGGATCGAACAAATTTTGCAAACGAAGATACAGGAGGATTTCAATTTTGATCGACGCTGAATTCTCCCGTCCAAGCTTCGGAACACTTTAGTCGTAGTGCAAGATCACGTCTCGGAATTATATCGCGGTAAGGTCGTAATCTTCGATTAACCTCGACCAAGAAGCCGTGAATCAGAAAGGTGTATTTAACGATTGTCAATAAAATAGATCGCCTGTGGCGTTTCAATTAACCGTAACCGCACAATCGCTTTCTCGATTAAAATAGTGCAAAACTCGCTGCTCGATAAGACCTTAATAATAGCGTCCGGTCGATATAAAGTGACGCGTTACAACTTAATCATCCGATACACGGGTCGGTGGTGCTTTGAGAGTCTCTCGAAACGAGCTTTCTCATTTGGCACGATGCGAGTGTCACCCTGAGAGGTCAGAGGCGACGAATCGACGAGGCGTTTCGGAACGGAAAGTAGGGTCGAAGGTGGCGAGCACCATGGTCGTTCACGGCGAATTCCACGCGATATTCCAGGAATTGAACGATGTTTAATATATATCGGCTGGTCGAGGAGATATAAGAAGCGGTCTGCAGCGTGCGCCAGACAGAAGCACGAGTGGAACGCAAGACGCCGAAAAGGTGCGAGAGAGGGAAGAAACGATTAGGACACCGAAAGGACGAAAGGATGGTCCAGTGAGTGAGCGAGAGAGTGAGAGTGAGAGAGAGAGAGAGAGAGAGAGATGAGAAGAGAAAAGGGAGAAGGGACATTCCCGAGAGTTACGGGCCATCCACGTCACGCTCAAATATTTTAGCAAATTTATGCTCAATAAAAATTAACCAGACCCCTTCTCGTTCTGCGGTTTTGGGCCCGCGTAACCACCACCACCATCAGCCGCGTTCTCGTCGTCCTCGTGGACGTTTAACGACAAGCTGGATCTCGGTTACGTTTCGTTCGTCCGTTACACGTCCACGTTAAATCCGTCTGTCCGTCTCGGACTGGCCAGGCAAAAGCGGGGTGATTTACCGCGAGATTTCCTTTTTCTTTTCTCTCTTTTTTTCTTTCTTCCATACTCCCTCTCTCTCTCTCTCTCTCTCTTTATATATATATATATATGTATATATATATATATATATATGTACGTTCAACGTTCCGCCGGTGTGCACCCTCCCCTCTTTTCCTCGTTTCCTCGACATTACGCTTCTCCACCTCTCGCCACCGACGTCGTTTTAAACGCGAATACAAGGGGACGAGTGTCTGTCTTTTTACGCGCCAACACCCAGACGAGGAGAACGCTCTCTCGGCCGACCTCTTCGCGCCTCGTCGAGACCAAGCGAAGGGCGCGAGTAAACCTTTTTTTCATCCTTGGCCGGGGAAGAACCGTGCATGCACCGGGAATGTGTCGCCGGTGTAAATCAGTCAACGTCCTCGAGGATTAGAGTTTACGGTACCCTCCGACTCCGCACGTTTCTTCGCGGTTACAGGGATGCATGCAAGGTGGCCACCTTGCGAGAATTGAATTAGCCGATGGTATGCCTCGAGGGGTGGGAGGTCGCGGTTCTTTCGTGGAATTCTTGATACGTGCACGCGCTATGCGAGGTCGCGATTACACGCGATTAGTTGGTTCTCGGATTTGAAATCAGGATGGTCGTTCTGTCAAATAGACGAATTGCATAGCAAGAAGAAAACTGACGTTACGTTCGTAAGTGGATGGACGGATCGAAGAGGCGACACTCGAGGAGTTTTCTAAGAAAATCTTAAGTGTCTGAAGGAACAAAGATCAGGTTCGAATTATTGGAACATAACGCTCTTCGTATATTCTCTGCATAACGTTAAATGATTTTAATAAGACGCGAACCGTATAAGAATCTGGCACAGTGGTACGATGTTATAGGGAAAAATATTTCGATTACCGAAAGCGTGTCCGATGCAGCCGCGGTTAAAGTGGTTAAAGGCTAACAATTGCGACGCGCGGCGACCGCAGTCGCTTGCATAGGAGAGTCAAGATCGACCACATCGTCTCTGGCCGACTTCACTCGCTCGCTAATTACTCCGTACATACTCATTCTCGTGCTCGATCGCGGAAAAATATTAAAAATCCTGCCTAATTTTGTAATTTCCCTTTCTCTTTTCTAACGTCTTACGATTGGCCAGCATTACGTACTCGAAACAATGTGTATAACGGATCCTTTCAACAGGTGCATAATTTTTGTACACAGTAAGCTGGCGAATTGTCGCACAGACTAATGTTACACCTGCTGACAAAAATACCATAATCGTAGTCACGCAACAGTACGTTTGGAAAAATCGATTCGTGTCACCTGTTTGTTCTAGATGTACAACGTCGATTCCCATACCATTGTCAAACGCAACGTGTGTACGATGCACATATCGTCGTGGTATTGTATGGGAATATCGATGTTGGATCGTAAAAACGCGTTTCCTG
This sequence comes from Bombus superbus, assembly GCA_014737385.1. Classification (NCBI taxonomy): domain Eukaryota; kingdom Metazoa; phylum Arthropoda; class Insecta; order Hymenoptera; family Apidae; genus Bombus; species Bombus superbus. The sequence continues at coordinate 982,965 of JACXIK010000065.1, read as the reverse complement.
TTCGATGTGAACTTTCGACGATCTTTGCAGGCTGCGATAAGTAGCGATAATTGTTACACCAATTCTCCAGGAAACAGCAGGCCGTTCTGACGGTAAATGTCAATCTAAGCTCCGCCTCGATGTATTTATTTCTCAACGAAATTACTACTGCATTTGTGATCCTTATAGGTATACAGATAGGTTATAGGTATTCTGTACGGATAATCCTATAATAGGTGCACTTACACGCAATCCTGCTGACATTATACTGGAATTCTAGGGCAATGCTACATTTAAAAGCCCGCTACTATAAGTTTCGAAATCCATCCACCTCGTGTAATTACGTTTTCCTCCAGAATGTCCACAGCCGCGGATACGTCGTTATTTCTACAAAACTGCGAAACCAACGTGGATATAAAAATCACATTACTCCTGAAACGTATCGTTAGCCGCGATATTTCAACGCTTCCAGGACCTTATAAACTAAAAGTGTCGATAATTTCGAGAATCCGATCTAAACGAAGAGTCTGGATAATTTCGAAAATCCGATCTATAAACGAAGAGCCTGGACAATTTAGCAAGTCCGTTATTATACGCAAAATTCCATCATTTTCAAATACCTTTGCTTTGGAAACTGCGTCGTACAAATTTTTCGATCCATATGCTATCGACGCGAGCTGGTGATCACAAGGATGCGCCGAGAGGAATCACCGCGGGTCTCAGAGTCGGGACATGTTCCGCGTTATCGGCAGGCCGGATCTTCGGGCGCATTAATTCAGCGCGGACGTTGGCGGCCGATCCTCGTAGCGGAATGTCTTGATTCCGCGGCGAATTGTAAAGTTAATCGGTTCGCTCGATTAAGTCGCGGCTGGTAATCGAGACGATCCACACTTGGGTTAGTAACCGACGCCAGGTCGTATTTTCGTCAAATCGTTGACCAACGAGAAAAAGGCGCGACACGAGCTCGATCGGTGGCTTTTATCGATACCCGAAGGAGAAGAGGGTCGCCGATGTCCTTAAAACGCTCGCGTTACGTGCTATGTTAATTGACGCCCACGTCAAACACAAATTTATGCTAAAAGCCGAGATCATATCGAGTTGTAGAGTGTTGTCGACGGCTCCTGCTTTCCTGTGTCGCACCGACGCGATCGTGTATCGTCGTATGTCGCTTCTTTCTCTTTTTTTCTGATTTTACATATTTCTTGATTGATCGGTGCTGGCATTTTGCTCGATCCGCGCAGATTTCAAACGTTTGTCCAAGCTGTTCATCTTCAAACCGAACATTTTTGACTTCGTAGAGTCCTTCGACCGACTCTTTGCTATTGGCAAACGATCAACCATGAAACGATGAACAACAAAGAGGATTTCAAATTTCCCTCGCTGTTGTATTATTTATTTATTCGTTTGTTCAACTGTCGGTTATTGCCTTAGATACCAGGGGGTATTCAAATCACCGCCGAAGCATTTTATATCCCACTAAATACCCACTTCATTAAATTACCACAGAAACCTAACTGAAACCGTTACGTTTACCGAAGAAAGGAACAAATGTCGAAGGGACACGTAGAATTCCGGGCCGAGGGTTTTATGGTCTAGGACAACGTACCGAGAACATGTGTTCTCCAGATACATAGAGCAATAATGGGATTTACGTGTAATTTCGAGGTTCAGCGGGAAAGCTGTCCGTTTTCCAGATAAGTGTACCGCGACTGTTCGCCATACGGGCCCGTTGCTCACAAGGTGCGATTTTTGCCTGGGACAACTTTCGAAACGCGCGTCCTCCGCGATGGCCAAGCCGTCACGCACCTACGATTTCACCAGCTTCATCCTCGCCAGCCTTCTTTTCTTCTTCTTACTCCGCCACTTCGTCTCCCTCTTAACGTCCGGCAGGTGATTTACACGCGAGGATTTACTGCTCGCAAGATTTTACGAAAGGCTGTGACCCGCGACCGAAACGCGACGCGAGGAACGACCGTCTCTTCCAAGAACGAAAAACGATTTTTTTACGAGACGGGAGCTCCGCCGATGGAGTGGAGTATTTTCTTACGAGCTTTCGGAAGAAGAGAAATTGTCGGCTACACGCGGAAGATTGCTTCGGTATGGCAAAAGAGAGTCGCGAGTAGGTGTTGACGGGCGAATTGATTGATTCGTGTCGGATGTCTTCATTATTCTACAAGCTAATAACCCTCGCTACCTGTTCCTGGTTATCTAACCGACTACACGACTTTGCTGCATTAATTGATCTGGTCTATAAATCACGCTCAATGGCGTTAAGAACTTTGGAGCCGATAAAATGTAACAGTTTACGGTGAGCATTTACGATTTTTGAATCGTGGGGAGAGAAATAGAATTGATACGTTATTACCGAGACTGGTGGAAATTCTCAAACTATCCGATCGATCGAATTATTTTGTAATATACGCTTCTTATAAATTTATCGAGTATTTTACGTTCCTTATATTCGTCCATCGACCAATTTCCCCGTAGTATTTGAAATTTTAGAATAAACATTCTACATAATCCTTTTAAAGCTGTCTTCTCCTCCACGGTAAGGATACTCGACGCTCTGCGGGCAAACATTTTGTCACAAGCTGGCTCGCTCGTGTCTACGCCTAACCTTCTCGCTGTTTCACACTTTTAAGAAGTCTGACAAAATTCTGGAATATTTATTAAAACGTCTGCCACGTTGTACGGTCGATTCTTGAATTACGCTTGGAAAGTTTTTCAGGGGGGAAAAAAAATAGAAAATATCGAAGAAATTTTTAACTGGAATTTCGATCAAGTCACGAACGTTCCAGCTTACCTACGAGTGGTGTTTAAGAGAAGAAATGTAACAGGTCTGGTGAACAAAAAAATATACATAATTTTTTTGGTAGTTAAAATTAAAATTTAAAGACATAAATGAAAACATAAGCTGGAATAAAGCCTATGGAAAGGAGGTAAGACAATAAGTAGGATTCCTTCGACTAGGAAAATCGCACGTGTTGCAGTTGCAACGGGAAATTCCCGTAATTTTGTTTTCCTCGAAAATCCACGTGGTGGCCTCCTGATGGAAAAGAGATGGCTCTGTCTGAGTAGGGGCGTGGGTGTTTATACCGTGTCAGTTTTATTGCTCTCGATGGGTGCCGTTTCACTTGGAACGAACGACCATCCGTTCGCCTGTACAAGGCAAGATCATTTTCGTTTATGGTCGAATTTCGATCACTGGCCACGGTGGAATTCTGGAAACGGCTTTGATCTCTTTTCTCCAGCGAGAAGAAGAAGAAAGGCGAAGAAGGAGGATCGTGAAAACGATCGTGATCCACGACCACGGGGGAGGAACGACGCGGCGATATCTCCTTCGAGATTAAGTTGTTCCTTTCTGGCTGACATTAAAGACCGCTCCGCGTGATACGTCGGATTGTTTAGTGGCTCGCATAATTTCCATGTTTTCACGAGCACAACCGATCGAACTTTACGTTTATTCGCCTGGTAGATTTCTTTCGTTATGCGCGTATATTACGATCGATTTTGCAAGAGTGTTAAACGTTTCCGAGGTCTTATTTATTGCTAGATAAAGATGTACTAATTTCGTGGCTACGGGTTCAACGATCGAATCGTTGCACGAAGAAGAATTTTCTCGCTGTACTGTCGCGTTTTTATCGCTAGAATTTTTTTTTTTTTTTTAATATCTTTCTTGTCTTGTCGACAAGCGTGCATTTGGTGAAGGTACGAATTTCCTTCGAATATCGATCGAAAAGTATACGAGGTTTTCAAACAAGCCTACTTACCTATAAATATCATTTTGCGACAAAAGTTCTTTCAGGCGGCAAATTAATAGGCTATAAGAAAAGAGAAGAATCTCATGCGAATATAATGTTGCACGAAAGAGCCAAATACTCGAGAGAAAATAAAGGATTACGTTCAAAATGCCTGCAATCCGCCTGGCGAGCAAACTGATCCGTCGTAATTAGCGGTTTAATCAAACTGCAGTTAACGACCGACAATTTTAAAGAACGTTTCTCGTAATGCAAGTGCACGACGTATTTTGATCCATGGAAGAAAATTATCCGGATCTGATCTAAATCTGGATCCGGCAACAAATTATATCCAAAATGAAATAAGAAAAGCGAAAACCACGCTATAAGGCGTGGAGTTACGTCCATCGCAGCGATCCTTACCACTTTCGCGACTCCATAGCGCAAGGAATCTTCGTGCAATGATTTTTCCAGGATTACTCGTAACAATAAACGTATTTAGCCGTAGAAAACGAGAAGGAATAGTTGGCACGAGGTTTCGAGTGGCGTCTAATAGCGAGTGCTCGGGGGGCTGAACAAGAAGTCGAACGCTCAATAAAACGCGAAACCGAGAGCTGGCAGCGTATCGAGTTCCCCAGAGGTTTTTCCGGCGTAATTTATGCCCGATAATGAATCTACACTCCGTAGATAGCGTAAGGTCAGGTGTTAATGTCGGTGCGTGTGTGGTGCGAGAACGCGGACCCGCGTGGGACTCGTGGCCCATTGGGCCCACCCGCGTACACGTTCTCGCTCGATTCAGCGCGGAATCAGAGGTGCTCACGCCGATTTCCCCTTCGTCGGGAAGGCCTACAAGAATGCACAAAAATCGTCGAGCGAGATCGTTGCACGATCTTTAAGTAATCTTCTTCGACGTTGATGCGTTCTCGAACAGTCGTAATGCAAGCAGCGCCGAACAGAAAGAATATTTTGTTGATAATTGATAAGACTATCGAAAGCGAATTTTAATTTGTGACGTGCATTGAGTGATGTTGGTAGAGCGTCGAGGATGTTTTCGACTATTATTATTATTATTAGACACCTAGCAGAGAACCAATCGATTAAGAAACATTCGAAGGCGAGTCACAATTATGCAACGATTTTTTATTTATTTTGGGACGTAGGTTTCACGGGGATTAGATCGAAATGGAGAGAGTCGTGGGAGTAATAAAGTTTGAAGACGTATGATGGACATCCTTCGGGAATTCAAAGACTTCGGAGTTAAACTGTTAATTTTAACGACTTTACATCTCATTAGGTCCCCCACAGTTATACGACGCCGCCGCTGTGGACGAGGTGAAAACAATCCGGCAACGTTACGAAACCGGTGAATCGATGAATTGTGGCTTACGAACTCGAGATGCGCACAAGCCATACGTGGGAGAGACAAAACCGAGAGAACTCGTCCAATATACTTTCTCTCCGTCTCGTTTCCATTCCACCCAAATCCGACCCACGTCCTGCCTAATTTCCGGCAAATTTTATCATTGTTGTTGGAACACGCTTTTCGTAACATTCTTCAAAGTTCGAAGTACGCTTAGCGACCAAGGAGGCTTCACGTACATTAATGGAAATTTGGAAATGATTGGATTGAAAATTATTCCGAAGGATAAAAAGTCGGCTCTTCCTTCCAAATTTCGAAGTTAAAACTTCCTTTATCACTTCGATAAGATCGTGTTAATTCACGCGTTTACCTTTACACGCGCGTAAATTTTTCCGAGAGATTTTAAACGATTTTTAAAAGAGCTACCATCCAGAGCTACACAGAGACACAAATGCAAATATCAATGCTACGCGTATCCTGATTATTTTTTGATTTACCTTCTTCGTTAGTCTACGAATGAATTTCCATGAATTTACGAAAGCTTAGAGCAAAGGTTGAGCACCCTCGGTTCCACCACGGTACACGAGTCTCAAACAATGTCTACATTAAGCAGAGTTTCTACAAACAGGACTCTCTGATCGGGAATCCCTAACAGCGGCCAGGAACTCGCATCTTAAATGCAGCTTCGCCGATTCTAATACATATTTCGCTGTTTATAAATTACATGCTTACGAGGTGTGTTCGAATCGGACCAAGCCCGAATGCAGAGCCTTCTGCTCTCAAACCTTCGCTGGTACCAGCTATTAAGATACTCGAGTAATATTAACAGGGAGAACACGCTCGATAACAGGAGAAGGGAGTTTTAAGGCGATACCATGGGGTACCGATTTTAGTGGGTTGAAGGTCGGATAAAACGGCCTCGTCCGAGCGATGAGTAGACCGTGGATTTTTATGCAATTTCATATTTTTGTCAATAGACCTAAACAAACGGAACGTACACAGCGATTTATATTATTCGGTAAAATTACGAAAGAAGTAATGACGAGTATTCCACTTTGAATATTTCATGTACTTTTTCTATAAAATATATGCATCGTCTGGATTTTTGCACTTTCGAGTTCAATATAAATTCGTAAAAATCGCCGATTTTGAGCGATGAGTATCGGAACGTTCGCATCGTGGAGTATCCGAGGGCGAAATATCGATGTATACGGTGTGGAGAGGTCTGATAGATCGAATAGAGACACGCTCGGTTGAATTATGATGGGACTGATTTTATTATTCTCGTAAAGGACGATTCACGCGGTCGTAAATCGTCCCTGGATGCCGCGTAATTGCCGTTGCACGCGAGTTCTCTGATGAGAAGTGAATAAGACGCGTTCCAGGGTGTTTGACGTGAACGGTTCCCAGCGGAAGGTTCGTTTACTCTCGTGTTCGGTGAAGGGTTGCTTGCTAGATGATGCTACTGTGAAGTTAACTCGTAGCCATTTCTGTGACGTTACCGTCGAGGTTGATTAATATTCACTATTTCACACTTCGACTAGATCGCGTAATGCTTCATCGTTATTTCGTGTTATCATCGACGTTCCATTTTCGGATAGACGGACTATTAGAAGTTTTATCGTAAATATCATTTGTGTTAACGCGTATAAAAATGAAAATGTGAGCTTGGTGAAAGCATACGAATGCTTGCTAAATTATACCGTATATGAAATTAATCAATTTAGAGGTATGAAATGAATCGATTTAGAGGTATAAGTTCGCGGTTGCCACGATTTATGTAATGTTATTCTTATGCCAATAAACAAGCGCTGTTGTACATAGTTACAGATCTGTTTTTCTAAGAACGAACAACCATCCCGATATTTAAAGTTAGACATAACATCGTACGGTATATATACACGATAAAAATCTATTATACTAACAATGAAAACTTAAAACATTCGATTTCTTCGTAGAAAAGCGATCGTACTCAAAACACGTCGGTTTATCCAATACGAAAACTCTATCGCAAAATACACTTGCTCGCAACCCAATACTAGCACGTCGTCGGCGGGTACACGTGCTACAATGTATCAACGTTTAGCGACGCGTACGCGGAATTTGAAAGGCGTTCGCCAACCGTGGCCGTGGCTCACGTCTTTGTAACGCTATCAGCGACCGATGCACCATCGCGGCGCAATGAAATCACATGCGATGACCTCATTTCCTGAGTCAATACCATTCAGCCAATGTATTTGGAATCGGTGGGCTTCCTCGAACCGCAGACGCCGCGATTTCGTCGCGAGGAACGTGTCTACAAACGTAAACTTCGTACCGGTTTCAGGCCTGCGTGTCCTTCGTGGTCGTCCACGGGTTTCGTGGAACACACAGGTGCAACTCCGCGAATGTACGCGCACGTACACACGCACACACACAGACGAATAATTCGATTTCATTTGCATCGACGAAATTCTCGATCGATCTTCGGTGGTTGGTTTCTCCCTTCTTTTTTTTCTTCTTTTTTTTTTCTTTTCTCGTTCCGCCTGAATGAACGGTCGGGAGGAAGAAATATGGTGTTGATTGATAATTGCCACGATCGATGAGTAATAAGTCAACGATCCGGTTAGCGAACGCATTGCCTTCGTGTGTGAATCATCCGGTCGTTGCGTCTTCGTGGCGAAAATGCAACCTCCACCGTCTCTTATAGAAAGTTTCGAGTCGCACGATACGATAGGTAAAATGAATCGTAAAGGACGGAGATATCGGAGCGTCATGGATAACCCGATAACCGGCATTGTAGAACGTATTTATGGACTGAGATATCTCACGGCTCTAACGAGACCGAGAATCTGGATCGATTTCTTTCCTTGTTTTTTAGAAAGCACTCTCGCGGAAGCGATAGCTAAGGAACGTAGAAATCGGCGTGCAAAGTCTCCGGCTGACTCGCTTTTTCGACCAGAGGAGAGCAAATATCTTGAAGATTTCCAAGTTATTAATTCGAAGAACGAATCGTTTTTTTTCGTTTTTCGAACTGGTCGACTTTTTTCTTCAAAAGCGTGAAAATTCGTTTCGCGTCGAAATTGAACGAGATACGTTCAAATTCGACAAATTTCTCGCGCTGTTATTCAGCGAAAGTACAAATCGGACCTCCTATCGTTCGTCAGAAATTGCACTGCGTCTCTTGGGAAATATTCGAACGGAGAGAGCAGGATATTCAACGAAATCAAATATTCCCCCGTCCGCCAAAAATATCTGAAAGCCTACTTTTAATAAAACTGCCAATTATTCTTCCAAAGAAAACACTACTATTAATAAATTCGTTGACCAAATAAACGAACGATTAATCATTAATAAATCTTGGAAATCTGCGTCACTTAACCACCGCAATCTTAATGGGAAACAGCAGCGTTCACCATAAATCTTGGCGAAACCCGAAAAAAGAAGAAAGCCTGTCGAAGCTGGAGTTTCGCAAGCAGGCCAGTCGGTTTCGTTGGTACAGGATGGCAAAGCAAATCGTCACAGGGACGCATATGCGATCCACGTGCGAGTCGCCGGCACCGCGGTTTATTAATGCTCGTCTGGTTCATTAATGCAGGTGCAGGAACGTAACGTGTACTCACGCTTCGGAGGTTCGACGGTGTGCACGCCATGTGTGTCGCAGGTATTACAGGCGAACAGGTAAGGGCCCGAAAACATGTGACGGCCAGCCTCCGGGACTCGGTGCAGGATTTGTGTTCGGGCACGTACCACCAAGGACGCGCGGAAGGTGATCGTGCTGCACATGTCGAGAGCCACAAACTCGTTGGAAAAAGTAAAAGAAGGAAGACAAAATAAAAAAGGAGAGAAGGAAATCGAGGAGGTGGATAACGGCGTGGTTATAAGCTATAAGCGGCCTCGCGCGACTACACGTCCACCTTGTTTCGATATCATTCGAGTGGCCGTTTTTATCGCGTCGATCGCGCCGAGGTTATTGCATCGTTTCCCAGAGTTTTAATTGAGCCGAGGATTCTAGATAAATCGCGCGTTATGCTTTTTGGTAGCGTATTTAAGATTACGTGGATCATTGGCAGTCTGCAATTTGCCAACTCAAAGAAGATCAAAGAAACAAGATATCATCGATGTTATTTGATTTATAATACGTCTCTCGTGTATTTGTATTTGGTCAGTGTGCTTCTTCTTATCTGCATATTCTTTCTCTACCCTATATCTCGTGCATTGTGTATATGGATCTCTCACCTGTCACATATTTAGATAAAATTCGATACCACAGATATCGTTTCGCGATTAAACATTTTAATCGAACTCTTCGATTTCGTTTTACCATACTAGCAGTGATATCCAGTGACGCTACCTGCGGCACTACTGATTCAATACTATCCGACAGGATAGAGCGTCGAGATAGCCCGTTGCGTTTTGGCTTCGATCGTTAATTTTCTCTCACAACGGAATTAATGTACACGGATCAAGGTGTATGAGATACCTAGTAGACGTAACGTGTGCCTAGAAAGTGTGCCGCCTTCTTGCTTTAATTCTCGCAACGTCGATTGTTCGAATTCGGCAAGGGGCTTCTCTATTATTAACTCCCGCCGAATAATCGTACGTTGAGGTCAAAAATTCTCCTGACGAAATAACAATACGAAGTTACGGAGATTTCCAAAAATCTACAAATTTCTTACTTGTCCTCTCTGACACGTGCGTCGCGAAAGATGCCAATTGGAAACATTACGTTATTGCGAACAACTAATATGATCGGGGCGCAGCGAACGTGTTAAATATGTAAATGAAAAGGAAAAAGAAAAAGAAAAGACAGAGAAAAAAGGTCCAAGTATTCGAAACTGGTTCTTAATCAAGTTATCCGAAGCTATCTGCCATCATGGGTCTCACGCTAAAAGACGTGTTATAAAAACGATACGCGGACACGCATACAATATTATGTACTATTAAGACAGAGTGGTCTCTAGTTATAAGTTCACGGCTATAAATCGAGCGTTTGCGATCGAGAGGTTCGCGTTCGAGTCGAGGAGACTCGCCGCTCGAATCGGCGATAATTAACGTGGACTGTAGGCGTGGCCCCCGGGGGCTCACTGCATCTCCAAGACGATTCGTCTTCGTCCCACGGTGCGTGTATTCGCACGTCTCACGTTCGCTCATCATCAATTTATGCAGAACAATTCAACGACAACGGTGCATTACGGGGCCAACAGCGTAGGTTCAAAGACCTCCGCGCGCGCGACCGGCTACACCTCGATCGCGACCGCGTCCTCCACGCAGCGCAACCTCCTCTTCCTGTTTCGAGTCGCGCGAGCTCGTCTTTTGGCTGGCAATTAGCATACGATTGACCCTGTACGGTGACCCTGCCGCGACTCGCGGCCGAACGATTGAATTAAAATGCGTTTAAAGCCACCCGACGCGCGCGCGCCTGATTTCGAGGCCTCGACAAGCGGATTCGTTGCTGTCTTTTTGTGAAAGTCGAACCGACTCCCTTTGTCGCGTGCAACGGTCGTGAGTCGTATACGTGGACTTTTTGTGGAAGATATTTTTAAGAGAGAACGAAACAGAAATAAATATGCACGCGGAGAGGGGGTTATCGCGGTAGATTGATCTCTGTAGTCGATGTAATTTTGATCGAGAATTGGATATTGAAATTCGTAGAACGTGGATGACATCGTATCGTTGTTCTTTTACTTTAATTACTAAAAAAAGGAGAGAACGAAACAGAAATAAATATGCACGCGGAGAGGGGGTTATCGCGGTAGATTGATCTCTGTAGTCGATGTAATTTTGATCGAGAATTGGATATTGAAATTCGTAGAACGTGGATGACATCGTATCGTTGTTCTTTTACTTTAATTATTGATCATTGTTAATGGATTCTAACGTTTGTACAAGAATCGAATCGTTATACATATATCGGGAAGATAATATTTACCGCATAAACTGTAGTCGTACTGTACTTACAATTTTTGCTATAGTACAGCGAATGGATGTTCACGCGGATGTTCATGCAAATTCACGTTCTTACGAATAACGCTGAAACGATGGAATCTCAGCAGATACTTGCTTTCTTGTACATTGTGTGCATTCTGCGCATATTAGTATCCTTTCTATAAATGTACAAAGATTAGCAGTCTGATACTGAACATATTCTTAGTTCGCGACTGTGTTTGTGTTTCGCTATCGTGAATTACCACAAAATTTCTTTCCATTGTTCCACTTCCGTGTGTTTCTAATTATTACGCGACTAAGAACTGGCTATGGCGAAACCATCCAAACCATCTGGCTGCCGAAACGTGCAAAACTCATATCAAAAGAGGGCTAAGAAGAAAACGTTCCACCGATCTCGTTAAAGAAATATAATAGACAAACTGTAGTTATCCCAAGTGTTATATAGTGATAAAATGTTACAAAAATGTACCGAATGTTCAGCTGGATGAATTAAAAAAAAAAAGAAATTAAAAATAAAAGAGAAAGTAATCAATCGTTCAATGAGCACTCAATATGCAAATTCGGGGTTGTTTAGAATAGAAATCTTCTCCTAAGCTGTTTGTGGGAAAGCCCAGGTTAGGTAGGGTCGGTCCGTTATTACCACCAGACACGTTTGAAGCTGGAATTTCCCGGGTAAGACCAAATGTACTGCGGGATTAACGGACAGTACGGCCACCAGCAAGTGACGATCACGAAACGATTCGAGTAAGGCACTGCTACAGCTACGTTGTAAAAACATTTTGAATACACCACCAGTAAAATTGACCCGTGTTCTGTGTAGAACGTGCCTTGGGGACAGGTTTGCACCTTATGTTTCGATTGTGACTTGTTTGAGTGTTTGTCTGTCAATTGCTTCGGTTCTCGGGCACAACTCGGTTTTCGTTGACCATTCCTGGATTTTTTCACGACCCATTGGAAACCCTAACTGTTCGGTCGAGCCTCGAGAATCCTTGAAATCCGAGCAACAGATCCTTCAAAATTTGCCAATAGGCGTCGATCCTTTCAGTTTTAATGTCCCAACTAATTTCATTGCAGCCTCTAAGGCGTTCTTAACGGTTGTCGAATGAGAAAATTTATTTGATAGTCGGTGTTCGGTAAAGGGAAGTTTATTCTCGTGAATTTGTATATGTTTGCCTGTCGTTTTTCCTTTCGTTTTTCTTTTCATTTGAAGTTCTACTTGGACGTGATCGATCAAACACATTGCTAGTAAAAGAAAATTCCAAAGATCGTGTTTCACAATAAGAAATATGTACTGCACATTTGCGAGCGAGTAAACAGCCAGGCAAAGAGCAACTCCCTTGTTACCATAATCGATTGATGGTGCTATAAAAAGTAGAAATCGCCGAGGGAGCTGGGTGCAGCGTGTTTCAGTTAGCTGGCCGTAGAATGTATTTAGGAAAAGTCACGTAATCTATCCGCGTACCATAGCAATCTGTTTCGTTGTTAATTCGTTGTCCCCATTTTACAATTCAACGCTGATCGAAGTAAAAACTCTTTGTACGAAATGGCTGGTGATATTTTCACAGACAAGAGGACTAATAAGATAATACGATCAAGGTGCAAGGTCCTGCTAATTAACTCGAAGGCAGGTCCCAACCTTACAATCTGCTTGCAACGTGTCTAAGAAACTTCCATTGACCAGTCTCCATCCATGTGCGCAACACTCCTCAACAGCTACTTAGTCGCTATAAATTTTTGCCGTTATGACAATACCTGGCAGACAAACGACGCCTGGAAACAGCCCCAGAGAGGCGGCTTGGGAAAGTTCGGATTGGCAGCCGGCATATGGTGACAGAAAGGCCGAGCTAACCGGTAGCAGGTGAGTTTTGCACGAGGCCACGATGGGAATGTTACGGCTACCTGTCAGCTTACCTTCACCCACGAAACCCCACGATGCTCACTCTGTCCATTGTTCGTCGTCGAACGACCGCCATTATCCGTACAGCTAGGAAGTACCGCGACGAGCTTATCAGTCTGATAATAAATTCTACCTATCGCGAATTCCTATCGAAAGCCCATTATCGGGACGCCTATGGATCGTTTGGTTCGATAGGTTTCTGCGAGGGGTCTGTTCGAGTGATCAGGGTTAGGGCCAGTTAATCGTGGATATACGTTTTTTTGTTATTTTATATTTTCTTCTTCTCTTGTTCGGATCGTTTGTTAAATTTCCGTAACAAAGAATGAAATATTTTTTCGATCATAGAGAGTTTCGCGTTTCTCCGTCGCCTCCTTATTATTTGCCAATTGCTCTTTTAACATTTGTATACAAGATACAAGGCCTTTATCGGAAACACATGCTTGGTAAAAAACTGGTAACGCAGTGTAAACAGTTGTAACGTAATTAACGATAAAAGTGGTTCCGCTAAATATCGAGACCTCTATCCATATAACGGTTAATCGATCGTTTAAATAGCGTTACGATTTTTGTGAAGTGCATATATATTTTCGGATTTGTTTCGCGCTTTGTCAATGTGATTGTAATAATTGCATCGCGTCGTACGTGGTAGAAAATATATTCGGAATAAGCTACGTCGAGTGTTGGTATACTCTCGCGTTACGTTTTTTCATCAAATGATTGCTAAATACGTAAGAGCGTATACCGTTTAGAATTCAGATTGTTACACGCTTGATATTCATCCCCTCCCGTTCAAAGTATATCATTTTACAGTAGATCTTTTATCAAATTCATCGTCCGGAAATCATCATCCGTACACGCCCGTTTCTAATATCAGATTATCCGAAAAACCCGTGTTTACATGGAAGCGACGAAAGTGAGATCGGACCGATAGCGGGGACGACTTTCTCGTATTCCCGCTGCGATTCGACGTCGCAGGTTTTCCGTAAAGCGAGCGATGGTTTCGCCTCGCAGTACGAGCTCTCTTTCCTTGAAATCCAGGACGTACATCGATCTCGCGCGTCCGTTTCACCAAAATCCGTAGCGGGGCTATCCGACGACACGGCCTCGGTGCTCCTTCGCTCCATAAATCTCTCGAGGTGATCGTGGCGCCACGCGGCGTCACAGATCGCGCGACTCGATTCTACGTAAGGTAAACAGGATACATCGGCCTGTGGCATGGCAAAGGAGCATCGCCAGCAAACGGGAGAAATTACACGAGCGATGCCGACGTCTATTCACCGCAAACGAGGGAAGCACCTTCCGGCAAGAAACGCGAAAACAGCCCGCTTCGATCTGCCATCTTTTTACCCGCCGCGATCGCCCGGCGATAAAGTCGAACGGTTTACGGCGATCGAGGTGCCTTGAGAGAAGTTCGACGTTGCTCGGGATGGTTTGATCCTGATGTTGTTCTTTGCACCGGTGTTATTAGCGTTGCGGTCTTTCGAGAAGGTTTTTAGCCTTGTTCGAAGGGCAAGAATACCGTACAGGATTGGAACAGATTTTCTACTGCAAGCGTATTAAAGAGGAAACGTTTGAAGATGTACTCTATCGGCTTTTTGGCTTTGCTTGGCCCAATTGAAGTAGCGAAAATTCCTCGAACGTAAGACACGTAGGAACATACTGTAGTACAGATATTCGGGCAAGAACCTGGCGTGACTGCTTCTTGCTAAAGTGTCTACGTTATTCATAGACTTCTTCCGCGAGTGCGATTAAAACGTCCACCGCGATAAATAACGTAAATACGGACAAATCCCTGAAAGCAATAAGATACACAAAGAACGAAGCGAAATATGCTTACAGACATCGAAACTTTCTTTTTAATAAATATAACCGCAGCTGTAGTTCAAATACAAAAGTTACGAACGTCGAAACACGAGCCTGTTCAGATTACGAATCGACTATCGAATACTATCGAGAGATACCCGATTCCTTCACGAAGCCGTGTCCCGAAAGAATTCGACAGGCTGGGCCGTGTCGTTATCAGCACTTTTACTATTCCTTTCTTCACGACGACCTTCGCGGCGGATTTCGGTCGCGTAGCGGTACCGGACCCGTGACACAAGTAATATCGATCCTCCTCCATTCGCGTCGATCTCTCCGAATTATCCAAGCGTCTTCCTCCGTCTCTGGTTCCCTACATCCGTCCACGAAACGGTTGTGTGCGTATGTGTGCGTAAAGAAACGGCGCCTACGCCTGGCGCCAGCAGCGAAAGAAAGTGCGACCGGGGTCGCGAGGAGATCTCTTTCCTTCGTTCTTTTTCTCTGTCCCTGTCTCGCTCTCTAAGTGATCGCCGTGCTCGTTTTTACGCCGGCTGAGGCCAAGATGCGGGTGAGATTCGGGGCGAGGACGCGAGGTCCCCTCTTGTCTCGTCCCGGAAACGAGAGGCCGCGAAAGGACGACCATATCGTATCCCCGATACGTCGTCCGAGGACACCAACCGCGGACGACGTACCACGCCGATGTAATTTGTCGTCAACTCGCTGCTACGCGCCGATGAAAGATGTTGGAAAGTTCCGCCTCGTGACCCGTACGTAACCGGGAAATTACGACGCCAAGCTGAACGGCAGGGTAGGTGGAGTGAGACACTTTCATAAAGGAGAAGCCTCCGCTACAGGGTGCCCCATAGGTGGATGATGAATCATGATTGGAAAAAGAGGAAGAAGGGATTTTTCGCGTGCATTAAATCAAGCTGTGTTTAGAAAACTGGTGCTGGATGATAAAGAAGCTTTTAGTTAAGAGGAGAATTCTTCCTGCGCAATATCTCAGAATATCTCGATGCTTTTCTATATTTCAAGCTGTCTACCTTACATTGGGAAATTGTTTTGCGTTTGGATCGCGACAAGATTTGTACGATATAATAGTTGAACGATATTCAAGTGTCGTCGCATACGAAAAAACTTGTACGCGAAATAATCGAGTATTACATTGCTAAAAAGAAAAAAAAAAGAAAAAAAGAAAAAAGGAAAAAAAGAAATGAATTAATACGAACCTGAAACCTCACGAGACGATATAAGATGGGAATTAAGAACAGATTAATGGAAACATTTCCTACGTGCGTACGATAATTATTATTTGCTACTTTGTAGTAAGAAAGAAATTATCCGTTGCAAGAAAGTTCTGTCATCCAGTCCTATAATATCCCGTGGCGTTTATCCGAGGGCGTTTTGCGGAAGTCCTCGACAGATTTACACCTCGATAAAACTCATCCGGGGATTTCATATCTCAAGCAACGACATCGCTTGCGAATCGTCTCGTCGTAACTCAGAAAATTCGTCCTCGTTATCCGAGGCCGCGTTTAACTCGTTAAATTTAATTAGCATCGATAGGATCACACGTCAGGGCGCTTCTTAATTATTAATGAACGAGTGCTTAAACTCGTCGCGCATAAATTCGATGAAAAACGTCTATCTCGCGGCGGTTTTCCTGGAAACGATCGACTACTCAGTGCTGCGTGGCTCCCTTTCCTGATTTATAATCCACCGAGAATAAAACGGTCGTTAATAAGAAAGATTTTCGTTTCGGCAACTCGTAAAGTACCATCTTAACGTCCCCTATATCGTGGCTAATATTCGGGACAGGTAACGCGCGTACCTACTCCCCTTTGTACATACAGAAGATGTACTCGGTGAAATAAGCGTGTAAGTTACGATCGTTCGCCTCTCACGCCCGTTCGAGGCTTCTTTTCTGCGGCTGTTGCTCGTCGAAGCTGGATCGTAGCCTCGTAAGCGGAACGAGCGAAGGAGCCTCTGGCTTCGCGTTTCGTGTCCGACGTCCTTTTAATTGAGCGGTTTAACGCGTCGTCGTAAACATTCCACCGGTTCCAGCAGCTGCGTCCATCCAATCGCTCCTCTTTCCGCGTCCTCTGCTCTTTTTAATCTTCCTACTTTTCGTTCGTATATTCCCACATAGGAGGAGTTTCCGTATGATTGCGGAATAATTTAATGCGACGATCGTTTTATCTTTAACGCGGAGTGGAGGAGAGAGAGGCTAATTTTTGGCACAGTAGATACAGAGAGTTGGGTGAGATTAATGCGTGCATTAAAAGTCGAGGAAATTCACTATATTTATAGCAAAATGTATTTAACGTTCAAATCACGCGCTGTGCAAAATATAGGAGACCCAAAGTATCTGATCCATAATCAATCTTACGATCACTCAAGCGATATATAAAGAGCAATACGCAAAATCTATCAACGGCTATTCACTTCGAAGATTGGCAACTTGCGCTCTCAATATTGCACACATATATTTATGATTTGTTATATCGACGGATAGAATGTTTTCCTGAAAATTACAAATTTTCTGCTTAAATACCTTCTACGAAAGTCTTCGTTCGCCAAACACGGAAACAAACCCGCGTCTCCTATGCCTGTTCTTTTCTTTCCGCTCAATATCGTTTCTCTGAAAACGGGAAGAAGCGCGGCCCAAGGCTAAAAACCAGATCCATGAAACCCGAGTGACACACGGTCCCGGCTTCCGCACACTGCGAGCTTCTCCGCGCTGCTACATGTGGCAGGTGCATGGCCCACATATTTGGTATAAAAACTGGTAACCTAAGGTAACCGCAACCTGCCACAGTTCCAAACGGACGCGTCACCTGATAAAACAACCGAGCCAATGCGATATTTCATGCTGATTCGCAGCGGATTACCGCGGCTGTCGCGACTCTTCGAATTGAGAAACTAGCGCGTTCGACGCTTAAGTTTTACGAGCTCCTTTAATGTGATCGAACATGCATGATTCGTTTCCTTTCTAAAATGGCGTTAAATTACACTATGCGTAATTTTGTTTGGATATGGTTCGAAGTTCATCGCGTTAATTTATCTAATCGTGTCAGGAGAATTTATAATGGGCCATTAGAAGGTAGTTCGAAGTGGGAAGCGATTGGACTACTACGGTGACCCCGATTTTTCTTTCTATTGATGTAAATGTTATAATATGCATAGAAAGTGGTGGCACATTATAGATGCTGTGACATGTGTGGGCATTAGCGAAGATACGAAACGAAACACCAGGGATCAAAGTTAATATTTCTAGTTAAAGTTAATTTTCAGATCCTGTACAGTTCTACAAAATGTAAGGACCGTGAAATTTCCATTTTCTACGCGGTGGCTACAGAGAGTATTTCCACATACCCGTATTTCCCAACGATTCGCTTTTTTTTTTTTTATCAAATCCTACATTAAACTTCCACGGTGTAAAATTTTTGTATTCGCACGTATATAAACAAAATTTAATACACGCGAACCTAATCAAGTAGTACGTAACGATAGACACGATGATACGCAAACACTTTTCCCAGCCACTGTATACACCGGTTCGAAGCAAAAAGCTACCAGCGAGAATGAGCAAATTCCTGGTCACGTTTCTTTATACGGTTTCACGCAAAAGATTCTATCGATCTTCCACTTTCTCGATAACCCTGTAACCCACACTTGGACAGGAGACATCCTCCACTTTCCATTAATGCAAATAAAACTCGAGTCATTTTAAACCGGTCAAACGACACCCGTTTCCAACCACGAGGCACCGCGCGTTCGGTCGAGTGACGTCGACTATCCACGCATCCGTTTCCGCCGCGGCGAAAACCACGACGTCACCTGTTCTGGAAGTGGCGCGAACCATCGAGGCGTGACGTGGCCTGTGGGGGCAGCCAGATAAGAAGTATACACGATCACGGGGGTATATAGGCGAAACCCGGTCAGCCCCCGGAAGAAGGGCTGCAAGGAAGTTGCCGGGCGATTCGCAGGTGACAGCACTTAATCGACGCTGAACCGAAGTGACTTGGGGGCCTAGGTGAGTAGGAAGGAAGTGAGGTCACCGGACCTTGGCCCACCTTGATCGTCGAGTTGTAGCAGGTGTAGAGTGGATGCGTGGGGAGTCACCGATATCGCTAATATCCATGCACGTCGACGTCGTATATCGTGCCACAAACCACACTGATTGCTTTGCGTGTTTTGCAATTTCGATAAATCGATGTTTTATATGTTCGTTGGAAAGGACATTCTTATTGGCCTCGAGACGTTGATATTTCTTATTTCTCTACTGTATTTTTTCGAAATACAAGGGGAACGTGGAAGTTTTATCGCAAGACGGAAGCTTCTGGTGAAACTGCGTTCTTGCGGGCCGTTAGATAATTTCGTATTAATCGTAGTAGCGTGGGCAATTGGATATCTGTGTATCCAATTTCGATCCTTTTATTTCGTAGCGAAGGTATTACGAAACTGCTCTGAATTCCCTTTTCCTAGGTATTTACGCTAAAGGTTTAAATATCGAGGCTTCCAAAGTTATTTGTTGAATAACGAAGTACCTTGCAACTTTTCATCAACACGTTCAATGCGAGAATTCGCAGAAAATGTGTTCTACTCGCTTATACTTATAAGATGTCTAGATTACGCAAAATTCTACATTGTTGAAAATGATTAACAGCACGATGCGCGATCGTCACTGAAAGGCTTCCTCTTCCTCGATATATATACTGGTTACAAAAAGTACCGTCACTTGCTCGGACAATGAAACGCTTTTTTATCAGATTCTACACGTCTCATTTTCACAGTATCAAATCGATATGGGGTACTGCCAAGTAACACGAAATTTAATATACTTGGACCTAATTGATCAGCATAAATGCTAAAGCAGATACAACGGTATGTCAATCATTTTTGTCGCCACTGTACATTAACGCCATATCGAACGTGACAACGTTAAACACAAAATATCTCGTTCAACGATCTTCTCACACGCGAAGGACTGCAATTTTCCGACACCATGTTGCGAAATCTGTGCTATCGATCGAAATTTGCCCAATATTTTCACATCAGCGAAACCTTTTGCACGACTGATTCCAGGTTTGCACGGCTAGCGCGAGCGTATCGCAAGGAGGGCATCCTCGAAATTACACGAAGCACGTACCCCGGCCATGGATAGACGGACACCCGTCGTTCGTCGGACAAGAAAGTCCATCGCGACTAGGTGGATCGAAAGACCGCGGCGCCGTGAAAGAAACGATCGCCAGTCATCGAGATGGACTGGCTGCTCGGATGAATCCGTTGTACGCGCGTGTGTACACGTGTGGCCTGTGTGCGGTGTCCGGTAAGAGCGTTGTCGCCGTGCGGGACATTAGCGAGTTTCTTCTGCGACTCCCGGCCCCCGGGGGCAAAGAGGCGTAATGCAGTAACGACATTGATGATATAATCTCCCTTACTCGCCGCGGTTGCTCTCCCGTACACGCTAAGAGGGCCACACGCGCGTGCACCGCGAGCGCGAACGTTGCATAGTGTGTGTGTGGAACGGCTCGCGCGTGCCCTGGCTCACGGATGAGCTACCGGGCCTGGCTGCTGTGTACTCCATTTATCCCTCTATCCCCTTCCAAGGGCCCAAGGGAATCGCTGCATGAAACGAGAAACTCTAATCTTCTCCGCGGTCCCGCCATGAACCGACGGTCTTGATTGTTTTATTCCGCCTTGCTTTTCTTGCCCGCGCCGCTACGTGCCTTCGCTTCATTTCGCTACTGTATGACTAGAGGAAGAATTGGGTTTTTCAAATGGTCCCGGATGGGGTTCTTTGAAATTGCTGTTGGAGTGTGTTTTGTGGAAATTTGGATTTGATTGGCTGTTTTGTTTGTGATACAGGGATTTTTGCAGCGAGTAAATACGTGGAAATACATACGCGCAGCATCAACGTTCTTGTATTCTCTCCAGACGACGATGTATTTCAATATTTGTATCGTTTCTGGACATTATTTGAAAGATTCGATATACAGTACCTACAATGACTAAGTATCTCGCGTAGCAGGTACTCGCATTTGCGAGGAAAGTTTTTTCTTCTTTTACCAGGTTCTATGACATTCGTTTTCGCAGCATCAGATTCTTGTAGCGCCATGAAAATACACCACCGATAAGCACAGCTTTCGATTTAATAACTCTATGATTTCGTTATTCCTGAACCAAAAAAAAGGGACAGACAGAACCATCCTTTAAAATACGTTCGAATACGTCGAACGTCTTGCTTAATCATTTACCCTTAGCTTACCTCGCCTTAGCTCGAGCACCGTCGTTAAAGTGCACGTAAGAATCCCCTCGCGTCACCCATACAGGAAACAGTAAATCTCGGTCGATTCTCTAGACTTTCCACGAAACAGGAAATCGTCGCAGGTCTATTTCGACTTTAAGTGCGTATCAGACGTCTGCTGATCGCCCACCTTTCAGAACTCCCGCCGCAAATCACACGAGATAATAGCGCAATGGTGACCAACGTTATAGGAGGAGGAGTCTTTGTCTTTTATGATTTTATATACGAACGGCAATAATTATTTCGTAATAGCGAGTAATGGCGCGGCTATGGCGAGAATTTATCGCGCGTGCGCGCTGGATCGCTGCCGGAATCCTCGAGATCGTAATCCGCGAGGGTTCGGGCAGGCGACACTCGGACGTTTAACGAATGGTTTTCTCGTTACTCTGCACTCGGGTCCGTATAACTTACGACAGAATAGCTTCATCTACGCCGGTTCAAGCTATGGGACTCGCGGTCAATTTCCATGGGGGACGGGCGTAAAGGGAAGCCGCGGACTTCTTTTCATGCTCGTAGCCACGCGAAATTATCTTTGATGGTAATTTTATTTACGAGCCTGTTCCAACGATTTGCATTCGTCCAGCGTGGCTCTCTCGCGCTCGTACCACCGACCAATTATCGTTTCTCATTCGAGGATTGTCCGTTGTATCGACTTTCCTTGTCGCGGATACTTTTACCAGCTGGATCGTTTCGCGCTATGGATTTGCACCGCGTGGTCGTGTTTAATGGCCTTTCGGCTGGAAAAGTTGCTCGAGACAGTTGCCAGGGATTGTCTGTTTTATTAGAAGTAAGGGACATGGACTGAATACAATTCAACTTTCGTATTACTGACTTGTAGGCAGCGCGAACGTTCTTCGGCTTCAACGCTCCCTTTTTTTTCTTTTTTAATTTTTTATAGGTGCTGGGGATAAACGATGTGGAAATATAAAAGATCGTAGATTCGCGTAAAAGTTCGACGTCTGAGAGATCTGTTAGTCAAACCTTTAATATTTAATTACGAATAATTCGAACAATTCGATATACACATACCGATGAGAGCAGACAGAACATATAAAGTTATCCTGTATATTAAATTATAGACCTTCCTCCAAAACGAAAAGTGACGTTTCGTGAAACAATATTTATCATGTTCCGCCGTATTAAACTCGGAAAGGATACAACGAGTCGCCGTCTCGAAAAATCGTTAATTAAAACGGGTTAATCGTCGGCTAACCGTCGAACGATAAACGTCAGAAATTCGATATTATGGTTGCCGCATAATCGCGCGTGAAACCGGACTTTCTCCGTTGTCGTGGAATTTACGAGGGATCGTTCCGGACAAGCCGAGAAGAATCGTTTTACGAAGCGGTAGGTAACACGGCAATCGGTCTGATAAGAGTGCCACTATCGATCCCTCGGACACGGGTTTCGAGTTCTGTAATTGGAAAAACGCGGTGAAACCGCCCGTAATCGCGGAGCTCCGCTTGCGAAACGGTTCCAGGCAGAAAGAGAAACACCTTCTCGATAAATGCGCATCGAGATCCGTTCACGATGCATTCTCCTGTTACCTCTTGCATGGAACTTTGTAAAATGGAATGTGCACAGGGTACGTTATATACGGAGACTTCGTGGGTGGTCTTGAATTGAAAAGTTATTGAAAATTACGAAAAATCCGCGATTAATTGCCAGTTGACTAATTTCTTTCGTTTTAATCTGTTCAAGATCGAACGTTTGTTCGACTTCGATTGATCCGTTGAAATAAAATAAAAATGAAGCGTAGAATTTCATCTCACGTAGTTAATATCACGGTAGAGAACGATGTTCCGAGGTTCTGACAGAAAATTTCCATTGTGCTTCGAAATATTCAAATACCTACGTGGAGCCGAGGAGAAAGGATTTAAAAAATTGCATTCTTTCCTGTGTCTTTCGATTCGGCGAATCCTTCGAATCTTTACCTCGATGCGACAATCGTTAATGCTCTCGATGCTTCCCTAAAAACTTACGGAAGTTTATAGAAGATGAAGAGCAAATTTCACGTGCGACAATCAGCCACGTATTCGATGGATTCTTTGGAAGGTTAATTTACCAAAATTTATCGATTCACGTGCTGTCATCGTTCGAAAAAGAATACTGGCGATGCGAAAGAAATTTGAAAAGGTTACTAACTTTTATTAATAGAAAGTAATCTACATTTTCATAATTTAACACATACGAATCAAATACGCTATTAAATTTTGAGTACCTATTCGCAAATCAATATAATTGACTAACTCTGACTTAGTAGCAAAGTAACGATTTAAAATCTCATCGATGTAATATATAAATCTTCAATGATCCCTTTAAGAGAAAGATTGGATCGTGAAACGAAAAGAAACGTTCTGGTCGTTTCGTTCTTTCTGCCGAAAGAGACGTTGAAAATAATATTCCCACAACATCGAACTGGCGATCGCTTCACTTGACGCGAATATCCATTCCGTAAATACTGTCGGTAACTACCGTTGCCGCATAGCGTGAACAAGACCGAGGAGCCCGTGAATTATATCGAAGCCCGAATAAGGAGGCCTTTAGAGGCCAGCACGCCGATCCACGGATACCTTCTCTACGCCTTCGAAATAGCTCTATCGAGGAACGATCGAAGGTCGTGCGGGTCGTAACCTCTCACGGAGGACCGGATTGAACCCGGTGGCTACCAAGTGATCGACCACGCCTCATCACTTTGCTCGCTACCGAGGCGAACGAGAGACCAGCACTCCGGTGGTGGAAGAAGCGAGTGCGAGAGCTGGTGCCTGGTTATGATCGTCATTATCATCATCATCATCATCATCATCATCATCATCATCATCATCATCATCATCATCATCATCATTGTGTCTCGAACTCAAGGCGGTCACTCAAGGTCAGTACTCTAGCTCTCATACGATCTACCGATCTTTCTTTCTCGCGTTGCGATTCCTTGTTCCTTTATTTTGCTACAAAGTGCAGATCTTCAGCGATGGATCCTTTTACGTGTGCGCATATCGTTGCAAACGGAGTGGTATCGATGATGGTGTAGGTGTAAAAGGGAAGGTGAATTTAGCAGAGCACGGTGTGCTCGGTGTGCCGGAGCCGGCAGGCACGGTGCAAACTACACAGCATTGGTTGTGGTTTATACTAATCGTTCCGGGTGAGAGTTCGCTAGGGTAATTGTGTTCCACGAAGAACACGTTGAGTCAGTCGATCTTTGTTGGGTCTGAAGGTGTTAAGGGTCATGTTTCGTTCTGGTCGATAAGATTGCAATGGTAGATAAAAGGGGAACAAACATATGAAATCGATTCAATATGCAGTAGGATTTTTCGGTCGTCTTCCCTTAACATTCGTCATTTCGAGAAATAAATCCAAATACAACGAACGATTAAGAAACGATTACAACGAAATGAAAGACGGAGAAGAGTTATTTGTGAAAACGGACGAGTGTTAGAGGATCGCCGTGTGTCGGCGGAAATCGTCGAGTGTTTGGGCCAACGAGAAAGTATCAAAGATCGTCGAATCATCGTTCAGCCACCCACGGGCATGAAAAAGTGTTCGAGGTATGGTCTCGCGACGAGTGCACTCGAAACGAATCCTACCAATCGAAAGCGATACTATTAATCCCATAGGATCGACAAAAGAAAACGAAATCGATCCTGTTTGGAGGCAATATCGAGTGGTGTCATTCGAACGACGGCAGGCGCCCGTTCGATTCTACTGTCGCACACCTTATGGCCTTAAGGTTTGAATAGGTGTCGAGTCACGGCGCACAATGTGCACGCGCCTTAATTAAGCTTATTTAATTACCTTTGCACCGTGACCGTGAAGTTGTTGCCATCTATTTACCGTTGCAACGTCGGAACAACCTTTGTTTCGTAAGCCTTCTCCTCTTTGTCTATCAGCATGGACAGAATATATACATGCGTTTGCATAAGTACGATTCGTTGGCGGATCGCATTCCATTTTAATACAACGGTGACAATGGTCGATTTTTAACAGTTCAAAGGTAGTCGTTTAAAACATACTTTATCAATGAACAGAACTACGTGCGAAACGTTTGAACAAATAAAGATACGTATAGAAACGTTGGAGAAAGTGAGACGAAAACAAGAGAAAGGATTATATACGTAATAGGGTTCCGATTTGGATTATCTTAGGAATAAGAAGACTTCGATTGAAAAAAATGATTTCTCGAGGTAGAATGGCTAAATTCAAAACGCGGGTAAGCTTTACGGCTAATTAAAAGTTAAAGGTTTTCGCGATCGACGGGACGAATCAATTTCGAAAACGTTCGTCTTGCGTCAACGGAAAATCGTGACCGACCCTACCCGCGATATTACCGAACGAAACGACCGCAACGTTTGGAAATTATCCGTCGACTGAAGTAGCTGTTTACGCCCATTTTAAATTACAGGTACAGCGTTGCCTCGATTACGCAGTCGACTAGAAACAACGAAACGGAGATTCGTGATTTTTTTCTAGCCTTTCGAACGACGGATATCGCTAAAGGTTGATCCGGTGTGGCAATATTTTTCTTGACAATCTGATAGAATCAAACCGAATCAAAATCCAAGTTTTAGCAGAATCGTGGTACGATTGTACGGTACGATCATGGGATTGTGATGTAATAAATCGTGAAAGTTTAGAATTGAAATACACGCGGAATGGCAAAGCTATACAATTTTTAAATCGTAAAATAGAATAATAATGCACGAGGTCGTTAGAACCTCGGAATTCTAGAAGCGTAGAATTCTTCATCGTTGACCATATAGCATCGTAAAATTCTAAAACGTAGGTCCGTCTGATCGTAGAGTTTTCGCGAATCCGAGACGCGTCGTTTCGCAACGAAGGGCCGACTACGTCGGGCTGGCTCATACCACTCGCGCACGTCAAACAAGAAACACCACGACCACGGCGAAGACCCGCATACCAGAACCTCCTCCTCGTTCCTGCCAGTCAGATAGTTTTCTGCCTAAAGCAAACAGTGCAACGAACTCCCTTGCCCGTGCAACGAATTAGCAAAATCGAACATCCAAAGGAATCGTACACCACGCGAGCGTCCTGGCTCTCTTTCGAGTCGTGCTTTGCAAATTGCCCGAACCGGTGCTTCCTATTGCATGCCACGAAATATTATCAACAATTTCCAAGTAATCAGCGCGGAAGTCGAACGTAGCCTCGGCACAGGGTCGCTCTCCGTTCGAACGGGCCACGTCGCCGCTCGTACCGAGGCAATCACGAGTCGAAGAGGAGAGAACGAGGAACGAGAATGAAGACGAGGAACGAGAAGAGGAACGAACGAGATGCTTACGTCAGTTTTCTGATCGTGACTGGCTCCACCCTACGTTACCGACCGAGAGAGGCCAGACCGTGCCATTATTACCCTATTATATCTTGCATAACAGTAACAGTGAACGAAGTGAGCTATTACGCTGCTCGTCGTGGGGGTGGATGAAAGAAAAGAGGAGAAAGGAGGCCGTCTAGGCGGCTCAACGGTCGCGAGGGAACAGGAGGGGAAGAAGGAAGAGCCGCCGTGGGTCGATGCGCCTACGGAAGGTGTCGGCGCAAAAATGATCATTCGCGATTCACGCCGCTTCTAATCGATCTGAACTTGCGCCTCGATGCAACTAAGAGAAAATTAGATCGCTAGACTTTATTAGTTCGATGTTCTCCGCTTCCTCGTTGGACGACGTCGATGATTCTTGGTCGGGAGTTTCAGTTTCAATTAAGAGAAGATTACCGAATTCTTCCTGGTCTCGTCGCCTCTTTCACTTTTCATAGCTAATACAGCCAGAATAATTCTGAAATATTCATAGCTAAACTGAAATGATCTAGATTCTATCCAAACACGCGTTACGATGTCACGTGTGTACCATAAAATCTCACCTACGTACGAATCAAACACTTCCTACGTCCAATTAATTAGGATCGTTAGTCGAAGGATCGTCGAATCGACGTGTCATTGGTACAAAACGATGACGAATTAATTAGCCGATGTAAACGACAAAAGAGAATCTGCTGTCAGTTATTAATTGCCCCGTTGGGGAATCCTAACGGTCCTAGGACGCTAGCCTCGTATCTTTTTCATGCTTCACCTGTGGTATTCCTGTCGGGGGTCGTGTATCTCTCGCGTGTCAATGAAACAACGAAACTTACCAGGTCGTCTCAGCGTGTACACGGTCGACCGGATTCGTGGCGTTCCAAATCGAATCAGAGATCTGTTCCCGATCTGTCGTGGGCGACTTTTCGTCGAACCACCTCTCTCTCTCCCTCTCTCTCTCTCTCTCTCTGTTTGTCTGTCTGTCTGTCTGTCCGTCCGTCTCCTTTCTTTCTTCTGTCCTTTGCCCGCTCGCACATGTAGATTCACGTACGTAGATTTGAAGCGGTGTGAGCGTAGATATCAGGGAGACAAGAAGAAGAATTCGAAATCGGTCCTCCCACCTGTCACAAGCCAGACTCGGCCACGATACATCACGGGTATCTACGGATAATCGATTTATATCGACGCTTTGAATTCCTTTTGGAAACGGAGCCTCCATTCCTGTACAGACATCACGCCTCCGAAATGCCGGAAGAGCTCTCAGAAATATCATTATTCCTTTTCTTTTTCTCTTGATCCTCTCTTTCGTCGTCGCTTTGTTGGCTTTCTTTAGATATCAAGAGATTATTATAGATTCTTCTAGATAGCTTTGTCGAAGGCTCGCCAAAATAACGCCTCCACACACGCACAATGAAACCTGTCCTCTATCCGCTCGCCTTCTTTCATTACTCTTCGTGGTCATTACATTGTGAAAAGGAATTTAGCACAAAGGAATGAACGATCCATTTCGAGTAGGATTCTTTCAGAGACGTAAAACATTTTTGTGAATTTCGATCAGAAACTGTTTCTTGCAAACGGTTACCGTGAATTATGTATCTTCTTAAAGCGCTCGAAGCATTGTTATCGAGGCTTTCCAGAGATCGCATCCTGTATCACCCAGACATCCATCGGGATTAAGATCAACGACACCTGACCTGTCGTCGAACACCGGAAGAGGAAGCCGACCCATGGGCCACGAAAAAGAGGAGCCCTTGTCATTCACTCGTGAACACGTGTGCGTGAGCTATTAAAGCGTGAAACACGTGCGACAGTCTCGTAAATCTTCGAATTTTCTGGTGGAAGAATTTTTTTCGATGGACCATCAAATGTTTCTGAAACTAGAAATAAAGTTCAAGTGGGAATGAAAGATTCTCGAAATAATTAAAAAATGTTCATTTCGAACGTGTTTCAATGTTAAATCTATCTAACGCTTCGTGCCAACTGTCGTAGAGACGAACGAAATATTGCGATTACTATTAACAAATCTGTAAGTTTGAAGCTTTAATATTCAAAACGTTTATATAAACTTTTACACGAAAATGTCAAAAAAAAAAAAGACAAAAATGTGGATACAACGCGATTCCGCTATATTCGCGTTGGAATATATTAAGATCAAAATATGTTAGAATGTGTAACGATAATATCAAAATCGTGTATTTAAAAAATAATGAAAGTAACGCGTTTTCAATTGTCTAGAATTACCTTCCCGGTCGTCCGACTATCTCAAACACCATATAAACGTTTCAGCAGTTACATGCTAATTTAAACGAATAAAGTTCCATTTATCTTGCAGGTCTGTCACTGATACATCATCAGTGAAATGTTGCTACACTTGTCCAACAAGATACACGGAAATTTCTCTAAGGTTTTTAATTGAATCGTATCTCGAAACGTTCCTGGAAACACCGATATATTTATGCATCGTACGCCCACCGTTCGCTCGTGGCGGGCGAAAAATGAATAACAGAAAAGGCAGGTAACGTACGATCAACAATATCGAGTATGTAAATCCATCGAGGATCCTCTTCGGGCGAACGATCGCTACTTTCGTTCGAAAAATGCTGGACGACGTTCGTGAATCGGTTGCTCGTGGTCGTGTAGGTGAACCTGAGGCGCGTAGGTAAAGATTGCGCGCGATGAATTCGTAGAATAGAGCGGATGTTGGGCAATTCGAATGGTTGGCAGGTGCCGCTGGGAGGTGGGCGTCGTTTTACGCCAAATTCGATACGAAACCAGCATTCCTGTTTCCTTTCTCACGACGGGAATTCCTTTACCTCTTTCTCGCATTTCTTCATATTTTTCTACCTCCTACATCGTGACAATGGAAAGAGATTTCTATTTTTAACCAGGAATTCTTCCCCAAAATCGTTATTTAGAAGCAGATTTGTCAGGATCCTTTGCATTCTTAAGAAACGAAGATTATTGAAACTTTTCCCGCTTGTGATTTACGGTATTTACTAGAGACATTTCTAGTAGCGTTGGTTCCGCGTGACAGTCGTGAGTAATAGAAGTTTGTAGTAATAATATATCTAGCAACGCCATTAGCGCTATCAGTTGCGATGCAAATTAATGAAAGTTTCAGAGTTTCGAACTTGGAAACGTTAGTAAGAGGCTCTATTAGAAATACGTACAACTATTTTTGCTGCGATTCTCGACTTTTTTCTTTTCTTTTTTATTCCAATCTCGTTCTTGTGATATCTTTTACGAAAAATTATCAGCGCAGAATCGATAGAAACATCGTGTATCTACGTAAACAACGATTCTCTTCGCACCTTCTTCAAACTTAAAGATTATTTGACGAAGGATAACGTTATTAGGGAAAGAATGAGTCGAAGAAAGTAGCAAGGTCAAGATGCCCCACAGAACATTTAAGGCGCCCGCCCAGTTTTCGAATATTTTCGTGTTATTAAAACCACTCTGCCGTCAAAACCGGTGACAGCCGCTGGAACATCGATCGTCCCTTTCCAAATACAGCGAGCACATTCTCCGTCCACATTTGGACTTCTATCGGCAGCCGCATGAACCAGCAAAAAAGTAGGTTCCTACGGGGACGTTGCAGGTCCGAAGATCACGAACCGGCGCATATGGAGAGGCCATGAAGCGGATGAGGGGTCAGAGTACTTCCTACACGCGGTGCCTATGGGGTACACCCATACGCACGCGATTACGTGGGCTTGGACGTGTGGGACATCATAGAACGACCACGAGGCAACGCACCACCTGTTGAATCCCCGGGGAGGATCACAGGGAATGTGAACGATCAACAGAGACAGGTAAAAGGCATAGAGGAAGGAGAGAAATGTTGGAGGAGAAGAAGAGATTCGTTCACGTGTCCCACCTTCGTTTCGTGTCTTTCTCCTCGTTCCGTCTCCTCTTATCCGTGGCTGGTTCTCTCGGTTCCTTTTGCGTTAGTCATCGTTGCCTTTCGCAATACTTATTATCTTCTTAAATGAACCACGGCCAACGCTGGAAGCCGGCGGCTTCGGTAATTGGCCACGATGCGTTCGTGGATAAGCAAAAAAGCACGAATGTAAATCTTGCGCCGTGGCAAAAGTATCCCGCGAGGGCGTGCTGCGACCGGTAATCATTCTAATTAAAGCGAATTATTCTTTGGTCCCATAGGTGGCTGATGTAATGAGACAGAGGAGGATGATCGTTGAAACTTTTTGGAGAAATGCGGCTGAACGCGCTGTTTGTTCGGTGCAAGCGTCGCGCTTTATTTTGAGCAAGGAAGGTAACAGTTTCGCGGGCTCTCTCGTCTTCACCGTAGAAGACTTTCAGTATCTTTCGTTAGCGAAGGTGTGATTTTACTTAAACAGGAATATTATATTAATACGTAAGAAAGGTTCGTTAACCGAGTGTTAATCTTTCCCATCGTTGTGTTAAAATCTCATCGAGATCAATCATTTTCTCATGACGTATCGAGAATGTTAAGTTCCACTACATTTTCTAAAGGAAGAAAATTCTTGTACATACATACATACATACATACACGATACATAAGATCGATCAACATGAATAACGAGCAAGTAAAGTGGATCAAGCAACACGTACGATGGTTAGCACAGACAGAAATTCCATCGAATAAATTTCACGGCCTCCTTCGTTCATCAACACTGGTGGTTTATCGACTCGAGGCGCCTCGAACCTGACCGAACGAAGACATCTCACGTCGGACAGAAAGTTTCCACGATGACTAAACCGTGAGGAAAAAGTTTTCCCATCGTGGCAGGATCCAGCGTGCGGAGGTGGACCCGGCATTTGTCTTATTAGAGGAAATATATTAATGTCAAAACGCATTACGTCGTACGTCTGCATCAACCTGTCGTGTCGAGAGCTGACGCACACATTGAAATACACGTTCGCTGCCCTCGAGCCATTCTCGATATATACACGCATCGATGAATCGTCAGTGTGTGCACGTGGGCACGTAAAGCGTACGATTACGCATCGCGACGGCTCGTCTCCCTTTAACGAGCATTATTCAATAATATTTAAATTTAATGAGTGGCTCGTAAACAACATTAATGAAGCAGGAATCAGCTGGTATTAATTAAAATATAATGAGACGAGTAATTATGGAGAATTGTAAAGCGATGGAAACGTTTTCGTATTATTCTCCGTTCAGCTTGATCGATATCTAAAGTGCTGATCAATCTTGACTCTTCCGACGTGTCGGTGACGTTTCCTTGGGAATCATCGACGTATGGCCTCTCGTTGAATAAATGGCTTGTATAATTTACGAAATCGTTTTCCATCCGGTTGCTATCCATTTCACTGGAGACGAGGAATGATTCATCAAGAGAATGAAGTATGTTTGCTGGAAAATAAGCAGTGTTTGCGGAGGATTAGCCGACCTACGTCGAATCTACCATTAATTCGCTCTACGATAGCGCTAACGGCGTTGCTAAACATATCGTTAACAAAAATATCCTATTCGACGTGCAATTTCGATTACTCGTTACCCATACAAAAATGACGCCACTAAAAATTCCATAATTTTTGTCCAATACTAAAATCGACGATTAACAAAGTGTTACGCTCATATCAAAGAAATCAAAACATATGTATATCCGGGGAAAATTAAGTACAGCTATATACTTAATCAAAAATCATTCGAATCCCCGGCAATGCACCCTTCTAAGTAAATAAATTTCCAAAACATCCTTCACAAAATTACCAACTGTCCATTTCAGCCATGCTGCGACTTATCTCAAACACCTCGCGCTAAACAGAAGCCATCGTCGAAACCGCGAAGTTTTACCCGCAGAAACGGCGAGCCGCGATATCGAGCACGTATATCGTCGAGATGACAGGATATCGCGTTGAAACAATGAAGCCCAGGCTGTCGGAGTAAAATCACGGTTCGGATGGAGGCTGGCCGTGGTAAGAGGGGTACCTGATTCTCTCTCGAAGAGTACCTGCACAATACCTGCACGGCGTGGGCGCACGAACCGCCTGGCCGCGTCTCAACCTGCTGAAACTCGTTCCATGGTGGGGCTTGACGAGTCTCTACGGTACGCCAGCAAATACGTCGGCTTCCGAGGACGACGGGCTTCTCGTGGCTGTCGAGCCTACCGGCTTCGAATCCGCTCCGCGTTCACGGCGAACGCGTAAAAGCGGCGAAAGGCTATACGGAATCGGTGAATCTCGACGCAACCGAGGCATATAAACCAGGATTACGGGGGACACGCGGCGTCATAATTCTCGACTGGCCGACGACGATCGGCCTCTACTCGAGTTTAAAAACCTGCTTGCCTTCCTATTCTCACTTCCACCCTTT
The DNA here is from genome assembly GCA_014737385.1 of Bombus superbus. NCBI lineage: Eukaryota > Metazoa > Arthropoda > Insecta > Hymenoptera > Apidae > Bombus > Bombus superbus. Next base: position 950,330 of record JACXIK010000065.1, on the reverse strand, counting down.
GCTTCCGTTCGATTCTTTCCAGTCTTCGTGCTTTACCATCGCAGAAGATTGATGGAGGATTAGACGTTTGGTCGTGCGAGCATGCATTTTGCAATCTGGCGAGGTACGAGATGGAAAGTATGGTAAAAGTAGGTATAATATAGCTGTGATGGAACTATTAAAGGAGAAGCAGCAGGTCGAAGGTGGACAGTGTCTTTTCTCATCGTCGAAATCTCTAAAAATCTGTCTAAACGATGTTGGATCGGATTTTTAATTTCCAATCACGAACGAAAATTACATTAGGTCTATTAGTTACGTCGTAAGAATTGGAAAAACGTGGCAAGGTTAAATGATTGCCAGATGCGATTAGAAACGATGAAGACGTATCTTTATTCGGCGTCAAAGTAGCATAAACGAAGAAAGGAAGAAAATCTCTATGAGCATACGACGAATTCCCATAAAATTCTCCAGCGACAAGGAGAAACGCTGTAAAAGATCTTTAGCGTTCTGAAGTAATTTACCAAAAATTATCGATATCCCAAACCGTAACCTGCATCGACCTCGCATATCAATTACCGGCACCGTAACAACGAAAATGCCGAACTTAACAATTTCACGACACGTGGGAACGCATCGGCGGCATAGAACACTTAAAATCGGACAATGCGCGTGAATGGGTCCGCGAGGATGGGAAGGATCGTTCGGTATGCTTGCACACAATGCCACTCGAGTGGTAATTTGTCCGAGATGGGTCATTACGAACTTAAGACCCTCGCCTTTCCCCTGACGAGGTCTCGTCCACCGCGGGACACAGGCCTCTCGCGAGAAAGCGAGACCCGTTGACCTCATCGTGAACCGCGGCCGTCAAAACATGCGCGCGCGCGAACCAGCACGAGCCCTCTTCGGATCTGGTAATTTCGGTAAGGAGCCCAAAAAAAAAAAGGAAAAAAAAAGACGCGGGCGTAAAACGCATCGGCCAGGAGAGTGGCACGGTAGACAGATATACGTGGCATGGACCAGCTTCCACGATGGCCAGCCTTCGTTCCATTTCGGTGAAATGGACCCAGAGACTCTGACACACTGACGGACTTCAATGTGTCCAGCCTCGGTGGAGCTGGAATTTTTGGGTAGTTGCAGAAGGTTAATTGATTTGATGGGGGTCGATCCTGCTGTTACATAAGGGTAGTGTTCGTTGAGGGACTTTTATACTTGAAGACTGACGTTTTATACTTACAACGAGACGTTAAAAATTCAGGATTATTCTTAAACGTGAAAAATACGCGCGTATAGGATCTTGTTACTTCGTTATTTTGTTTGCGAAAGCTGTCAATCCTTTCGCAATTGCATTAGAACACTGAGAATTGAAAATTTGCAACACGGAGGAATAACGTGAAGCCGAGGTAAGAAATTTGACGTTGTGGCCTTCGCATTTGAATGGTTTGTTGTTCTTTTCATCGGTGCAATTCGAGGGCTATACAAATGGAAAAATACCGAATGCATTGCAAATTGATTTCTCTTGCGGTCTTCTCGAATTGTAAATTTTCTCCTTGATTATGGAGGAACGCAGTTGCGAACGTATCCTCGCGTGCGTCCCTCATAAGAGGCAATCGTGTGCAAAGCAACGCACGAAGAATCCTTAAAATACTCGTGAGCAAGATTGCGCCAAATGGAAGTTGGACGGTGCTAATTGAGAAATACAGATTCCCGTGAACAACATGAAAAACTCGAGAGAAAAAAAGAAGACAGGAGAGAGAGAGAGAGAGAGAGAGGGTAAACGCAATAAATTCGATCGTCCGGGACAAATTGCCAATAAAATTGGCGTTCGTCGCGATGGACCAACACGCATGTAGCTGATGGCCTTAAGTCACATAATTCCGTTCGTAACTCACCTGTTTTCGCGTGTATCGGCCGAAATGTTACCTTTACTTAACTTACGCCGACCATTATCCCCGTTATTTACAACTCGAATGTTCCTCTGCTTGAAAAATTTTCGACTGTACCATCTCAGTCGATGTACTTCTCACTTGGTCAATTACAGATCGGTCATTATCCGTAACAACAACTTTGTATAGCAGTTTTCGTGCAAAATTCAATCGAGCAATTTGGAATTCGTTCAAGTGCGCTAAAGATTCTCGTTCGAGATTCTGCTTACATTTCAGCGCGCTAGTGGTACGTGTCTCGAACTTTCGAATTATTCGATATTCTGGGCAGAAAGGGCGTACCTGTACAGGATCACATAATATCGCAGAGTATTCGATCGCTTTGGAATACGTTCAAGAAATTGAGAGAAATTCAGAACGAAGACGAAAGGATCTAATCGTTCGAATAATAGCAATGTTAATAATAAAAAATAAAAAAAAAATAAACGAACTAATATCTTCATATATCCCTAAAAAGGTAACAGAGATGTTTGAGGCGAAGAAAATAATTTTTTCACTCCGTATAAGGCGTATCAACGAGTCCCAATTTTAACGATACCCGGAGTACATTACCGACGTCATTATTCCAAGCGATTTATGGTACATTCCACGCTTCTTTAACGAAGAATCAAAGATACTCTCTCGCCGAGTCAGCAGAGAGTATCGAGATGAACGCATTAAAGAGATGTGGGGGAATGCAATGGTCGTATAAGCGTTACGAGAACGGAGAAACGCGGCTGAATCATCGTCGTTCGCTTGCGAAAGCGCGCTTTTCGCGGTTCGTTCTTCCGATAAATGCGCGTGTGTCCTTAATCGGGCGAGGTACGACTGACTGCCTCGGATTTATGTGGATTAGTAGAACCGACCAGTTGTATCCTTCTTACACCTTTCCTTTCCTTTCCTTTCCTTTCCTTTCCTTTCCTTTTTTCCCCGCTCGTTCCAACTTTCCTCCCGCTTTGAAGAACGTTACGACGTATGTCGTCGCGTATCGAATCCTCTTGAAACATTACGAAAGTTATAAGCTGAAATTGACAATTTCGCGTCAGCTTCTCGTTGTCTGGCCGCGGTTTCCGACGCCCACGCATGGAGCGGAGTTTACAGGTGCGGCTGGCAACCTGTATCTTCGTTCGAACGCGTGGATGCGCGCGCGTGTCGTACGCACACGCGTTCCGAAGCGTGCGACGCGTGATATACTCGGCCCTTGTCCGCCTCGTTACGCTCCGGGAGAGGCTGGACAGCTCGTTTCGGCCGCATCATCCGAAATTCCTTCGTGTTTTCTTTTCCCTCCCCCTTTTTTCGAGGGAGTTCCTCTTACGACGCCGTAAAACCATTGTGCTCCGGTGGAAACCGAATTTTTTTTACCAAGAATTCTGGAAATTTTTCGGAGCTCTCCTCTTCGGATCACCGAACGAAGTCGTTTCTCTTGGAATGTCTCGTTCTTTTCGCAAGACTGAAAATTCCCAGAGAATGTTGCATACCTCTTTAACCTTGTTTCAGATATCTTGTGGGGATAGAAGAGTATCAGATGTTCCTTTAAGAACAAATTGAGACTTTTATCACGAAAAATAAAATGTTCCATCGATGGTGAAAAACTCGATTGTGCCAGGTATTCAATTAAGTGGCTTTTTGCCGAGGTTCGTCGATACATAATATCCGCTTTCCGGTCGATGCAGCGAAGAAATCAGACAGATATGACGAGTAGATTCAGCATCGTGGTAAAAATAACGCGGTAAAAAGATCTCAAGGTAATGGAAAGGAAGAAATTCTTTGGAGCGTAGAATAGCATAGATAGAGCTTCACCGGCTAGCTACGACTAATCGCAGATCGACTACAAACGCAACGAAACTTTCTTCGATTGAACTATACGTGCATAACATACTCCATCGTAAAAATGATTATTATTATTACACATTATTTACCTTGCATCCAACCGCCTCCTTAAAACCCGTCAGAGATCATGTGTCAGCTCCTACAGGATAAAAATCATCGTTATCGAAATATATCATCGTCTTAAGTGACTTAAAATTCGTTGCATCTTATCGTCGTGTTTAGTCTAATTATATAAACTATTTCATAATGAATTACATATAGCCGTAGCGTATCCCACGTTCTTTCCATCAAATCCAATGAACCTTGCACGAGAATAGAATCCATAATTACCGAAAGCATTATGTTTTTTTGTAAACCATCATCCATCATCTACGAGTTATACAAAGTGCAGGCGACTCAAAACTCATTGCGTTTATCGTAATCGTATAATTTATTTGACGATAAAGCAAGTACGTAAGTACATAAAATCCCGATGTACCGTATTCTCTCTGTATAAAATCCGACAAAATCGATCGATTCGTCGGTCGGCAAATTTAACAGGCATTTTACGAACCGAATTTTTCCCGCTTAATCCCTTCGAAGAAAACCGTATAAACACGTGAGACGGTGTGAAGTATGTGAACGATGTCTAACGTGATTAAGTGACTACCAGTCGTAAAGCCACGGCGAGATAATCCGTGTAAACGCATAAATTGCTGGATATTTAAGATAGCAGCGGCGTTATTCGGATAGGTCTGGTGATGGCCGTGCGTAAGTTACTGCCGGGCCACCTAGGCGGATCACGAGCCACGCCTCGGCCCACCAAAACGATCCTTTATGGTCGGAAAGCCGGGCACAAAACGCGCGTTTTATAGGGACGCGATGGCGTTCGAACGACAAGGCGACGCGTGCGAGCTATCACACGCGACCAGGCCCCTTTGGATTAAAAGGGAAATCGACGTTCTATTTCCTGCTGCCATGGCCGGACAGCCTCTTTATGGGGACACGAAGGTGGTCCAGGATCGTTCGTTTCACCGGCCAAGGCTGTTTATCTTACGGGGAACCATTCGTTCGTAACCGGGCCCGTACTGTTTCTATGCGTTCATTGTTTCTATGGTTCTCGTGGGGGGAGGGAGGGGGCGACCGTGAAATACGCTTGATCGTCGTGATCGTCGATCGTTCTTCGAGATCTTATGTTCTCGGGTATTGTTGGATTTCAAGTACCAACAATTTTTTAATGGCTTGCCTCGCGGTAAATGTGACGCGTGATGGATTTAAGTGGCAGCAGTTTACGAATAAATACGGCTTTCTTATATTATTCTATCGTTTGTTTTCATCTTTCACATTCTTCCGTATTATTCAACTGTTTTATTCCTCGACACGTAGTCGCATTAAACGCTATGGATTTATGGTCACGACTTTTAGGTAACTCGATGATATCGTCATTCTTCGTTCCATTTTCATACTTCCTTACAGCACGTGACATAAATTTAAGCGGTATGAATGCATTAGGCCTAAACGAACATCGATCCTGTCGTTTATTTCATCCTTCGAATCTTTATCCAAACTGATCGTTGCCCGATTACATCCATCAATACGTTTAATCATCCACCATGCCACCGATCGGCCGACAATTCACTTTCGAATCAGCTACCCTGGAACTGGATACGAGAGAAGGAAGAAGATTCGTCCTGTTAGAAACGAACAATATCTTCGTTACGAGGGGACATCATTATTTGATACAGCATCGAGGCGATCTCACGGTGCATTCTCGAGGAAGGAGAAAAGGTTCGAAGGCGTCGTGAAGGTTTCTCCAATCGTGTACGGAGATTGAATTCACCGTGTTCTCCGGGTTAGTTAGAGCGAAGGGATGGGTGAGCAAAGGAGAGAAAGGGGGGACCGCGTAGAGACAGTAATTTGCATGACAACGAAATTCTGGTTCGTAACCCGCTTCTGACCCTCCTTATCGCGATCTCCCCCGATTCTTCCATATTTAAAGGAGCTGCGGTCAGTGACCTGCAGATCCTTCCTCCTCGGCGTGAGCTCGCATACATGCCGGAGGTGGCAGCGAAACGACACGTAGGGCACAGGTGCTACGCTCGATCGTATCGAGACCACTGATCATTGTATCGAGACGAGACTGCCGAACCGAATTTCCATAAAACGGCCGCGGGAGATATACGGTATTGTCCTCCATTGGTCGCCGTACCATCCCTCAACCCTGCCTTCGAATCAAGATCGAGTTTCATTCGTGTGTAGGTAAATTCGTATCGACCGTGTAAATAATGGTTTCGAACGGATACGACAGTATGGGAAACTGGATAGTGACACGTAGACCCGTTAGCCGCACGGTCCTTCTGTGGTGACTAAACAGAGGAGGATTATGGGGGTCGATGTGTTTGGATGTTTGAATTCTCGGTGAAAGAAATTTTGCTCGAATTGGAGAATCAACTTTATGAAAGATTAAGAAATCTCGCAGCAAAATTATAAAAATTACAACATCGTACAGGATCGAGTCTTGGATTTTTAAACGACAACCATAATTTACAGCTACGATTCTAAAATTGTTACCAGCTACTAGCGGAGCGTTTAAACCTTTCAATTATCGAACAGAGGTACTTGAGAAAATCGGTGACCACCTGTTTCACGATTTCTCGCGTGATTTCATATCTCTGGAGGGGTAAAATCGCGTCTCCAACGTGGATAACTCGCGTTGTACCCTTTTCAGAAAGAAATCTCATCGATTCCGAAGCTAAATTTAGCGCGGCGCAAACCGGACGTCTTCCTGGCGTCTTGAAAAACATTCCTCGTTGACAAGCATAGATGACGGGGATGCAATATCGTGCTTCATCATCGTCATACCGGCATTCTTCGTTCTAACGAAAGCAAAGTGGGCAGCAGTCGTTTCTCTTAGCCACAATTCTCGGCTAGGTGATGTAGTGCGGCTGAGTGATTTCACAAAGGCCCGGAGAGTTAGAGTCCCGACTCGTTATGCCTAAATAATTTTTTTCGTCGTTTATACCCGTGGAACACGCTCTCTGCCCCGTTCCCTGGCCATGGAACCGAGGAGGAGAGATTTAAGGGAAACGGCGAGGAAAGAAGAGAAAGAAAGAAGAAGAGAGCTCGAACAGGCGCAACCTGTCCCATGCATCTTGTGGGCAGGGGTGCTTCCGTCAGCATCTACGGATTCATTAGAGAACAATAGGATGATGAGTGCAGTCCGTGAGTTGTAACAGACTCGAGACGTTGCATCGTGGATAAGGAGGCTGCGAAGGGGACAAAGAGCAAGAAGGAGAAAAAGAAAGAGCCAAGAGGGCGGGGGGGGGGGCGCACAAAGGCTCGCGTATGGTAAGGAGTAGCTCGTATAGATTTTCTTATATGGATTTTCTTTGCCGGGCATACGCTGGAATGTTCAATTCGGAACGATGCCCCTACGTTGCCATAACAGGATCAGCGAGCGTGACGTTGAGGAAGAAAAATGCTAAAGAATGGAAATTTGAGACTCGAAGCTGTCTTGCATAGTTTGGAACTAATTAATATTTGCGATAGAAGGTAGAATTAGAATACTTGAGAAGAGGTATTGTTAGCCGCGTCCTTTTCTGCGACAGTTTGTGAATTTTAACTCTTTTTTCGTGGAAACTATTTCAGCATTTTCCATAGATATACACGCGCGCATGTAGCTTTCTTCTCCTTTCGTTGGCTCGGTGTCCTCGTCCTCTTTTTTTCTTACAGCCACGACAAAGTGCATACAGTGGGGGAAAAGGTACGCAGGGGAGTATGTAGATTCAGGACAATGCGGTCCTATTAACGAGATCAAACGATACACGGGGACGACCGCCGTGGTCCGGTACTGTACTCCCGCCAACCACAGGGATGCATCCTCGCTCTGTTCTTCTTTCTTCGTGCAATTTGCATGCATGTACTCCCTCTTAAACAATACCCCGAGAACTATCGAAATCCGTCTGTATGTTCGAACCAACTTTCATATTTTATTTACTGTGTAAAAATCATCCATTATAGTTCATTCGTCGTGCACGGTTATTTAACTCATTTTTTCTGAAAATATCGTTCCATTTCTTAAAACAGTGTTTATAATAATATCGAATGATAGATATTAAAGTGTAGAAATATCTACGCATCTTTTATTAAAAATCGTCTCCTTTACTTTTTCTTCTGTTCAACGTTCACGTACCAAGAACGCGTTGAATAAAACCAACGACGAGAAAGTTGATTTTCTTTCAGCGTGTAAGCACATGCGCGCATCGTAAACGAAGATGCATCAGAAATGTTATGTTAATATTAAGCGGAACTGCGTGCAGGACCGTAGGTGCTTTCCAGGAATCTCTCGCTAGTCCTGCGGCCCTGACGATGATAAGGCTACAGCACGACGGTGGCGGCGTTACCGGGCACCAAGGATTTACAGAGGCGACAGACCGATATACCACATCCCTATCCCCATGGGTTTCTCGTTCGCTTTACCTCGGTTCGCTCTACTTTGCCTCGCCTTCGCTTTTTTCCACCGCAGAAGATCCCTTGCTTCTGTTACGGTGGCCGTCCCGTATGTAGCACGGGTATGTAAATGCACTTCGGTAAACTGGCTATTCATCCTCGTCGATATATAATTTATCCACATAATTCGCGTTTTAGCACGGTAAACGTAACCGTCGTCGAGAATTTTTCATCCGCAGTTTTTTGAGAAATTGATTTCGACTCGATCTATCGACGTTTCAGAAACTCGTCTTGCTTTTCTTGCCACTTGCTAACAGCACACTTTATTCGTTTCCCTCGAACGTTAGAACAAATATTGTAATTTCTTAAGCGGGGACCTTCGATTTTGACGACGTTTTTAAAATGTTTCTTTTAACCAGAGCACCTGGAACTAATTTACATCGAATTGGCAAACGTCTACGGCGTTTTCTACAGTTGCATTCCATTCGAGATCGCTTTACAAATCCTAAACGCATTTGTTCGATACTGATCGTACTCCATTTTCTTCCTTACCGTCATCCGTTCTACAATTTTCTCTATTTTCTTCTCAGTATCTGCCAATTTCGAAACCATCTCGCTATTCACAAGAAGATTTTACATTTCTTCCTCGATTTAACCGTCCTTTACGCTTCTTAAAAATATCCTGTCCGCGAAGCACGTTCGAAAAGGTACCAGGTACCGGAATAAACGTGCAGACGTGGATGCTTCGCGATCGAAGAAGTTCGCTGGCAGGCGAAAGCTCGTAACGCGGCTTCTATTCGTTGTGTATCAAGAGCACGACGAGGGTGGACCAGCGGGCATGAATCGTATGCAAAAGAAGAACGATGCACAACGAGAAAAAAAGAAAAAGGAACGAAATAAAAAGGAAAAAAGAGAGGAAAGAGCAAAGAGAAAGAACAAACGACAGTCAGGCAGCCGAGGGCACAAGAGACGAGGGACACGAGCGAACCAGATTGCTTTAATTTGTTGCGCGTCCAGCAAAAATGTTAATGCCCGTCGGCCGCTCGTAATTCAGTCCTGCCGCGGCCTTCTCTCTTTCTTTCCCTCTATCCACGCTCGCTTTTTCTTCTCCCTTCGATTCACGATCTCTCGCTGTTTAGTCTCTTTCACGCGTTACACACGGTGGCTCTTATCTGCGGTTTTATGTTCGGCTTTGCGTTTCAGCCACGCCGATCTTTCGCGCCCAGAATTCACCGAAGGAAGAACGAGAAAGGCCTTTCGACAAGGGGTTGGAGAACAGGTAGAATCGTTCGTGCACTCTGCGTGCAAGCGTCATTAGATGTTAGGTAGGATTTATAAGTTTCTGATAGAGGACAGGAGGTGATATCGAATATACATACTTCTTAATGTGTTCGTGTAACGATGTCCTTTGAAAATACTCAGATATCTTCGTATCTCGACGCTTTGCAGGTTTATAAAGTTATCGGGAGCCGATCGACACCTGCATAGAATTATCATCAAAATCGATCGATAAAGGACGAGATGCAAATATACATTTCGATGCTTGAATGTAACGATACTGTTTTGCAAAACGCAGAAACGTTTTTTGGTATCTCGATATATCTCGTAGATCTATAAACTTATCGGAACTCGATTTCGCGTAGGATTATTATCAGCAGGATCGATGTAATGCTTTCGTTTCTACCGAACATTTCCAAGAAATGTCGGACGAGTTTGTTAGATATCGATACCGCGGATAAGGTAATCATCCGTGATCTTAAGTACGTCGAAAGCAGCGCGTAACGATAATAAACGGAACGGCTAGAAACAACGACGATTTTACGCGGCCCGTGTATTCCTCTTTAAATTACAATTAATCGCGGATGAATTATTCATGAAACGGCGATCCCGCAACGTCTAGTAAATACCTGCCCAATATAACCGATATCGATAATGTAATGCCTAATAATCCGAGACGCTGTCCAAGTGTAAAACCGAATGTCCATAATTTTCTCTTGGTATCCGCGTGCGTGAGAGAGAGAAACCGTATGGAGAGCGGCGAGACGGTGCACGCTCAGACCTCTATTACGGAATTTACTGCGTGGACAGGGCTAAGTATGATAGCCGGTCCCGGTCTAGCCGCGCTATATTCACGACGAACCGCTTGGTGAAGTGCATCGAAACGATTCAGATAAAACAGCGTACAACACAGCGAGATGGAAACTAAGCAGCTTGCGTAATCGCGCTAAACCAGCTTACGTGCCACGTCGTGTCGCGCGTATTAAAGACTTTCGCCGTCCCTGCTCCCCTCCAATGCTTGTGAAGGATCGTGGCTTTTTCGTGGACGATGCACTTCCGATAGATCCTGCAGAGACGGCTGCTGCACTTGTCGCGTCCACTTTCCCGGCCGTTTTCACACGAACGAAACTGTGGGAACCGCTCTCGCTGGCTGCACCCAGTGCACAGTCTATGTCGGCCACTTGGAAACGACACCCCACAAAAAACCGACCCCCTTCCGCAAACACTCTTCGGCGCACGGACGACGCGGCCAGCGGCGCCTGTGTGCGCCAAGGTGGCCCGTTATAAGCATATGGGAGAGTATCGATAAGTCGTGAATTCGCCGCGGCTATCGTTTCTCTCTTGTTAACAGGCGAGAACGAGATCCCGGTTGGCCGATCGCGGTCAAATCGCGACTTTGATTATTCCCTTCGAATTTCGGAGGGAGAGGTATAGATTCACGTTGCTGAAGTTTTTTTTATGATAAGAATAGATAGAGAGCATGGAAGAGTATAGTGACAACGATAGGCCAAAATTTGATGGAAATTGTGACTCGACAAAATGCACGGAAATTATAGGAAATAACGATGGAAACTTGTCTGATTACGATCGAGCGAGGATTTACGATATATATATATATATATATAGAGGTATATGTAGGTGTAATTTATTGTAGATCATCTTTATAGTAGAAAAAGAAAGTAAACGGGGATGTGACATAATACAGGATGAGAAAGGAACCCCGTAATTTGTTAAAAATTGCGATTGAAGAAGATAGGTGGCTCGGTAAAAACCACAGGAAAGATAAATCAAAGTAATGGACTGGAGGATTTCCCACAAAGGGTGAATGAAAAAAGGTGGACGAAAAAGTGTAACCAGACGTCATCGAGGGAAGATCAACTGGCTGGATTTTCCCGCGGTGTTTGTTTAAATATTGTTTTACGAGTCGGGAGCGAGGCACTTCTGAATCCCATTCATAGACTCGGTCAAATATTGTCCAATCCCAATCGTTTCACTGCCTCCATTCACCGGTGAGGTTATTACGTATGTTTTTCCTTGACTTTTTTATTCTTTTAATCTTCCCAGTGCCGCTCCATCGCGCGACATCATCCATCGCGTTTTTTCGTTCGTCGTTTCCGTGTGTTCGATCAACAGAAATTTCTTACTGTTGACAGTGGTGTACCCTTTTAAAAAGGGGCGGACGATGCAGTAGGCAGAGAGAGATCTAGCCAGGGACCAAGTGCGAGATTGCATCTGTCGGTGCGGAAACGGCTGCACCCGCGACTTCCGTTCCTCCGTGACACGTTCCCACCCTCTGCAGAGGTTAATAGACTGTTAGGTTCTTTGACAGGAAACTTCATCGATCGAGCAAGTGTACTTGGAATTACTAATGAATTCCGACGCCGGTATAAACTTTATACCCTAAGGTTCCATAAAGTAACGATTTAAAAATAATCGTACGACTTTGATTATACTGTATAATATGCGATTATAAATAACGGCCGCTACTTTTCAATCAACATGATTATTAATATTTATGCTCCTTGAAAATAAAATACTTTATATTTGTACCGCGTGCAAAATATACGATATTTCGTTCCATTTTTTAAGCGGCTAATTCCCGATTTAAATACAAGTTTCTCGTCTATCCGATACTAATTCTTCGAAACACCACCGTCGTACGCGCGAACAATCGTTCGATACAAATTTTTCACTTGCCCACGATCGCACAAAGACGCCAAAGCACGTCAATGAAGCATTGTAGAAGAGGGAGAATTGAATTTCGTAGCAGGCTAGCAATTAATCACGAGAGCCATTGACAAATGAAGGAGGATTCGCCGATGATCTGCGTACAGCGTTTAAAGACGCTTAAAATCGTGGTCGGACTTGGTTACGTGGTCCATGGGACCAGATGTGCAGAGCAACGAGGGTCGAAGCAAACGTAATCGAAAGACAGGACGTCAAGGCGAGGAGGTCGCGAGGTCGAGTCTCGGCAAAACTCGCGCTTCTCTCACGGCTGGTGGTCCCAATCCATTGATTTCAGCGCGCCGCCGCTCTCGCTAAAACCATCACGGTTCATAGGCACACGATCGCCCGTCACTTTCTAAGATCGACGCGCGTGAACCTGCGCATCGCTTCCCCGGAACGGACGTTTCGTTATCCTTGATATACTTTTAGATATCCGCGTTTCTGTAGAATTTTTCTCGTCGAAACATATTTTAGCCCATGAAGCGTATTCGACCGTTGTCTCATTTTTGTATTTGATCGAATTTCTGTAGGGATCTTTCTTTGATTTTAATGAACGTTGAGGTTGAGATATTCTGTGTTATTCGCCAGTTCCTTTATTTCCCTGTTGGAAAAGAGGCTCGTATTCTGAACGTGATCGCACATGAAAGTGTTTCAAAGAAATTCTTTGGCCCCGAACTTGGAAGTTAAGCGTGTTAAATTTCCAAGTAGGCGAAGCACGGCAAATGACAAAAATTCGGAAATATTAGAAGGATGGTGGAAATACAGAACATCTATTGGAAAACTATCGACGTTCTGTCCGCCTCTGATCAATCTGTACGAAGTCGGTATTCACTCTCGCATGATACTGTCAGCCCAGTCACATAGATGCTATTACAAACAACACTCACTACTATCGCTACAATTGTCGCTGTATTCAAATCCCGTTGAATTTAATTAAAATGACGATCGTGGACCTCTATGCTGACACGGATTATTCTATTTAGACAATTTGGTGAACGCCTCCCATCCTATCTTCGTCCTTTATCGCGATTTCCATAAGTATTTCCGATGCATGACGCATCGGAAAGTATGTTAATTCGTGGCCAAGCCGGAGGGGGCTCAATGACCGCGTTCGATTCCTCTCGCCTCTCGGGATCATACGCGTTGCGTGAAAGACATTTACCCGGTGGAAAGATCGAAATTCATCGGCGCCGATAACGAGCGCCGAACGTTGACAAAGGACCCTATCTGGAATCTGTTCGGAACGCAGCGCATACCGAGCAGCCTGCATAAATGCATTCTCTCTCTCCAATATCGTGGTTCGCGCTTGCACGAGCGCGACTTCTCCAACAGTGTTGTCTCTCCGTCTCTCTTTTTCACGCCGGGCCCAGACCCGCTTCCGTTCCGTTGCCGGACAGAATCTTTCCTCGGCTTTGAGTTGAATAAAACGCGTTTACAGTCGCCTCGTTCAACGTCGCTTATGCTAATTCCCTGCTGTCACGCGTACGCGTCCATCGTAGGAATTTACCCGGATTTATCATAAATTTAAATTCGAGAGAAGCCACGCCATTCCCATGGAAAACGATGCTCCCCTTGGCCGATAAACCGTCCCTGCCAGGAGGTCACCATCGCTAATGATTAATAGTCTATCCTTCTTCTTTTCCCTCCCCCGTCTAAACGCATTCACGAATACGTTTGAACCAATAACGATCGAATCTTCGAGAGTTCGAGGAACAGTGTACTGAATATGATGGCGCATGCATGGAGAACAGAAGTGGTTTCAGTTTGACCGGGCTGTTTCACGCACAGTGAGCCATTGTTATCGGACGGCGGTAAAGCGTTCATTGGCGTCCTCATCCATTGGGGGAGGGGAGGAGGGGCGGGGGAGGGGAACCAGTTCTATCTCTTCCCTTCTGATACAAGCTCGGCCAACTTCGAGAGACAGCACTAAGGAACTTGAAAGACGCATTCTACTCTGGAACGCGACGCACTCGGAATCGTAAATGCGTGTGCTCCACTTGTCATCTCCGCGCGGCAGGTTCATCGTCCAGCGTGCTCTGGAACGCAGGATAGGTGGACGATGTTTCTGCTGGTTCTACCAGGAAAAGGCGTCGTTCGTTATCATACGGTGGAATTTTCACAGTCGTCGCGACGCGGCCACCCGCCGCCCGACTTCTCGATCACGCGTGCCGGAATGTAGCCAACGTTTTCTGGAATTTATTATCGACCTACATGCGAACCGTCGTCGTATCGCGTCGACGTGATTCCTGCGAGTAAAACCGCGCTTCGAAGGATGTAGGATACGGCGTGTAGGGGTCTGATCGGAATTTTATTCTTCCGATCGATGTAATGGGGGGTGTTTTGTTGCGTTCAGTATATAACGTGGTTTCAAGTCTCGTTGAACGTGATCGTGTTCGTTATTTTATGACGTTAATACCGACAGCACTGTTCTTTTCAGTTCAGCTTTCGGTCGAAAGCACAGACGAGGTGTGAGAAGGGAGATATAATACGATAAACGAGATTGATACCGACAGAATCTTCCAACACCGTTTCCAGTTTCAGACAAATTCTAATTTCAAATTAGAGCTTCAGCATGCGTAGTTAGAAAAAAAACTATTCGAATAACATTTTCAAATGTCACCTAAAATATTTCAGATAAATGTTCCTCGCCTGAAAAATCATCGTTCTTCTCGTAAGAATTCCATCTAATGCTTTGAAACAACGTCCTAGCAAACACCCCCGGAATACCAAATTTTCTCGGGTTCGAAGCCACCCATGATGACCCAGAATCCCTTCAGAAACGCCAAGGAATTCCAACAAACACGAGTCGGATCCTTTAGATCCCGGTGATAAGCGGAATGCAGCCGATTTCTCCACCCCGGTTGAACCGGTCCCGGTGCTTGCTACCAGGTATTACCGCGATCGTTGTCGATGAGCGGCCATTACGAAGGCGCATAGATCATCGTTGCCATCGTTGATTCGAGGCCAAGAGGCAAAGGGGGGAAGCATTAAAAGGCAGCGCGCCAGGTTCGGTGACAATCAGGATGAATGGCGAATCGCATGGCGGCCATTCCTCTTCCTTGACCACGGACAGGTATTCCCTTCGGTTGTAAGGTCCTCCGGTTTCGTTTCTGCACGGACCGGCCGCGCGTTGTCCGGACTTTTGTAAATATTTCCAAGGCGGATGATGAACGCCGAATTAAATGAGCATTAATTATCGAGCGGGCGCGCGTCGCGTGGGCGTGATTCATGGGCCGGAAAGAGGCCCCTGGCTCCTACTCCTCTCGCTCTTCTCGCCTCTGTTCGTGTCCTGCTTCGTCGTCCAACATCCGTCTCTATCTAGCTTTCCGAAGATTTTTGTACAAACGACCGCGAGCCGCATAGAGTCGACGATAGAAGGCCAGGCATTCGACGCGAGAGAATTTATCGATCTCGGTACTCGAGGTTGTTGGCAGCGTTACGGCAAGTGTCAATTTTCAACCTTTCGCTAGGTACCGCGGCTGTGAAGCTAACTAGGAAGCGTTACGACAATTTCCTCCCATAGGTGTTCGTTTTGCTTCAACCGGATCAAGCTTGAGCGGCGGCTTGACCAAAGGCTGAAATGAAATATTTTATCCTGCCGCGTTCTTGTCGTTGCAATCGTGCTTCTCTGTATTATCGTCGATACGCGTCAGTTCTCGTTGTAATTCTGCGCTGAAATCTTCTTAAAAACGTTGAAGATCTTCGCGCTCGTTAAGACGAAAGTTAGATCAGCATAATATAGAAATTCGAGAATCGTAGCAGGGTTGAGAATCATTTCCCGGTTTCGAGCGTTCCAAGTCTGTAGATGTGAAAGTAAAGGACAATTCCAACAATAGTTCACGTAGATTTTAATTTTCTTCTGCCCGGTAGGAACAGCGAAACGTGGTCTCTCTCCTTGATGTCTAAGGATATTCAAAGAATCCCAGACGATGAATTCGCGTCTTTTAAAAAGGCATTTTCTAGCGAATCCACAGCCTCGATCCCCTATAACCAGTCGACGAAGACGGAGTTCCCTAGACCGTATTCTAACGCAAATGCGTTGCGACGTCTGACGTCTGGCCGCGTAGCACCGGCGTGATTTTTCGTCGTAGGTCTCTGTTCCTCTCGCTGGCTGGATCGCGGCGATCTCGCAGCCGGTGAGCTGGTTCTCTCCGCTGGATTGTCCCCACGTCAGCACCGTTCTGCCTCCTCGTGGTCTCCGCTAGCCTAACGCGAAGCTACGTCGCTACACGTGACTGCGGCCCATCCCACATCTCAGAGACGAAGTCTTGGCTTACCTAACCAGCGGGGCACCTGAATGATTTGCGTCCTAATCGGCCAGCGAACTCTCCGCGAGTATCGGCAAGCCTTCTGCTCGCCTCCCTTCGAAGCTCGCCCCTTTCGGTCTACTCCCTTCGAACCAGCAAGATTGCGTAACGCGTCAGATCACGTGGGTGAGGAACACGGAGGAAACGTCTGGTCGATGGGAGGAAACGTATAGCTTCGATTCTCGAGACGGAGAAATATTCTGTACATAGTCATTCGCATTTGAACAACGAAAATAACGTTGTTGCACCGATTGCTCTTGCGACAGGTACTTTTGAAAATAGGATTTAGGCCGGGGATGTTAAAATTTGGAAGAGATTTGAAAGGTTGTGTTGCGTTTGGACGTTAGATCCTAGATTCTTTGTAAGTAACGTAAATGGAGCGGCTGAAATACCTAGGAGAGGGAAAATTTGCTCAGTGTTCGCTATCGAGCGTATACAGATCGTCAAGACGAAAAAGTCAATAACGTTAATCTGCGCCACAAAGTAGTACGCGTCCACTTCTTAAATTTTAACAATCCGGTGGTTTTGTTAGATCCGAAAGCTGAGCAAAAGCAAAGCATCGCGAAAGGTAACGAAAAAGTCGTAGACTTTGTTTAGAAAGTTTCCAAGTCGAATCAACTTCAATCTAATAATCACACTGCACCGCGGTGCGTACTTCTCTTCCATCTCAAACGCGCTACATTGACTCGTTTTCTCCAAGCAGTCACCATACGGAGACTCGACGGAGTATGATGTGTACAGGTCCGTTAACGAGAGCATCGTAGTACCGCAACGTGATCAGGGATGCGGCAGGTAAAAATCCCGTGACACGTTTACGTCTGTGCCAATGAGTTGTTCAGCTTGGCTAGACGATCGCCGTGAATATTCAACGAAGATGACACGTGACGCAAGTAGATCAACGCTCGATGATACAGGAAAGTTGCAATTTAATCGTCCCGGTCTCGACTGTTCGACTTCTTCAGCCGACATAAGCGCGTGGAACGATTTCATACGATTCCTCGAAGAGATACCCCGAAGAGATACCCCGAAGAGGATTCTTCTTCCAGTCTCGACACCTTTGCGTTTGTTTTACGCCGTGCACCGCACTCTGACGTAATCCTAAGCACTGGCCGCTCGTTTTGCGTCCAATAGTCGTTGCATTTCCCAGAGTCTGAGTGGCGAGAGCGACTCGCGGGATGTCCAAGCCGCGTTCGGCGTTGTTTTACGGGCCGATGATTGGCCCGATGCGTGACGGTTCTCTGGTGGAAAGGTCGACCGAGGAGTTGTTACTCGTTATGCATCTGGTCCCAATCGCTGATACGTGAAATTGCGAGTGACCTGGCATTCTGCCGCCGCGATCTCCACGGGTGTGGTCCCGGTCTCTAGCTGCGGTATCTTAACGATCTCTCAGCTTTCGGACGATCTCACGAATCCGTGGGATGATCTCTCTTCTATCATCATTTTCTTTCGTCCGTTGCCCAAGGCTGGCTCGTCTTTTAGCAACAGTCGTAATCTCTTGATCCCGTGTTAGTATATTATACAACAGCCTGGCTTCGTTGATAATCTTCGCAGTAATGGCTGCTTTCGTGTATAGATTGCACATCTGACAGATCAACGGTGACCATTGCGGAGATCGTGATTATTTGTAATAGTTATTAGACGTGGACGATTTAATTAGTTATAAGATGAAATGTCTTAATTGTTACAAATAGATGGATGCAAGATGCTTGGACAAGACGATATTGTTAAAGATCTTGATCAATTTGATCAAACAGATTTCACGGTTATCTTTTACGTCATCCTCTTCGTATACAGTCGCGTACTTAGGCAATGAAATTGCTAAATTGTGAAAAAGTGGAGTCGGTCGGTTTGGTTTCTAAAAAGCGCATATACTACTCAGGCGTGAGGTCGTTTCTTCCTTTCTTTGCTTCCTCGCTTGCTTCATTCTGTTCCTTTCATATCCTCCTTCCCTCTTACTTGCTATTAACCAAGTAGTTTCGATAGAAGGTTACCATAGTAGTATTCAATTATATAAGAGAAAGGGTGAAAGGGCATCCAAGCAACCTAAGGATGTCCAACGCCGAGCAAGCAACAAGAGCCGAACCACGTTTCTGCAAACACCTACTTGCAAAAGCTTTCAGGCAGCTGGAGGTGTCGCATTAATCGTGGCTCGTTACGCTCTAGAAATAGAGGCAATTCGGCGAGATAAAGGGCCGCGCTCGGAGCGAGCAGGTGTGCGATCAAAGGCCAAAATCACGCGACTATTGTCGGCTGGTAGCGAAGCAACGATTGACCTTTTTGGCCGCGCCGGTTTTAAAGCAACACCGTGGCTAAGTGGTGTAAATGGTTTGCACCAGCTATCTGGCCAAGCTCGAGCGTCCCTGCTTTACGGTGAAAGGTGGGAATACCATTGTACCTTTTACGTCGCCTCCTGGACGACTCGAAAGCATCAGCGAAGGAAGCTGCGAATTTAAGGCGGCAAGAAAATCACGGAAAAAGAAAGAGAGACTGAACGGATAGCCAAGCGTGGAAATCGCTTCACGAGGAATCGATTCTAGGAGCGGCGCGATCCAGAAAGTCGGAAAGATATGTCTCTCAGCTGCGTTCAGGACGCCGCGTAAGAAACGCACGGCAGAAGCCTAGAACGTTGCGCAAGCTGCGCGCATGCCATCGCGTTATCGTCACGCGACGAAAGAAGTCCATCGACGCGGTAACCGTGTCACGATTCGTTTTATCGTCGGAGATTGCGTGTATCACGGTGCTCGTAAAATATCAATCGCGAGATTTTCTATGAAAAATCTAACAACACAGGAGGCTGTCTTGTCTCGATTCGCCATAATGGAACACAATCACGGGGAAAGGATCGGTTTCTCTGGTTTTGCCGCTTTGATTTTACTCTTCCTCGGTGGATGCTGATTCTAAAGCGAGCAATCTCGACGATACATACCTTCGTGACCGAGCTACTAATCGATATCTCGAAATTGAAGCGTCATCGTCGTTTTCCAGAAACGCTCGCCTCTTCATTATGTCGTCGTCGCGAGACCTTATCTCGAAGGGAAAGAGATAGAGGATTCGTCGCGAAGGGCGAAACTCTTGGTTCGACACGCTGATAAATGGTTTAGGACATGCGATTCCTCGTGATCCCTTTGAGACCGGTGAACACACGATAGATCTTGCCCGCTTTGGAAACGACACACGGTTCAGGCCTGTTGCAACGGAGAACGAGACGACGACTCGGGGGCGAGGGGAATCGACGATGAAACAACGAAAGGGAGACGCAGGAGTGGAGAACGGTTCGGTGCACAGGTGGTTAAGGTTGCCAAGCTGTGGACGTATAAAGGAGGACTGGGATCGCGTGAGTACCGGCCAAGCGGTCGTACACATGTAGACATCAGATACCACGCGTGGCACCGGTCACGACAGGACTCAGCATCTTCGTCGCCGACTACAAGGAGCTGCGGAAAAAATCCCAGACGACCACGGGGCTAACCCCGACTGGACTTCTTCGATAGCGTGCCGTCGTGGAAAATATCCGATTGTTCCGACCTGTTCGAGGGATTCTTCGCAGATAGGAGAATACTTTGCGCATTGGTTCAGCTGTTTCTCGAAGAAAAATGTTCGAGTGTTTCAAGTACCCTTTGATTCCTTTGAAACTACGTTTAATTAGGTGGCGAGAAGATCGTTGTTCGTAGTGTCGTCAGTAGCCTTTGATAAGAAGCTGTGTAATCGTTCTGAATTTTAATCGATTGTTCTTCGATGAATGTTCTTTCTTGAAGCTATATATTTCGATCAGGCGAAGAGAAGGTTCTCAAGAAACACCTTTCTTTTTTTTTTATGTCTTGAGCATATCCTCTGGTTCCCTCTCTGAGTGTAGTTTTCTTTAGGAGAAGGAAGGATGTTCTGTGAGGTTTTATGCGTTCCTCGACATTTGCTGTTTTAATTTCCCGAGTATTCTTCAAGTCCGTTTGTGATCGTAAAGCAGAAAGACTCTTAAAAGGTCCATGGACGTTCCAAGTATTTTTTTAACGCACACATTTGGTTCGGTTTGTCTTTCGAAGACAATTTTAGCGAAGCCAGAATGGACCTTGCGCGCAAAGTGCTCGACGTATAAATACGAAACTTAATTACGATTGGTAAAGTTTCGCATGGTTATGTCGTTAAATTTGGAACATGCTTATAAACTATTCTTTAATGATTCCTTTCGATGCACTTTGAGGTCGGTGTATTTGGTAACAACCTCGGTTCCCTAGCGAACGGACATTCAGTACGTTGGATGTCTCAGGGAGAGATGGTAGATCGTATGTTGCAGCGTATAATGCGCTAGACGATTCGTAAAACCGTTCATGATACCCGTGGCTTTAATGGAAATACCAGTATCTGAATGTACTTGTTTCAGCACTTTGTGGACAGGGTAGATAGCGCGCTTTTCCCCTTCCTTATGTCTTCTCTTCTCTCCGCCAGCTTCGCTAATATTCCTGAGAATCTTGTTGCGTTTCTTATTCATTCATGGTATTAAAGCAGTCACGGGGTAATGTCTCTTAAATTACCAGAGGTACGGCAAATTAAGCCGATCGTTAATCTTCCAGATAATAGCCTGAAATATGTTCATTTCATATTCGCTGTCGCATCATTTCAAGAACTTTCACACGTACCTACTTCGTCAAAAGAAATTAAAGGGACCTTCGATATCCTTGCCATTCGGAACGAATTTTCCTACCAACAATGAACGCAAGAATATACAACAGCACGAACGTTGTACGTTCAGCGTGATTCTTCAAATCAGATACGTAGTCTATTTGTAATTTAATTTGACGTTGCAATAAATTTCAACGATGTGAGAAAGATCACGATAATGCAGCAATCTTTCTTCAGAGAGAAGAGCCCCAAAAGTTTGTCCACTCTGTTCTTCTCCTCTTTAAATCCTTTCGTCGCACATGTCCAAAGCATCGTCTATGAAAATTATCGATGAAATTAAAAAAGTTCCACGAGACCTCCAAAGGAAAGAATAATCATCCCACAGTTCCATCAACGTGCGTAAGGGGTGTCTAGAGAAATATTCGACTTTAATGCGAGCAAGATAATCGTCGGCACGTAATCGTGCATTGTAGCCAGTGGCCATTGATTTCCAAGTGGTCTAACCCCGGCGGCTTAGGGCACGCACGCACGATGAATAATAAGACGATTTTTCAGCAGGTATTATCGCGGGTAAGTCGGGCTTTTAGTGAGTACGCGGCAGAAGAAACGGGGCCCAGTGACCCGGCGTTTTTCGGGGACGATCCATTTGTATCTTCAGCGGACTTGTCCCCGGCAGTGTAAGGACCCCTGCAGTTTCGCCACACTTGTATTTGCATTCGGTGACCAAAGCTCGCGCTGGGACCATCCGTAAATTAACCCGCGCCGTTCCATCGCGTTCCGAATGAGATATCGAGCAGCCGCCCTCCACCGAGCTGCCCTTCGATAAACTATCTCTCGTCCCGGCGTGAAAGGGCGTTCTTGTCATTCTTCCCGGACCGGTTCGCGCCTTCACCGCATCCTTTTTCTTCTTCTAGTCCTTCCGGTAGCTTTTTTTAACGGCAGGTAGGTATTTTTTAAATATTCTCTCTTCAATATTTTAGAAAACGTATGACGATATTGTGCAAGTACGTGCCGTGCTATAGAAGAATATTTTACACGGCGTTGTTTGTTCGATTCGCAGCTCCATGGTGCTATTTGCAGATTAGAGAGCTATTCGATTAAAAATCACGATATCTACATCTGCCTTGATTTTTCTTCTCTTTTTTTTTTTTTAATTTCAATGTCACCTTGTAACCAAAAAATGAATATCTTAATGCAAAGTAAAGGTGGATAGGTCTTGTGAAATCTTATTAGATGTAAGTAAGTTCAAAGACACGGCCGATGAAATTTTGTGAAAATCAAAGGCACTTGAAATTCCAATAGCAGGGAATGTTGCACAAGCTCACGCCTCTTTTTCCCATACAATCAACGGCAACGTCGTTCCAATCCACCACGCGTTTCGAACAGACAACTCGACCAGAAAAAACCGCCTTTTCGAGCAACGGCTGCGACATTAACGAAGCGATTGTTCTCCGGCCATAAAAGGCGATCCGTGGAGAACGTTATCGGCCGCGGGGAATTGGTATATAAACGTGCACGATCGTCACGGGGGTTGGGACAGGAATCTACGGACGTTACTGACACGTCGTTCGAGTTCGACAAGCTTCTCGGAACAGCACTAATTCCCGATGATGGCTGCTGCCGACTGTTCTCCACCCATCGTGACTTCCCGCTGCGACCGGCCCCGTAACTTCTCCTGGCTATCATAACCGAACATTAGGAATTTGAGTGGCGAGAGGAGAGGTCGGCCCGCGAGTCTAACAGGGTTCAATAACCCCAAGCAACATGAACACGGACATATTTCAATCCGTTTCAGACGTCGGTTCGATAAGCGACCAACATCAGTCAGTCAAGAGGTGTCCGGCTAAATGTACCTTCTGGACGTGGCTAGGTGTCTGAAACTGGGCACAGGTGATTCCGAAGCGTTTCAGTGGCTTGTAGTATTTTTAGATCATCGTTCCCCGCAAGAGAGAGAGAGAGAGAATTTTTTTCGTCTGACGAGATGACGATTGGTTCAAATCAAATAGGAAATTGAAACGATGTTTTAATGGCTGTTGGGATCTTTTTTCTTTATATATATATAGAGTTTGACGTTCGAATACTGGCAGGGAAGGAAGATTTTTAAGTTGGATTTATGGTAGAAATTTCGGATAGATGACTTTTATGGACTCGATGAATCTTTCGTATTAGTACCTGCAGAGAGTAAATTTTTGCTTCTCAAGGGGTGTTGACTGATTTATGTCTGTCTGAAGGAAGGGCGCAGGAAATCTTACTTGGAGAACGCTTTTTTACAGATACGTGACGATTAGTATTATCGTAGTATATTTCTGAAATATTCAAAGTTTCTCTTATAACGCTTTGACCTTAATTTTCTATGATTCGGGGTGCTTTCGCAACCGAATCTGGTTTTCGAGGAAAAGTTCCAATCTTAAAATGTTTCTCTAGTAACGTTTTCTATATGTTTATGATCCACAATGTTCGAATTGAGAAACAGTAAATCGGTACGATATCTCGAAGCTATCGCAACGGCAAACTCTTTACGTATCAAGCACGGACACGTATCGAAATATCGAATCATCGATCGATATTAAGCGATTTACTTCTCTCTCTAAAAAAAAAAAAAAAAAAAGGAACACGGTGACCTTTCGTAGAAATTCATGTCAAGTGAGGAGTTGCGCAAGTGTGACAGTTGCCACAAACGGGCCATAAATCGTATCGAATCGTTTCGAATTGCGAGTTGCATCGAGCTTGCTATGCGGGAACGCCGCGAGACACGTGAATGGCACCATAGGCGTGTTAAATATGATCGCACGAAATCAAACCGATCTTTCCCCATGGGCGAGGCGCAGGTTAGACTCAATCAACCATCGAGAGCAAAACGAGGGACATCTATCACGCGGCAATGAATCGTAATGGGCCCGACGACCATGGGGGGCCTTATAGAAGGGATCTTATAAGCGACAGCTATCCGTCATCGTGCCGCCGCCTTCCTTCGAAACTTCCATTGAAACACAGAAAAAAAGAAAGAAATTCGAAAGGGGGTAAGAGGAACACCGAAAGTAATTTTTATTCGTCTTGCACCGTGTCCCGTGCGAGGATAGGAGATACACTACTAGTCGATTGACTCGTTCTTCGCGTGGTTCTGGAATTGCTTCGATCATCGATTCACTGGGCCAAGACGACAGGTACCGTCTTTGATGAATCTTTTGATCGAGACACGCTTTTAGGATAACGAGATCCTGTAACCTATATGTCGTGTGTCATCGACGAATCACAAGAATATTAAAATGCTGCAAGTAATATTTGCATATACATACGTCGAATTACAAAGACCTCGACTAGATTTTTTGCTACTCATACTCACTTTCTGACGCTACTACTAGCTCGATCAAATTATTCGTTCGAAACAGTAGTAAATTATTATTTGAAGAAAAATAATCATCCACCGTGTCAAACTTTCATTAAATTCGTCCAGACGTCATTTACATCCCAACTGGAGTCGCTAGTTTGTAACGTAAAAGACACGTACGTGATCGATTCCGATCCACCTCTCGACGATTGTTCGACTTCAGGTAAATCTGTCTTAGATCCAGACTTCGAACAATGATAAGTAGGATCTCTTACACCAGGTACGCAAATATCATTCGCCTCATCATTGGGTTAATTGAACCGTTTAAAAATTTAGCCAATTTAATTCCATGTGAGTATATCAATATGGCCGTGGATAGAGCGCGCCTGCTACGATTAACCACCAATCTGTCCCACGCATAAAATGGAAAACAGACCTAATTTTCCAATCACGAAGTCAGGTAGAATTAGATAGCGCAGAACCGGGATCGAAATCCATTATAATCGTGTTTCGTGGCGTTTCTGCATTTATCTATCTTGGATGCGATCGACGAGAGTTGCAACGAGATCGAAAAAGAGAGAAAAGAAAATCGGGGGCCTGACCAGTGGAAGAGTAACACGATGTATCCTTCGCCGCGTCTTCGAAGGCATCTGCCGATCGCCGGTCGATAAAGGCCCCCGGAATCGATTCCTCGCTCGGTTTACTTTAATGACGCTCGTATTGGCTCGGTAAGTACGTTATGATTTCTCTAACTAGTATCACGCACACGTCCCGCAAACCTAGCCTCCTGCCGCGATTCAAAAGCTATCCGCATCTCGAGGGCGTCCTTTCTTCCCTCTTTCTTCTCTTCCTTTTCCCTTCCACCTTGCTTGGAATATCGTTCAGTCCGAGAATCGGCCGCAATCTCGAGATCATATTAACGGTAATGGCAACGGAAATCTTTATTCGAACAAGTTGAAATCGGCCGGCGGATGCCAGTAAACGGCGAACACGCGATCCGATGCTATTGAATATTGGTTATTATTAGGTCTAGGTTATCAATCGCTCTAACGACCAACCCGTTTATTAAAACGCGAGTTCGATCGTGACCGCGAAATGTGTAGCAAAATGAACGATGAAATTTTAATTTAGTAAAAGACAGAGGATTTATTTCTTTGCTGTCTGCGAATAGAATTTCGGATTTAATACTGAGCTCTTTGCGTGTCAGCTGCGGCTCGATGACAATGTATATTCGCTAATTTGTGTCTTCCAGAGCTTTCTTTGGCTTGTTTCAAGGCCTTTGTGTGGTTGCAAAATTGTCCATCGAGGCGGAAAGACAGAAGTGACGTACTTTTCCTACGATGTAGACGAAGATGGCTGATGGGATCGCGTGTCCCATTTTCAAGACTATGGCACGAAATGTGATTCTATTACCGTTACACCGTGACTGGAAAAAATATTGGCACGCCATTGTATTTATTGTAACATTTACACCCTATCTCGTTTCAAATATATTAGGTTGTCCAGAAGTCTCTTTCTTTTGCAAACATGTATTTTACAACAACGCGTCTTCATACAAACACGAAACCTAATCTGTCAAACGCTGTGGTCTTTATCTTAATGGGACAACATTGATCATACGTAATTCAATAAAATAATGTAAAACAAAATACGTCGTGCATCTATTATTTCCTTATAAAACGAAAGAAACTTTTGGGGCAAGCTAATATATTAAATTTCGCATCGCTAAGCAGTCCCTTCGTCTAACTATAAAAATTTCACACCGCGAGACCGCCCCATTGAAATATGCGCAAATCTTTTTCCTAAATCAACCGGATTTTCATTCCAACCTCTATCATGACACAAAGCATAGAAGATAGACACGCGATATTTACTCGCTCCTTGCATACCGTTCCAACCGCGCAAACACCTGACACTTGCATAACCAAAATCCTCATCCAAGACTTTCTTCTAACGCAAGGAATCTGCATAGCGCGAAATAGCGAGCAACCCCGTGATCGAAAGCGCGCAAAGGTCCACTCACTGCCGCATTCCATCCAGATCGAGCCTCTAATATAAATAGAGAACGTATACAATACGTGTATACCTACGGCCGGGCAATCATCGTCGGTCTCCGGGCTCGCGTTCGTCGATGGGAGTTAAGCCCGTGTCAAGTCCGTGACTTTACATAGCCGGCGGTGTGTGTTAGAGAGTGGCCCGTGATCTTGAAGCAGCGCATCCGAGAGAGGCCGCGGCGTTATCTGAAATATTGCGGCCGTATCTCGGTTGGCGCGCCGCGCCGTACGCTCGGCATCGCGAGTGACCCTTATCGAGCCATGAGCGCGACCTTTCACCGCCGCTGAAAGAACCGACGTAATAACTCGCGGCGATAATCGGCCGGGAATAAGGAGGAAAAAAAAAAAAAAGAAAAACGCTGGTTGGCTCCGATACCGGCCGTTCGCGCGCCACAATAAATAAGACTTCAACGTGGCACCGAGGAATCCGCGCTGGCTTAACACGTGAGGACGCCCTGGGTGGTAATAGGCTTGCTGTGGGTGCCGATGGTTGTACAACTGCGTCTATCGCTCGGCCTACTTCGTTCATGTATACTTTATCGTGTACATTGTTCGCCACGGAGTTGATAGATTTTAATGTCGTTGCTGTTTCCCGGGTAAAATTTATGCGATCGGGTGAGACTTGCAAGTCTTGGTAAACCGATGATTGAACGACGTTCGAAGTTTCCGCGGATGGATCGCGTGGACGTACAAAGTGGATGAAACTCGTAATTTGTAAGAAGGCACGAATGGACGAAGGTAGAATTGTTTGAATCGATCCAAGCAATTGGCGAATGTGAAAGTTAGCAAATTCGGCGATCGGTGGTATTCGAGCGATTCGTATTTGGAAACTGGCTGCTCGATTCGTCGTTGGTGACAGATTGGAGCGTACGAGTAACGCGATTCTACGATCCGTAAAGATTGAACGAGAAACTAGGGCTGCGTCTATTCGCTTAAAATCTGCATTTTTATATATCTCAATGTTCCCCAAAAACGTAGAATTGATCTCCAACGCCTATACACACCTGTTTCGTTGCCAATGTATACATTGCTCTACCTAAATGAATAAACGAAAATATCATCGATCCTCCACTACCTCTATCTCTTCGTGGAATAATTATACAGAAGAGGAAAATGATGCTTTCGCGATAAGCATTGCCGTTTCAACGTCTTCCCACATTCCTTCAAAGAAATATTATTCCTGAGAGCACCCAGACGCGG
This sequence comes from Bombus superbus, assembly GCA_014737385.1. Lineage (NCBI taxonomy): Eukaryota > Metazoa > Arthropoda > Insecta > Hymenoptera > Apidae > Bombus > Bombus superbus. The sequence continues at coordinate 922,666 of JACXIK010000065.1, read as the reverse complement.
TGCACGCAGCTCACGTCTTCCAAGGTAATTCCTGTATTTACACGGTAACGAGCGAATCTGCCGCGATTCCGTCGACGTTCGCGCGGAATATTTCGATTCGACTCGCGTGGTGAGACGTCGTGAAGGTGGCGGTTCCGTGAACACGGCCGGCGTAAAGGGACGACGAGCCAGGCGTCTGCTCGTATTATGCAAAACGGCGCTGGCCTGCCGACCGCTGCGCCTACATGCGCGAGATCGTTCGATATATCGAAGCGGTAGACCACCATGGGGCAGATCGAGAGTGGCACGGTGCCCCTGTCAATTTATTACGTCGCTTTGTTGCCACTCGCCATCGAATCTATCGTAATAATTCAGCGTTGACGTTTGTTCGATGGTTTAGTGCACCTTGCGCGTTGATCGGTGAAAAATTGCGCCGCCTTTAGATCGATGCCTCGACCACCGATATGAAAGATCTTGAGTTGAATTCATAGTGGCATTGATAATAGATACCAAGTGATAAATTAGAAAATTTCCTTTCTATTAGAAATCCTTAGTTTCCTCTGACACGGACTCGACACGAGCAGCTCAGAAGCCGCAACGATCAACTTCGTAAATTGAAAATTACAGAAAGCTGGTGTTATCGACACTGTCTTTTAAACGTTAGAACTCATCGTTGTTTATATATCATACGCTTGCGATGAATGAATTTATGGAAGCAAATGTTTGTTTCCAAAGAATTGAATATCAATGGTGTATGTAATCGATGCACTTAATGTCGTCTAACGGAATGAAGAAGTTAATAGAAAGGTGCGTCGAGTAATTTGGTTTCTGAAAAGTTTGAGCAGACTGCAATTATTCGATTATATAAAATTGATTGGCACCATATAAAAAACGAAGAAGTCCTTTTTTACCTTTCCAAGCTGATTAAAAATTCCAACAAGTACAGAGTCTATTACGATACCCCGTCGATTTATCATGCAGCTCGTTACGCCTTAGCATCGAATCGATCATAATAACTCAACGTTACCGTTGTCTCAATATCTCTTCTCTTTATTGAAAAGTCCGATCGTTTCGTAGGCAACGCCGACATAGTGATTCAGTGAAGTTCTCGTTTCGACTTCGCGGATACGCAAGCGTAACTCCTCCGGTTTGTCGAATGATATTATTGCAATCGCATCGTTACCTTCGAGAAATGAAATCGCAATTAGCGAGCGAGATTTATAGCGATCGGCACGATAATGCAAATCTGCTAATATATTCGATTCGTTGACGCGAACGTGCGATCGATATTTCGATATCTGCCCGGTTGCTAGGTAATCGAAGAGAAAACCAAGGGCTGATATCGAGCTTTGTGCGCGACGATCGAAAGTACGAGTGTCGAGATTGTTGAAATTATTAGCGTCGTTCCAAGATATGACACGAATTTTGATAAAACTACATCTAAGGATATGGAGTTACGAATTTCAAAATTACCCTCATTTCGAGTCGACCGTTCGAAGTCGCACTCCTTCGCAACTTCATTTTCATTTCAACGAACAGGAAGGTTAAAGCGTCTCAAGAAAATCTTTATGGATCGAGGAGTTCGGTCGGAGCGATAGATCGCACGTATCGGTAACAACGATTCTTTCATATTTTTCTGAAACTTGAGAAATTTTCTAACGATAGGAAAACACGATTAAACGAAAGATACGACGAGCTGATTGTCCGTTCTTAGGAACTAAGACCAAGGAATATACATATCTCCGCTCTAAAACTATACTTCCACGTTATACTGCGCTAGATTTTCGGAAAAGATTTCTCAAGAAATTCACGCCCATCCCGCGGTATAATAATTGACAACGAGGAAAATAATTCTTCAGGAAAATAAAATACCGCTTATCGCGAATGTCACTGTGGAAAATAATAGATCTCACGGATCACTTGGCAACGCACGACGCCCACTAAATTTCACTCAACTGCGAAGTATCGAAAGGCATTCGAGCAAATGGCCAGTCTGTTCGTTTTTCGCGAACGCCTGTCGGCGATACGAAACGCTCCGTTCGATGCGATCTTGGAGTTGGCCAAGCAGCGCCAAGACTTCTCCTCGGTTCACAGATACGATCCGAGGATATCCTCCCGGGGAATAAATATCCCGAACGGTCTTTCGAGGCTGGCCAGTTCCCTCTGTCGAGATTCTCTGTCGACAGACGGACGGACGAGAGATAATTGTCGAGCGCGTCGATCGTGCCAACAGATTGTCTGTCCGAGAGCACACGGATAGAAGGTGCCGATGATTTCTTCGTCCTCGCTTAGGTGACGCAATCGAGGGCAACAGGGACGATGGATGGAACGGACGAGGGTCAGATCGATCGATCGATCTGACCGATACGACGCCCTCGAACGAGGGAATGACGCAATCGAATTTGTATCGGATTGGCACGTTCGCCCTGACTCGGACTTTTAATTACTTGTCGATCGGGTGTCATCGTATTGGCGAAAATTATTCCTGCTTTTTATCGCCTGTCTGTCCACTGACGATTGTTATTGTTACAAACGAGACAGGACCTGTTACGATGGATGAAGAACGAGCGATAGTAGACCGCGAGTAGATTGCATTTTAGCGTAGCGATCCTTGGGATGCCTTAAAGAGTGAAGGTACTCAAGGACTCGTTGGAATCGTCGGTAATTGAATCATTAGTCTCGAAGATGCACAGGTTGTCTGTTTCTGCTTCTATTAATGCTGTAAGAAGCGTAATCTGAATATCGAGGACATTCGTCATAAAGTAATTGGTACACGTTAAGAAGGATGGTTAGAAAAATCGTGGAATCGAAACGTACGCAAAGTAAACTCTCTGCGCGATACAATGGAAGATGTATGTATAGTCGGAGCGTGGTATAAGAAAAGAATACACGGAAGAGAATAAACGTTGGTGAATGCACGAACGCGATACGCATCGCGTGGGTGCGTTCGACTGTGTCGATCTTGGAAGACGTACACGATATGGGACGACTTCGATCCGATCTGTCACTCCCCGATCGCAGCAACGAACAGTCGAAACTATTTTCGCGTTGACTTTCACGTCGCGTTTCACTTCCTAGAAATTGTTCCCGCTTGCGAAACTATTCGTCGTTATTTTGCACTCTCGTATCGAATTCTATCGCGTTACCGCGAATCGAACTCGAAATTCGATTCGGAAGAAACATTCGAATACGTTAGGAAAGCGATAAAAATGAATAAAGAGGAATATATCGTTACACCGACGTTTCTCGTAAATAGACTGCGGATATTTATGCAGAGTCGCGTTCTCACGAGTATAATTTGAAAGAAATGAGATCCAATTAGGAAATTGTTTCACGCGAAAACGCGTAAAAGTCCAATGAGCTACGACTTTTTCACTAGCCTGACAAAAGACTCTCGAGCTCTCGATTCTTCGAAGAAGGCCGAATGCCAAAGGATTTACACTCTGGAAAAAGGAACAATGGTCGATTTACGTTGGCAGTTCTCGCAAATCCCTCGCCGGCCGAAAAAAAGCAAACCACTTTACTACGCTTAATCCGCCGACAAATGTCAAGGAAACGTGTCCGGAGCGGTGTCCGAAGCAGAATTTGCGTAGAAGAAATCTCGTTTCTCATGCGGATGTCAGGAAGCGTGTTTGCTCGCGAGTCCAACGAATATATCGTGTCCCGAGGAGGGAAACGATCTCTGGCCGATATCCACGATCCGTCCGTGCAGCAGTCGGTAGCCATGGGTCCCGTAACTCCCACAAGACCGTATAAGCATCGGGTGTCCCCCCTCTTTTGCAGGCGGTTCTGGACGTGCCCACACGGGGCCACGCTCTAAGAGGATAAATTTCTAAGTGAGCGGCGTGCTGCATCACCATATAGGAGAATAATGTGACATTTTTTCCCACGTGGGGCCACTCTCCCAACGAGGAAGAACGTAACCGGCGGCCATACAGATATTCCGTACATGGCGGCCGTGCCGCCTCTTTAAGACGGTTGCGCGAACGCTCGCCTCTATCCTCGGCGCGAGCCGCGCGGAACCGCGCCGCACCACACCGCTCGTAACTTATCTAGCGTTACGTTTACACGCGCGGCTACCGCAACCCCTGCCAACGGACCTCTACTCTGGATTTGTCGATGTGATAATAGAAAGTGTCGAGAGGCGAGAGAGGTGTGCGCCGAGCCGCGAGAGCTTCCTGTACGCGGATGCGCGATTACGACGGTCATTAGTTGCTGCAGCGAGCTGCTTTTGGACCGTATTCCCTGCCAAAACGGGCCCACACGCGTTGGCTCTTTATGTTCTCCCTGGCTCTGTAACTCGCGCTACACGATAGCTGAGGTGTTCCGAGTGCTCTCGGATGCCCTTTGGCGCTGTTGAGACGATTCGTCGGAGTTTATTGGTAGATTCGTTTGATATTTCACGATATGAAAGTTTCGGATCTTTCCTCCATTAATTATGTTTGTTATTGGTGTTCTGGTTTAGATATTTGGGTGATGGAGCAGTATCGTTTGATAATTGGCTAGGGGGTTGATTTTACGGTAAAACGAACGCGTCGACTAGCTCGGTATTGTGAGATAGGTGGTTGGAAAAATTTAGTGGATAACAGGTAGAGGGAATCGCGGGAGGTGCAAGTTTCCTTGTTGGTAACGATAAGTGCACGTCTTTGTTCGCGCGATATACCGCGAAATTACACGGTTTATCAAAACTTGATCGACCTCCGCCGGCGTTTTTGCGGTTGATGGGGCCCCGTTTCTCTTAATAATTGGACAACACCATTGTTCCCACCTTGGCAAGCATCGGTAGATCGAGAAAAGGTTCTCGATAGCCGCTTATTGTGCCGACACGTGTGCATCGATAAGCAGCGTGATTAACGATCACCGTGATTTCGACGAAGTTCCCCCGGTAACTCGTTTCGTTTCCTTTCTTTTTTTTCTTGCCTCTTCCCCTCTCCTCTCCTCACCTCACTCCACGGTGCCTCTTTCTCTTTTTCATAAAACGATTCCTACCTTCTCCTCTTTACACCCCCGCCACCCCCGTTCTGCGAATCGCGAGAAGAGAGGAACTCACGTTCGAAGAGCGTGTTTCTTGCTGTTCCATCCTCGTATCAATTATCTTGTAAATTCGTCGTGTACACGGAAAGTGGATTTAATAACATTAGCATTTTCCCGTATTATTAAAGCAACGTTGCCTTTTATTCCGCGGTGAGAGGTTCATTAAATCGTAAGCTACACCGCCAGGGTGGGGAATAAAGTCTCATATTTCTTCGGTCTTTTTCACCTTCGCCAGGGCAAAAAGCTCAGCGGTGGGCGTTGAACCGTGCCATTAACTGCAATTTCGCTGATGCGGTCCTTCTTCCGGATCGTTAGCGGAGCCACTTTGGCTGACTTATGTAAACTCCGTGGATGATGCAGATGTGATTTAATGAGAGGAACGAGGGACCACGATCGGCACCATTCTGGACAACGTACGACGTTCTAATACCCTTCCACGTAGCGTACGCGCGTTAACAAGTTCGACTGTAAGAACGCGCTCGAGATAATTATGTAATCGCTACTTTTACGGAACGCACGTGGTATAATGGAGGCACGAGGATAGGCGAATTAATTGAATATTAGGTTTGAGGTTGAGCGCGGGATATATAATTAGCGAGAACCTCGCGCTCTTTTCTCAATGAAATTTTCTCACGCGAATAGAATTTTAAATGCATGACCACACTCCGAAAGGTATTATTACGAAACTACGATTCTGTAATTTCGAAGCTACGGATTATCATCGTCGACCGTTGACGTCGACCAAGGATCGAACATTATAATATTGGAAAAGCGGTCAACTCTCGTTCCTCGAACCGGACGAAAACGAACACGAAGAAGCAGCCGCAAGTGCATTAAATTGTAGGAGTCGCAGAAATGGTTTATCGAAAATCGAAACAGTTCCAGCTCGGGAAAGAGCAACGTGCGGGAAGAAGGGATGATTGACCAGATGGAAATCAGCGGTTCACGCCGCGTATCCTATCGGACCTCCGACGTGGCCGTGGCAAGGATTTTGCCAAGGACTGTATCCTTAACGATATGCGATTGTCGCCCCATTAGATGCACCTCTCACGGCCCGCTATATGGATATCTTCGCTCCTCTCCCCATATAGTCGCGGAGCCCCCATAGCGCTGTTTATCTCTCGACTATGCCTGCATTGCACTCATATAACGAGACGAACCGACCCCGGCTGCCTTTCGAACAATGGTCGTGGTCTGCGGTCCGATCATAACCGCGAGAAGGGAGCCACAACTGAAAAGGGAAAGGGAGGAGGAAACGTTGGACAAGAGAAGAATAAGAAGTGGCGGCGACCAAAGCGTCTTCGACTTCTTCACTTTGCTCTTCCTTCGTCTCTCTGGTTAAATAAGCCGAAGATTGGTTCCGAGTTACGCGTCTGAACCACGATGTTGTCTAAATCGAGTGGAGATTTATCTTTGCATTATTAAACTAGAATTTGATATTGGTGTTGTTAGAATTATGTCGGGCCATGTATCCAAATGCTGAATGAGAATGCTGGCTGAACTGTGCGGAAGATACTGCTATATTATTCGGTGCGTTCGATCGATTCTAACGGTCTGATTTTAGGATTTGGTCGATTTATGATATGAGATCGGTACGCTAGGTACGTTAAATTCGATTCTCTTCTTTTCTATTATGTCAGAGACTTGATCTTTTATTTTATGCGATACATGCTCCTGAATCAGGATGGCGAATAAAATATATATAATGCACAATATCGTTTCATTATTATCGCGGTGTTCTGATATTAGATTTTCAGTTCATTCATGAATTACGCGAACAAGAATCTCCGCATAAGTGCTTACGTTTCATGTACTAACGTACCAATATTGCTCGATTTTATTTTAGCGTACTCGGTCGCGCTTCCACAGTATCAAATAATAGCAAAGAAGAAACCGTACAATTCTTCCCCGATCGTAAACTCAACTTTTAATTACGACGCGCATAATTTTCCCAGATTTACGGACAAATACGCGCCTACCTCGTTTCTCGGCTACGAGACAGCAGCAAGAACAGAGAGCTCGTTCGCGAGTTCCTTATTGAGTCGCAACTGCAACCGGTGCTCAGAAAACCATTAGACCACTCCGACCAATTGAACCACTCTATCCATCTACAGATTTTATCTGGTTAATTTTAATATCTGAACGACTACCTCCCGCGGCAGGGACCATAGTGACCCGAGAGAAATCGTGCTCGTTGGAAACTCGTAAGAACCGGAGATACTAAAGCCTCTGTCGAGTATCGGTGTGGAGGCTCGAGCGGGAAATGAATCGATACGTCATGCAAAAATGGGCCGTTCCCCGTACAGGTAATTGGAGGTAGAAGTAAGTAAGTTATCCCGTGGTTAACTAACAGCGTCGCGATGGTTCTACTGCCTGGCGGCACCTTATCGACCGCTGGGATCGCGCGATAAAGCGATTGGGAATGCGGTTAGGTGATATTGTTGATAGCGAGCCGAACCAGTATAATGTACACCTGAACGTCCACTTAAAGGAGCAGGTCCTGCGACGATCCTCTAATCCCTGCTTAATGATTCGTGGGTCAATAAAGATGCTTGACAGGGGACCGATAAATCGAAACGACTCCCTGGGAAACTTGCAGTGGTACAGACACGCTTCGTTTGTCTTTCGCCAGATCTTTCTTTATGAATCATCCGTACTAGGAAAAAGAAAAGAGTAAAATTTCCTTGTAACGAAACTATGAAAATTCTAAGGTATCGACTAGTAAATTATATCGTGTCGTTTCGACATCAATTTTCTTGCTCCTAGCTCGCTTCCATTTTCGCTCGTCCTCCCTAGGTTTTTAAACATCGAAAATTAAATGTTTCATGGGATTCTTAAATACTAAGAAGAAGAAAAAGAAACAAAATTTTTGCGACAAACTTTGAAAGTCGCTGACAATTGAGCTACGTACGTGTGCTTTCTTGCTTGACTGTTTTCCTGTTTTCTAAAGTTCAAGTCCAAGGTTCAAGCAGCAATATCACACACACTGTCCAGAGGCGACCCAAGAATTTCCATCGGGGCATTTACACGAGTGGCTTCCAGGATACGCGACGACACGCGGGTCCACGGTTTTATTGATAAAGTCATTAGTACCTTCGAACGACAGTCGGTGATCGAGCGTGCACGCTAATTATCCGATGCGTACGAGGTAATTCGAGTCCCCATCGTCGGTCGTGACGTATAATAATCCAGGCACGCACGGTATGCCCGATAAAGCGGAGAGCGTCTACCCGCTCTATTACGCGGCTCTCGGACATAGTTATGCCCAGAATTGCCTTGTTGCTGCCTCGTTGCTGATGCGCTGCCCGATCCTGCCGCAATTACTTGACCGGTCCCCACACACTACGCACGCATATATCCACGATGCAGCGTGAGAACTCGCATCTTTTCTATCCGCGATCGACATCGAATATCCGGTAATAAGCCGCCTGATTTTCTTAAGTAACGAACGAACCGAAGATGCGAGTGTGACACGGTCGTTAAGATCATTGGCCGTGTACTCGCGACCAATGATTTACCGTACTGTCATGGCCAACTATAAAACGGTCATAATGTTTTATCATCCCGGCCAATGCACGGAAACGGCCCGAATGCCTCACGACTCGCTCTACGCCGAGCATAACGAATAATGAAATCTTACTTCTTACTGAAAGTCCTGGCCTGGCGTGTTTTACCGGCCCTCCGCGATTGTATATCGTCGAGCGTTAATTAGCCGACTGGTCAGCCGGCTGAATTCGACGATGTCGCAAGGCGAGTGTCTTCGAGCTGTTTTGCTCAAGTATAAAATTCAGACGCTGACAATGAGCGTCTCGGGACGAAGCACAGATACTACTGAATATTATTTCTGATTCGTATTGGGATTTATAAGCAGAGTGCTGGATCGCGCTGATGATTTAATCTTATAGGCAGGATGAAGCACCTATACCACAGAATATTGTTTTTCATCGGTATCGGGACTTATAAGCAGAGTGCTGGATTACGTTGATGATTTAATCTTCTAATGGTTACTGGTTACATTCGTAATAGACAATAGTTTTGAGAGTTCGCCGTTGGCGATTTATCAGTCTTGAGATAACAAACTTTACATAACACTACGCGTGGTATCTCGTGAAGCGAAGATTCGATAACAGGTGGCACCAACATCCATGAACAGCACGAGTTAATTAAGCACGATTAAGACGAGAAAGACACGAGAAATCAAACGATTAACAATCGCAGCTGTTTTTCCTCGATGGTAATCGCGTGGATCGAAGGTGATCGTGTTTTCCAATCCTCCATACGAGGCATAACCAATTTCTGCCACTAATTACGTACTTATTAGCCGCTGTTGACACAGCGAAACTCGTTATGTACCAGTATCATGACTGTGCTAATATCTTCTCTTATTTAATTTTCACATAGAATCAACGTTGGCTATACGAACGATCTATGCGTCGAGATAATATCATACGGTGGCAACGAATTGATAAAACCTCGACGAATAAACGCATCGAACGTCCGTTCTGCAGGATGATTTGTCTTCGAGCGATGTCGACATTGAAGGATTCGTAACACGAGGTCGACGTTTACCTATGCGCTCGAGCAGATCTCGTACACGATGTTCCCTTCAACGGAACGTCCTTCGAAGCCGAAAATTCCGTAGCACTTGTCCCCGATAGCAGCCGCATTTATATTTGCTGGCTCGTACGAACGTGCCACGCGGTGTGCACCAGCCGACCAAGCTGCAACAACTTTCGCCCTTGGGCGATTCGCGTTGCTCTTATTTAAACAACATACCTAACTCGCTCGCCTCTCTTACTCGCGACTCCCCCGCCCCCCACCATAGCGATCCGGGAGTACCAGGCATCCTTTTTCAGGAGCGTACCAACCCTTCTGCCCGTGGATCTTTTTACCAAGTAAATTACTAAACGATAACGAAGATTTCCTGAAAAAGGATAAATACGATTTCGTAGGTAGATTGTAAAATACAAAATTAGAGGATCCCGTAGGTGGGATGCGATTTGGTAATTTGGAAGGAGTATAGCTAAGCTCAAACTAGCTACGTGTCAGCGAATTTATAAGGGAACCGAAGCTATCGAAATTAATTTGAAAAATAGAGAAAATTAGGAATAGAAGGATTTATGCATTTCGCGTTTCACCGATCCCACGTTTCCACGATTAAAACACAATGCCGATAGAATGTCCTATCGTAAGTGAAACACGGCTCATAGAGTTAAAAATCAGAAATGTCTTGTCAAATGCCGGTAAGTGTCCGAAAAATCGAGATACGCGATTGTCCTATGAAAACAAGGAGAAAATCGAACGTCTCTGAAACAGCCAGTTCGTCGACGATCGATCAAACGAGGTATTCGAAAATCCACGGTGTCCGAGGCAGCGAGTTTCAAGATTCTCGTGGACGGACAGCACGGTCGATCAAAGTCCGCGCGCGACAAACGAGATACGTCATCTGGCGGGCTCCGTGGGGTCTAAACACGTCGCTGGTATCGCGGGCCGTGGTATCCCGGCTGGAAAGAGCCGTAGCCCCGACTTCTTAGCTCGGTCCAGCAGGTACCTCCGTGGCCGTGGCACTGATCGTCCGGCGATACGGGCGTAATTTAAAATCATCGGGGCACGAGACAAAACAGGCAGCCGGGGAACAAGTGTGTGCTTTGCCGCGCGGAATCTTGATTATACATTCCACGGATGACGGCCACGGGGACCCCGTGTTTCGCCTCTTTCTCTCCTCTTTCCGCTTGAAGATGGTCGCGCGCGACCCACCAAGATAATCGATCGTTGCGGATGTCCTTTAAGCTGTCGCCTTTGATCTACGACGCTGGACGTTCGCACCTAAAGTCCCTTCGCGAAACAAATATTCCAAGTTGCATTGGGGGTAGGAAAGGATGATAGGACGAACCAGGAGGAAATAATGTTTTTTTTTTTTTTTGATAAAACGTTGATCTTACCCGTTGTATTTGTTCTTGAGGAATGCGTCGAGTCTTCGGTTTCCACGCTTTCGTACTTTTATTCGTAACAAGAGGATGTATTTGTTTAATTTGTTCGATGTGTTAGATCGAAGATGTGGAAGTTCGTCGAATGTTAGAGCAAGATGGAGTTATTCGAGATTCGGCTATCTGTTCTTGCCGGAGCAGCAAAGTATCTTCTCATCGCTACCGCTGTTACGTTAACAGCGTCGTATTATAGGTACACAAGTTTCTGTGCAAACTCGGAAAGTTTAGTCGACTCGGACAACTCTACCTTGCACTGTGTCTATTAGGAAAACCGGAAGGTCGGTGTCGGTTCTCTGTCAACCGTGAACCTACTGACGACATCTAACATGGCCGATTTAATGGGAACGAAAGATCTAACGAATCTTGTCTAAAAAATTTCCTGAGAGAGATAAAGCAACGTTAACGAAGCGCGGAGAAGAATGTCTCGAGAAGGAATGCGTTTAGCATGATCTTCCTTTACCAAACGTGTAAAATATCCCCTCTTTTCGACACACCGGCTGACCAAAAGGCGTACGTACAAGTAAGTACGCGTACGCGTTCCTCTGCAAAAGATATATTTGCCGAATGAATTCGTACAAGCTGGCGAGCCTTTTAGCAACGTTTTTAGCATTGTTCCTCCTCCGCCTTCAAGATCTTCCTACCACTCCTTTTTTACTCCTTTGTACACGCGATTCTTAAACGCCTTGCGTCTCGTCGTTTATGCACCGCTTGGGATCACGTTCACGCAGCGGTACGACGCTGCGAAGGATCGGATTATACGAGGAATGCGACGTTCCAGGGACGAAGGAGATCTAACCGCTACGTAGCGACGATTAACGACTAGACGTGGCTCGTGGACATCCCTCACCATTCTAATTACCTGCCAGTGTGCGGCTTGGTATTATTCGTATTAGCATGTGCTGATTGCCGTCGGTAAGGAAGTGCAGCGTCGCTACTCTGCCTCGAACCACTCGTGGTCGATTCGAGGGGGAGAAATACGTTTGATTTATCGCCAAGGACAGCTGGTCCGCTTCGCGGGGAAGAGCTGTGCGAGACGCAAAGCGTCTAATTAGGATTCGAATGGGGGATCAAATCGAGCGTGGAGGATTCGTCTGCGAAGAAGAAGGGTGGCTTCAGGTGGATATCTTGCACCGTGCAGAAATCTACACAGTGAAAAAGAATTTGTGTGCACTTCGATTCGTTGATAAATTTTCTACCATAAATAGAGGATAAGCTGATACAGGAGGGAACATTTTGGTGGTAGGAAGGATTTTGACGCAGGATATTTATGTACTTATGCCAAATATAGACTCTGGAAAATGGGGCTATTAAGTCAGAGACACGGTGAGTTCGAAATGCTTAAAAGAATAGAGGCACGTAAAAGGTGTTTCTCGTTTCTGCTTTGAGAACAGCCGCTCTACCGTTAGTTCGATTTATGCACTCGATTCGCGCCAACCGCTCGATTATACGCGACCACTGCAACTGTAACATGGTATCGAGACACATGTGAGACTAATGCACTGGTTAGCTACCGCGTGATTTTTTATCTCTTTCAAAGAATTACATCTGTCGAGAGAACCGCGTTTCCTCCTGCTGCATTTCCAACCATAATTATAAATAATGGATCATTTCTATCGATTGTATATACCTAAAACCCAACGATTCGTCTCAAAGAGACTATCGCAATCTCGAGAGACCCGTCTGTCTATGAGATCCAAATCTATTTATCGTACTTTCGATCTGAGAGATCTGCGCTTTAATTTCAAGAAACTTAATTGCAGGCGACCAGTCGCAGCTTTCTGCGCGAGATATTTCTGGAATAATGAGAAACGACACCGGACGCTAATCCGCGAGTGTCGAGGACGCGTCAGTCGTAATCATCGGCGTGGAGATCGCGGCGAGTCCACGCGAGCGTGGTCACGCCGATTCGGGATAACATTAACGCGGGCCGCACATAAATAATGACCACTATTAGGCGATCTCGTTGGAACGCAAAGACTGATATATCTTCGAGCTTTGTGCTCGGTGCTCGAGCTGCTGAAAGGAGTCGTCGGCGATTTGTCTGCGACGCGATTCACGCCCGGCCACGAGGCAAGGTCGTAAACACGATTTTTCAATCGTTGCAGATTCCGGGTGATCGTGCATCGTGAAACGATTCGAACGGTTCGCGCAACCCTTTCGCCTTGGTCGTTGATGGGCCCACGAGGTCCCAGAGGTTGCGACGACGCCCGGGGCCCAACAGTCCGCAGAGGTACGCACGATCAAAGAGCCCATCGCCGAATCGCCGGAACTCGACGATCGACGACGGCCACAGGCGCGCCAAGAAAACATCGATATTTCGCTAAGCAGTTAACGGGTCTCGCAGCTGTGCGTTTCGAACAGCGGCGCGATCTTATCGCAATTAATACCAGAAACGATTTCGTCGGTGATAAAACCATAGAAAGAGATAAAATGCGTTCTACCGAGAAAGGAAGCGGTACGAAAGAAACCGTAAAACGAGTAAAATGAAAAATACCGATTAGTATAAATGTTTGCGTCATTGGCGGATCTTATGAAATGTCCAACAACTTTCGCTATCGTCGATCTAAGCGACGACGACTAAACTAAAGTCTATTTGGCAAACAATTATCCGTACCTGCTGCCGTACGTACGAGATTCAGCCCACAAACGATTTTCCAATAAATCCGCGTGGGTTTTATCGGTCACTCAACGAGAGCCACCCCGTGCGCCAAAATCCAAACGACCGATGAAAAAAACCACGCTTATTAATCTTACGGTCGAGCAACACAAAAACACACCCCTAACACGAAACTCGTGTCCACTTAATGGGCTCGTGGTCCACGCGAATGCCGACCAAGATTAATACCATCCACCGGGTGTTTCGGATCGGCCTTCCACCACGGGCTGTTGTTCGCGGAGCGAGCGAACCAAGAGAGCAGGTCTCGGAGAAAACGCGCGCGGCTCGTCTCTCTATTGAGGTCCCGCATGACAGATAAGCTTAACCTCCGGCACATTAACATTATTAACATCTGAACACAAGGGACGGAGCCCTTGAGTCGTCGTATGCCGGCCACGTCCGGCCCACGCGCGCGCTCGCCAGCTCCAACACGCTCTTACACGCTTTGTATGCCCACGAAACGCGCATTAAGAGCCCGCGTGCGACCGAGCTTCACGGATAATTAGGGGTACACCGGTCAAACGCCGCTCGCGGCTCTCTTTTCTGCTTATTAATTCACCCCCTGGCCGATCTTCCCTTCCAGCCTTCACTACCTGGGAACATGATTATGAATATCTGGCCGGCTGTAATCATACGCTCGTTCTCTATCCGCGCCTCGAGATTCCCCGGACCGGGTGAATCTCGCATGTGAAACTACTACGACTCACGCGGTTACGTTACACGGGCAACGAAAAGATTCGTTTGGAAGAGGGGCCGCGATTCCTCGATAACGATCATCGAGGCGTCGTGATCGTGAGCCGTGCGCCTCGATCCTCGTGAAAGAGGTGGGACGATCGCCCGAAGCGGGGTCAGTCAGTCTTCGCGAGGCGTGTCAACCTGCCAAATATTATGGAAATTTATTCCCGCGGGATCCACCGGCGTAATGGATTCCCGTATGCGCGCACAGGTCGGCCCCGGCTCGGTGGAGGCTACTTTGCAACTCGTTAGCAACGCTCGCGCCTCGATTTCGTTCTTCCTTTCTTCGGCCCCGTACGTTTTTGGCGGATGGTAAGAAGACGAGGGTTCGTGGCTCGTTTAAATTAAATAACGTTCGGTGTGCACGATGCTTAAAACGTTAAATAAAATTGCACCGGGTGTCCCGGAGGCAGTGCATCTGACAGTGTCCCGATGGAGGTTTCTACCTCGGATTTTCTACCGCAGAAAATATGGAAAGGCGGCGAACAAAAGGGCGTGCAGGAGAGGGGGAAAGAGAAAAGAGACGCGGCGGTGTCAAGACATCGGGGCTGAAGGTAAGTAAGCGAAGTAAAGTGGGCAGAGAATTAATTCGAGAAATTTTTGTCGGCCTCCTCTTTCCCCGGTTTTGCTGCCCGTTCGAGACGCTCGAGAGAGCACGCCGGCCATCACGGATCTCTTCTCGTCGAACCCTCTTTTCTCTTTCCTCCTGGCCCTCTCGTGCTCTCCTCCCCTCTCTTTCTCTCACTTTCGTCACAGCTCTATTCCTTTCTTCTTTCCTCTTCCTCTCTAGACTCTTCTCGTCCAGGCATGACAGTGTCACGTCGCCCGGAGCAAAAATCCTTATAAAACGAGACACGCCGTGGAGAAGCGCAAGGAGATGAGGAGGAACAGCCCGTGAGAAGCAGCTAAGTGGATAAGGTGCTAAGTGTGGCCCCAAGGTAGAGTTTGGCACGGCGTGCCAGCCAACACACGGCCACCACGAACCGTCGCGTCGTGGCTCGGGCCCAATTACCAGCTCCGCGCAGGGAAAGCGGACGACTATGCGATTTTCGAGGTTATTCCGACTTGTCTGCTACCGTTTTAAAGCCTGGTCGTTCACCGCTAGCTCGTTTCGTTCGATCGCGCTATAATCCTTTAACAAGGTCTGCTCTCTTTCGCGAGGCTCTCGGTTCGACTTTATCTCCATCGTGATGGCGATGATAAGACTTCCCTTCGCAAATTTAAACCTCGCGACACGGCCTCTTCTTTCGGCAGCGTCCACGTGAAATAATACAGGCTATATTCCACTTAAATGTGGAAAACAGAATTTTTAATACAGGGTATAATACAGTTCCATTTATGACAGAATCGTATAACCCATTTGGTTTCGATAATGTCAGAAACATTATAAATAATCTGGCAATCTTTCTGAAAATTATCTTGGAACTTGTTGTTCTTTTATATCGAAAGATATAATGCCATATCAAAGAAAGGTTATTTGCTATGGACGAAGCTTCGGTTAATGCCATTGATCGATTCGTTCGTTTAAGAAGGTTGTAATTATTAATAATTAATAACGACCGTAATTGTTAATAACGACCGAACCCATTCGTTCAGGATCTACGCTTTTTTGTAGATACGCAGACAAATAGAAACAGACTCCCGTAAATGAAATATGTCACCTGTGCGTCCATCACCTGTACGTAATGTCTTTATACAATCTCGTTGATGATCGTGTAACTGGAATATAGGGGTAGCAGATGTTTTCGATCTTCGAAGCTATCTACTTAGATAACGATTCTACAGAACGAGAGAGATACATCGTTCCACTTATAAATCTGCCTCCAGTATCGTCTCGTTCTGTCCCAGTTTTACGACCAAGAAAATTTGTATCTCGCCATTCTGTCACTTTGTCTGGACGAGCGATGGGAGGATGAAAGGGGCTCAAGGATAGCTGCAAATTAGATCGACGCACAGGTGAAACAGCCCGACCGATTATCCTTCGGACAGGTCCAACGTAGGAACTCCGAGACGTGGGCGTTTTGCGCAACTCGCCATGTGCTTCTCGGTACGTTTCTTTTTCTTTCTTTATCATTCCCCTCTTCTTCTTGCAATTTATCGTCCTTTCTTCCAGTTCTTTATCTTTGTCGTTCTCGTACGCTCCGCATTTGCCTATCAACCTCTTCTTCTTTTCTCAGCCGCTTTACTTTTTATTCGTTCGTTTCGTCGAAAATTACCACTAAAGTATAAATACTAAGTAAGACAGTGTACAACATTGCATATTAAAGAACGCCAATGCAGTAGTAACAAAACGATAATGAAAATGAAAACGACGAGTCCAGATGTAAAGGTGTTAGAGAGTTTGAGATAATAGAAAAAAAAAAAAGGAAAAAGAGAGAAGAAGGAAGAAACGTGTTCCATAAGTTGTACAAGATTTTCTAGATTCACGACCTCGATGTATCTTCCAGTGTTTTATATTCCTTTTTGAATTTTTATGGGCGCACAGCCGAATTGTTTCTGGCGGTTCGGTCCGAGGGCGGTATCGAGACGCGTGGCCAATCGATAATCGCCCACAGCATGTATTAAACCATGCATCGTCGGCATTATCGTTACCGAGGAATAACCGAAACGATCATCGACATGCAGTTTCGGCTGGGTCGAACTCGGATTGTCACGAAACACGCCGCGTAAACGATACACGATGATTTTAAATCCGCTCATTACACCGGTAGGAATGTAATCTGCCGCGTGTATCTTGGTGCGTCCGATTCAGCGGAACAACTCGACCGTGGAAACGTTAAATAAATTCGTCGATCTTATCTGAGGTGGTCCTTCCAGCGTCCGAGGATCTAGGAAATCGTCTCTCCCTCAATTTCACGATGCTATCGGCGATGGCTGGATTCTTGTTGTCGGATTTTCGTCGTCGAAGATTCGAACGGAGAGAGGAGACGTAAATCGAATGGTACCTTGTAGGTTAATTTGCGACGCAACGTGACTTCCGACGGAGATTCAGTCGCTTTACGTTCTGGTATCGATAATTTGATACGATGCGTATTATACGCGTTGAAATAGAAAAAATGCTAACAATTGTCTCTCTGTTCCGTTCGACGCACACTTTCTTCCTCACATGGACGTGAAAACGCCTATGAAAACGTCCTAGTGTGTAATGGTGATACTTTTCTTTTATCGAAAGTCGAAACATTTGTTTCAATGTTTCGGCTCGATGTTTTTAACTTCCTTGGAATGTTCGACAAGTACAAAACGGAGTTAGATCTTTATTCTATATCTCCGACTTATTTCTTCGACGAAGGATCGCTTTCCTCCTTACTACGCTATCGATTACGCGACACCGTGTACATTTAGTTTAGTACTCCTCGACGGACATCCCAACGTATTTAATGTTGAAATTTTAAGCCAAATTCCATTAGCGGCTCCGCACGCAGCACCGCAAACTAAAATTCACGTCTCGAGTTTCTTCATCACGTAATGAGCTTAACGCGCGACGCGCGCCTCACCTCTACGCGTTTTGCATATGAAAGTGACGCCCCTGGCCGTAGCGACGGTGCAAAACCCACGGGGCCGTGGTCGCGCGCTCATTATGATTCATTATTAGGTCCCTTTGTGGGTAGAGTCCGGTTCTCTGCTTCTATTTCGCCGTTTTTTCAACCTCCCTCGCGTTCACCGTCCCAGTATGGACCCAGCGTCGATCTCTCCACCCGTTCCTATCTCTTCTTCTCTTCTTTCCGTCTTCTCTTCGTCGGCTAGTAGGCGCGGCAGACACCTGTAGCGCTCGCGGTGACCGAAAGGGATAGGAAGGAGAGGCGAAAAAGAAAAGGAAGAATTAGAGGCGGATGAAAAGCGAGCAAACGAAGCGACGTGTCTGAAACCGCGGCCGAGAAAAAGAAATAGGGACGAGGAGGAGGGGGCCAAAGGAGGAACTCTGGCCAACACGGCCCAACAGGCTGCGAAAGAAAGAAAGAAGGAACAGGGACGAGCGAAGAAGAAGTGGACACGAGGCCTGAGGCACCGTCGGTGTGGGTGAACACACCGAGGTCAAGCGAGTTCAACTCTACTCCGCTCGAGCATCTCAGCCCTTTCTCTTCTTCCTTCCTTCCATCATAGACGACGTCGCTGTCCCATCGCGATACTATTACCACGGGACCGATCCGTTTCCTTCTCCTCTTCCGTCGTTCCGGAATACGCGAGATCGTTCGTTCGTTTTTCGCAAAAAGAGCGTCGGGCGCGTAATTGTCTCACCGGCGAAGATTTTCTCCGGGCAATTACGTAAAAATCGTGGATCCTGTTAGCAGAGGCACGCGGCGAAACGCAGTCGAAGCACCTGCTGCAACCACGGTAACCCGCAATCTGGCTTCTCCGGTGCTCCAATTTAACTCGGCCTATATACGCGGCTGACCTTCGCATTCACCTGCGACTCGAGCCGCTCGAGGAATTCCTTTTTCAGCTGGTAATATTCACCTGCAACTTCTACATACAGAGAAGCAAGAAGTCACGTGACAACGTTCGAGGAACGCGTTCTTCGATCCGCCTCTCTTACCATACGTACGTTCTGCGTGTAGTTTCGCTTTCGTCTTTCTCCATCAGAGGGTTTCAGCTGCGAGGTCGTGCCGACAACTTCATAAACTTTTTCCCCGAGTTCTTGATATCTGCATATAATGATGACAGGCTGTAGGAGCCGCGGGACGGTTCGCGTCCGCGAACGGTGGCCTCTCTGTTCGTCGAACGACGTAAATCGCTGGCCCATCGCGGCGCATACGCGCCAAGACGAAACAGGTGGGGCACCTGCGCCAGAGACCGCGGCGCGACGGCACAACCTGCGAGTCCGAGCGGGACGGAGAACGGCCGATGAACGCGAGGAAGACGGAGAAGAGAGCAGAGGAGGTAAGAAGCAGGTGTATTCCGCGATGTAGCCTGCGCTGTGTATGCTAATTGGGCCAGAGTTAACGCTCGCCTCTCGGGATGCCCAGGACGGGATTTAACGAGCCCCCGAACAGGAAGCTCCTTTTACCTCCTCCGCCGCCTCTCCTCCCCCGCCGCCCTCCAGCCTCTTTTTGTCTTGACTTTTTCTTAATCCTTCTTTCTCCTCGTTTTCTTCTTTC
Organism: Bombus superbus; assembly: GCA_014737385.1. Lineage (NCBI taxonomy): Eukaryota > Metazoa > Arthropoda > Insecta > Hymenoptera > Apidae > Bombus > Bombus superbus. Next base: position 903,179 of record JACXIK010000065.1, on the reverse strand, counting down.
GTTGCTTCGCTTCTTGTTACGTGCTCCTTCTACTCTTTCTCCTTCTTCTTCTCGTTCCTTCGTTGCGCTCCGCTGTTGAACCGTGGCTGGCTCTTCGAGTCGTCGATACCGTTGTTGTCGATGCTACCTACCCAGGCTCCCTGCTCCTTTCTTTGTTTCTTCTCTCTGATTTGCCCTCTCTCTCTCTCTCTCTCTCTCTCTCTCTCTCTCTCCGTTCGCGAGATTCGTTAACGTGGAATTACGCGCTCGTGGCTCGGGAATACGAAATTAGGCGATCCAGCCACGCACGCCGCGCGTATAACGAGGGCACAAATCAAAAGCGAGATCCGAGCGTGTAGCCTCGGCTGCCTCTCGTGCGACGAGCCCAAACAAATTGGCATAAATTCCCGCGGCGATGCCCCCTCCGTAACTTCGAATTTCTTCGATCCGAACTTCGCTGGTAAAAACTATCGCGATTATAATCGTCACCTTTCGTTTTTTTCTGGGTTTTTTTTTTCGTTAAGAAGAAATTCATTCTGAATTAATGGCAGAGCGAATTTGTTGTTTCATCGCGGCGGGTCAGTGCAGTCACGATCGATATTATAGATAAGATCTCGCGTCGAAAGCGTCACGGCTTCTTGCGAGTAATTACGTATTCCACGGTCATTAAGAGTCTCGAGGCTCCAGCTGTCATCGTTCATCTCGCTTCAACAGGTTTGAGAGAAGCCTGAAAAAAAAGTTCGAGAGGTATATCGATACGGTGTCGAACGCGTATCTTTGGCAACGTAATAACATACCGTAGCCCGTATCCGTCTACGATACGGCTGATAAGAGTTTTTCAGACGGTGTATACTGTTTTTAAAGTCGGGAAAAGAAGCTGGCCTGCGGGTGGGCCAGACGAATGGATAATTCATACCTGCTCGCTCTGTTTTGCTAGAGCATATATTACCCAACAGCTATCGAGACCGGTGTACATGTTTTCAAGATAATTTGATACCCGATGGAAAACCTTGTTTCTCTTCTTGCAAATCATCCGCAGCTATTTGAGCGATCTTTAGGCACGAATCGATCTTAATAGATCTTAAAAGACCTCTGTATTTTCATAATTGAAGGAGCTGCCGTAATAAATTACTTCTTGATGATGTTATAAATTCATAGTCGGCTAACGTTCGTACCGGCCAACTTTTTACGCTCTCGAACGCGAAATCTATAACTTGCTTCCTCTTCCAATAAACACGGTTTATTACCGTAAATCATTAAATTCTTATTTTTCAGAATTTCCGATTGAAAAATCGATCGTATATTGATTTATTGTAATGCCATGTTATATCGACTGGCTCGCACGAAAACCAGATCACTGCGTAGATCAACATCATAAAACAGGTCTAAAAGTACTATTCTGCTCTCGGGCAAGTATAACACAAGGTAATCAAGCGATCAGGCCGATTCATATCGAACCGTGTCTCGTATTATTCTCCGCCGACGAAAGTCGATTCTGATGCAATTACGGGGAATTTATTAGAAATCCTCAAGTTCTTGCCCCACATATAAACAGGTGCATAAATAAGACGAATCGGACTTCCACCGAATCTTGTATGACGCCATCGAGCTACCGTGGCACGTACAAATGACCTTATACGGCGGGCTGGTGGACCTTCGTGGCCTGGCAAAATCGTCGGGATAAGAATCTGGAATCTGGATATTCGACAAAACCGTCCTGTCGATCTGAAACTCGAGCGCGTCGCGGTCGTGGCGATCTTATCGAGCGGTTCGAGTCCGAGACGATTTTGAGAGCCGACGAACTAAGGAGTTTCGAAGCCACGAAACCAGAGACGAAAAAGAGAAAACGTGGGCGTCGTTTTACGCTGGCTATTAATTAGCAGTTAATTATCGTTGCGTCGCTCAACGACTCGCCGATAAGCCGCGTATCTTCGTGCAAATGAACGCGCGAAAATGTTTCTGTCAGCCGCGCTGCGATTTCATCGATCGAATCGGAAGCTAGATTACGCTAGGTGTCGCCGAAGAACTTCCAAAGGCGATTATTGAAAGAATACGAAGAGAAGCGGGTAGAACAGGTCGAACGTTGGGTCGAACGGGTCAACGTCGTAGAAACGAGAGACCGTGGACATCGACATTTCGTGGAATTTTAAAACGAAGTTTACGAGTCGTGTTAGACTATCGGCATGTGAGAAAATTATGAAGGGAATTTTTGATACGTCGGTCTGTTCTCAGAATTCATTTCTATTAGGTTGTCCCAAAAGTTTCTTTCGTCTTGTAAGGAAATAACGGATGCACCACGTTCTCTGTTTTATATTATTTTTGCCGAATCGTGTATGATCGTAATAATAGACATAGAACAAAATCGACGGTAAATAATTCGATAAAATAATATAGAACGAAAAGAGGTCGTGCGTCTTTTATTTCCTTACGAAAGGCAAGAAACTTTCGGGACAACCTAATATTAGAACTACTGGTAGAACTACTTTCGCACTATTTAAAATTCGTACTATTTTTTTTTTTTTTTAGTCTTTCAAGATATTGGAAAAATTATCTCGATAGAATAACTCGTTCAAGAACCACGTTGAACCGTAACGTTTATCATTCGTCCTATTTTCCATGACGTATAAAGAAACGAGATACCTGGTTATACATTTTTCCCAAATAAAGTTTCCATTATAACAGCAACGTCTCGTGTCAATCGCCAGTTAACCGGAGAGTTAAATCGCGCGATTCAAACGGCGCAAACAGTATTTCGAAACCAGAGGATTATAAACACAGGCATTGCGCTGCCCCGTACAAGCGGCCGCGCCGATCGAATAAAATTTTATCGGGCTCGCGAGCCGAACGAAAAAGAATTCGAGACTTTACCGAGATCGCGCAATCCGCAGGCGGCGCTCGCTTAATTTCGCGTTATCTAACGTGCGGCCACGATTAATCACCGTGTGCACGCGTGCGTTGGGAAAAAAGCGGGGAAAAAGTTTTACGATTACACGCGGCTGTCCGCGGGAACCAGGTCACCAAGCTAGAAACTATTGATCGCGATCGTTTACGATTTCCATTCGGAACGATACGCGCCGGTTCTAGAGTAACGAGGCCGCCTTCACCGCCAATGATTTTTTTCCAAATACAAATTCGAGCATTAAATTAAAAGCTCGTGGACCACAATGTACTCCGTAGAACCAGTTGGCGTCGGTGTGCCTCTCTGTTTCTCTTTCACGGTTAAAAGAGAGGCAACGGGTTGCGCGTACGCGGGTGACAATAACTATAAGTCTATTGTCTCGTGGACCGTGTATTTATCGGCCTATTCAACGCAAATATGGCGAGTACGATCATAAAGTGCTGGACCGCTCGGTTCGGGTGAAATAGCGCGCACAATTTGCAGTTGTGCGTATCATAAACGCGGTGGGTCCGACTACGTCATCGCTGTCGCCTTCGTTTTCAGCCACGCGAGTCACAGACCTCTCTTTCTTCCACGTTTCTCCACGAATTCGTCGCCGCGCCGTTCCAGTTAATAAACGCTTCCCTTCGTCCTCCGTGTTGCAGAAAGACCACCATCGCGACCGAATCGCCGACCAACGTCGCCTTATTCTTTCAACCGTTCGTCTTCTATTTCTCCTCTGTTCGCGCAATCTCATTCCCATTCCACGCTTTCATTGCTCTCTTCTTCTTTTTTTCTCCTCTTCACTTTGGCCTCTCTCCTCTTTTTTCGTCGCCTTTTTACCCTTTATCAGTGCAGCACGCGGCTTCTTGGAATTCCAGACGGCGTTCCAGCACATGCCACCGGATCACCGGCCACTCTCGATTTCGTGCTCTGGAACCCAAACACGCTCGTGTGGTCCGGCGCTCTCGACGTCCAGAAGAGTGCAACCGGGAATCCGTGGACCGCGGCCTCCCCGCGGCTTCCTCCGGCTAACCGCTGGAACCGGGTATGTAAAACATTGTTGCCGACGAGTTCAAGAAGAACGGATCTCGAGAAAGCTGCGACGGTAATAACAATGACTAAAACTGGAACGAGGATCGGTGTGGGTTCGTTCGTGTAAGCATACGATGGCAGGATCAGCAGAACTGTACGAGGTTACTTCTCTTTTAACAATGGATAAAATAGAAACTGTCGAAGTTCGAGATTCACGCAGTTGGAACGAAGTTAGTATCGCGAATGTGATTGTTCGTTGGCGAATATTTTTCAATTCGTAGCACTTGGTACATATGCATCTTGATCGGGTATATCACTGCCGAGTTAATTTCGTAGATTTTATCTTTTGCCACGGAATTGCTACGGAAATAGCAAGAGTATTGGAAATTTCAGAAATGTAATTCTGTTCGTGTCGTTCGAGTACCACGATTAATTCCAACAACGCACCGGTCTGCGATGATCTGCCGGACAGTCAATGGATTAATTAAGGATTAATCTAAGCAGTTGCGAGCAATCGAATGTCATATTCAAAGTCCAGAATTCGCGTTAATTTTCATTTTAACAAGGAAGGTGGCCATAGAATAGCGATTGTATGCAAAATAAGCAGTGCGAGTGAAAATCAGGTCAAAGAAACTTTTCACGTTCAATTTCGTCGCTCGTGCGTTAGTTTCGTGAGTCGAGCCAGCGTCATTTGACGTACCGTCGTATAAAAGCAGCGTGAAGTTAAAGAACCATTCGGGCCCGGTTGTAACTTTCGTCCATTCGCTTGTAAAAGTCAAGTAATTCTCGGAAGCGCGTGCTTTTTTAAAGGTATCAAGCTCGGGAGAAAGGCGATTACAAAGTAAAAAGATATTTATTGAGAAAGTTGTGGTATGGTAATCGTGTAACTCAAGCGTAAAAAAAGAGAAAGAAATAATGCTTGCAACATTTTGGTACTTGTAACTCGCGGCAATTATAATTCGTATCTTTATAATGGTGAAATACGATCCGGTACTTAATCAATAAGAATTCGTGGCTGCAAAGAAAAGAAAAATGTACTGCCCGCAACATTTAGTACTTGTAACGGATACTGTAACAATCATAATCGAACGATACCTCTATGATAAAATATCATTCGACCCTTTGTCAATAAAAATAAACGAAGCAATGTAAATCAATCTTAAACGGACTCTTTTTTTTTTTATTCGAGACAAATGAAAAAATGATCGAAATAAATTCGACTGAATGGTAATCGATCACGATTGCCGAGATAATCTCTGAGCACAATGTTCTACTTTTATCGCAGATTCTCCAAGCAACTGCGAACCGGAAGCAGCTCTGCTGTTACTCTATACGTCAGCGCGTGAAACGAAGCGCGAAGAAAAACGACACATCGGATCGCCGAGAAGTATAATTTAATACTTTCCAATTAACGTTTGCCGCGCTTCACGAGTGATTTATCCGACGTATTTGGCGTCGCAAAACACGTTCTCAGCGTCGTTTTAACCTGGTGAATCGACCGCGACGCGACTGAAAATTAATTACAATTAAAGCCCTCTTACGCCTAACGGCCGTGTCGTCGAATTCCTCTCGTAAATTCGATAATGTCGTTACAAGGCGGCATGCTGCGCAGCTATACAAAGTGCAAGAACACTGGCGCTTGCAATTTGGCCCGAGGAAAGACAACGTCCGGAGGAGATTGTCGGGTTTGGGCGGAGAAACGGGCCTAAGAGGATTCGTCGCGTCCCGAAATCACATTTTTAATGGCCTGCCTTTTTTTAATTGTTTTTCACACGATTACGAAAGGCGACGCGAGCATCGCCGGCTTCAAACATTTTACTCAGGTGCCGATGCGAAGAATATATTACCCGAGAGAGTGCACGTGTACACGTTGAAATAAAATTTTAATACAAAAAGGATAGATTTTTCACTCTTTGTGATTCAAATTTTATGATAATACCTCGCACACCGAACGTTGGTTTTATTCCGAAGAAGCTCGACTTGCCGGATTCGTAAGGTAAAAAATCGAAGCCTTGGTAGGTACAGAAATATCGCGGAGCAACCATTATTTCAAGTTGTGTTTCGCGCAGACACCTTCTCCGCTTGAAAGCTACGAGTTTCGCGCGAGCTCGTGTTTCTCCGTTCTCATTCGCAGAAAGGAGATCCAAAAAGGGATTTCTTTCACATTCGGGCATATACTTTTAGAATTTTCTGCATTTTAAGCACAAGAAGTACACTGCATTCGTCGAATTATAATGCGGCCAAACGTTAAAATACGACAGGGCGAACGACGAACGATTGAGTTTCTCTATCGAGCGTCCACAAATCTAACAAAGAGGCTCCATCGATACGACAAATAAGATTCGACTTTATCGAGAAGAATTGCCATCTGTTCACGGCTATTCGTTCTTCCCTTCGACCGGGACAGTTTCTACTTTTCTCGACGCGACACACGTCGCCGAGGCTCTTATCACAGAAAACGAGCAAACCGCGAGATGGCTGGCTATTCTCGTGGTGTTGGTCGTATTATCACGGACATTCGTTCTGGACGAGTGTCGCTAGACTTCTTTTTCTCGACTCGCCCTTCAACCGGAACAGAACGACAGATAGCGGCGCGGTTCGAGTGGCCCGGGGCGCTCGCGCGCCACTGATACGACACTGGCCCCGTCTGGTGCTCTCCGTTTCGTCCTGGCTAATCTTGAATTGTGACGTGCTCACCGGCTCTCGCGAAATTTACCGTCCTCGTGCGTTTTCTTGCGCGAGACTCGACCACGAGGCTGATACGCTGAATCTTAAAGAGACCACTGCTACGCGTACGCGTGTATCCACGCCCGACGTTTCTCTTTCTCCTCTGTCCGTGTCTCTCCTCGCCGTGGTTGCTTTCGTCTCGCTCGCCCCGTCTCTCAGTCTCTATGCTACGAGACGCGGCAAAAAAGGACGAAAACGACGGCGTTGAAAAATGTACACGGTAATGCGCCCGCGGGAGATTTATCGCTGGTCACTGCCACGAGGAAATTCATCGTGCGATTACAAGTACTTGTTATTCCGTGAATCGGGACCGGGAATTATTGAATCTCTTTTGATGCGCCGAAAAACGCGACGGGTCACGTGCGCTATGAATCTGTAATCGAGGACGAAGAAACGCGATAGACCCGTGGATGCAATTGACGTGTATCTGATAGAGAGTAAATACGGAGTCTATAGGACGGCTGGTTTTAGCATTTGCAATTGAGATCTCATACGAGGTAATTGAGGTCGAATTTATTTCTGGCCGAAACTGCGTCAAGGCAATCTGAATTAGCAATGGTAAATGATACCTACGTGGAAACAGGACAGCAGAAATCCCCCTGATATTTCAGAATGCTTCGAGCCACAGACTATTTTATATCAATCCATTTCGAGGATATCCGCCGTCGTTTTAGGACGTCCCGCTGCTTTCGCGTAAGATGAGACGAGTGCTTCAAATTATCAAGGAAGCGATTAATCGATCAGGATTAGTCGGCTTCTCTCTTGTATCTATCTCATAGAAAATTCAGGCAAGCTAATCGAAAGTCAAAATTAACCGAGAGCACGTACAACGGAAAAACGAACGACGCGATTTCCAGAATTGATTAAAATAACGTTAGGAAGGCAGTCGATACGTATGTACGCGCGAGCGTCAAGAAATCGTGTGTCACGCGAAGATAATATTTTACAACGTTAAATGTATCGATTATTGTTATCTTCGGATCCTATAATCTCCATCTTTCAAATCAGGTAACAATTCTCGCGTAGTTTTCCAATCAATCCTGAGGCGTAACCTCGCTTTCTGCACGTGTCCTAAACAGGAGCGATATACTCAGCAAGTAATACTTGGCAACAGGCGTCCAGGTTTACTGGCACGGTCGGTTTTCCTCGTGATTATGGTTACACGGGTGGTAGTTGCCACTTTTTCAGGGGGGTAGACTTTTCTGCAACGAATCACAGCGTCGGTCCTTCCTTCCTCCGCTCCGATCATCCATCTTTGAATCCATTAGAGCAGACCGGCGCACACGATATCGCTCGCATCAGAAAGTACGTACTTGCACGTGTGTATCAGTCAGTACCTCCGGCCTCTCAGTCATCGTCAGTATTGTAGACGATGTTCGACCGGCTATTCTGTGCCACTAGGAATCCTTCGTGTTCAGATCGAACGTGACAGTTACCTTGACTTTGATTCGCGAGCCATCGCATTGAAAATTCTCTAGCGAGACACGCTCTCTGTCTCTCACGATACGTATCGTCCTTCGTTTCTCGGCCGCGACACGTGTCGTCCGTAAATTGCACTTATCGACGTTTCGCCGGGCAAAGGAAAACGCGAACTGCTGACGTGGAAAGTCGCAAAGAACTTCTCTTTATTATTAGGAAGGGACGCTAGGAATTCGTTTGCATATTCCATTGTATCATTAGGAAAACGTATTTATAGCTCGACACGAGATGGCGATGAATACGTGAGTTTACGGATCGCGATTCTTTCCACTGAATCAATATGATGAAACAACGGAAAGAGATTTAAACGCGGATAAGACGGAAAGTTACATTCGTCTTTCGAAAGAAAAAAAGAAAATCGAGAGCCGAACAAGCTATCGGCTCGACGATGATTCCATCCGCGCTTCGAGTCAGGAGACAGAAGGAAGATAAATCCATCGACTTATGCGAAACGAAGCTGCAAGAAACCGCGGTTTACTGTACGATCAGCGTTGCTACGTTCTATCGAAGCTAACACGATTCCCGGCCGGCTCGACGATAGTTCCCATCGGTTTGAAGCGGGCGCGCGATTGAGTTATCTATCAGCCGGCTAATCTTAACAACGTTGACACTGCAGCGTGGCGACCGAATGCCACACACCTCGTGACGGTTCACGTTAACGACCCCCTAGCGATTGTCTGGCACGATATCCCGCGCGATCCAGAAAACGGCAATTATCGAGCAAGAGAGAGGGAACGAAGAGAAGAGCGGAGAGGGCGGAGGCGAGGCGCCAAGTCGTGAGCTAGTTGTTAAGTGATTCCGATAACCTCTCAATCGTCCGGCGAACGGGCTCACCAGGAGAACGCTGGTTCCATCGTGGAGAGGACGAAGAGAAAAATCGAAGCGAGCCACATCGCGCCGCCTTGGTCGCGCGCGGCCGTGGAATAATTAACGGTGGACCCATGGAGCGCGACCTGGATCGCGAGAACGTATCGCTTCCTTGTCCACGTTCCTGCTTTCTTTCTCTTCTCATTCGTCCAGAGACATCGCGAGACACGATGCTAACGGTCGTCGACGCTGACCGTCGCTGGTCAGAAAGTTTAGCGTTCAGAGACAGATAACATATCACAGATAGGTTCGATATGAATTGTTAACTGCGGCTATCGATAAACGATTGGAACGGAAATTACGAAGATACGTTGGCGGGATAAATCGGAGGCAACGTTTTAAGACAAATTCTGGATCGGCGAATGCAAGGTTAGGAGTCTGAAACACGGAGACCGGATTATTCAGGTATTTGAAAGTTTCAGGATCTTTCGATTCCAGCTGTAAACTATATATTCCTCCTTTCGGCAGAATTATTTACGGTTACGGTGGTTAAAAGTCTGGGACGTTTCTTGTATTTGGCAGATTCAATTTAATCGGTAATCGTGCGATCCATAATTAGCGAAGTCTAGAGATTTACCGTCGCTGTGTAACTCGTGTCTTTGTGACGCGACGCGAAGATTTGCAAAGACACGGTAGAAAGAAGCAAACCTGTGTCCTCGAGGTTCATTTTCGAGGCGTAACAGCGGACAGTAGTCAGCTGCCCGCAGATTTGTGGCTGTCTGATTGAAACGAACAGCCCTCTGATACTCTCAACTCGCGATCATCCGCTCGTATCGGCGCGTAGTCGCGGCAGAGACTTCCTTATGGGAGGATATAAGCCATCCTGTCAATGGGGATTGGAAGAAATGTGCGCGACACCCATGGAAAAGACGCTTAAGGTGTTGGTTAGGCTTGACAAATATAATACTGACCGAGGTAAATGATTGGCAGTTTAAAGTTGACATAGAAATACATAAAGTTACACAATCCTCTTATGTATATATATATTTATTTTTTAGGAAAACTCGTTACTTTGCGTAAACTATTTTATTTGGTTCGTTCTAACGCGCTGTGTCTACTCAGGTATAACAACTTCTAATTGGCCACCCTATAAATCGCGAAGATTTATGCTTCCAATTCCCGGGCAATGAAATTCTAAGCCAAACTGAAATTGCTAAACGTTAACTGAGAAACTGCTCGTTATCAGAGTCGTGAATTTATTACGTTTCGGAGAATGAAATCTTTTTATACCACGTTTCGAGAAAACCTTTAAATAAGGTCTAATGAAATCTACATCATATACTGTGATCGGTATCGACACTTGGATTCGGTGGACAACGGCGGACAATGCGTTCTCGTGTGCGCAGAATACGACTCCACCTACGATCCACACGCCTACGCGGCGCGATGCGGTGAGCGTGAGCGGTGCGATTTTTCTGACATGGCCCGACAGCCATTGACACCGAGACTCAAATCTGAAATCCTCTAACGAATCAGAAATATAACTTTCTCTTTAAAGGAATAACAGATTAAATAAGACAAGACAACATTTTATAAAAATTACTCTACGTAAAAGGTTCGGACAAATATCTTTTCACGTCTCTTATCGCTAACGTAAATCAGTAGAATCGCCAAACCCGAAAGAAACAACGAGCTGCAGATTTTCTCTCTTTCCGTTTCAATTCAAATACCGAAGATACGAGGATGATTTTGGCGAGATTAATGTTGCCTTTTACCTTTCGAATCTTCGTTGTGTCATTTTATGCAAACGATTGTAATATCATCTACGGCACCAGTTTGGCTTTTACATCTATCTCGCGCGTCTGTGCATACACTTTGAAGATTATCTTCAATCCAATTTTTGTTACGATATCCAGCCTACTTCTACGCATTTATCCACCCGGTTCGTGCAATGAAACCAATCGCAATTCCGAAAAATTTGAATGGCGCAGTAAATTCGGATGTAAACATTCTAAATTCATAGCTCTAGTTTTTAAATCTATCTCGGCTATTTAACGAGACACGTTTTATTCATTTCAGCATTTTTTCCATACCGACGAAATAAAACAGAGGTAAAAGAAGGCAAGCTGATACGACACACGAGTAGGTTCACAGAAATCCTGCCGTGTCGTTCGCTCGGGAATCGTATCGCTTACCGGCGCGGCGCGTGGAATTTCGCGGCACGTCGTCGGTCGCATCGCGTTCTGAGCGCGTGGAAGTTCGACTCTCTGAACGCGTGCAGCCCAGCGACGAAAACGAGAAGAATGACTAAAAAATCCGTGGACTAAGGGGGTGAGGGTGTTGCGCGGAGGCTGCGTGCCATAAAAAATCACCCGCAGCTCATAAACTAACGCTAGATCTTATCTGGCGAATGCCGAACGGCTCGTGTCCGCTTTGCAGATTCCGAGCGTATTTCTTTCGCGTCACGCTCGAATCTACATATGCAGGATGCTCGCCTCTTTTATCTGATTCAATGTTAATCAAATCGCGGACACGAGGTAACGAAGTGCCGTTTTAACGCCTTTTCACGGAAAAAAACCGGTAAAAAAGAAAGGAAACTTGAACGTTCGGATAAAAGAAACCTAGCACGTGGATTTTCCAAGTATCTTAAAATCCTCGAAACTCGTATCATTAAACTGGGAAAGGAATTCAGATTAGTTTCTTTAGATTTAAATTAGATACGTTTGTGAATAAAATTAGTAGACGTACAGCCAGGGTTTGTGGAAGTACGTGGTAGTAATTGGTTCTTCAAACTCCACGACAATCACTCGGCCAAGCATCGTCCCTGAAAAATAAATAGATTTTGTTAATAAAAGCACTCCATGGAAGGTTCGAGCTATCGTACGTATTCAGTAACACGAAGTAAGAATTTTTCTATACGGAAGTAAAAATGAAGATTAATCAAATTCTGCCAAACACCGCGTATCCTTTTCGAATCAATTTCCCTTCCCACGGCATTCCCACGTGAAGCATTCCTCCCGTTAGAGGCATTCTAATCATTCCGATAATTATCCCCAAAGGCTAGCCATAAGTGGAATGCAACAGAAACCTAACAAAGTCTGAGGAATGTTAGAACAAGCGAGGGACACACAGGTGCGTGTTCACCGACTGAACGAGCACGCGTTTCGGCTTTGTCGCAATAAAACGCGCGAGTTTAGCGATAAAAAGGCGAACAGGCCGCGAGTAAGCGAGCAAGAGAGCACAGCGGGACGATGGAGCGTCTTTTGGTCCCGCGATATTCCTCAGGGACTTACTACGGGGCCATGGCACCGTGCATGACTGCGTAATGAATTTCGGAACGAAATTTCCGCCGGGGCCCGTTTTAATGCGGGAATAAAGTAGCGTCCGGGTCGATGGGGTCGCGGGCTGCGGCGCAGCGACCACGCTCGTGGAAGACAATGGGGCCCTGTGTACGCGTATGGCCCATATGGGAGGCCCTTTCGCCAACAGAAACGGCCGGCGAGAACATTGTCTCGAAAAACCATAAAATAAAGCAGCGGCCGGTTTCGGCTCTGCCAGCCTCGACGACCACGTTGCTTGCTCCTGATGTCTTCCAGATACAAGCTACGTTAGACCAGGCTGTTGCGAGGAACTTCTGCTACGCGTTGTGTCGCGGTTCGCTCAATTTACCCTCTAAGGGAAATTCCTGAATGTTAGAGAATCGTGAACGCCATTGGAGAACGCCAGTGTCGTTCAGGCGCTTGCACGTGAATCGCGTTTTGACGCTGTAGCATCGACTGTCTCATTCGCGCGATGGCGGAGGAAGAAGGAAGATCGATAAGGGTGTCTGAAATTGGATCGTAAGTTTTTCTGCAAGGTTCTTTAAACCTCGTTTCTTGTTACTCCGATTGCAACGAGGAAATATGGTAGTTATATGTAATTATGTTTCGTTTAATGTAAAGAATAAATTATTTACCGGCGGCATAAGGAAGAGCCGAACCGTTAAATCGAACGGCTTTTATCCGACCAATAATTCAACGGGATCTGTCTTCCACCCTCCTTTACATAATACTCTCCGCGTACATTCTGAAAGTATCTCAACCTGATCCACCAACCCAACACCAATCATTCGATGATACTTCAATCCACCATAACTCCTGGCTGTCCAGTAAATCCCTCTCTATCACTTAAAATCCAATTACGATTAAATCGAAAGGCTACACTGGCGCGCAATATTTCAGCGAAGCATCAGGAAAAAGAAATTCGAAGTTGCAAGTTGCAAGTCACGAGAGGACGCGACGAGGGAATGGCGGGCAGAGAGAGGCAACGGGGAGAAAAGGAAGAACAACGGCGCGTCTCGCGGCCACCCAGCAGCCAGTGGTCGCAGAATTCGGCTCTGGTCGGTCGCCCGCTCGTAAATTCTTTCGGCGTAATCATAATAAATCGTGCCGCCTCCGATCGGTCTCCCGTCGCCATTTTTCCGCTGCCCATTTGCAACCGATCATCCGGGCGTCGTTTCAATTGCCGTGGGGATAAAGTACTCGCGTCGCATAAAGCGCTCAGCCGCGTGCTCACACGCACGTCGTCGCGCTGCTACACGCGCGAGTAACGTTACGCCTCGCATCGACTCGACTCGACTCGACTCGACTCGACTCGACTCGACTCGGCTCGCTCGCTCGCTCGCTCGCTCGCTCGCGAAGATATCCATCTCGTGGGCGCCCGCGCGAACTTGATTTATCGGGTTCTCGCGATAACCCAACCGAGCCACGGTGTGCCGTACCGTGGGGCGCGAAGAAAAAAAAGAAGGAGAAAGAAAGGAAAAGAAAGAAACGAGCGAGAACAGAGGCGAAAGAAGAAGAACGTCCGACAGTACTCCGTTCTTTCGTTCGTTCCTCTCGCTTCCTTTCGGGCCTCGATTCCAGGAATCGACATAAATCCCGGCGCTTTATAATCTGCGGTGGAAGGCACGGTGGAGATACGATCGGGTGGAGAGAACTCGCCGTGGCGACCAGCGAGTAAGAGAGTGGCTAGCAACGAGAGAGGAGAGAGCGTGCAGCAGGTGCTGCCAAGGGCGCATTTAACCGCGGTTAGGTACATGTGGTTGATTGAATACGCGATTTCCTTTTTCTTTCGCAGATTCTGAAAATTGGGTTAATTAGATCTCTTATCTCCGAGTAATGTCGCGAGTGGATCGTGGACGGTGGAATGATTTATCGATTATTCAAAGCGGACACCTTTTTCTTCTTTAAATATCGAAGCTGTTTTTACGGAGGTTCATCTTTTTTTCGCTCTTTTCGAGTTTCATCGATCTCCGCGAACAAACTACGGATCTCCTTCTTTTCTATACCACTTTCATCTTGTTACTTTTTTCTGTCCCTTGACGCGTCTTTTAACTGGACGAAACATCTTTATTTCGGATTAACGAGCTTCCCCGTTAACTATCGGAATTTCATTCGCCGCGAAAGTCCGGATACTGTTTTTCTATCGTTACGTCTATTTAATATAACGATCGGTTCGGTTTTATCATAAAACGACGGAATACCAATTATATTATATCTGCAACGTTATTTCACGATTCAACAATGTCATTCTTTCCGGGAATCTTTTTATACCTCTTTCTTCGTTCCAAATATCACGGACATATGTATTTATTCGCAAATGTCACGCGTATTTCTACAAGTTTGTGGCAATCTCAGCAACGATATTCCGATCTTTCCGCTCGAACAAGTGGCTCGTCTTTTTATCACGATCCTCGGAAGGCAGTTCTAGACACGAGGTACTGACCGCTCCGAGGCATCAGCCCCATAATTCTACGTTACTCTTGCATTAACTCAACGAATCATCTGCTTTGAGCTGTTCACCTGCGTAACGCGTTCCTACGGATGGTAAATCTTCCGCGTGTCTCGAAGATAAGATGCGAGATTCGATTTCGTCGTGTTATTACGTTAATTATAACACGCTCCGTTCCTTTTCCATATTTTTCCTCGCCGATCTTCACAATCTATCGTCCAATCTTCTTTATATTCCACCTTCGTCATCACTCTCGTCATCGTGATTATTATTACGGAATCAAATTGAAACCCGAAACAACACGTCCGAGGTAGCCAAATATTATTTTCGTATCGAGGTGGATAACTATCGAAAAATGGATCGATTTTCTTTTGAAACACGATACACAACAGCCACCCTCGCAAGCTACGCGTCCGGAACTCCTGCATCTTACTACGCGCCCGGCTCTCACGAACGCGACAGGATCAGCACCCGAGGAAATCTTCCCACAAAAAGTAACAGGTAGGTATCCTGTTTCCATTGAGAGACAGGTAGGAGTCCTTCGACGGTGTCTCGATCGTCAATACCCATCAAGAAATCCGTGAAAGGGACTCGTTCGGCGGAGAAGGAAAGGATGCCCCTTGAAATAGATTAATATATGCAAAAGTGTCCGACATCCAAACGTCTTTCCCACCGGAACAAGTGAACCCGAGCTACAGAAACTCTCCGCAACACCTGTGATTCACCTTCTCTTCTTCTTCCCTCTGCGTCGTTCTCATCGATCCTGGGAGACTCGAACAGGAAGAAGATTTTTCCCAGGAGTCTATGAGTTCTCTGTCGTGAAAATCCAGCTTCCTTCTTCCGCGATCTTGTGTATTTGAATTTTGGCTTCTATAGGTTCGATCGGGAAACCTCGAGGCCTGCGCCTCAAGAAAACTTCTGGTAGAAACGTCCAGAGTACTTTGTGTTGGCGTTGTCGGGAAATCTAACTCACAGCATCATATAGCATCGCTTTACTCGCTTGGAAAGTTTCGATTGGTAATATTATAGATATATATTATATACTTTATATTACGTTGACTTAGCTTCCATCAAAATTTATTCCAATGCCGATCCCACAGTCAATATATCGCGCACTGTAGCAGCATCTGTTCTCTTTCGAGGTATTGAACGATCGTTCCTCGTTCCAGCAGCACCTTCTCGATATCGATTCGCTTGAATACACTTGGCGTTCGGAAACGAGGTCATTAAAAAATCCATCTTTAACCGACCGCGTCTCTAAGAGGACGAAAGAAATCGCGGCTAAAGCAGTCACAGGGGGGGTCGATAGGAAACGAATCCGATATTCGAGGCAGCATCGTTCCTATAATGGATCCATGGGGTTGCATTTCCCATGGAGTGACCGCAAGGTGGTCCATCGAGTTTCTCAGTCCCCTTTGGTCGGGATCTCGGTCCAAACGAGGCTCCCATGGGGTCCCGTGTACGCAACCAACACCTGCTCACGGTCACCGCCCCGCTGAAAACTTCTCCTTACTCGTCGATTGATCGTCTAAACTGCTACCGTGCTGTGAATTCACCAGGAAGGGGAACGCGTTGGAAGAAAAAAAGGCGGGAAGATTTCACTCTGGGCCTTGGTACACATCGATCGATAACATCCAGCTAATTAATTCGTGTTCCCTCTACGATAATTGGAGTAGCTATCCGTCGATCAATCCTTTTCCACGGTTCCCACGTGAAGCGTTACGGCATCGACTCGTGTGCTACTGCTTACCATGGTGGTTACCGCCATCGTTGTGATCCGACAGACTCAGAAACGTTCATCCTATGTTGAGCCTATAATTGCCGCGGCGAGACGACGCGACGTCTCGATCTCCTTTCTCACGTGTCACCGACGCAGCACGTTTCGTTAGACGACTTAGCGGTCTCACGCGAAACCGTGCCATTAAACAGGAGCAGCCGGGGAATCGAATCCTGCCTGTATATTCGAGAAAAAAGCATACTTTTCCACGAAATGAACGCGACCATAAAATACAACGACTTTCGACGTCTTCTCTTCGTACGTTTTTACGCTTCGTTCGATTTTCTTCGATTATTCTGTCTTGTCTCGACCGATTAATAGATCTTTAATTGACTACAAAACGGTTCCAATTTGTAGGAGTAGAAACATCGATGGAGGAAACTGTTTTCAGAAATGGTAGAGTAATGGTGTCGGGTGTAGTTCGTTTTATCAGAGGCCGCGACTGCGAATGAAATTAATCAGTGTCTACGAAGGTGTGTGAGTAAATTGGAGCGTATCGAGCGAACGGAGAGCAAGAGCTGTACAGATCCGTTGGACAGGGCCACGACACGACGGAACAGCGACTCGGCAAGCGGCAATGGCAACAGGAGGCTGTGCCGCCGCTGTCTCTAGTTCTCACGGGGTTACGAGAAAGCGTTTTCTCCTCTTTCTCTTTTTCTCTTTCTCGCCGCTCGCTTTCTTCCCTCCGCCCTGATTCGTCTTCCTTCCCGAAGATCGCACTCGTAGACGTGGCTGATGGAGCGCCGAGAACAGCCAGCTCGTGAACTTTCGTCTCCGGTGATCGTGGTCCGCTCCAAGATCAAGAACGAATTCTTTTTCCTTTCTTTTCTTTTCCTTTTTTTTTTTTTTGTTACAAGAATAAAATCATACTCGCAAATTTGATCGATGCCCCGCGACAAGTTGACGATTTTCGTTTCAACGATGGTCTTTCCAAAACCGAGGACGGATTCCTTCTTCCTAACAGATCCTACATTTACGAATTTATTTCAGAGAAGAGTACAGCGCGATATAACCAAAGACACTCTATGACTCGCGTTTCACTTCATCGGTGACGAAACCTCGAGATCTCATTAATTAGTCATTCAGTTTCTAAAACGCTGCCGAGCAATATAATAGCCGATTTCCGAATTAAAAAGAACCTAAATTCGTAAGCGCACACAGGCAAGCGTAGTTAGTCGTAATTACCGATTTCACGGCCCTTTAATGACACGGCTGCATACAATCGTTCGATGCAGCCGCCGCGTCGAAATCACTTTCGCACGACCCAGAGAAATAATCGATGTTCACCTGTGCACGCGGGAACGGAGGTACCTTCGACGTGTATGAAAGGTGAAATCTCTGAAAGGGGAACCTTGGCCCGGGTCGTGCGAGACCTGTCGCCTGGTAAAGCCGCATCTATTCGACACTGTTCGGTGGGAAAGTGTAACCTGCACTTCGGATACGGAAGCGGAAAAGTTTGTCCGACGACGAGGGAAAGCCTGCCATCGATGCGTACGTAATTCTTCGTCGAGAAGATCGAGCTAGCATTCGACCATTTTCCAAAACTGTTCCTACGTTCGTCGCGTTCGTTGATTTGATATTTCTTCGACCGAGAAGTTTCTTGTAGAGTATAGCGAGAAAAGATACAATTTCGTACATATGTATATAGGTATAGATCCAATGATATTGAAATTAATGGGAAACGTTTAACGACTATGATTGATCAGAATGGAAGACCAGAGAATAACCGCGCGATAACCTGGCAATTTCTTAAAAATTTAACCATAACCAGTGCTGAATTTCTTGCTTCCGATACTTCCGCCATAGAGAGAACAATGCGTGTCTTTAAGTCGATGTGCGCGAATTCTTCTTTCGTCAGGTAGAATAGATTCGACTCTGTGTATCGTTGATACTTTACAATTGGAAGATTCGCTTCGCAATTCCGTCAAATTACTCGCATCGCTTTGTCAGTGATCATTTTTCTCCGATCATCTTGCAAAATCACCGTCCCCGGATTACATTCCCCGCATTCCTCGCCGAGTATAAAAACCGTATAAATACCACGAGGATTAAGACTGGTATTCAGCGAGAGGCACACTTATCACTTTCAACGTCATGCGGCTGAAATAATGCTGTCATTGTTGTGAAAATCGTCGAAGACTCGTCTCGGTGAACGGGCAGGCCGCGTATTCGGTGTCCGCCTAATAAAATCTGAATACTCAGAAGGCTACCTCTTGATAGCGTTTGACACGAAGACAATCGCGGATGATTACCGCCATGGAGGATAATAGATTTCCTTCTCGATCCCTCTCTGGTCTTGTATTCTTCTCCGTGGATACCGTCTGGCACTCTCTTCCCACCTACGCGCGGCTAGTTCGCGACGAAGAACGCGCAATTTCATTCTAATTGATAGTACTCCGGCGATCGGTGTCTCTTGTACCGGTTAGCCAGTCGGGCCAGTATTCGCGCGCAACAAGTCGTAAACGAATTTTTTTAATGGAGCGAGATTCGTGAGAAAGCCCATTACGATAGGTGATATGGAAGGTTGAAACGGGCCGGAATGCTGCCGCGGCTAGACAGAAGCACCTTCGTCTTGTTTATTCCGTCGGCATCCACGCGATCCGCGCTCTCTTGAGCTCCTTCCTCGCTATTCTAATGGTCGAGAGAGATTCTTGGAAAATGGCGACGGATAAATTGCAGCTTACCAACTTTTTGTCGCGCGAAGGCAATTCTATTGTCGGATATTCTTCGTTTATTCCTAAGCGACTAATTTAGCGGTATTTTTATCGTTGGCTGGAATCGCGGCACTCGATGGCATTTCGAATGCGGAGAAACGTCAGAAATAATTAATTATAGAGTTTGAAGCGAAATACGGCGACGTGCTTCGCGGAATAAATCTTCTCTTCTACGCTAGATTCCTTGCAGTGGAAAATATAATTTCATCTTTTTGCGCGAATACACAAAACCGATACGACCATCGTCGATAGACGACGGGAAAAGAATTTCGTGGAAATCGACTGTCGTCGATTCGATCAACGGCCGCGTGTATTGCGTTGATATCGCATTTTATCTCGTCGTTATTTTCCGCTCGAAGGTAACGACTTCTGAAAATATACTCGTACTTAAGGAATTAAAATCCGCAACGACTTCATATAAAATGCAACGACATGATAATGCAACGACATCGTATAAAAGACACGGTATTCGGGTTTGTGTTAATTTGTCGAATAAAAATTCCAAACGAACGGCACAAAAAGCAAGTTATCGACCCAGAACAGACACCATCGTATGGTAGTTCGCCACTGATGGGCCGGCTACTTTTTACCCAGCTTCCGGCTCGGGAACCCTTCGCGTAGCACCGGAAGCGTTTAGGCCTCGTCACGCTTGTTTTAATTACGGTGAGCAGGCCACGGTGCTCCGGTCCTTCTCGTCCGTGGTCACGTAACGCACCCACGAACACACGCGGATCAGCCACATCCTTGGCAGGAGCTTCGACACCTGGCATTCTCCAGAAGGGAATTAATTTTTTGGATTAGCTTATCGCCTCAAGCCGAGCCAGCTATTTCATCCGGGAACGGGGTTAAGACCGGCTAAGCAGCTTTGTCTTAATGAGGTTCCGGCCCGAGACAGCGACGCGCGTCTCTTCTTCCTCCTTCGCGGCTGGTCGTTGTTCCCTCCTTACTTTCAACCAATTCGATAATATCAATTTGCTCCTCGATGAATATGCTTAACGAGTACATTGTCTCTAAAGATCGTATCGTAAAAGTTCTGCCTTCTGTTCTACCGGCGAACGTCGTCACGCGATTAAATTTGTGCAAACTTGTTGCCTTGTCGGAGCTTCACGCGAAACGAACGTAATAACACTAAATTCTGAGTCGCGATCAGCACGAAACGAATACCGTGAAATAACGTCGTTTAACACTCGTCTCATTGATGGGTGCCCCATACGAGCAAAAATAATGATCCCTGCAGGTGAACTCACAGTGCTTTGGGTGTTCAGGTGTCGGACGGATCACGTGAAACAGGTTAATCCGTGGATTCAGGCGATCAAAGTTTCCTATCGCCGTTTGTGGCCATCTCGCGAGATTTACCGGTAATGCTCGTCGTAACGTGGATTATACGTGGCCACGCTTTCCCCCAGTCGCCGTATAAACGACCGATTAATTCGAAAATAGTGCCCTGACCGTCCTTCTTCCCTTCCGCCATCCATTCAACGTCTCGTTCTCCCTTTTTCCCCTTTTACGCTGTGTCCCTCTTCGTAAAGAAATCGTTTGACCAATGACGACTCTCATGGTGCACGAGCTCCTGTCGCGGTTAAACGTCGTTCCGAGAATAACGAAACGAAGGTTTACATCTCGTCCGACTGTTTATACGATCGATAAACCAGCCGCCGTGGCATCGACAAAAATAAACGTTAATTGTAATGTCCACGCTAAAGCGAGTTAAAGGCAAACTCGTACGATTGCACGCATGGATGTGTTCCACCGGCGGATGATGCGAGACGCGAGAACGAGGAGGCGAGCTACCCTGCGGAGGCGCTGGTCGTTCACACGAGCGGATTCGTGACTCCTTGAAGGTCCTAAACGCCTCGCGAGTAGAATAAATTGCAAGCAATCGCATGCTGCGAGACCATGCCCCTTACGATATACGTGTACGACACCGCTTACAAAGTATGAACTTTTGTCGGGAACGTGGCGAACGCGCCGCTTGATGGCTCGTGCGCGCAGGTAGATAATGTTACCGCGGGATTTCCATCCCGCGTTTGACGAGGGTGAACGTAATAAAACGTTGATATAGCCGAACGTTACAATTACGAAGGATTTTTTTTACGTAACACGAGGTCGACGCTGGCAATAATAGTACCGTACGCTAACGGTAATTACCAAGCATTCTTTAGCACTTGCGTTCCGCGCGTTTATCGACGCGAACCGTATTATTTCTTCAGACTGGAGCTCCTTCGATCTTTCCAGACTTGTTCAACGACGACAGATTACGATTCCAGTCGATACGTATTTCGATTCTTATTACTCGATGAAAATTCGAGTAGAATTGGAAATTCCTCGCTGTAGAGTATCGTGAAAAAGTCTTCCAGCCAGTACACCGCCAGAATAGTCTTCTACACCCTGCTCCGCGTATGAGTGGAAGAAAGGGAGAAAGTCTATCTTTGAAATGACGATAACTCTTCGAGCAAAGCGTAGGGGGATGCGGTTGGTTTTGCTGAAAAGCGGGTGAAAACAAGCGAAAAACCGAATCGTCGGATCATCTGGTCGAATGAAACGAACCGCGAGCAAGGAGATTCTCCCAAAGCTATACACGGTTACCCCGGGTCCGTCTTTCTTCTATCAAGACGATCCAGGACGATCCTTTGCGGTACTATCCGTTTCAGTGTCCCATTGTCTTCCCGTGGCTCCTTGTCTATTTACACGTGGACCCTTTGAAGAAGCCGCTGCCAGTTTTTCGTTGCTACCGCTGTTAAACTAAGCGAAAGGCATTCTTAGAGAGCAGCAACTAGGCTGGGTTCCCGTGGTAGGTACACGCTGGTACACTAGACACCGCAACCGAGAGAGACCGAGGCCCTGTTTTAGGTCGGTATACGAGGTCAGCACGCGCTTTGTACTATGCGGGTTAAGTTACTCGAGCACCAAATCGAGCCTTTGTACCTTGTTAAGTTAAAACCTCGCTCTACTGCTTGGGATTGCTTGTCTTCCGAACATGGTGTTCGGGAGAACCGAGCGGTCCGTTCTTATAGGAAATGCACGCGATATGGAAACACACTGGGACATTGACTAATCTCCGTGTTTCGTTCTCCGCCGGTGTTTGGTACCGTGGTTTTCGCGCCTAGCCGCGGCACACGAATCGCCGATATCGATGAACTGTTCGCCGATAATTTGTACACGGGTTATTTATTCCACGTCGTTCTTGGCAACCAACGAAATACAGCAACTGAAAGGTCATTTTCGATTCTGCGAATGTCGATCGCGTTCACGGTGGCTCTTGTTTCTTCGTTTTCCTCTGCCCATTCCTCCGAGTCTTCCTGAATTTTCTTTCCTCCTCGACACCTGGGGACACGAATTGAGAACACACTGGGACGATCCCACGGTCCTTTCAGATCGCAGCATCCTTTATTACGAGACGTTTGATTCAGTATCACGCCTCGCTCGCGAGACTCTTCACGGCCCCCTTTCACAGGGCACAAGACGCTTTAACATATGAAAAAGTCCACCGAGGGGATGAATGGAACGACGTCGCTTTTGTCGCATTTCTTCTTCTGCTTCTTCTTCGTCGTCTCCTCCTTTGGACGATGTTTCCTTTCTGGATGCTGTGTCCACGATGCCTCCGACGACAGGTTCGCGCGCTATCATACGAGCGAGGGTGGTGTCAATCCCGGATACACCTTTGCATACATAAATGTTTATTGGGCTTCTCTTTGTGTTCCGTTTTGTCCATTCAGAACCCCGCGTCGCTCGTCACACACAACTGGCAAGGTGGTACACGATGCTGAAAAACGATGTTTCGTGGGTTACGGTATTCCCTGATTTCAACGGTGAAATGGTTTTACGATAACCTTGAAATTATTGTAAACGGAGCGTCTTTTATGGGAAAAATTGTTAGCTGTTACAAAATATAAAGGGAAACGGCGATGCGCGCGACTTCTGTTTATTTCCATCGCGCGAATTCGTTTATTTATTATATCGTACGTTAATCGCGGATGCAGCATTCAATGTACAAGGCAACAGATTCTACACTTTGCCAACTTGTATTCTCACGCGAACAATCGATAACCCCTGCGCAACTTTAATCCTCGTTGTACCGTCATTTCGCGTTCCGCTAGATTCTGAACCAGAAAAGATCTCGTCTGGCGTTCGTCAACGAAGAATTCCTTGTCGGTTACCTCTTTTTCAAACTGCGCCACTTAACTCCTTGACTTACAATGCTCGACCACGAGGCCTCTGCGTCTTCAACCCTCTTTCCCCCCAGCTCGATCTGCCCCTCTCGCCCAGATTTTATTCTTTTGTGCCGCTATCCACGAGCTACGCAACCCTTAATGCGGGTTCATTATATTCCGGTTACGGACGTGCGCGCAAAGATCGCGATCGGCTCGAGAACTTTAGGGCGGTGGTACGGGGCGGTGTTTCTGCGTCACATTACGCAGCAACATGCACCGCGGATCAAAGGGATCTGAAGGAGCGGAAAGTACATTTGCCGGACAAGTGGCTCGCATCCCCCTGCTGCGTGCCACCCCACGGAAAGCCCCGTAGCACGAGAAACGTCAACGGCCATCTAATTGCCACTCAACGAAGCATCTTGATTCGGCTCCACCGCGGCTCCAGCCACCTGGCAAAATCCACGATAATGCGATTGAGGTCTACGGGATGGCAGAGTTGCCAATCGGTTGCGAGAACGTAGATCAAACGCGTGGAATAAAGTTACTCCTCTTTTGGTATTCGATAAGTTTGAGAAAGGTTTCTGATTGGATGAAATGCAGGGGACGAGGTTACGCGATTGCCATATTTAGAGAAATTTTGGTCGAATACAATTTTCCTTCGAGTTTCGCGAATTTGAGAAACTTCATTTTGCGCAGAAAATAGGACGAACTTATGATACCATTGCTTGCTAAATATTTCGATGTTCTTCATTTACGTTTCTTCTGGAACTCAATAGGTTCGAAGAAACGTTCTATTCCGCGGAGGAGATTGACAATTAATTCGCTAATTGGATATTTGCAGAGGTACGAACATGAACGTTTCTGAAAGCTGAGATTCCATAGGAACAGGGTATTGTTATTTAATAAAGAGCGCCCGCATCGGAAACTTATCCCTCAGCCGGGATTTATTTCCTTCGTGTATTGTACGATCAACCGTAGGGACTGCCTGTGCAAATAGATGAAACTGTAATTTGTACATCGTCAATGAAGTAGTTTTCACGGACTGTATCCTAACCAAGATAGTGAAGGGCAAACAGGGGAGGAGGAGCACATCGTTCGCGAGGCTGAATACCATGAAATATTCAAGGGGACGAGACTCTTTGTTCGAGCATGTTCCAGTGCCGCGACAAAGACATCCGTTGAACGACAGAAACATATATTTCATGCAAGGACTCGTGCGACACGGGCCATTATAATGTCGGGCCGATTAAATCGTAGTCGAGATTCAAGCCAAGCAGTCAAGACGAACAAGCGTAATGAGTCTATTCCGAAGCACCCCTTTTTTTTCGATCGTTATTCCTTGAACCTACCCCTGCCGCGCATAATGTCGATGGAAATCGTACGAGACACGATAACATCTCAACGGTCACAGGTCTAGAAATGGTCGTGGAAGGCGCGCACACAGACCCCGTTGGGTGGTTTAAGGCGGGGGAAAAAATAGCGGCGGTAGTAAAAAGAAGGGCCAACAATAGTCAAGTGTGGTGATTTGTGCTCAACCAGTGGGGTATACCTTCTATCCAGTCTTAATTAAGCCCCGTTTCCCACGTGACTTCTTACCCCCGTGCGTACGGGGATAGTTTTACAAGCTAACGTACTTTTCTGCGCTCCGTTAAGCTTCGCCGTGGAACGAGATCGTCGAATCACTTGCTATCGCGTCACCTGCATCTACCAGCTTTCGGACTTTACGGTTGGAAATCGTGGTGCTCGATTTTGCGACAAAGAGAAGCAAAAGTGGCTCTCGATAGTATACAGATAATATGTTAAAGGGTTCCGCTTATATTAGGTTGTCCGAAAAGTTTCTTTCGTATTGGAAGGAAACAATGGATGCACCACATTCTCTGTTTCATATTATTTTTATCGAATCTTTTGTACGATGGTAATAGTAGAAATATAAGAGAATGGATCGTGGATGATTCGATAAAATAATATAAAACGAGCAGAGGTTGTGCGTCTATTGTTTCCTTACAAAAGGAAAGAAACTTTCGGGACAACGTAATACTTGTTGATAAGTTCGCAGAAGTACAACTTGTGACGAGTTCGCGCGAATCGCGAGGCACCCGCTTAAGAAAGTCTCACACTCTGACATTTTTAATAGAAAGAACGGGAATTATCGCTAACGAAGATGAACTATAATAGCACCGCGATTCGCGCATCACGCCGGTAAACATTAATTCTTCCATAAATCGTTGCTCATTCGATCCACTTGATCCGACATGCTAATATCCTCCTATCCTAATCACCCACACACATAACGCTGCAAAATGGTCTAAAAGCGTTGATCCACGGGATACCTCGTCGAACAGCGTACCCGTTTGCCCGGTGATGCATTTACGATTGATTCGACGCAGTTATTCAAACTTGATCATCATCCACCCCACTACGAAAATTCAATCTCTCGCGGTGCGGTACTTTGTAGCCCGTCATGAAGGCCGAATTCCGTTAACGGGCGCAAAACCCGGCAACCGCTTATTATCGATAATATGCAATACACACGCAACCTGGCCCCTAACCGCTCGGTATGTTGTCTATTCATTATCCCGACGGCATTCTAGCCGGCGCGTATGTGCGCTTAATGGCTCAATACTCTATCGCGAGGGGGGCCGCGGCCATAGATCACGGCTAACGTTGCACCAGAGAGGCGCTGCATCTCTGGCGCAGCGCGTTCACGTACTACCAATATTGTTTCCACGAATGGTGAGAAATGCCCCGGTGGCTTTATAACGCCTCCTGCCCTCACGGGGTTAACCGTACGTCCAGCAGGCGTCAGAATAATGGCAACTATTAGGTAAGTACCGTCTCTCTGCCTCGAGCACGAGCTTCGTTCTTGAGCATCGTGCTTGCGTTGCGCGGCTACGGGATATTGAGACGTGGCGATGTGCGTGTTCAATTTTACGAGTTTCCGCGTTGTGCATAAATATTTAATAAGTCTGTGAGAATATTGCACAAGCACAGGAACGCCACTAAGAACGAAACGAGTCAAACAAACTGCTTTCAGGCATCGGTCGGAATTTGCTCGTAATCGAATTTCATAATTACGAGGTGATTCGCTTGTGTAACTCGATTAAGATATCTCACCGATCTACATAATCCTACTATCGGTCTAATCTGCCATTTTTTTAACTCTTCGAAGATCCCCCGTATCTTGGAATGTTATTACTTTCCTTGAAGATTGAAAGGTTGCGGATAGCAATTTGGATCATAGGAACGATAAGATGTTTCGATCCTTCCAATGCACCACGCGAGCCTAAGCAATTCCAATATTTTTCTAAAGAACGCGGGCAGCTGAGATTCGACGAATCTGCTATACAGAGCGACATAGCTGGCAAAGGGGTTAACGAGTCCACGTACACCACCAGCCATTCAACGAACTTTCGTATTATCCCCCGTTGATTGTTGCTTCGTTCACCGTGGCCCGTAACGGTACGCCAGTGATTACTGCGTAGATTTGGTAGATGAGTGGCGCCAGCTCGGTAACTAGCTCGCGGAGCTAATATCGCGGCTAATGCGCAAACGATAGGCTGGCCCGTTCGTGCAAACGCAAAAGGAGGAGTCAAGGGTCCGCGAACCACCACGGCCAGGAAAATGCGTTTCCGGCCAGGTACGCGACTTATGACCCTGGCCAGATGAGGTGCTGTCCCGGCCTGTAATCTCGTCTAACAGGGGCCACCGACAATTCTGTACTTTGCTTTCGAAGCAGCAGCCCTTTTACCTTAGTCCGCCGAACCGGATAATGGAAACCACGTGTTAGCACGTTGGCCGTTCGACTTCTGATTGCGCGCCGCTCCATGAGAACTAACCGCGAAATCGACGAGATCGATGGCGTGTCTTTAAATACAACTCTGACTACGCCGCCGAAGCCTCGAATTTTTCCACGTTCGATTTTTACCCGTCGATCGATAAACAGGTTCGACGTTCTGCTCGAGTGCTGCATCGGTCTCGATTCTCATGGAAGAATCGCTAGATAACATCGAGAACAGTGTATGTGCCGTGTGAAGTGTTACAAATTTCATAGGGATCACGGAAACCGATCGAATCAGACGAAAGAAAATGGAGGCTAAGTTATTCCACCGTTTCCATTTATACCATAGGGGTATCCGTCGTGATTCTCGTTCGATCTCGACGAACAATTACAAGAGGCAGTAGTCGTTAGCCTATGCCCCCCGTTAGTATGCGCACCGTCACACCTGACTGGCCGCGCACACGCGCTCTACCTTCTTGCCAGCGATTCTAGAGAAATATCCCCGGTTATTCGTGCCGTTTCGTAACGTCTGTCCGGGTTAATGGGGAAGAAACGCAGCGAATTCCGACCTGATTACCCGCCACTTGGCCATCTGGCTTCTTTCGTCGTGACTTTCGATCGTTTCGATCGAACGTGCTTAGTCGATCCGCTTTCACTGCGAAACATTTTTTCCCGTGATTTCGCATTCCTAGCGTTGAGATTTTAGAGCTTTGAAGATACAACGCGTTATTTACAATATGCGTACAACAACGCTCGCGTCTCGAACGAATGGAAAACCCAAGTCGTAATTCGAACAAGGAAATAAAAGCTAGATACCGAATCTGCATACACGTTGAAAAGGTTATTGAGAAATAATATATTTTCAACGATTACCGTTTCGTTTGAAATATCCCATCCGCTGTTAATCCGTAATAACTCTTCCGACGAATGTGCACGGTAGTTCTCGATCGAATCTTCAAACCCCTTAGCACGCGAGCAAATGGATTTTTCATCCTACATGTAGCTCTGTGAGAAGATTGGGAAATGTGGGAAATTTCCATCGCTACTGCTAGGATTCGCGTCGAGTAAATGTTTCTTGAATCTCACGAATTTCACGATTAACGCGTCTTTCGATAACGCTAACATCGTGTAAAGGCACGAAATCAAGAGTCATCTTTTAATGTTCCAGAATCTGGTCGCTTCGCACGATACGCTGTACGTAGAAATCGGTAAGGGAGAAGATGATCGTCGAGGAAAGTATGGGCCGTTCAAAGGTCGACGGAGGGAGGCAGACGTAGCAGGGTCGATGTCGGAAGGCCCAGGGGCTCTACGGATTCCGATGCCTCTCGCGTAGGTAAACGAGAGAAGCGAGGAACGGATAAAATGCGAACTGTTGCCGCGTGCAGTTAGGTTCCCAGGCAATTCTATGAATACGAAATACGAGGTCAGCCGAACCGGTGCACCGTGCACTGGCCGTTTCGTTCAATCATCGTTGAATCTTAGACACGCCCGCCATGTTTGTTTTGCATAAGCTAGCCCGCGAGCTTTCTGTATCTCGCTCGCGACGACGACAACGACGACGACGATGCTCGGCGGGTGACGTATGTGAACGTGCATGGCGCCCTGCACACGCAAAGGTCGGCTATCCCGAGAGAAAATCACGGGTTACGTCGCTACCGATCTTGATAATTATTTAACCGCTAAACGCCGCGCAAACCCGCCATTACTGTCGTTCACGTTCTCGAGGGCTGCGTGCCAGTAATTCTCCTTTGCCTACATTGCTCGGAAATGAAATAAAGTTGATTAAACCGGGTGGCTAGATCGCACGAAACGGAAGGTTACTGGTTCTAATCTCTTAGAACGACAAGGTTGAAAGAAATTCTTCTATAGGCTTATGTCGACTTTCCAGGGGATATTACCAACGGCTCTTTCTTTTATTATTAGCCCCCTACTTAAAAAGTCTCTCGAAAGCCTCTCCCCTCGAGCCACATCGTGTCAATGGTATTCTTCCCGAACCGGAAATTTGAAGAAAGGCTCAGCGTAAAAGACCGGACCGTGGAGATCGGCGCGAGTCGTAAGCGGAGCGGTCGCATTAATAATCGGAACAATATTATTAGTCAGCTCGGCGGGCCAACGACGCAGCCTGTATCGACGATGCTGATATACGATCAAGTAGTCGCGCACCATCTGAACCAGCCACGGTGTAATGTTCCAACGCGAAAATTTTTTCCTCTGCAAAAGGCTCGTCGCGGACTTTTTGCCGACAGGCCGTGCGCGCCGGGACCGATTGTTTAAGAACGTTCGATCCCCGATACCGACGCAGGGGCTGGTTATTGATGAGCCGGCGGTCTCTCGCGCGCGCACAACCAAGCTGCTTTTGGCTTAGGTTACCTGCGATTTGTATGACATTCGATCCCTCGCCCACGCGAGTACCAGAGACCTCTCCGCTGCTCTCTGTACGCGCTCTCCACGATCTCTCTCTCTCTCTCTCTCTCTCTCTCTCTCTGCCTCCTCCATCTCTAGCCTCCTTGTCCAGCTTTCTTACCCGTCCCGACCATCCCTCTTCTCCGTGTGTTTCGTTCCCGCCACCGTTTCTTCTTGCCTCGAGTCGGCCGTCGAAGCCGCCCGTTCGACGGCTCTATTTATTTCTGTAATTCGCGTTATTTATCCAACGCTACCCAACGACGAACCGTTCTATCCCGTGTTCCTCGCCTTGTAGCCCTGTCACCGTTCATAATTCGCATTAAGTCTCCATCGATGACTCGTGGACGCCCTCGAGCCGCCCTGCGAGACCGGATCGGACTAGATCAACGAGGGGAAAAAGAAAAAGAAAAAAAAAAAGAAGAAAACGAGAGCACGCGAGAATGTCCTCCGGTTGCAGCTACATCGGCCAGTCGACTTCTCGTAGCTGCGTTTGCCGCGATATCGCCGATGTGACCAATCACGCGGTTGCTGCGTGGGTCTTCCGCAAGCGGCCAACTGCATCGCTCTTGCAGTTTAGCGAAAATTACTGTTCGCGTGTACGCGCCACGTGAATCTACTAATCTAGTAGCTGATCGCGGCGATACGTCACCGCCGTGCCGGCGATTTATGCCTCCCATTATTTTCCCGCGTTTTCGTCTCTTTTGCGGCTCCGTTCCTCGGTCCAATTTCACGGTTCGATGTCGTGATGGAAGGTGCCTACGACCCGGCGAATCCAAGCGACATTAGAGAGACGTTTATGGGCTAAAGCACGTCAAGCATTTTTTAAGACGGTTGGAAAGGTTCTTCGTCTTTACAAATCTCTCTACGAGAATTTCTTTAATCGGCCACGGGTCTTTTAAATTTCGTCGTTTCTAAAGTTTGAATGTTTTCTTCCTTTTTTTTTTTTTTTTACAGATATTCGTAGTATTTCCCATCGATACTCGTTCGCTGTCGGACGAGTACAAATTAGAAACGCCGCGAGTAATTAACAGAAGTAAGTAATTTTGGACGCGTTAATTTGTCCACTCTGTGAAGGATCTCCACTTCTCGGCCCGATACCTAACCTCGATTATTCGATGCCGAAGAAACTCTGGTTTCACGTCGTTCCGCGACACGACCTCTCAATTTACGGGACTCGAACAACAACGCGTGGGCATCCGGATCCAATGACGACATCAAAGCGAACGAGAGACGTTCTTAACGTTCGATAAAAATCGCTCTCGGATCTAGCACGCGCCGTTAACCGACGATACATCTTTTTCGAGTCGCGACCACGAGTCTCCGCCAGGTCTTTGCCGGCCGTTTATGGTCCAAGTGGAAGCCTTTCACAGTTTGTAATGTCTACATCGGGCTGGCCCTAAATTACGTTGATCACCGGCGGTCTCTTAACGATCGTTGCGCCAGCGGTGTCATTCCGCATTGTTCGACGTCTAACAAACACGTCGTGTGCCGCCAAGCAGCCGTGCAGGAAATTCGATATTTCCTGCATCATGTTGTGTGTGCCTCTCTCCGTCAGGGTATACGCCCGACTTTCCTCTTCCCCTTTTCGCCTTCGTCGAGTTCCAGCGGGTTTCTAGTTCCTACGACAGTCACGAGCCTTCACGGAAAATCGTGAACCCTCGTCTCTCAGATCTTTCGGACGAAAGAAGGTCTCCGCTGTCGGAAGGGGTCAAACGGAGAACAAACGGAAGACGCGCAGGGTAAAGAAAGACGCAGGCCGGAGGTGGACGAACAGAGCGAGTCCTCTTTTGCCAAGTAACGAAGCCAGTTGTAAATAACGCGGACGGACAATGTTGTGAGTTATGGTGGTACCAATGCCATAAATGGCGTGGTTTTATGTTGGCAGCGAGGAGAGACGCGGCCAGCCACACAGGACGATCATTCGCTTCTTCGCTGGTTCGTGTAATGTCGGTTCAGCAACGGCCACGTTGTCACGCAACAGACGTGCCTCGCTTATTGTCGGAACGTTACTTTCTCCTCTCTGCGCTCAGGTTTTCAGTTTTCGAGTGGAGCCGACTCCGGTTCCCCGTAATATTCGTCCGAGAGATTTATCGCCGGCCCCAGCTCGCTAACCCTTTGGTTAAAACAATCAGCCGAGCTAATAGAATTAGACGATCCGACTCTCCTGTAAATTCCACGCTACGAATGTTTCTACGATTACGCTCTTGTACGAAAGCACGGAAGAACGGTACACGGAATGGGAATAGGGAAAAATTAAAGGTGGAACCTTCAATCTACTAGCGATAGCGTGATCCAGGTACCTTTATTGCCCGGCGGGAGTTACGTATCAAGCTCGGGCCGCGTGTCGGCTCTGAAACGGATAAGTCCACGGACTGCAGAGAATAATGGAAGGACTTTCTACTATCAAATAGATTTATGGATATCCAGCCGCGTACCTACTACCGAGGTTTATACGGCCGCGAGTCCGACGTCGTGCTTTATCCGCTGTTAACCGTACACGTCTCACCGATATACGCGAGAAGCGAATATGTTTATCCCCCTGAGTGTGAACCCTCTCGAGGAACACGCGGGGGAGAAGAAGGAGAATATTGGACGCGCGAGAAAGCGGAATTTCGTATTGTTTGGGGATACTATTTCATGGAAGTTCGCGTTCTATGGCCAGATCCACGGCGATACGCTGGCGCGTTTTGAATTATGTACACCGTGGGATAGAAGTTGCTTGCCTAGCCACCACAGACAGATTACTCGAATGGAACAATGGCCCCGGTAATATTGGAGTTTCCCGGTGGGGTCATCGAGATACCGTGCCGTCGCTTTAGCCTTGAACCGACGATGATCCATACTTTTCGTGGACTGTCGCATCTTCGAGCCCGTTTCCAAGCTACGATTCGTGGCCAATTATTCACTCGGATGACTGGACGCAATCGGTGGTCCGCCTTTGAACGAGATTCGAGAACAACGATACCTATCGTCCGCTTCTATCCACGACTCACGCTGGAACGACTTTAGTCTCGGTCGTTGTCAGCCCTGTTTCGTTCTCTAGTATTTCGATACTTGTAACTGGATTAACATGTCCACTGTGCGCGATACGAATCTCAGTATACGCATGATATCTGTAGAAAAGTTGAAAGACGACAGGATGCTCGTAATACGTAAACGTATTCTGTATACGTTGATATCGTATTCGAAATGTTTCTTATACCTGAGGCGCGTGCAGCTTTTGTAACAACGTTCAATGGGAGGAGCAACTTGTTCGGTACTGTTCGTACGAAATTTGGGTTTGCGCAAGTATTCCTTCACTCCGCTAGAAATACGATTCTCGCAGTGCTTGGAGCAGAGCGGACACTTTGACGACGTTGGAAACGCAATTGGAATATTTCCTTGGTACTCGTGTAAAACGCGCAATGGTGTAGCTTGCTCGAGTGCGACAATGGGAGCTTTGTTTCTGCCAATTATCGCGTACCACGACAGACCACGTGACGAGAAACGCGCGAAAGTTGGCGGATCGTTGGGATAAATCAGATTCCCTGCATAGCTTCGCGATATTAAAAACCGCACCCTAAACGTTCCGGCAACTGCTCTCGTTATCAGGTTCCGATGCGGCGACTTTTCACCGAGCTTGAAATCGGCATTGCTCTTTAGAAAGGGAAGAAGAAAAATACGAAAGCTCGTTACTTCTTTAGAAAGCAGATATCGCGTTACCGTGCACGACGCGAAACGCACTTAATGCCACAATTCATCAATCGCACACAGAGGCTAGGGAGCCAGGGCCGGAGCATATTTCGAATACGGAAGATAAGTCACCTGTCCAATGGGGCCGGCGTATCGGTCGATTATCTGCGATCCGGATAAACCGGCCACAGCTTGGAACCGCTATCGAGGACCGATATAGAGCGTCGTGCGTTATCGGGCTCGATCTTGATACTTCCGTTTGCTCGAGGGCGTAATCCCGCCCTCGATCACGCCGAGATTCGCTCGTCTACGATTACACGATAAAAGTGTGTAAACCTGTTCGTGAATTACTATAAAGCGGTCTCTCTTCCACTTTTCTCCCGCCCCTCCGCTCCTTCTCCAAAGGATCTTCCTCGAAAAAGAAAAACTCGGCTTTGCTCTCGTCGCTTCCAGTTATAATTATTTTATCTCTTAATGGCGAGCGTGTTTGCGACGCGATTTTACAGCGCGGAAAACGCGATTGTCTCATAATCGTAGGATTGGAATTTTACGATAGCGGCTGGTCGATAATAATCCGAGACGATAAAGACGCAGTATAAACAGTCATTGGCATCCGATTGGTGCGCAATTTATTCTCCAACGTACGTTCGCTTTCGCGTGAGTTTGACGGGGAAATCGTCGATAGACGTAATTGACAGGAGCGGGGAAAAAGTGTCAAAGGATAAGTGGCTCGCCAATGTTTGTCCATTTTTCCACAACTGCTCGTGAACGCACGTTGGCGTGGCGTAACGTGCGCGCGTGCCAGTCGCGTGTCACCTGTCCGCCACGGTTTCGTGAGTGCACGCTACTTTCCCTGGGCACCCTCCACGAGGAGGAGACATGGCCGACTGATCGCCAAGACCTGCTGCAGGAGACCGAAACTATTCGCTCCCCTCCGAGGCAATATTAATTCGAGGTGTTTCGCGGAGAATTTATTCGTCGTTGGAGAGCGTGACGTCTGGTTCCAGTAATTAAGTCGAATTTGCTTCGAGACATAATGTAATTAGGAAGGCGCTATTATTTAGTAGCTTCGAATAAATTAAATTTATGGACCATTGCTTGGCACTTGGAAAATAACGGTAAAGTTTTGTGGTAAAATATCATAAGTGGAAAGTAAGAATAGAATTACAGATAAGAATAACGAAACTGATAAGATACGCAACAGGAAATATAAAGTAACGATAACGGGGAAAGAAACTTTCGTGGCAGGATGTAGTAGACTTAGCGATTTAACGTTTGATTAAATTTTCGTTTCGTGATGCCCCCAAGCGTCTATTAAAAATTAAGCTGGCTGCTTGGAGTGGCGGAATGCGAGGCGTCATGTGCCAAGGAATCACGCACGACTGCTCCTTGGGTAGGAGCACACCCTGTCTTGGGGGTTGCAGGTGCAGCAATGCCTCCTTTGGCGGATTCATGGTTGCGTGATTCCAAGTTCTGGCAGGTCCTCCACGAACAACCCGACTCAATGGGTTCTGCTGGCACGCGCTTTTCGTACGCCGGTGTTGCAACAACGAAGCTGGAACATATGTGAAGGAATCATGCTCGAATGGGTTGACTCGCCACCCCGCAGGTACCACGAAGACGTTCGGCCGCAGGTGGTGGTGCACCTTAAACCGCCACCTTGTTCGCAGCAGGTTTCCAGAAACCGTTTTCTTGCCACCATGGTGAACATGAAATATGTCGATTCGTAAAAGGCTCGTGTCTAGCTAGATGAAAAATTACCCTCTCGCTTTTTTACTGCTCCGTACAATACTCTCCAACTATTGTAAATTTTGAACTTCTCAAGCGTGTTTACTTCGTCGCTAAATATAAAATATGAAATATGTTATTTGAAGGGAGTATGATTATGATTAGTCCTCATCGTGTCTTGTCTCGCGAGCTTCTGGACGAATCAAACAACTATAATGCAACTTTCCGGTTGCAAGTGGAAATAAATACAAAAAACGTGATAGATCGTGGACAGTTTAATGGCATTCAATGAACGGTTTTACTTGGTAGGCTGTTTAATGGAAATCGATGGGGATTTTTATGGGTAAAGCCACGTTCCT
The DNA here is from genome assembly GCA_014737385.1 of Bombus superbus. Classification (NCBI taxonomy): domain Eukaryota; kingdom Metazoa; phylum Arthropoda; class Insecta; order Hymenoptera; family Apidae; genus Bombus; species Bombus superbus. The sequence continues at coordinate 867,923 of JACXIK010000065.1, read as the reverse complement.
TTGACCCCAGGCGGAAGCGTTCTATAACGTATTCAAGAAGGAACGATAATGGGTACCCGTATCGGCAGGAAGTTAAAAAAGGAAGAGCGGAAAAAACGCGGGGAAAGAAACGAAAACGTAACGCGACACGTCGATGCACCGGTAGGTAACAGGAAGAAGCTTAAACAGACAAAACCCGTGGGATAGGCACACAGAAGTTAACGGGGTCGGCTCGGGTCAAACAGTAAAATTAATTCTTGCCGTGCGCATCCGCTCGTTTAGATGGAAGGGGACGTGATCGAGCCCCACAGGTACGGATACTAATTTCATGACGTAACTTATGTGACATAATACGTTTAATTACGTTTGGCCCTCTGCGCCAGAACTACGAACGTTTCGATTAATCGTAAAATAACAATCCTGCCAGCCCTCGTTTCTCCCTGCACTTTCTATGACACGAGCAACTTGCAAATTAATAGGGTAGACTCTACAGACTTTAATAAGTTGCAGAAAATTCGCGAGACGTATAAATGATTTTTAGTCGAAACGTAGATCGTAGTTTTGCAATTTGCGAAATAAATCCGCCAATTTCACCCAAGTTATCTTCTACTTCTAGCTTCATAGAGAAGACTTCGAGAAGCCTACTGTCACAACAAACAGAGGAATTATATTTCCCAATATTCCGAATAAAAATCGCCGCGAAGGCACGACGACGCATCGAATAAAGAAATTTCTCGAGTTTGGATTTTCCAGCTTTTACAAAAAAAAAACTTCCATTCCTACCTTCCTAAGTTCAGTTTCTCCGAGTGTCGCAAAATCCTCGATCCTTAAGCTGTCGCAGGCTTCTCGGAAGAAACCATAGGAAGGCGACTGAAATCAGATGTCGCGATAATGAAACGCACCCTTTCGCTTTTGTACGCCGTGGCAACTGTCGTTTAGAACAACGAAACGGAACACGTTCAGACGACGTTACATTCGCTCGCGTGCAACGCGTTGTCACGGCAATCGGCTTGTGCTGGACGCGTGCATGCGTCGGCACGCGCGGCCTGCAGGTGCCTTCTAGCTGCATCGTTGCACCGCAACCCACTACCCGCACGATTTCTAAGATAACGGGTGACTCTCGTAATTATCCTGCCCTAAGCAGATACGCATTTTTATGTGCGGTCTGCCGCGCGATATACAAACGGAGTTACGCCCACCAGTTTTCGGTTATTTTTTTTTGTCCCGGTGGCTGCAGAACGTTATAAATCATCGGCTGCTGCGCGTTGCTCTCGCATCTACCATCTAACGTGTTACCGAGAACTTGTTATTTACACCTCTTTGCCAGGCTGCGTTCGTCCGTCAGTACTATCGAAAGGGTTGAATTCGAGATCGAAGATCGAGTCTTTTCTGACGAGAGTAATAAGCAGTTGGGAGTGGAAATTCCGATATCCGACGTAGTATCTGTTGAGAGCGATCGGCTTACAAGTTGTTGTTCCACTTTGAAATTTTCCCATTTAGAGGATTTGCATAAATACATAAGTGATTCTTGGACCATTTCGTACAAGTATTTCTGATTGGTTCGTTACCGTGTTCGTTGGTTATAACGAAAGGCAAACAAGTTTGTTAGAACCAGAAAGATAATTTTATCCATGACTAGTCAGGCAATTTTATTCGTCATCGACCTAGTTAAGCGACGACCGTTGTCATCTAAAGGCGTTGGCATTGATCGTGCAATTACGCGCTGTGACTCGATCGTTTCATTAACGTCAATTGTCACAGGTAACGAGTATTCTTTGCGACGCAGCTACAAAACTGGTCGCGTGGCTGGCACGCGTCGGCCAGTGACAGTTTCCGCCCCTCGTACCGGAAGTCGGACTGTGCCCTGAACGAGCAACTGCAACCTGCATTCTAGATGCACCCGCCCTTACACGAGTACGTTAAGTGCGAGGTAAATATCGACTTTATATGATGTATACGTATAGATGACAGACTACCATCGTTTATACGCTCGTACATTACTTTTGGCGCGTAACCACCAGCCTATAATTTTCTAACTTCACCACTACTCGATATTATAAAATCGTTTCTCGAGATAAGCAAAAAACGTTAACGTTGGAACGTGAGATACGCATCCGATGATAACGTAGAAGGAACGGTAGTTTCTATTAAAATTCGAATCTTCGTATTGCATCGTCGTATCGAATTCCTAAACGTCGATCGATTGATTCGTTAATTGATTTCGCGAAGAAAGAATTTGGTAATAAAAATTTGAATTAAATGGACGTACGCGTGTCTCTGCTTCCGCCAGAAAAAATTTCGTTATATTAGGTCGTCCCAAACGTTTCTTTCGTTTTACAAGGAAATAACAGGTGCACAAACATTTCTCGTTTTATATTACTTTATTGAATTATGTATGATTCGTCTTGTAATAATAGAACAAAATAGATCATACACGCACAATTCAATAATATAATACAAAACAGAAAATGTTGCTCGTCCAGTATTTCCTCGTAAAATGAAAGAAACTTTTGGGACGACCCAATACGATTCTCGATGGCAATTCTCTTTTATTTCGCGCGTAGAAGTTCTCTGTCGCACCTTTGTATCGATACTGATCACGTCCGATCAATTTGACAAAAGCACGCGTTAAGAAAACATACGAGTCCGCGCACTTTACATAATTCCACGGCTTTTCAGTTTCCTACGCCGGCTGCCCGTGTTTCACCTCAAAGACCTTAGGAAATCACACGTTTCAGTGAATCGTATCTCAGAGCCCGAGATTTACAGCGTCGCCAAAGATATCCATCTGCGAATAAGCATCTCTCTTGCTTTTGACACGATAATAGTAACAATCGTTCGGCGTGCCTTCGCCAGGCCCAGCGCGCTCGTACGCGCATCCATGAAGATCAAGATAGCGTTTATTTACGTATTCTAAGATGGCAGGTGGGTCGACGTTAAAACTCAACTCGTTAGATGATATAGCGCGGTATCGACGCTCCAGCAATGTTGGAGCAGTGCCATAATGATCGTCGTTTTATCGTCGTGACTACCGATCGGTTAACTGTTTCTTGTTTACGCGAGAAATTAAGGGGAAATCGTACGGCTTCGGTCGTTAACTATCCCGCGTAACGCGCTACCGATTCGCGAGATCACGTTCGAGCTACCACACGATGGTCTAACAATGAAGTAGAAACGGTAACAGAGTTCTAAATCGTAGGCAAACGCTTGCTATTCTCCTCTGCGATCGATCCGCGATCGAGATTACCATCTGATCACGTTTAATTAGGAAAAGGAAAATGTCGGATAAAAATAACCAGACGCCTTTTGGTATTTCGTGAATGTACAAAAATCATAAAGATCGTCGTCAATTACGTTAAAAGCCGCGCGAAAGCTTAACGAAGAGGAAGAAGAAGTCGCGCGTAAAGATACAGCGGAATACTCGCAGCAGGCCGATACAATATTGCCCCTCTCGGCAGCGGTCCCGCGCGTATTTACGACGAAAGATTCGTCCTCGATCAGCGCGGCGTAAAACGCTCGCAAGCGGTAAAAGCTATATATCGTGGCGTGGCTATATTACGAAAAAGGTTCGATGACCTAAGGACGCAGCCACCCCGTACGTAAGTACGTACGTTTGGTCGTACGTTTCAAGGACAAAAGTCGACCTCCTTCGGGGTCTTTTCCTGGTTCCTGGTGCTGGTGGGCCATCTCTGCCGCGTGCCAGCTTAATTTAAAGCCACTCGAAAACCACGGTACGACGGCGACGACCTTCTTTTCTTTCACAGAAAACCCAGCCACCTCCTCCAAGCTCGTTCGCTTTCTGCTTCGTCCGGCTTCTCTCCTACCCTCCCCCCCCCTCCCCGGGACCCTCCGTCCTCCTCAGGGATCGTTGGCCACCTTGAAAAAGTACCCGGCGCGGAGCTGTATATCGCGGCTGGCTAATCTAAAAATACTAAAGTCGACCTTTCCCGCGGCAAGAGTGATGGCCCCGGACGACTGCTAAATCAACGGCGAGATTGAGATGCAAATGCAACCTCTACCTGCCTCTCTTTCTCGCGGCTTTCTTCGTTCAGCGCCGGTGATCGAGCGCGGAACGGCTACGCAGGAGGGAGAAGGTTTACGAGGGAAAGAGAACAGCCAGCCGCTCGACCGAAGTTACGCCGTTGGAAGCTCCGCAGCGAACGAAACGACGAGGAATGTTGACGGGGGAGGCGGGTGAAAGAAGCGGAGGAGCCCAACAGCCGGGGATGGAAGAGAAACGAGACGCGCGATAACTGTGCAATTCGTGCAATTAACATTTATAATGTCTCCATTGGGCGTCGTTGACAAGGCTGGCTGGTCGCGCGCGTAAAACGCCAAGTTTAACGCCGATAATTCAATCCTACCGCGATTGTGCGCCGCGCCCCCCTCCCCCGACTCTTCTTTCACTCCTTCTCTTTCTTTCTCTATTTTCGTAGGCTGGCGAGTCCACGATGGGAGAAATAACTTTATTGAATTTCGCGCGGTTCGCCGATATCGCAATAATTCATGCGCGACGCTCCGGCGGAGAGTCGCGAGCGCGCGACCGCTCGGACCCGCCTCGTATCGCGGCGCACGATCTGCCTTGGGTGAACCACGGCGAAGCGTGCCGCAGCGTGGTGCTCTCTTACACACAAACGCGCGCGCCTACTATGACTCCCTCCGCGGAAATAAGTATAAATCATGCAGCTGCGTTCGCGTCGGTGTCGTCGACGTCACGGCCCCTTGCTTGCCGCTCGTCGCGACGCTTATCTCCTTCGGGTCCACGCAGATTGCGCACGTTACGAGGCAAACGTTTCGTTTGAGACGAGAAGCTTAGCTTTCCCTTCGGAAAGGGAGCAGTTTCGCGCGTGCTGATTACGTAAATGAAATCGACCTATTACGCGAAGAAGCAGGTGCACGAACGCGCTGTGTGATTCGTGTTCGAGCAACGAAAAAGACGTTGAGAGATTTCGATAACAGCTCTGAACGTTTCTTTCTGTAATGGTCGTTGCAACGATGCTACGCGAACGAATGGACGAAAGTTGGAGGAAAGAAGCGATATTTTGTGCTCGAAGGCAGAGTTTATTCAGGACTTGACTCTCGTCGACTGACTTACGAATTCGGTAACGGGTAAAGCGTTCATGTCCCTTTCTTCCACCGGCAGCCACTTGCAGTCCATTTCCGCGGTCGACTGTATCGAAAGTATCGTGAATTTCGTCAACGTTGACGGGCGTTGCCACGTTATTTAAATAAACTAACGGTTTCGAATACGCTTCCGTTCCTGTCCATCTTGCAAATCTCGTACTTGAAAAGTATAGTGTGCGGCCTCTCGCCGATGTAAAACGTTCTTTCGCGGTAATTTCTCTTCAAGCGAATGGCGGACTCGTTGGTAACGAGCACTCCGGTAATCAGACCGAACCAATCCGCCGTTCCGAGGTCTGAAATATAGAAACGTGCATCTAAATGCAACTAAATCCCTTTTCACCGCGTTAGCGACGCTCGTGATCGTACACCGCCATTATCTATAATTTCGTTAGTTCGGAGAAAGTCCGATCCGAGTTTATCTTATTCGTACGAGGATATTGTTATCCGTACCTTCGTGAGTCGACCGATCTATGGTCATCTCTCCCTCGATCAACAAGTCCGGTGCTTTGTCCAAGAAATAGCAGTCGATAGCTTTGAAATCCATTTTGTGTTTACCATGGTGCAGGTTTACCTTGGAGAATCGCAACACAACGTATAGAATCTAGCGATCTGTTCTCTTTCGAAGAAAACGAGATTTAGTTACCCGAAAATCTCTGTTATCGTCGGTAGTCTTGATTACTGGGAGATTCTTATCCAACCATTTAGCGTTACTTTTCTCGTGTACGAGAAAGTCGCGAACAGGGCCGAGCACTTTGAGCTGCGGAGCGGCGCAGAAGCATTGCACCTATAACGTATGTATTACGAGGTCGTTAAACGAATGGCGTCTCGATCGATCACGCGTGTGTCTCATCGGATTTACGTTAGAAGACTCTTGCACGAAGATATGGCCAATCTGATAGGCTTTCGTATCGAGGAAATAGGGAATGGCCACGTATCCTGATCCAGCGATGAGCTCGACGACGAAAGGCCTCAGAACGTACCAGCTCTTCACTATACACAAGTCCTTGGAGACGTGCACTCTGTAATTTTTCTTCAATGTAATCAACCGCGCATCCCTGGACATTTTGAGGCCTGTGCGTGGAAATCGTATCGTGAGATTTACCGAGTACCTTCCTCCAACTGTTTATCCGGAATATCATTTTATTAGAACGATACTTTTGTCTCATTTGAATCGCGCGTAATCGTTCGATTCCCCGTCGTATTCTCTATCGAAACTTCTAATAAAATGCATCCGAGTACCGCGCGACATTTTTACCTCGGTCGCTGTAGGTTAGGTTCTATAATATCGAATCGAAGCGTTCCTCCGATCGAAAGTTGGCCAAGAATTCGACTGCGCCAACGAATGCTTCCTAAATCGAATCAAGCGATATTGGGGCAAACGATCGATCACTCGACTTGTCCTTTTGGTCGGCGCAAGTACATCGGGGCTCGGCCATTTGTAATCATTAGCACCATGGTGCCGTTGCCACAAGTATCTTATTATGTCATTTCGTTTCGTCCGTTTGCTTTCTGTCTACCCACCTTTCTCCGTCTCGTTCTTTCTTCTCTCAAGGACTTGGTCGCGGTGTATAGGCACACGCGTATCTGCTATTGTCGATGATGAATCTAAGCGCAAAGAAGCGTTCAAAGATCGTAGCCAAGGGTCGTATTATTAACCCGACCTGCTCGGAAATCCTATCGCGCGAACAAAGCATTTTCACCTACGTTTAATTAACCTCTTCCCTCTGAGCTTCCTGCGAGGAACGTTCATTGATCATACTATTAACTTACACCTTTCGCGTTATGGTATTCCTCGAGGTTTGACTCGATCTTTATATCTCGTCATTTTTGTTATTCTGTTGTTTCTGTGTCTCGTCAAATGTCTTCTCTTCTTCGAATGATCTATACGTAAAAAGCGTGCACGAATTACATCGAACGCCAAAACCAAGTAATTCAAATGTATCTATGTTTCGATACTATCTATTGAAGAAGAAGAAAGCAGCTTGAAAGATAACGAATAAAATTAAAATAAGTTGAAATTTAAAAATATAAAGAGAAGGGCTCGATAAATATTCCTCGAGGTTTGACTCGATCTTTATATCTCGTCATTTTTGTTATTCTGTTGTTTCTGTGTCTCGTCAAATGTCTTCTCTTCTTCGAATGATTTATACGTAAAAAGCGTGCACGAATTACATCGAACGCCAAACCAAGTAATTCAAATGTATCTATGTTTCGATACTATCTATTGAAGAAGGAGAAAGCAGCTTGAAAGATAACGAATGCGATTAAACGAGCGAATAAAATTAAAATAAATTGAAATTTGAAAATATATAGAGGAGGGCTGAATAAATATTGTCTAATTAAAGTAAAGAGAAATGGAAGCTTAATAATCGCTAATAGAGGATCTCAAGCACGGATAATATTTTACCTAAGCTCACTTAAATCGCAATTTCTCATTTTCTCCTAATTCCAAGGATAGAACAGCGGTGATAAATATCCTGACACGCTTCTAGTTTCGCGCAGCGTGCTAAATGGAGCGGCGATTAACCCAGTTTAACGCAATTGCTTTCAGAAATCACGACCGGCTCTGTAATTATCGTGTTCGTGGATAAACACACGAAAACACCGATCATCTTGTAATATCGCGGCCGAGTTAGCGGTAATTCCGAGGATGCTGCAACCACGCGGCTCGCGTGTTAGAAACGCAGCCCGCACGGTAGTAAAGTAGCTTACAGTATAGTAACTACGGGGAGATATTTAATTCCCGGAATGCGATAAACCCGCTAATATGTGGATCCGCGGGCCACGGCCGCGAGTACGAAATTAGCATGGCGACCCCCCTCAGATCTCTCTAATTTACGTGTTCCATATAACTGGCCATGGTGTAATTAAAAGAATCGCGGCCGCACCGACCAGAATCTACATTTTCCCACGAATTTTTCACGTCATCTTCCTATTTACCGGGTTTAGAAGATTGTTAATGCGCGCTGCTCGGAATCTAACTACCGGCGGTCGCGATTTAATATTCAAACGCATTAAAGAATGTTAGCGTAGTAAGTTTGCCTCGATCGAAGACTACAAAGGAAGATCACACTCACGCAAGTCACGTTTTTCATTTACTTCTTATTATATTTATAACTTTTAGACTCGAACACGAAATTTTCCTCCCTCTTCCGAATTTTAAGAGTAACGCTTACCACGATCAAGCGAAAATATTATTTGTCCTGACAGCTTCTACAAAATATCCACCGTATTTTTGCATCTAACAGGCTACTTTGTATCAAAGTATTACCCGTTAGCTATCGAGTGACGATAACATGCAAAGATCAGCGGAAACGTACCATGTAGCGTAGAAATATTTAGCAAGAGTTTGCTTGATAAAGTTTCCTCGTGAAATATTATACGCTCTTAGAGATTAACTATAATTAGAAAACCATCGAACCTACCCATTCCGTCATTTATAAACGTAACATCTGAATGCGTGACGCAATCAGCTCCACAGTTTCATTTCCACTTGCCTTTAATCATCCAAGTAGACGAACGTGCGGTTTAACGCGACACTGGCACGTAGTAGCAGCGCCGATAAGACGTGTGCAGGGTTCTCGGGCGAGCCTTAAATTTCCAAACTAACAAATTGAAACGAGCTCGGTCCGCATCGTGATACTGCTTATGGTACAAATTTAATAAGACGCCCGCTGAGGCACCCAGTTACCATGTTAATATCATCCACGATCGAACGTACGGTGCAGCTCTTCCACCTGACTCGACCGGACTGTGGTGCGCGCGGAGAAAAAGAGACGCGAGAAGGTTGGAAAAAGGCGGCCAGGTAAGCGGGAAGAAAATGAAAAAAGCGACAAAGGGGAAAAAAAGCGAACACGCGAAGAAACTCTGGCAAAGATGACGAGGAGGACGACCACGGTGAACGAGAGAGTTCCTGAAGAGAGAGACTCGTAACCCGTAATGTTATGGCACTGCCCACCGCGAGGGGGATGCTTTAAAGGGCCCTCGTGGCTGGGTCTTTAGTGCCAAATTGGTTATGCGGACGCTTTACGACACGGTTCGCCGATATTAGCCGAATGAATTACATAAATTATCCTTAGCGTTACGACGACGACGACGACGACGACTGTGACGAAAAAATTGCCGAGAAAGAGGGACACGCCTGGCGGAGGGTGGCGGGCTGTGATTTTTATGCGCCTTGTTGGTCCCTTAAGCCTCATGGAACGTGGAAAAAATTCATGCAAAGATAATTTATCTCGCCATCAAATTAGGGAACAAGTATCCATAGGCTGATCTACCAAAGTGGAATTGTATTACACGTGATTAAAATTTAACAAAGCTTTAAATAAAATTGAATAATCTCGGCGACGTTGATCGAGAAAAAAGAAGCAATCGAAACATACTCTCTGGATTTCTCCAAATCGGACCTCTCGGCGATTGGACGAGATGCGAGGAGGCGACAGGTTTCGCGAACGAGACGAAGACAGTGTCTACGCGTCGCATGAGGTCCGATCTCATCCCCGTCGTTTTATCATCCCGCGGAGTCTTGCGGGGTACCTACCGCATGGCTGTGCTCGTCTCGTTTCGTCTCGTCTCGTCTCGACAGGCGCGTCTCAACGGGCAGCGCTGCGGTAATCTCGCATGTCCCTCGTGCTTCGTTCATTCCAAATAAGACGAGGATAAAGACGCACAGGGAAACAGGAGGACGGAGAAACGGAGAAAGAGTTAGAGCCGGGGGAGGAAGGATCGAGTAAGAACATTTTTATCAGTTGTCGCTCGAGTCCTCCGCGGGAGGTCCTGTGTGTGCTGCGTGTGCTGCACGCATACGTAGTCACCGGGCGAACCCACGACCAGGTGCATTTCGATGGCTGATAGATACGCTGGAAAATCCATGAAAATTCTACGCGGCTTCCTTCTACAGAAACCTTCAGGATCCTCGTTGAACGCGTTTGAACAGCGAAACTTAGAAAGGCTATTGACAGTCGCCTTTTCCGGTAAGCCTACAGACTTCTAAATACAATTCGTCGTTGCGAAAATAACATTTGATCGTATTTACGAAGTAACTGCTGTGGAAGAAACTGACAATTCTTCCTCTGCACCGCAGAATACAAGATAGATGATCGTTTCGTTTCTAAGTAGATAACGAGTCTGAGATGCGGGCTACCGAAGGCGCAGGTGACAAGCTTCGGAGTTCGTCAGCCTGAGAGGATATGCGAACGTAAAGCGAGCAATTGGAATCCAGCTTGTAGAACTTGGATAGATATCTGGTCGCAGTTCGTGCCGCTTGAAAACGGAACAGCGATTCGAATCGCGAGAACGGAATGGCGCAAGACTTAACGTCGCGGTGCTCGAGGACGTGTCCTCGACGATCTCCTCCTATTTCCGTTCGGGCCGCCGCGATACACGACGCGGCGAACGCGCCGGTTCAGAAGAGAATTAGCATATGGTTGGAATCGAACGTGGTACCCCCGATGTCTCCATCGCTCGTGAAATGGATATCCCATTGCATCGCGTTCTGTTTTCAGGATTGGTTTATGCTCGTGCAAGACATAGAACCGGGCCTCAACCGTGGCTCAATCGCCGTGAAGAGGAGCCGATACGGGCTGCCGCGCCGTGTGGGTGTTTACGCGGATGTTATTGACTCCGTCTTGCTTTTTGTCGTCCCGCTCGTTTCCTTGAAACGTTCGGAAAAGTTGCTCCTACGTCTCGTACTCGATTACGGTCAATCGGACGTTGTAAAGTTTAATTCGTTGGAGAAAGAAAGCTGTGTGGAGAGCGCAAACGAGATACAAGACGACTGATATCTCCTATCCCTTACGGGAAAGCAATTTTAGAATCTAGAGTATTCGCAATCGCATTTTAACGATATCCTCTCTTCGTTCGATTTTACGTTTCTTCCACTTTGCTAGCGTGTCAAAAATATCGATTGTTACAACGTCGGTTAGGTTGTTGGTTAAACTTTTTTAAACGAAATTGTAAAATTGTACGCGTAAGCATGGACCATTTAGTTCACTGAAACGCGGAAAATGCGATATCGCTCAGCGTGGTGGTAGAGACGTTTAACGTTGCTCGTTCGTGAAATTGAGACACGTGTGAAGAGTTACGGGACCGCCGCTAATATAGCTTCCAGGTAAAGACCGTAAAGAGGCGTTCGGGAATCGATGTGATCGTTCTATTATAGCGATCGGTGCCGGAGGTGTGTAACAGAGCGATACGATCGTCGTAGCCGTACGCGAACACCTCGAAACAACCTGGATTTCTGCCTCTTCAGAGAGGCCAGCCGCCGGGTTTAATAGAGCAAATTGTTCCCCTGCTTTCGACCAATTATCCGCCTCTTTCTCGGATGTATCCGTTGCTACTCTACCTGCGCGCAACCACAGAGGCTCGGTACTCCAGGCATCATTTTTTCTCTCCAAGCGGACAGTATCCCAGATCCCACCCACTAGCGTAAAGTCCAATTAGAGTCGACTAGCCGTTCGAGATAATTGGCAAACACTCGTGCGACCACGTAACTCAACAGCCGGTAGCGTTTCCTCCTTCTTCTCTTCTTCGTTGGCGATCTCGTACCACGATCACCCAGGGTCATACGACTTTCGCCAGTTCCTTCGAACCACGCAGGATCCCCTTTTGGTCCGCCTTTGACGAGGACAGCGCGTCCCTTGACTCTCTCTCTCTCTCTGTCTTTTCTCTCTCCTTTATTTTTTGCTTTTGGACGTTTCACGTTTCGGGTTTTCCATTTACAATACACAATTTGTATGTACGTAATTGTTCGCTGTTTCGACCATCTATCGTTCCATATATATATATATATATATTATTATTATTATCAGGTTTTTATTATATATATATATTATTAGGTTGTCCCGAAAGTTTCTTTCGTCCTGTAAGGAAACAACGGTTGCACAACATTCTCTGTTTTACATTATTTGTATCGAATCGTGTGTGACGATAATAACAGAAATAGAAGAAAATGGATCGCAGATGATCCGATAAAATAATATGAAACGAAAAGAGGTTGTGAATTTATTGTTTCCGTACAAGAGGAAAGAAACTTTCGGGACAACCTAATGTATATATCCAATGGCGACTGTTTCTCGTCGGTGTATGCATTAGGGTGAAAAGATGGCCAGGCAAAGGAATACGGCGTTGATGGGTTATCTATGATCGCACGGAACCTCCTATCGTCGTATCGAACGCGCAATTCTCGATATCCGACGAATACATCCGCGGATCGATCAGCCAACACGACAATTCCCATTTCCATCGATCCATACAAGAGTCAGCGATTTTACGGTTCGCGAGAGGTGCATAAAGTTGAACGGCGAGCATGATAGAAAGGAGGGTAGCCTCCTATCCCCATCGTGAGCGGTTTCTCGTCCTTTCCTCTTGCGATCTCGCTGTGTACGCGCGCGTGTAACGAGTTGGCGACGCGGCGTGCCGAACGGGAGACGTATGGGAAGGCTGGTAACCGGGTGTAGCGCGGCAACGGAGCAGAGTCGAACCGATCCCTCGCTTGTTTTTGTTCCGACTGACTTATCGATATTGGCACGTTGTGTTACGAACGTGTACGTAACTACTCCCCCGGGGGATGAGGAGAGAAGACAGGGGACAGGAAAGAAGAGGAAAGAGACGGGCCGGCAAAAAGGGAGAAAAGAAGAGCGACGGAAGAATTGTGGAGAACGAAGCCGCACGGAGGCAGAGGACTCGAGAAGCCAGGATAAATCGAACTCGACTGAATTATTGCTAAGCGAGGGTAGAACTTTGACCGGCGCGGCGCCGTAGCGTGCCGCGCGTGCCTGTGCGCGCGTTCAACTTTCCGACCAGGACTAAGACATTTTACACGACATTTTGCGTCCAAAGAAAGCGTAATTTCAACGTCGGTAAAAAAAAAAAAAGAAAAGAAAAAAGAAACTATTTAGAGTTTGGGAGACTTAAATTTCCTAAAACTCCGGATCCCGTTAGTTTCCTCTAGATACATAGATATACCTGTACCGTGGAACGATAAAGGCATAACTCATCGTTGGTCGGAATTTTTCACTGGAAAACAAGCCGAAGCGGTAAGAAAAAGATGCATTACACGTCCAAGGATAACCATGATGGTACGCTAATATGGAAACGGGTATAACGTTGAAACGTGTTTACCTCTATCAAGAGTATATTATTACCGTCCACCGAGCGATTGTAATGGCCGGCGGGAGTGAAAGAATGGCTTGCATGACAGTCGAAAGAAGCTACTCCCTCGTCTTTGGAGGAGGCCGATACGCCACTTCCGCCGGCGTTAGAGAAAGGAGTATCGAGCAGCGTTCAAGAAAAGCGAACGAACGTTGCTTTCACGAGGCTCGAGTTAGGCGAGAGTTATTGCCAAGTAGACGCGTTGTAATAGAGACAAGTGAGTAATAGTTGATTCCTAGCCGAGTCTCGCGCCTCGCTTCCAAGTGGTTAATTATGTAATCCCGCTAATTGCGGGCGGGGCAATCATCGTTTCCGTTCCATTCTTCTCTTCGCGCGACCATTTCCACTAAAAAAACGCGTGTTTGATCAACGAAGAAGACGCGATCCGAGGAACTGGTTTCGAGATAAACGCGACTATGTAAATTTCGGCAGCCGGACACGTGTATTAACGCTACATTTGCCAGCGGGGAGCAATAAATCCTTTTGTTCCTTCCACCAGGGATGAGCGAAAGAGGACGAAGCACGGGCCAGCTCTTTGTGTGCCCTCTCGCCTCGCTTTATTTCGTTCGATTTCTTTTCACGGGGGGCGGCAGGGGCGGGAGGAAGAGCCGCGTTAACGGTGTATCGACCTACTCGCGGTCAGAAGTGCAAACTGAGCGAAAGCTAACGACGTACTGTTCAAAACAAACGTGCAGAACTTTCGTTCGTTTTTTAAATCCGATTCTCGAATCAGTAAGCTTCGTTCTAACGAGTCACCTGTTGCTCGATTTTTACGAAAGGATCAGATAGAACGTTGATAGAATTTTGTTACGTAGCGAAGCAAAGGTTGCGAGCAACCGGGAGGAAAAGAAGGGCAGTTTAGATGGAAAGACGCGCGAGTAGATGGTATTGCGCAAGAAAACGGTAACCACGATGCCATGTGAACGCTTTAATTATTTAAGTCCCGGATCCTGCGCTCGATTCCACCTTCCTCGTTTTCTTGCCACGGCCTTGGTAACCCTCTCTTCTTCTAATTATTACCAGTGGCACGGTGCTTCTTACACGCCGCTCGGTAAACACAGGCCTCCGCCACTACCTGCTGACCGCGGGATTATTTATTTCTCTTAATTGCCCGTCGCGTTGTTGCCTCCTTCGTCCGCGATTTAAGTCGTCGAGTATCGAGGCGATAACGAGAGGAACGAATCGCTCATGCGTAGCACGAACCAAGCTGAAAATTACGAGCTTGCGATAACAAAAAAAAAAAAGAAACAGAAAAGAAAAATACTAAATCGACGTTCTTCGCTGCTTCTCGTTGAGAAAAAAGAAAAAGTCAAAACTGTCATCGCGAGGAGAACGGAGCTGTAGAATTTTCATTCAAATACGAAGCGAAGCGATTAAAAAAAAGAAAACTACCACAAACTTGGAATATTTCGCTGCCAAGCATTCGATCTATCGATGATAGGGACAATAGCGAGTTCGAACTCGCGATAAAATCGAGTGCTAAGAATTTTCGCGAAAGTTAAAGCGCTCCTCGTCTTTCGTCGGTGCAGAGGATGGAAGATTTCCGGCGGAAAATCGAAAGGAGGAGAGGACGAGACCCAAAAATATCGCGTTAGACGGACAGAGCCGGTGAAACAGGTTCCACGTTCGCTTTTCGTCAACGGCAAAGTCAATACACGCAAGGACGTCTAGCCAGAAGATGACCCAGAAGATGATCTTGCCCGCTCGCAACGTGCAGTTCGTTTTTCCTTTTTTTTTTTCTTTCCTTTTTCTTTTCTTTTTTCTTCTCCTTTCACCTGACACGAAAATAGATTAATACGTCGGCGCGAATCGAGCGTGAAGAATTTGCGCACGCTCGTCTCCACGGACCGGACGATCAATAAAGAATTAGCGGCGTGCTAAACGGCGAACGAATTAGAAACGGTTGCCTCGTTGTGGGCCGCGAGAGCAAACAGGTTTGACGTTTTCCATGCTGCACAAGGACACATCCGATGCCGAGACATACTAGGTTCGCACTTTCACTCGATTTTTCCAGCGACGAGACACGTTAAATTAACGACTGGCGCGCGTTAGAAGTTCACGCGGATCGGTTAGCACCTTGTTTAGAGGCGATGTACGTAATGTAATCCCGATCGTGCCGGCGAATGTCTGTATTTTGTGTTTTAACGAGCTTAAATTGCACGTTTGAAATGTAATATCGACGGCTGGCCGAGCTGGTACGGTCGAATAATTCCTCTTGTATAAATCGTATCGATTCAGTTAGACGGCGATAAAACGTAGCGATGGATGCAGGATGTTGTTTTTAAGGTGTTTCTAATGGCCAATAAAGCGTGGTTATTAAATCTGGCAAATAAATAGCATTATTACGCGATACTCTTTTTCTCCTTTACTCTCGAACACGACCTAAGTCACCGGGCTCCGTTCCGAGGGTTAAATCGAAGATAAGAATGTCGAGCATTTAGTTCACCGTTTATTGCGAGGCGAACACGGCCGGTAGGGTGGACAAGACACGCAGAGAGACTCCAGAAAGGGACTGCAGAATGTGGGGGAGGAGAGAAGAAGTCGGATATGAAGGAGAAGAAGAAGAAGAAGAAGAGGAGGAAGAAGAAGAAGAAGAGGAGGAAGAGTAGGAGAGATAAAATGGTTAGGAAGGCGGTGGAGGCGGAGGAAAGAAAGGAAAAAGAGCAGACCAAGTAGGAAGAGGAGACGAAGAGGAACGGAACAGAGAGAGAAGGAGAGACGCTGATGGGATTATAAGTAATGCGCCGCAGCACGTGGCCCCGGTGAGCCCACCTCCAGGTTGTCAAACCTGTTTCTTCCTATGTGCCATCGTCTCGAAGGCGAAGATGCAGCGTGAGCGCGGGTGCCGCGCGTACCACGAAATCCTATCGACCGATTTCAGCGTTCGTCCCACAAAATAGACATCTTATGTACACCTTTCATAACATCCGCCAGAAATTCATCGATTAGAATAAGAAAAGTTTCCAACGTCGACAACACGTAAGTGAGGATTTACGAACGGGCTTTTCGTGTTGGTTGTTTGGCAACGCGGAGGCGTTACCTCGTCAAGAGTGAGATCCACTGTCGAAATACCCGGAGGAGCAAGTAGCAACCATTAGGCGACCAACCTGTGCCTTAATGGAAAAATTGAAGATAACCACCGGCCTGCCACTCGGCCACTCAACCGATTCGCCTGCCCCGCTATGGGAGGCGTTTTCGTCGATTACGTCAACAAACTGGCCCCGATCGTTTCGTCTCGGTGAGCCTAAACCCTTCCCCCGGCAACCTGTCACGATCTCGATTCCTTTCGTTTCCTTCGTTCGTCGTGTTCTTCGTCCCGAGGATAAAACAAAGAGAGAGAGAGAGAGAGAGAGGCAAACAGACAGATAGACAGATTGTGATTTTTCGCGATCGTTAACACATACAGGCGATAGATGATAACCTTAATCATAATTCTTCCCGCTGTACGTTTCTCGCTTTGAATATTTCCAGCAATTAGCCCGCGATTTCTGCTTAGCGTGCTTGTTATTACGTGCATCGGCCGGCCCCTTTTAGCCAGGTAATTACAGATCAGTATTCGAAACGCGCCAAAGATTCGTGTTCTGCCGCGTTAGCCGGTATCTACCATTGATTATTCGCTCGTATGTCAAATATGCGGCTGCTCGGATCGCGACCCGCCTTTCAAGCCGTTATAATTGAATCAGTTTAACGCGGTCAGGCAAAAGCAGCGTAGCGTTTCTGTTTGCAGTAGATGTTATCTTTGTAACAGCGCGTACGTCCATTTTCGAGTATAAATCTACGTATGCGCTCTTTCAACGAATCTTTTCAGTGACTCGACACGCGGTTTCGTTTATGGTTAAAACGCTGTTGCAACGAACGATCGCGGTACGATTTCAGATAGCATCTATTTAAGGATCGATTCGAAAGATCCGTGCGCTCTCGAACAGAAAAGAAGTTGAAACGTTGCGTACGCCTTCGATTTCGACGCTACCGGATCAATTTTATTTTATACTGGATCGCAGAGACACAAGAAATCTTTTCATCGATCGTCCTGCTGCTGGTCACCGATCACCGGCGCCGATTTCTCCGCAGGTGTTCCGATCCGTGGCCGATCATCGATATTCTTTTTCAGGAAGATCGATGGATCACGGTTCGTATCATGGCTACACCTCGAGGCCGGTATATTGTTACTCGCATTAAAACCTCTTCATCCAGGCTTCCCCTTTCCTCCTCTTTCTCCCCTTCCCCCTCCCCTTCCGCGTGATAATATTAATGCCCAATTTGATTTATCCTCCACGGATATCGATCCAGTGTTGTACTCGATTGCATGGCGCATCGGTGTTTAAAACTGGCAACTTGAATTTTGCATGTTGGAAAGTTTCAGAAAATTCTGTATTCTCATTGCAGAATAACCGTATTTAATTAATTAATAATTTAACACCGTAAACGGTGTTTCGACGCAGGAGAGAAACTTGACGAATACCGATAAACAAAGGGCTAGCTATTTTGTTCGGCAAAGGGGAAACCATCTTGGAAATTATTAATAAATACGAGGCAAAAGTCTTACAGACTTTATCGGGGAGGTGTATGGAAATTATCAGCAGATCTACGTACATCGTATCGTGGAGGAAACTTTACGTTACGAAAAGCAGGGTAGACAAACGGCGGAAGATTAACGTTATTTGAGAACGTGCGTGAAAGTGGCTGTTTGAGGCACAGGTGGCGAGACGATCGCTTTTACGTCGAGCCATTAAAATAAGACTCGATCGTGCCGCATAATGGGATCGATTTGTACCAGCCAGCAAGTAAGCAGGAATCCACTTACGCGAGGACCGACTTTTCGTTGGAAACCTGTCGTACGCGTTTCTCAAAATAAACCGGCGATAAACGACCGGGAGAATCGGATATCGTCGTCGTGTCTAATCGCAGAACCGTGGCTGACGTTCGATCTTTTAAGAAGCTAACGCGTGTTCCGTAAATCCGAAAGATTTTAGCTTTCAACGTTCTTTCGAATATTTGCGATTTATCGTTGCTATAAACTCTGCTATGACGTAAAATTGTAAAAATCCCAATTGAACATAATATTTGGCTGGCCGAATATTCCACTCGTTGTAAAATTATAAAGGAAGCGAACTAAACACGGTAAACGATACGCGAGAGCAGAATGAATCTGCCATTCGTATTTAACTCTACGTGTAAAAGATACAAATTGCGGAAATGGTATTTCTCAACGAAGCATAAACGTTTGTTAACCTCTGATTAACCGCATCTTAATTAAATTACCGTGCACGACACAAAAGTTTCAATGGCATGCAAGGCTATCGACGACAGAGATTCGCGAAATCGTGCTGAATATATTTCACAAGGAACGGTGGAAGGGACCGTGGAAGGTTAAAGGGGGTTGGGTCAGATGGAGACTGCATGGGTGTATCATTACCAGGCTGACCCCTCCCGCGACTGATCTTTCAGAATCTGGAGCAGACCGTTTCACATGTGAAAGGATACCGGTTGTGTCAACGCGTAATTATTGTCTGGGCTCGTGGATGCAGTCGCGACTCGCGAATCAGACAATAGTTTCGCTGTCAACGCGTACTGCTGCTCGAGTGAAACGTCTTGTAGGACACCGAAGCCGGTCACGAAACGAAGTTTAGAACAGAAACCGCGCCGCTGGCTTCCTCCAGACCTTGCATGAATATACGGGGAAGCAGGAGACGCGGATCGGAATTTCATTGGAAATCAGCGTTTCCCACACGTGGTCAGAGGCGAATTCATAAAATATGCACGTACGCGCGTGGACGGTGGAGAATCTTTACGAATGTACAGCACCATCGACGACAAGACCTTTTCATTTTTATTCGAATAAGACATTTTTCAAAGGCAGTACCGTTCGATGGAAGATTTATTTTACGACGGAAATGACAGAGATGAGAAAAATAGAAGGTTCGAAAAGCGAGAAAGGTGACGACGTCCGACCGAGTGACGTTCGTCCGAGCAGAGGGAACGCTCGTGCCATAAAGAATTTTTTTATTAGCCTGTGCACGAAGGGAGCAACGGTTGTCGACAGTCGCTACCCAGTAATGCGAGCAGAAATTACTGCTATTAGCGATTGTAACGTTGCAAACGGGCAACGGCGAAAAGGCCCGAATATCGATTGGCGTACAGGCTTAACGATACGTTCGCGCCAGATATAAAAACAAATGTATAATTTCTGCCGTCGAAAAAGCGTTTCGCGTGCCGACCGGAGACAATAACCAAGCCACGGCCGGCCCTGGCAATTTTACATAAACGCAATTATCCTTTTACTGCCCTAATTGCTTTCGTAACGTCCACCGTCTCCGACGGTCCGCGTCTCTGCAAGAAACACGAGCAACGTCGAACAGCAAGCAGCCTCTCTGTCGAGTCTATATATTAGATACCGGATGTATCACGAGTCCGATCGAGATCGTAGCGAAACGATGGCACGCTGTAATCGATCGTTGCATAGCTCAATCGCGGCTGTCTGCACGCGTCCCGATTACGTTAGCCGGAGGCTATGGTTCATGCTGAATTTTAATTCACGACCTGCGGAGGGTGTAATTAGATGGTAACGGCGGCGATCCGACGGACTTGGGCAAGCTCTAAATTAAATCGCGAGTCGATTGCGAGCCGATCCCCTTGTACAGCTCGTGATCCCGCCACACGGTTCCGTGAGAGAAAACACGCGGCAAGACGGAAAGAGAAACGACGAGAAACGGACAGATATGCATGCTTATCGATCGTGCCACGGCTTGGTGTGGGAACGCGTCATAATTAGGTAACTAGCGAAAAAGCAGCGAGGAAGGAGTTATGGTAACCGAGTCGTTGGAACGCGATAATGGCTCTCCGTAGTCGCTATTGAAAATTTTCCTCCACGGGCACGATCTTCACGATCGCAAAGGCGTCTCCTCTTAAACTACACGCACGTGCGACGTGCACCGGGAAATATACGCGAGCTGAAACTGCCATGCGGGGTTCGCATAGGTCAACCTTCGAGGCCCGAGCTCCGATGTCGACTTAACGATTTGACCGGTTCCAGTCGTTAATCAGCTAGGATAGTCCGGTGGTGGGTATCTAATTGACGGCTAATTGAAACGGATTGTTAAATGAGAAACACGATAACGAACAGTGCCCAGGATTATTACAAAACGTTCTTGCGACAGCGTGGCCACCGATACGAACGAGAGTTACAAATGGCTGTGGTGATTACGATTTCCTGAAACGACGCGATGACGAGCGACCGATGGAATTTTCGACGCATTTTTTAACGCGTCCCCGACGACAGATGAAAAATCGCCACTATGCCTCTTCCCTTTTAGTCGTCGATCAGTCGTCTCTCTGATAGATCGAAAGTGAAGTCAGGTGCTTCGTTTATCTTCTATGCTTCTTGCTTTTTTCTTCTCTTTTTTTTTCTTCTTCTTCTTCTTTTTCTTCTTCGGAAGACCGATTATGTGGTTTTCGGAGTAACGTACGACACCAGAAGCGGAAAGAATAGAGGGGTCGGTCCATGCTCCGCGCGACTTATCTTTGCATCTGTCCCACTGACAGATCGTTTCCCGAAGCACGAAAGCGTGCCAAGCACAGGCGTCCGACTATTTTCGTTCGTCATCTTGGAGCAGATTCTGATGCACGGAGACGACCGTGGGGTATGTCGAGTTAAATCATCGAGATTTTCCAGCACCCGGAAGGAAGGAAATAGAAGACGTTCGCCCGTGAGAGATTTATCGTTCGCGGCTGCGATATATCGAGAAGAAGAAATTGAGACACTCAATTACGGAAATGAAGTGAAATCTTAAAGATTCAAACTTCGTCTTACTATATGTTTATTCGAACGAACGTTTAAAAATCGCGACGAAATCGAACCTTGTTCGCTCCCTTAGCGTTCTGGCGGTATCGGCCACTCGTTCTAAAGATCAAAGAAACGCCGTAATTCACGTGGCTCTGGAAGGAAAATTGAGAAGCTGCGGGAAAAAAATTTTCGTTAGCGCCAGCCGAAACCAGAGAAATCCTTATTTTCGATAAGCCGTCGGCGTCTTCCGCGGTGAATTGGGACCCGGAGAGTGATTTATACCGCCTCGGGATGAATCATCCTCGTCGGCAAAAGGAGCCGGATAAGTATATAACCGTGTGTCGATGCCGGGAGATTACCAAGATCTGTGCTTGATACGCGCTCGACGTGGAAGTGTGTGGGTGCGACGACCAGGCGAAGGAGGATCGACTGCACATTTTTCCTCCGAAACCCTCGTCGTACCTCTCCTCTCGCGTCGCGCTACGGAGAAAGTTAGCGTATACACGTGAAAGCAGCTCGTACAATCTCGCAAGGACTCGCCTTGCTGCCGGTTTCCAACGATCGCGTCAACAATCGAGTCAACGATCGAGTCAAATACGGCTCCGATATCTGCGTTGTTATCAACGTTCTAATGCGCCTACGACAAGATTATCGCCGGATTCACGGAATACGAAACGTGCACGTCCAACAGGCCCCGAGCAAACAACCGCTTTAAGCGTTTATCTCGCGCTGTGCCTCGAGATTAACGTCTCATTTCGCCAATGCAGCCGATTCATCCAAATTCGATGTTCATTGAATCGGCCGATAAATCAAGCCTCGGCCTCTCGGTGCTCCGCAGGCCGAGCAATTAAGAGGCCTCCTAAACTCTAAAGGCGTTTCCAGTCTATTGAACGGCCGCTATTGGCGATTCAAAGGCGCCGACACGAGTCGAACGGCGGAAAATCGAAGGGAACAGAGCTCCTTCGGGATCACGGGCTCGTACAAGGACCTGCTCGCACATCTTTCGGTTTAAGTTCCCTCCAGCGGCACCTGGCGTTCAGTCCTTGAACCTTTGGGGCCGCGCCTTCCGGGTACGACCAGGGACCCACACCTACACATCGGTGCACGCTCGTGCACACGTTCGTCTCACCGCGCCGCCGCGCACACATGTGTTTTCTCCCCCGCACCAAAGCCAGAGAGCAGTGGCGTAGCCAGTATGTAAATCAGTTCGTTCCTTCTGCTTCGCCACGGACTAGCCGAGCCGTTGCGAGGGAGGATCGAGAGTTTCGAAGGAAGGTTCGCCTTCCTCGAACTCGGCCAGCACGAACCGACGTTCACAGGCAACGACCGATAGCAATTTGAGGGAAAATCGCACGCAATTATCGTCGATCTTGTGGCCGACGAGTCGACCGTTTTTCCTTACTTTTTAATTGCGAGCCGGACGTCGGTGCGATACGTTGAAATTTTCCACGATGTACGCACGTTGCGCGAATTATACGAGAGTTCGACAAATTCTTCGACGTTTCGAATTGGAGGATTCGGATTTTTTTCGCATCTTCGCTTGCACGTCGATGTTCGGAATAAGAGCAAGGAAAGAGAGACGCCAATGGGAATCACCCCGTGGCACGCGCTATCGCATGGAAACACCCTCTTGAGTAGGATTTAGACGTTATATACGGAAGTCTGCCGTTTCCTGGCATGCACTTCTCGATACGACACGTGTCTTGCCAGCCACGGTAGTCGCAATGAAGTCGTGGGGAGAAAAATGGGGATTTACGTATTAGGAAGCAAGCAGACGAAACTACATCTGACGCATCGAGCGGAGGATTCTATAAATATCGATAACCAACTACAGCCATTCGCGTTTGCGCTTCGATCGATCGTACACGAATTTTCAACTACGTTGCTCGAAACCAAATACACGTCTGCTGAATTTTAACGCACAGATCCTCGTTGCAGCGCGAGAGCAAGCAACAAACATATATTTCATTTTTTCGTCAGAAAAATATCGAAAGTTGTCCGCGTTCTAACTTATTCCCAATCGTTTTTCGTATGCCGAGACGCGCTTGTATATTAATCGCGAGACAATCTGTCGATTCGCTTTTATCGTAGTCGAAGTGCTTCGGCGAGCAACAGAACGACGAGGACAGGTCGAAGTAAATGACAACGTCAACCGGATTACCCTTTCTCTGAAATCGCTTTAGGAACTGCCGCCGGGTTCGCAGGAACACGCAGCATCGTGCCAGCACAAATGAGCGCGATGTTCCATCCGGTCGACGTGAATCCTGGTGCATGTCGCGAGCCCACGCCCAGAATTCCCGATCCTCTTCATCACCCCGCACCCGCCAAATGATATTGCTGCCCCGAAATCTCACCATTCCGCCGTTACAACGGCGGCGATGAAACAACAGAATCGGCCAAGAACGAGAATTCCACAGCTTGTCCCGTAAAACACGACGCAAGGTCCAAAGTACAAGAAAGGGAACGGCTCCGACCGATTCTGCGTAGCGGTTCCCTTGTCACCGTGTAACTATATCCGTTTTCTTGGCAGGAAACTGATTCGTGACGATGGAGAAATTATGTAACTGGTAAAATAAATTTCCAGCATTTACATCGTCTAACATTTCCACCCCCCCCCTCGAATTATGGATCTACTATCGGATCTATGGATCTATTTCTCGAGGAAATCTACTATAGATCTTAGCTTCTATGTATGAATTTCTCAGAAGCCAGATTGATCAACTCTACTTTTTATGAATTTCTCAATTTCAGTAGGTACATGATTACTGTTCAATTCTCAGGAAAAGGAGAATTTACTTTCACAAATAAGAATATTTAGTACAATAACCTTTGAGCTGAATTTTAAAAAGTAGTGTTTGGAATATATCATCACGCTCCTATATTTTTCTATTTGTAGAATTACTCAATATTCCAAACAACTCACATACGCGTTATCACAATGTCCTTTTTCGAACGAAGAATTATTTTCTTTCTCTCTTTAGATACCCAAAATTCTTTAACTAACCAGTGTCTATATATTAAGTTGTCCCAAAAGTTTCCTTCGTTTTGTAAGGAAATAATGGACGCACCGCGTACTCTGTTTCATATTATTTTCGTCGAATCGTGTATGATCGTAATAATAGAAATAGAAGAAAATGCATCGTAGATGATTCGTTAAAATAATATAAAACGAAAAGAGGTTGTGCGTCTATTATTTCCAAATACGAAAGGAAAGAAACTTTCGGGACAACCTAACACTTTGTGTTTGAAGGCTTTGCGAATTTTGAAACTGAGATTTCGTGGCTTCCTCGTTCGCATGGAAAACTACCAAGCGTCTGAATGACTCTTGCAATCTCAACATCAATGCGTATTCGCTTTCTTAAACTTTCGTGTAACCATTACGGCGAACAACGAGCAAGCAGATCCTGGAACTCGGTAGCCAGAGATAAAAACCGAAAGCTAAACGACGTCTGCTAGAAGCTATCAATGTAGAAAATAGAGCGATCTGCTGGGAGCGTCGAGTGTTTCGCTCGTAGCTCTCTACAGCCTCGTTGTTTTCTAATAGTCTGGCTGTCGTTTGGGCGTGGAGATCGTATCGGGTCGATTCGCGTGTCGCGCCCATCCTCTCCGCTGATTCGACAATGTCTAGAGCACGGAAGCTGGAAAGGTCACGGAAGACACCTAAGTGGAAATGCAAATAAATGACGCGACGGCCGTGGCCCCACGATTATTGCTCCACGCCGCATATAACCGTCCATTTGTAATTATAATGCAGCAATTAGAGGGCTGTCGTGATCCTGAGAGATCTAGCGGCCCGATCGCAAGGACGATTACGATCGGATCGTCGTGTATACTCGATCCTAAACTTAATCTTAAATGTAAAGTCTCCTCCCTCGTTTGACCCGCCCGTCGCGGTTGGGTCTTGGGAAACTAGGAAGAGATATCTGTTATTTTTTTTAATTGCTCTCTCTCTCTCTCTCTCTCTCTCTCTGCTCGTCTACGTATGAGAAGTGACGCAATCCGGCCTAACTAACGACTTGTTCAGGATTCTACGATAGATTGATTGGTCGTAAAGGAAATCTTCGAGATCGGTGTACGACATAGATACGTTGGCTCGATAGCAGCGTCGTAGCTTCGAGAATTCGTGGATGCACCGATCCGTTACGCGTTACGTGTGTACGCACGCGTTATGTACACCACGTGTTACGTTGCGAGTGGATATGTCACAGGCGTGTAAGCGGAAACGAAAGAAAGCGACGACGACAGGCAAGGAGAAGAGACTTCCGAGAGCAACCTTTAGACTTTAGACTAATTCAACGATTTCCACCGGCGAAATTGTTCCAACCTCCCACTGAGATTTCACGGATATCCCCTTGGGCTGTTGCAGGATAGTGCCGAGAATGGTTAGGCTCGTGGTGTCGGTGAGCACTTGGAGTCTTAACGCGCTGCACTTACGAGCACGTGCCTTCGAAGCGTAGGTGATTCGATAAAGGTTCTCGTGCATGTACATCTCAATGGTGGTCGAAGGATGAGGCCAGCGAGCTGAAGGAGGAAGCGGAAAGAGGAACGAATGGAAGGAGCAAGGGGGAAGAAGACGAAAGCCGAGGAAGAAGAACGAAGCGAAAGAAAAGCACGAAGGCGCGAACGCAACGGTATAAGAAGAAGGTTTATGTAAAACGGCATTGCACGTAGTGGTGTCTACTCAATCCTTATCTAAAGCAGTTATATAGAGTCGTTGGGAGTCGCGCCTTCTTCAGAAGGTAATGCACGCCCGGTACGTCTCGCTTTCCTTCCCCTTTCCTCCATCGCTGGCCACTTTGCTTCTCCTCTCCACGGACTGCCGCCTATCCTCCCTTAGCGTCTATCGGATCCTTTACATACACGAGTGCGTGCGTACGCGCAGCACCAACGTTGCACGCAGGTGAGTATTTGCCTAGAGTGCTCCACCCGGTATTCCATCGGTTAAAGCCACGCTCGGCCTCTCTGTTTCTCGTGCTCCTCTTTCTCGGCCGCGGCCGATCCTCGTGCAGCGGCTTTAGAACGCGCCTGCAGGGTTATCGAAACGTAGCGAAACGTGGCCGAAGAGCAGGCTGCGATCAAGCCGTAACGCGGCTACGCGGATGCTTCGTCCCGATAAAGATATCTTTGGTTAAGGTACGACTCTAACGTGGGCAACCTCGGGGCTCTGGCTTGTTCCGCCGTTTCCAGGTACCTGTAGTACCTGTAACGTTGCACCGGTGCATCGTGCACGCGGAACTCGAGCCACGAGGCCAGATAATTCTCGTGAAAAATTACGAGAGCACTTTTCGCCTGGCTTGTACGCGAGCCACGAATGGATCTGTAGCATCGATTTCGAATCAATTAACTTTCGAAGCCGGCTAACGAGGGGGAAAGAGAGAGAGCAGCAGGACGAACGAAGAGGAGCGGTATACCGCGAACACGAGGCAGATACGGAAAGCTGGATTCGATCCCGGCAAGATGCGACTATACTACTTAAAGCAGGCACTGGGTGTCCTCGTGGATCGTAAATATCGCGTCGGCCCCGGTAGTTGTAAAGCCACGGCAGGTGATTAAATAAGAAGAAAGACATCATTTGTCGCGTGTATCTGAACCTTGATCGGGCCCCGTTTTACGACGTTCAGCCTTCGGCTTCGACGAGATACAGGGAAACGTTCTCGCGTGGGGTGGAGGGGCACGGCGAAAAAAAATCGTTGCCCTCGATTCGATTGGACCTCGGAGCATCGTCTGCTGGCCGGTCGACCCCTCGCACGCAGAAAGGCGTGTCGGATAAAAAAGGTTGCAGATTACGCGGCGAGTGCAACTTTAGTGGCATCGTAAACCGGTATCTTTACCACCAGACGCCCACGCGTCCACGCACTATCCTAGAGCGATCTGCCTATCAACTCGGCGTGAAAACTCGGTTTAACACTCTCGCGCACTTACCGCTGCCTTTCATGACAACCACGTAGAGTGGCCTCGGCCTTACCAACTCTCCAACGCTCGTGGCACCCATTTCGCCTGCATACGTCTCCGCGAGATCGCTAAGATCGAGACGCAACCTTCGTTGCCTCTCAAGCCAGAGGCGAGTCGGACGAACAATCCGGACGATCGATTACGTGTTCCCTTCGTTCGATCGCACCGTTCCGACGTACCGTGTTACATTCGAGACAGCAGCGAGCTTGGAAGAATGTCGCGTCGCACGGTAGCTACGCACGCTTTTGGCGAAAATTTCCGCTCTCCAGCAAACCAAAGAAACCAACAGCAAAGGAAGCAACGCGCAATAGCGTGCATAGGGCGGCCACCTGTGCCAGGGAACCGGACGTTCCATTGACCATTGTCCCATCCTGTGGGCGGTACCGTCCTAGGAACGTAGCACAACGAGACTCTAAATAGAGTTTAGTTGCAGCTAGTCAGTAGGCAAGATCGACGACACATTGTCGAAGATGCGTGTAGCTCTTTCAGCGTTACGGAAGAGGAGAAGCTACGCTGCGAAGAAGAATTTCCCGTGAAATTTCCCTCGTACAAATATCGTTCGAATCTCCGTTTATTTCACGAAACTGAATTCGAACACCGAAAGGTAAAGAGATTCTATTCGTGAAAACGGAGCTCGGACGGGATTTACCTGCTAGCGTCGGGTGAGAATGATCTTTCGGGCAGCTCGGCGAAAGGCGTCGTCGTTTCGACGATGATCGGCCTCGAATTTTTACGCGTTACTCGGGGATTGAGAACACTGGCTAAACGTTCGACACGGTGTTAATGGATTGGTTCTACGCTCGCGTTGCAGCGCGTGGACCGTCTGTCGGCTCTCGATAGCGCCTCTTGCGCGCGGCCCAAAAAGAAGCGAGACGCGTGGTCTACGTTTCACGGTTTACCAAAGAATTAGCCATTAATTTACGCTCGGTCTATGGCCGATGGTTCGAGGCCTGTTCTTCTCTACCTAATAAATAGCCTAGCGCGGTAATCGGTGCCCACATGGTGTTTTCCAAGGGATTACCAAAATTTCGGAACGTGTCTACAAGAAAAACGCAACGGATCATCTACAGCCACGTGCGCAACACGAATATTTGTACATGTGATTACTACGATCCTCCTAGAGACTGTTCTCAAGGGCCTCCTCTCGTCTTGGGAAAACACTGCAAGATTAACTACGAATTAGAAACTACGGGAAAACATCGTATTGTCCAGTCAAACTCGAGAACACTCTGCTGTACAGTTGAACCAATATCGGCGAGATGCGCAAGGTTCATGATGAAACTACGAACAAATTTTACAAATTACGAGACATCTGATTATCACGATAAAACTGCGCGATACGTAAAACTGTACGCGCCGTCAATTCGCTAACGTTGTTAGCCAGCAAATTATCGCGGTAGAAAGCCAAGATCTCCCACCCAGTTCCCATGGACTTTCGTCCAACGTTTCGTTCCAACGTGTCTATCGTATGATTTACGACAAAACAAGCACGGCTCCTCGCGACAAAGTATTAACGATATCCGCCGTGCGCAGTGCGCACGAGCCGAGCGGATCATCGGCGGTTGTTTCGTTCGCCTCGTAACTTTCATCGTAATTACGCATTTTTACGACGAAGCTAGAAGCAGTCTCTGCCTGAAGCAGGTGCGATAGAGATCTCTTTCCGGCGAGACCACCGGCGCACGTACACGGTCCTGTAACCACCTGAACCAACGCGCGGCGGTACGTTCACGGGGCTCGTTCCATTAGCCATCGGCGTGCGCCGTAAGACCTCGCCTCACCGAGAGATAACCCCTTCTGTCGGCGCGTCGAAATATTTTAATTCCCCGTGGATGGAAACGCCTCGTTCTCTCGCCTCGTCTGCGCTAACTCATCCGCCGTGTCGGTACCAGCCAACCGGCCGCACCAAATTACGATCCTTCGCGGCGAGAACGAGGCGTGGTTTCTCGTAAATTCCATCGCTGATAAAAGGATACCGTGGAGACGGCACATGCCGGAGCAACCGTGTGTCGCTTGCCGCACGGTCCGATAATCGAGGTCGAAGACTGTTTCTATTTTCTATTGCCAACCTTCTCACCCGAAGGTTGCCCAGAACGAGTACAATCCCCGCCGCGTATCCATTTTTCCACATTGCTGAATACAAGCTATGCCCCCTATCAACTAATTCTGATCTCGGCCGACCGATTTCCTCGGGTTCGACACGTCGCTCATTACGTATTTATTGCGTCGTTACCGTGCACCTAGTAAAACGTTCTTTTTTCCTCCTCGTTGCTCGACCAGGGTAAACTATATATATATATTTGCATGTGACAAACCGCTCGGGAGTCCGGAACCTCGTTTCACGACAGCGTTCTCGAGCACGAGATAACGAACCGAACGATTTCGTTTAGGATCTAGGGGCCTAAGGTTTCCCCTCGTCGTTTAAAGTTTCCCTCGGCGCACGTGAAACCTACCTGCGCCCATAGATACCCTTAGTAAAAGGCGTGCGCATCGACGATCACGGAACCTTACTGCCGGCATAAAACGACGATCTTAGGAGCGGCCGCGATGCCACGAGACGTTATTGCGCAACACTTAAAACGGGCCAGCTCGTATCAACCCGCGTACACTGCCTCCACCCCTTCAACGAAGATAAACAATGCGCCAGGGATTCTCGGACTTTTCGAACAGGATATGGAACTTGAGAAGTCGGCTGGAAGACGGCCGGTTAAACGGTCGGTGCGCGAGACGCGGAGGATGAGTACCGACTCATAACACTCGCGCGTATCTCCTCCACGCCGCTGCCCAAAGAGAGAGAGAGAGAGAGATCCCGGATAAGATGGCGCCGTGGGTGGCCTACTCGCCCGGTAAGTAGTAAACGCCGAAGCGGACACGTAACCGCGGCCACGAGCTGCACTTACACTCGCCTTTTTCTCGCCTAAGTGCCGTCCGCGCTAGGCGTTTCGCCGCGTGCACGCTGCCAGTGAAACGGATCGAGGGCAGCTCGCGATCGCCTCTGGCGACTTCGCGTTATGCTCTTTCGAAGAATATCGCACAGCAGTAGGGGGTGGATTCTGAATGACACGTAGAACTTGCTTGGGTTATAGACAGATATTACGTCAAGGCTGTGGAGATTTTTGGAGATCAGCAAACTCCGTGCTACAGATTCGTTCCATTGCGAGTGGAAATCCTTTCAAATTTGTACGTATCGCACAATTTCTTTTCTAGTCGCTGATACGTAACTACTGGGTGTCTTGATAGATCGTAAACCTAATTCCGTACGTTCAAATGTTCCACAAAGACACGAATATCCGCAGTTTATTTGTCGCAGTCGTTCGATGCCTTGACAGATAGGAACGAAATATTCTAGGGATAAAATCTAGCATGTACAGCTCGCACGACCAATGTTTCTTTCCAAGAAGACGCAAGGGAAGCCACGTTGGAGGCTCGTCCTCACAAGTATCGCTCTGCAAACACTCGTTGCATCGTCTGGATATCCGAGATTGGCGCAGGTAGATGAAACCTGTCAGTGCAGGGCATATAATTACAGGATATTTAGTAGGCATTCGGATGCACCTGTGAGGAGGTATCCTCTCAAGGTGATCCGTATGGAAGGCGAGAGGGGTTTAAGTACACGACGAGGCATGGAATAAAATAGCCAGGCGTAGGCGAGTGTCCGGTTCCCTTTGTGTCCGCTACCTGTCTTAAGACATCGCCTGCTCCCTTCCTCGCTCGCTCCTCTTCCACATCTGCCCCTCTATCCCCAGATCTTCCTTCTTTTTCCCTGCACACGCGCATTTACGCGAAGAGGAAGAGAGGAGGAGGCCAGATCCTTTGATAGCACGGCATTCTTGCCCATTCGTCAGACATTTGATAGCTTCACGTGGGAGCCGCGGAATTCTTCGTGGAGGCTACCTTTATCCCCCGGACCTCTTCGGGCCGCGTTCGAGTGTCAGGTACGTGTGGTTCCTAGCGTCGATACTCCTTCCCGATACTTCGCCGAGAGACCTCGTCCTTTTTACGTCCTAACGCTGAACTCTGCCATACATTACCAGACACATCTACCTTTATCACCGCAGACTCTCGTAACTCTTCGAGTTACCAGATTTAGTCGTGCACAAGTTATTGCGGCACCGTCTCGTACACGTACCCGCTGGGTTACACGTCGCGGTGGAATTTTCCAGGAAAACGCAGGCGGTTATTAACGCTACGCAAAAGCGTAGTTGCGGGGAACAACAAGGTTTCAGCCTGCTCCCGCTCCTTCTATCCTAGCAACGATCCAGGCGTTATCGTTTGATAAATAATCGGAGATGCCAAAGTAGCCAGGCGGCCGTTTCCAGCGGCACACGGCCTCGCCGTGGCCGATTCACCGCGGCCAAATAATTAATGACGCGAGTGCCATCGGCGGGACCGGCGATTTCGTTTGTACCCGAGCGGAAAGTAACGCGCGGCGTTCGTCAAGCGAGCGGTGGACGACGAACGGCGGTGGATGCTGCGCGCTGGAATTTGCATAGCGGTTATCGTGCCGCGCGACATATGCTGGCCACTACCTAGAACCAGCCAGGGACTACCACGTTTGCGCCGGTGGACATGGCCATGGAACGCATAAATAGAAGCGTACGCATAATGCACGTAATATATTTGTAGATCGCCATGATACCGGCGTGGTGGCGTACCGTACGGTGAAGCGACGCGATCACCGTGCCCGCCACGCCACGCCACACCGTGCCACGCTACGCTACGTCATAACCTCGAGGGGACCATGCTCGTCTCTGTTCCGCTCGTGGTGGCCATAGTACGCCACGAAGGCAACAACGAACACCGCCATGTGGTGGGAGACGGCATATGGGCACGCGCCCAAGATCTGATAACGTCGGCCTCTTCAATTGACTACAATCATGGGGGTTAGATATTAACTGGCGGGGATTGTTGCGCGCGGGATCGCCTGCCGCTGGCCAACGCCACGAGAATTTTCGCGTAACGAGAACCTGCAATTGACGGGGTGTTATCGCGATTACGGTGGAAAATCGAGTCGTTCATCGGTTAAAGCTTATTGTAACCGCGAGATAAGGGCTCGAGTCTCGTTAGCGTACGAATTGTAGATACTCGTTACACGCGTTCGTTAGATGGAAAGCCATCGTCATTTTTCAACCAACGTGCGATCGATCGGAAGAGAACGGCCAATTTGGGCGATAGGTTTGTCGACATATATCTTCGTCAATGGAATGGGAGGAATTTTCTCGTAGCAAACGAGGTACAGGAGGAACCAGTTGATAGATCGATCGAACGCGCATCGTCATCCACGAACGACATCGGACGAGGTAATGAATGGGCTCGATTCATTAGTATCAATTTCATGGCCGGTATGGTAGGCTCGGCCGACCGGCTGCTACTTGTTTTTGTCAAATTAATCGGCCTACAATTACCGTATTAGACGGGTCGAGCACGGCATAAGAGCGTTTCTCGTGTCAGTTGGTGAAACGCAACATGCTGCGACTGAAACCGCGATGCATAGCGATGACAGTACGCTTCTGTTCGTTAAAAACGGGGCGATCGCGTATGCCAGGCTCGGGCAGGAAACCGACGTCGGTCATCCCTTCGTACGTAGTTGAATTATCGCCTACGAAAGGGGTCGACCGTCCGTGTAGGCGCATAATATTAAAATTGAAATTAGTGGAACAAATGCTGGAACAGTGGGGCTGGTTAATTTGAAATTTCAAGCAGAGAGGCTCGCAGCGAGCCGAGTAACCGTGGATTTCCTATTTCCACGACGCGACGTGGATCGCCAGGTTAGGTCCCTCACGAGAAGAAGAACCTCGCCTCGAGGAACAATTCACAGAAATCAATCGCGATCTGCCTTTCTACGAAGGACTCTTTTCTTCCGTGATTGAGTCCTCCATTAGAATCTCGCCCCGCGGCGGATCCAACGTTAAGCTGGTTCTCTCACGGGGCGAGAGATGTGAAACGGGACGAAGAATAGCATACTGGATGAACCGACGTCCCAGCTGTGGAAGCTTCGTGCTGCCGTTTCGAGAAAAATTCCCGGGGAAAGCCTGCGAGACATCTCCATATTTTCCCGAACAGCCGTCGAAACACTTTCGAACAGGCAACGAGACAAGAATAGAACGCCAAGTTGCGTCACCGACGGCTCGGACGGAGAAAGGTAAATTCCTCTTGCGATGGTTGCCCCCGGGATGCGAGAAAAATCCCACAGTTCGAGATGCACGAGAGACATTATACCCATGATCGGTGTTGGTCCGCACAACGATTCTGGACAAAGCACCTTGCATTGTGTTGCTGTCAAAGCCCGAGGGCCACGCTGGCCCCCTGATTCCAATCGTAACGAGATTATTGTAGGCGTTGAGCCATAGAGAATGCCCATACAGTTCACAATAAGAGTGCCAGAATGGATGCCTGGTCCCTTTAAACGCTGTTGCCAAACTCCTCTGTGTTTTCCCGTCTCTTTCGCCCTGCGTACACAGCTTTTCCCTTCGTCCTCTTAGCCGCTAAATTCCGACGTTCTGTCAAAGCACCGGAAGGCAAGAATCACCACGGACAGGTACGAGGCTACCAGCGAATACAGTTTATTTGCTATACAAAGAGGTGGGTGTGTATAAGCGAGTTACGATTATCCCGCGAACGAGACAGAGAATGGCGAGAAAAGGGGGGGGGGGAATATTTGCACGTTGATGCAATTTCGGCCTGGGTCACCACGCGAATCCGGCTTACAGCGCGTAAAATATCGGACGAGCGACTTCGCTGGGGACTTTTTTATTACCCTCTGGCCGGATTAACGGTTCGCCGTCTCTCGATCCTTGCGCTTATCTTCCTCGTTCCCGTATCCTGGATCACACGAAAAATATGGAACGGCCTCGCGGAACAAGCTCGAGGTCGTCCACCGAGTACCGGCGTGGCACTGATTTTATATACTCGTAAAACGAGCCGTATTTACGCGTTTATGAGATACATCGACGCCGGTGCGTTTTTACAAACGGTTACTTTGTACGCCGATTTAACGTCTCCTTCGTTCCAGCCGGCCGGCCCAACTAAATATACACCGTTGTATTTTTCGTTTAGACGGGCCAATTAACCTCCACGGACCAACCACGGCCACCCACTTTTCGTCACGTAGAGCCACCAGGACACCGTTCGTCAAATGGCTCGTTGCATGCGTTCGTTTTCGTGCAACGCGCGAATAGCGTGTAACGAAGAGTGCGGAGACTCGTCAGCCTAGCCACGAACCATCGTGTCTACCTGCTCGATCGTTCGCGACAGGGGGCCGGGGCTACCATAATTCCAGCTTTACCATCCTCCGGCGTCATTAAGAGACGCGTGTTGTGCGTTAGACATCGGCTACCAGCGGACCAGCTCCTTCGATGTAAACGTGACGAGACCTTATCTTCTCGCCATCGTCTACCTGACCCCTTCTCCGGCCAGATGACACTTGGACCGATCTTCCGGTGGAACGCGTTTCCGTCTGTCTACCTCGCCGTGTATCGTTCAGTGGCAACGAATATCGAACAGTCTGTGACAGCTTTCGCCGCCAGTAATCGTCATTTGCGACGATGTGAACCAGATGGATGAGTCACTCAACAAGAACCGATCCATGAAAATTAACGAAACGAGATCAGGGGAAGGTGTACGGAGGGAGGTTTATCTTAATTTTGCCATCTTCTTATTGGCTACCAAGGTACTATCTACAGCCGATTACGATTAATTAGCTTCGGTGGCGTTAACAATTATCGTCGTCGTGGAGAGTTGAACGATCGACTCACAGCGGCGTTGGTGTTGCAGATAAAGAGGGCAACGTCGAAATAAACATTCTGGATTCTAGAATTTTTACCTTTAGAGAGGGCGCGATGAGTTCAAGGAGAGTTAGTCACGTCATTAACTATATTGAAAGCGAAGAAACCTGATGCCCAATGTGTCTCATCAGAACGACCCTCGCCCGTACATGTCCAATTAATTCAATGAGTGAATCAGTCCCCCGCCTAGCCGCCTGGCTCGCCATGTAACGTTTTAATGATGCGCCACGACTAGACCAGATGACTCTCGATGCTTATCTACCCTCTTGCCACCAGCAGGCACACCCCTGCAGCCGATCCCCCGGACATCGAGCACGTGCCACCGAGGAAAAAGGCACATGTGACGGAATACGCGATTGCTCGTTACTTTAGTGCGAACGAATGCCCCGTTCGAAAGCAGACTTAATTTCTGCTTGTCGCGATCAACCCCGTTCGTTAGGTTGGACGCTGAACGAGAAAACTTTCAGCCTTCTTCGCTTCGATTTTATTAGCTTGTCCCACAAGTTTCTTTCGTCTTTGAAGGAAGTAATGGATGCACCGTGTTCTCTGTTTTACATTATTTTTATCGAATCGTGTGTGACGATAATAATAGAAATAGAAGAAAATGGACCGTAGACGATTCGATAAAATAATATAAAACGACAGAAGGTTGTGCATCTATTATTTCCTTATAGAAGGAAAGAAACTTTCGGGACAACCTAATACGAACTTCACTCTGTTTTACATTATTTTTATCGAATCGTGTGTGACGATAATAAAAGAAATAGAAGAAAATGGACCGTAGACGATTCGATGAAATAATATAAAACGACAGAAGGTTGTGCATCTATTATTTCCTTATAGAAGGAAAGAAACTTTCGGGACAACCTAATACGAACTTCACTCTGTTTTACATTATTTTTATCGAATCGTGTGTGACGATAATAATAGAAATAGAACAAAATGGACCGCAGACGATTCGATGAAATAATATAAAACGACAGGAGATTGTGCATCTATTATTTCCTTATAGAAGGAAAGAAACTTTCGGGACAACCTAATACGAACTTCAACTACGACAGAGGGCGCAAGATCTCGGAAACTAAAGTCCTTGGCGCGCATAACGTTCCTCCGACAAAAGTATCGTTTTCAGGCGTCTCAGAAGCATCGTACAACGCTGGAAAATGCCAATAGATGTTAAACGTATTATTAGACGAAACTTGCGAATTATTTATTACTTCGCTCACGCGCTAATCCTTCTTCTACCTCTGAGCAGTGCCATATCCTGGAACTTTCGATATCTTTGTCCCAGAAAACGTCGAATATCCACCGGAGACTCTTCACAGTCTCTCGCGATCTCAAACGACTTTCTCTCGTCTTCTGTAACGAGTATTCGCAAGGAGCGAAACTTCACGGTAAAGTACATCGACGAGGGACAGGATACAACCGCGACGATTTTGTCGGCGGCGATAATTGAGAATGACGTACAATACGTCCGCGTACCGCCGCCGCGACCGCGATGGCGGCGGCGGCGGCTTTTAAGATCTCGGGACGCAGAGGGTGGGCGTACTAGAAACGTCGTTGCACGAGATTATATGCACGCCCGTTATATAGCGCGAGAAAGGCGGAGAACACGGGTGGAAGGAGAAATAAAGAGACACGCAAAAGAAACAGAAAGGAGGGGAGGAATACAGACTGAAGAAGAGGGAAGAGGAGGTTGGCAGACACGCACGTGGTGCGGCTCGCCTCGTGGAATACGTATTACCTCGGGGTGTCGGAATTATTGCCCCGTGGGCCGCGGCCAAGCCGCAAATGGGACAGGTTGTTTCGCGTTGGTGGAAACGGCCGATAAATCGCGGAAATTAAATCGACGCCATCGGCTGTCGATAGGCGTCCCGCGAGGACGACGTATGAGACACGTCGGCCACAAAGAAAACCGAGGACTGGCGGATTTCACCTTCCTACCTGGTACACAAGTGTATCTGGATACATAACGACCTGTTCGAGCGATCCCAAAAGAGATCGTGTACCTGTGCTTCGCAGGGATGCCGATATTTTTAGCAGCACCGGTGTACAAGACATAAGCGATCGTATGGTATCAGTTTCCTCTACTGAAATATCTTAATTATGCGACTCGCAATAAACAGAAAACAAAACAAAAAAAAAAAAAACTAAATGGAATTCCTCAAGTACCACCAATAGCTTCTGCCTGTTCGAACAAAACAGCAGGACAGTTTCTGAGAGCACGACGATCGCGATACGTTATAAATTACAACAAAGTGAATTGGCGATGAATTAGACAAATCTTGAACAAATTGATCTGGCAGATTTGTTAAGGGTAATTCCACAGTCGATGCGCGGAGCTTGAACGATCGATGTTCTCTATCGAAACGCTCGATTGTAATAGTTTGGAGGACAATGAGAGATTCTTGAAACGTACCAACGACTGCGAAGCACGAAGAAGCGCGGTTTCTATGAACACGCCGGTTATACGCAACAGCGCGATAAATTAACGATAGATTAGTAAAGCCTGATGCGGACTCCTCGAGGAAGATCCGTATAAACAAAGACGGTAGGATACGAACGAACGTAACGAGGTTTTCTGTAAAGTTTCGCATGACGTTTGCATCGCGAAGTCGCGTCGGTCTCGAAGACCTGGCCCTGACACTCGCGCGGTGGCCTGTACGGCGTCGCTGTCCAAGATCCCATCGTGTATAAAGCTACACCGGGCATAGCGTGTGGAGTAAATGTTCCAATCGTCGTCGTGGCCTGTCCACAAATTATTCCTCGTGTTGAGCACGATGCGCAGCACGAGCTGGTCACACATACACGCGCGTGCCACCATTCTCTCCGTGTGGATAGAGGTGCACGAGAGAGTCGAGCGGCGCCGGTTTCAGCGGGTGCAGCGACTCTTCCACTCATTCCGAGAACCGAGGATATCACGTCCTGGACTCGTAGAGACCGTCCCCCTGTCCCGTATGCCACGATCGGCCTAGCTGGACTCGATTCAGGGTCCACGGGGTGGCGTGGATGCCGAATGGAAGGAGAAGGAGAAGGAGAAGCGGAGTTAAAAGAAAGGACGAAAGGAGTATGGAACTGTTGCCCGTGGAACACGAACCACGGGAAGACAGAAGGGGATGGCCGCTGTTGCACCACGTGTGTCCAAGTTGCCTCGTTTCGTTTCGCTTCGCTTCGGCAGAGCAGTCAAGGTGCTCTCGTTTGTTCCTCGTTTCGAGTCGTGTCGTCGTTCGCGTCGTCAGCAGCTCGTGTGCAGGCCAGCCACGCTCTCCTATCTCGCATCTACCGTCCACCTGTATTCCCCGTATTGTCAGCACGTGGAATTCCGTAGAAATTAACGATTGACCCCCGCGAGAGCCTCGTCCTTATCTCACTCGTTCGATCATCCTATAGAACGCGGCTGTAAGCCTCGCCACGAGGAGAGGACCTCTCTTCCTACCGAGCTGCTATTCACTGCTGGCGATCGTAGATATTATACGGGACGCCGTGGCCGAACGTGACGGTAGAATAGAATCTGAATAAGTATATTCGTTGTTTGACGCGCCCCGGGCTTCGAGGCACGATGGCGGTGCCGCGGCGTCGTTCGATCTCGGCAATTAATTACCGGGTCTCACGTTTTCGCGTTTGATCGACGATGAATCTCGCGAAACTGCGAAACCGTTCTAGGCTAGACGGGATTCGTATTCTTTCGCGTTTCTTAAGGCAAAACGAAAACGTTCGAATAGATTACATTACTTGCAACGCTGTTGTATTCGATGACTTGCGACTACGTTTCGCTTTTAATTAAACTTCTTGTCGAACGATCGCGCGAAACACGATAGCGTTCGTTGGTTTTCCAAGCGAAAGAAAACGACCGAGTCATTCCTCAGACACTCGCGGCCGAGTCTCGCAATGACAACGGCGCTCGTGATACGTTGCGTCTCGCTGTAAAATGTAACGGGGTCGGCGAATCTCGTGTTTTTGTCGCGTTATCGACCAACTGTATCTCGGGAAACGGATACTTGGCGGGGTGAAGGCCTAATCTCCTGGATGGGCAAACCACTTGCACGTACGAGAACAACGAGAACGCGAGAGTCGAAATAGTAATCGTTCGGATGCCACTGAGACAAATGGCGAGATCGGAGCTCGCTGAAATTATATTTAAAGCTTTCCTTTTGGATGCCGTTAAGGAACAAAGATGCTTCAAACATGTGGCTAGGTAAACATCTGACGGTAATGTTTAAACGAAAAGTGGATGAATGTCCGGGGTCGATTTCCTCCGAGAGCAACGAGGTGTTCGAAAAAAGCACCTGTTTGTCGTACGTGGGCAGAGCGAGGCAAGAAGAAGAGCACGATTTGTAGCGGCGAGGACGACGAAGTCGTAACCCCGAAGAGGCGACCGCGCCCATATAGAGCGACAGCCCGTTAAGCCCACTCTGAACTCCATACAGATATCATCGCGAATGCAAAACAGAAGGGCGACTTCCCTCGTTCGTTCTCCTCTCGATACCTCGCGACTTCATGCATCGAGATAACTCGGCCAGCAATGTTGCACCGACCTTTCTGGTAAAATTGCAACGCAATTATCCGTAACTTTGTACATACTTGTCCCACCGTTCGTCGACATCCTTTTCGTCGTGATACGCGAGAGTCTCTTTGCAGGCGGAAGATCCAGTCTGGCAATCTGGAACATGAAGCGGAGGAAGAGATGAAAAGCCAGCTTGATCCAACGTACGTCGTCGATAAGGCACTCGATAAAGGATTACCATCCTTAATCGAAGAAGCTCCAAGTTCAATTTGAATTTACAAGCAGCACGGCGATCACCGATGGTCTTGCGTCGTTTCGTAAATCGCATCAACGGTACAGCTCGTAAAAACTACGTAAGTATATGTATATATATATATATATAGTTGCACGTTACAGCTTTACAGAGCGAAGTTTGTTAAAATCAAAGCGAACGATTTAGCCGGGTAAATCGGAGCGAACGATCAGCGTGAAAATGTTCGGCCAGAAGAGAGGAATAGCGTTGATAATATTTAGCAAGCCGCGCCGGTTTATTTGCGACCGAAGCGACGATTCTCAAGAACGAAAGCGAAATCCGGCGAAGTGCCGCGAAAACGTCGCGCGTGCTGCGTTTGCTTCGCTACCACCTGCACCGGGTATTTTTATGTCGCGACGTGGGTGGACGAGAAAGAAACGCGCGTCTCTTTGTTACGAAGGAAAACGTAGGCGGTCGTAGCCAGGTTCGCCGCGCGGCAACGTTGTCGTCGTCGTATCGTCGGCCAAACACCAGGATACGTATACCGCGGCATTGTAATATATCGCGCGTATAAAGTGATTTTCAGTGGCCCAGCGGAGGATTTTCGAAGCGAGTCTGTCGATGCTCGGCCTTCGAAAATAATAGTTCCCCTCGCTCGATCTTCTTCAGGCGCGTTTTACGGTCTAATAAAAACAGCCGACAGATTACTGTGTTCGAGTTTTATCGATTATCAAACGGACGATTCGGACGATCGGCTCGTTCGACGAACAAGAACCGAAACGAAAACGCGTACGGCATACTTGCTTCGCCGACGAAGAAAAATCGCGTCTCGTTCGCAGCGAGACGTCGGCCAAGAAGATACGCGACGGTTAAAATAATGCTCGCACCGACTGTTTACTGCGTTACGTGGGCGTGATTAAGGCCCGTGGCAAACGAACCGTTCATTTTCACCGTCTGTCCGTGACTTTTTCTTTCAACATCTCCGCACCTTTCCGGTGTGTGTAGTTACTCGCAGGAAGGAGGCCGCAGGAAGAGACGAACGATGATCGTCAACGCTCGAACGAGGATGTTGCAAGTAGGTGTCTTGTACGTACACGTACGGTACGTGGGCAAGTCAGGAAACGAGGGCACTCGAGGATATCACGGAGATGCCCCCTCCCTCCCTCCCCCGCCTTTTATATTAATAGGGACAATCGAGCGTCTGTCACGGGACAATGGCCAAGAAGACTACGCCTAAGAATCAGTTTCGTCGGTTCGGTTAACCGGCGTCGCGTGAACGGTTTGCGTATGTCAATGTGTGTTACATTTGCGCGTAGACCTCGGATCGTGAGCTTCGCGGCGGCGTACATGCGTCCCGTGTCTCCACGACCTCTGAACGCCTATGCAACGTTGCAAAAAGGGCATCCGGTGCACCTACCGTGTTAACTTTGCGCTACTTCGCGCTCGTGCCACGAGTCCATGACATCGGGGCACACCTACGAAGGAAATACCTGCCTGCATATTCAGCGAGCTTCCTCCATGAAACTCGACTGACCACGAGGTCAGGCGGCGAACCACGGGTGGCTTGATCAAGCCGTTCGTCCGTGCCGTTTCTGTCGGCTCTGTCGTTCGCGAGCGAGCGAACGATAGTAGGCGAGATTACGATTCACGTCGCTTAGCAGCGTTTTACCCTTCGATAAAAATTCGGAAAATCCGCTATCTACCGTAATGACAGCAGCGCGACCAACCAGCGAAACAATGCTGCGTTTATATACTGCCGATTGAAAAATAACATTCGAAATATCCGAATATTAGTCGAAGGCTCCCGAAGAAAGTACAATTCGTGCGACCGCTTCGCTCTCTATTTTAGATTCGGAGGAAGCGTACATCGTGATCGAAACGCTTCTATCGTATCCACGATGACACGTCTGTAAGATTGAAAGGGAGCGCTCCGTCAAGTATCGAGAGGTATCGAGCGAGGTATCGAGAGTAAAGCGGCAACGAGAGGGCATGGCTCATGTCGCGGCATCTTTGTCGGCAGGGCCGGTTCTTCATCATCGTTTTGCCGATACGAGCGGACTGTGCGAGAACAAGGGAGAAGGAGAGGGACGAGACGAGTCCCGAACAGAGACCGACGGTACGAAAGAGGAAGAGGACGGTAAGCGAGTGTTTAAGATCGTCCCGCGAGACGAACCTGCTCGCCTCTTTGCCGGCCGATGGTGCTCATATATTAATTAGTACGAGGAGTCCGAGTTATTATTGGCTCGAAATTAATAGACCCTTCCGCGGATAAATAACCGGGGCCCCCTGCCTCTCCTCTGAGGTAGCTCCAAACTGTTCCACCTTGCGTCACTCTGCAGGCTGAAGAAGGAACGAGAGAACCTGGGCAACAAGAAGAGGGAATAAGGGACGTGTTTATTGGCACGGGCCCAACGAGTTTCCTTTTGTCGAACAGGTACAAGCAATTAGTTTCGTTCGGATTCGTATTTTATGGCGGCGCATCCAGCGCCGCGACCCATCGGCATCGTACGATCGCCGATATAACGAGAAACGCGCTGGTGTCTGCTGTGTACCAGGTGTAATAAAATCGTTCTTACGGCGAACAAGTTTAATCACGGCCTAATTGTTCCCGGAACGATCGTACGGAGCAACGTCAATTAGTAGTAACCAGGGAGTCAGTGTACAACAAATACGGTAGAATTTTATTTGACCTGATTATGACACGCGCCCGGATAGTCCGAATTTTTGGCTGACCAAATAATTTCGCTTTTACACGAGAGGAGATACTTCGCACTATTTTACGAATGTTAAAAACGACGTAATAATTCGTTTCAGTCGCTGCTCTTCTTTCTTACAAGGAACCATCAACCTTCCTTTTAATTCGTACTGCAATAACGCGTATCGTTTCATCAATCGACGTTCCGCTGCACGTGGTAGGACAGGCAAATTGAATTCGTAATTCAGCGTACATCAGGCTTAATAAAATCGTTCTTACAGCATGCAAGTCCAATCACGACTCAATTGTTCTCGAAACGTTCGTACGGAGGAACGACAATTAGTTTTCGTGTATCGAGGAAATCGGCGTGTAATAAATATACGATTGGGCAGGCTGGCAGATTGAATTCAAGATTGGATGGATATCTAATGATCTTTAATTAACATGTAGCGTATCCGCTTGATAGACAAGTTATAAAACGCGGCTCGATATTCAAGTCGTCGAGCGTATGGACACGCGTGCTTCGTACGGGGGCTGAAATTTCTTCGACTACGAGGCATCATTAATCGCCATCACGTCGACGATGCACGAGCGAATATCGAATTTCCTGGCGCGCCCTCGATTGACTGATACTCCGCCATTGTACCGGCATCGAGATCTACGAGGCGCGAACTCGTCGGTATCATTTATAAAAGCATTGTCCGGTTTGACAAATGTTCCATGCTTGAATACAAATGCGTACGCGGCACGGAAATTTATGTAACTTTTCCTTAAAACGCGTTCTCCCCCAACTGATGAATCGATCTGATTAGCGAGCCCACGGTAGGAACGAGCGATCGAGCTTGTCCGGGAAGTTCGCAGAATCGTTTAGCTGTCAGGCGAAGGTTTCTGAAACGTTCCGGAGATCTGATACCGTTATGTTGTGATTACTGGTCCCGCTGTTTTAATATTTCAGATAGATTGTCGCTCTGACTCATCTAGGAAGTTTGTCCGCGCAAGACCTGGGTGTTGATTGATGCACGCGGAATCATAAAACGAATATTCTGCGCACAGTTTCAGTAAACTGTAGCCGCGATCCTCGACCAAGTACGCTCTTACACACGAGTCACCGGATACTCGGCCAAATCAAGGGACGGACGATTTAAAAACCATATCGCTAAGATTACATGCCAGTGACGAAGAACCAACGACCGAGTCTTCGCAACTTCGTTCCCAGTTTCGCTTAATGACGAAACTTCTCTCGAGATATTTGTTTAGAAAGCTTCCCCAAATAATTCCGAACTCCCGATGCTAAAACAATGGCTTATCCAGTAACCTCTAATCGCAGAAACCAAACGCGCGCACTCTTTCAACGTTCCTTCGAATTTTCGTACCTACGTTCCAACAGCGATTTTACCCGAAGTAAAGCGAAAATGAACGTCCGCGATCCAAACGCGACCAAGAAGCGGACAGGCATCCGAATATTCGATATTTCTCAGAATATCGCTAAAAAAAAAAAAAATTCCATCGAAACCTGGATGTCCAAATTTCAACGTCTCTGAACCGTAATTGGAAAAAAGGAAGAATATCGTCGAAAGTTTGAACGGCGCGGGTTTCGCGCAGGTTGCTGCGGATCCGTGGCGAGCGTGCTGCCGACTTGCAGGGTGGTCTCGATGGCTGAGCACCGAGCACGGGACAAGCGGGCGACACGGGCAACGTGCTTCGCATCGTATACCCCTTCCACGCACCCTGTGCGCCGTTCCTTTGGGTGCCGTACATCCACCCTCACGGTGGACGTCATAACCGTCTAACAAATGGCCGACAGATTAGAACTAGAAACGGGTACGCGCCGGGTCTCTTCCCGTGAGAGTCGGTGCCTTCGGTCGGTGCCTTTCATGAAACTGGATCTGAAGGGGGCCGTCGCCCCTCCCACGCTGTGCAACCAGCCAAGATAACAGGGCAATAATTCAACAACTTCACGATACTGGGACACGCGCGGGACTCCTCACCGTGAAAGATTAGTCACGGTTACATACGTTTGTGCCGCGCTTCCTTTCCGCTGGATTCTTCTTTCTTCTCCATATCGTCGTCGTCGTTGTCGTCGTCGTCGTCGTCGTCGTCGTCGTCGATTCCTTGCTTCGCTCCATCGTTTTTCTTCAGGGTGGCACGAAAAGCGTATACACAAGAGCCGGAAAGGGCGAGATCCGGTCGACCCGCTGTCGCTTCTTGCCATCTACGAGCATGCATGGCGACCACGAGCGTGGAAACGATCCACCGGATACGCTCCGCGAACAGGGCATATACCGCCGCATTGTTTCGAGTACTGTTATGCGCAACAGAATATGTTGGCAAGAATAATGGGGTTTACGGCGGTTATTAATCCTCTATGGCTCCTTCAGGCTCTTTGGTATAGGGGGACTCCTCTGGTCTCCTGACGTAAGATTCGCAGGAAGATCGCAGAAGGCTGGAAGAAGTCGCAGAGGGTGTATCGCGAAAGTCCTATTGACATACATTTGGAGGATGTTTCTTGGAAAAGATTCGCGGTACACACGGAC
This sequence comes from Bombus superbus, assembly GCA_014737385.1. NCBI lineage: Eukaryota > Metazoa > Arthropoda > Insecta > Hymenoptera > Apidae > Bombus > Bombus superbus. Next base: position 823,188 of record JACXIK010000065.1, on the reverse strand, counting down.
ACGTGTAGGCTGTAAATTCCGCGACAAAGAGGAAGATTACGAGGATCTTAATTGCACACCGTGGACGCACACGAGCTCTCCCATGTGTAACGTCTTTACGACGTCCCCGTGAAATAGTTTGCGAACGTGATAGTACACGGAGGGCATGCGGCACACATCTTCGCCTGCGATCTGCCCTCCTGCAATCGTTTCGACGATGATATATACGAACATGACAGTGTACCAAGAAGTACAGTTGGCTATATTGCACGTAATTTCGAGAATCGTGAAAGATTTAAAAAAAAGTAAAAAGAACCACGAGTTAAAACAATTCTCCCAGGTAAACGTTATACGATAAAAGTCAATCGAAGGCAAACGAAGAGAAAGGCAAATAATTTCTTTGAGATTGTTGGTAAATGTTTGTGGAATAATAAAATAACATACGTACAGGCCAGAATCCTGAGAATCTTTCGGAATAATCCTTCTAAGCATCGATAAGCATCCACGGGATAGTATTCCACGATCCGTCGAGGAATCGCTCGTGGATGAAGGTTGATTTAATCGATCAACCGACAGATATCACGCAGCGAGATCAATATAATCAAGAAACGGATCGAATGATCGGTATCCATGGTAAGAGATCGCGGACCACCCTGACTTCATCGGCCGGGGGTAATTAAGTACTGAAGACTGAAGAGTGATAGGTTGGCGTGACCGGCGGTCATACATCGCGCCTCTGCGTTCGTGATCCGGGCCACGGGTTCCTGCTGATTGTTTCAATTCACGAATCGCTTAGCTCGATCAATTTGTCAGACCCTAGGCAACAGATCAAAAATTCGACACACCAAATTTCGACTTCATTCCTGAGTGATGCGGCAATTGCAGATTACAAGACGAACTTGCGTAATATCGAAACCTACTTCGAATTTTCTAATGGACGTTCGGAAGATCGATTACGATTACGAGAGACTACGAAAAGAGTTTCTCGAAAGCAAAGTTCTATGTTAATTTCAACAAGAAAGCTGAAATCAAATGGAACGTGAAACGAATCTATCTACGAATCGACAGTTTAAATCTTCGTTTCGTTGGTAATACGCGTAAAAGAAAGTTTCTATTCTGCAGCGAGAATGGCCGCCAGATACGCTCCATTCCTACGTCAAGACCAATTGCAAGGCTCGTGTTCGCGCGTGCACGCGTATACGCATAGGTCGCCTATACGAGAAAACTCGCCCATTGCGAGCAGGTTGCTTATATTCGTAATTTTATGTACTTAGCCGCGCCTTCGTAAGATGCACAACACGTCGCACTTTCATTCGCGTACTGTAACCTCCTCTCTGCCTCCTTTCTCATAATAAGATCGTTCTCCTTGCGTACAAGGCTGTTTACTCTTCTAACTTCATTAGAACGTAGACGTAATTAATAAACGTCGTATCGTATATATTGTTTGTTCCTTGATCGTTTCTCGGATTGTTGAATCGCTGAAAAAGTGCGGACAAAGCGCGAACAATGTTTGCGATAATCGCTATCCTTGTAGGAAATCTTTGACCACGTCGATAAAGGAAGATTGACGTTATAAAGTAACTTTCCAGCTCCGCCTCATTCATTTTCAGAATATTCAGAATCTTCGAAATCTTGCCTGCCTTCTCATTCCTCTCTTTCCTTTCTGTATCTTTCTCTGCCACTTTCTCCATCCTTCCCGCCTTCTTGTTTACATGAACGATGCATGGAAAGTATTAGCTTCCTGAAAGCTTTCGGAAAGTAACGAAAAAGAACTTAAATAGATCTGGCTCTTCTCTCCTCAAGCGGAGCTGCAGAGATATTACAATATAATTTTCCGTAGTACGTGGACGATGGAAACTGCAAAGAGAAGCGATTCCGTGGCGATTAGCGGCAAGTTTCGAGCTGCAGATGGCGAACCATTCCGGTGCCGGTTTTACGCGATCGTTCAAACCGATACAGACCGCGTTATCAATGACCCTCGATTACAGCAACGCACGATAGCGGCTACCACGTTATAAATCAGCGGCATTGAGTGCGAGTCCGCGGGAATCCACGGCAGATTCAGCTCGATTAGCTGATCGTGATTATGTCGTAGAAGCGTCGCGGAAATCTCTGGAAACTGGGAAATCTCGTTCAAAACTGCGAACATAAACTGCGAACAACTAATCAACGCGATATTTATACGATCAAAGTCGTATCCTTATACATATCCCTATGCATAATTAGTGGACAGAGAAAAGTGTTCGCCCCTGATTTATGATCTTCTATTCGCACGTCTACGCACCGTGGTTACACTTTACGATGTAGTCCAATAGGAAATCCAATCTCGAGGTTTAATCATTTTCCCGCGGAACCCTGTTACTATTCTAGCTGTTCTGATTAATTTGCACGAAATTGACAAACTGGAAATCTGGTTAAATCGACGAGAAACGGCAAAGAGAGAAAACGTGATCGTTTAAAGGATACAAGATCCGAGACGTTTATCGTTCGTTCAAGCCGAATCTCTCCGTTTACCGAGGTTTATCACGTACGCTACTGAACGTGAATTAAGCGATAGCTTTTTAACCGGTTCGTTTCTGACTCTCGCGACTGTACGAAAAATTGTTGCCTAGACTGAATTCGGACTGATCCTTTCGTCGAGATAGAGTTCTCGTACCACTCGCTCTTTCTCATCCCGGACAAACCCCGTGGAGTGTCAAGCGAGCACCGCGCGAACGTCAGGCGAGTGGATTTGACTAGAATAGGCCCTGCCACTTTGCCGAAATTCCTCTCAAGAGAGAACTTCGACCCTATATCGGTTCCTGATGCACCCAAGATGAGTAGAAAATCCCATCCAGCCTAGCTGGCCGTCGTAGCAATGGCTAGACCACGGAGTTTCTAGCATCTATGCAAAATTTAAAGATGCAAAGATGTACAGCGTGTATAGAACGCGCATAAATACATATACACCTACAGTGCGATATTCGTGATAATTGTCAACGAGCGAAACGAATTCCTATTTCATTTCCATGTCTTCGACCGTGTTTATAAAAATAAAAGTCTGCGTGAGAATCGGCGGTCTGGTAACGACGAACGAATAAAGCTACAAATCTGAGCTGGTTGTAAGCGTTGTTCAAAGGCGAATGCCTATCGATCCATAGCTCTCTGTCGTCTCTATCATCGACGAGTACAAGCTACGAGCTCCTCGATTCCAGTCGAACAACATCAAAACACATTTCCATCGATGCACCGTACGACTCAAGGGACGGATCAATGGAATCGACGTATCTCCGTTTCTCTGTCGCTCTCCGCCCTCGCTGCACTTTACACGATCGTCCGTTTCACTCGCGCCATCGAACGAAGCACACGGCGGAGGCTCATGAATATTCAGCGGACAAGTTGCTCGCGAGACGCTCGCGGCTCTAACGGCTGACGTATACCCTTGTTGATCATAAGTGGGTTTGTTTCGCTGATTGTTGTCGCATCGAGGCGACTGGCCCAGGGGGTCCGTTGAATATGCATCGCGAGGGCCAGGTTGCGTGCGTGGCGATATGGAGCTCGGCTTATAGCTTCTATAATTTGCACCGTGCCGATAAGAGAACGGTCCCGGCGCAACCCGCCAAGACCTGGTCTCGGGTTAGGTATCAGCCGGGTATCACGAGCGGAGAAGGCGTTCTTGCGCTGGCATCGCGATTCTCGAAACTGGCGGCGACGCGCAACAACAGCGGCGTGCACGTGGAACCGGTACATAAAGTACGAGTTGACCCGCGTTATATCAAACGGGAGTACGAACTAATTTGCAAGATAATGGCGGCGACTACCAGCGCGATCGAAAGGTCAGGGGAGTTATCGAGTCGTTCGTACGAGTATTCCAGTGGAAATAATAATACCTATCGAGACGCGTTTTCTTTGGCCGTTTTTTCAGTCGATGTATTAATTATATTCTCGCGGAATTGTACGACAGGGAAAAGAAAGAAAAACTCTGCCGACCTAATGATATATTTTAGACGTCGTGGAGGCAATGATCCTTGCAGCCGAATCAATGGTGCATATCGCGAAACCTGCTTTAGCCGGAGCTTCAAAACCGCGTGCACGCACCGTGCGCTGCCGCGGTGCAAGCCGAGTCGAACACAGTTCGAACTGCTTCGAGTCTTGGCTGTAAATTAATTTACCAAAGGGTACAAGGGGAACAAGTTGTCCTCCGGTGGAGCGCGGCCGGCAATCTTCTTAATCGCGATGAATTCATCTTTGCGCGCCGTGGCTCGTCCCTGTTCGTGCACGCGCGAACACAGATTCCGATCGTTAACGCCTTTCGCTCCCGGGACCAGCAACTCGATACTTGAGACTTCTTTTCTGCGTCGAGTACACGCTGTTGCGCTATGACGACCGACACATAATACCCGGACCAACATCCCTATAAACTCGAGAAACTCCGACGTGATCGCAAACTCGCTATCGTGAGAGCAGTTTCTCCGATCGAACGAATGGAAAGGCTGTAATGAGAAGCAAAACGAGTAGAGACACGAGCGTGCAACCGAGAATCGGAGATGCCATTCGATGGATCGATACTCGGGGGGGATATCCCGCGGTGATTATACCGACGATCGACCGCAGCCTCTCCGACTACCGACAAAATGCTCCATACTGGCGGACTCCCGGTACCACTTATCGGCTCCTCAATCGAGCGTGTACACGACAACGGTAGTCTTGCGCAACCTGTTCGAACCACCTTCGCGACCTCGCGCTCCATTGCATCCATCGAAGCACGAATTATCGTCGGCACCTAACACGCATGATTGAGCGATCATTGGCTCGTTGCTGGGCCCATAGAACCACGATCGTGAGCCTCCGATCATCGTCGACGATTCGCTCTTCTGCGAACGTGTGTGGTCGCTGCTTCGTTCACCAGGCACCGATGTTTCGCGGACGGTAGCTCTGACTGATTGCCCTCCCTAACGGTGGTTATTGATCGAAATCGTTCGTAGATACTACACGGAGGTACATTTGTTTCCGCTCGTGTATTCTATCTGTTGGCTGGTTAGCGAGGCTCGTAGCGTAGAAACGAAGCAGGTAGCATCGAAATTGGATCGAGATAAGTGGCAACGGTTCGAGCTACGATCGTTAGTTGCGTAAGAGTAAGATATTTCTCTATTGAAGCAGGCTTTTACGAAGGACAGTTGGCGATACGTAACACCTGAAAAGGGCCAATTTCCCTGGACGGAGGCCAAGTCCGTGAATTAACCGCGCTATCGTCTAACGTGCCGATATATTATCCCGGCTAGGGGTATATTTCACGCGCGTATCCATCGTCACCGGCGATTGGTGGCGGTCAGTCCATAAAATCTAGAATTTCACGTCGCTTACCGGAGAAACGGGTCTGCCGTCTCGATATCTAACGCGTGGGTGGGGCTTTGTTCCTAACATCTTTATAGCAGAAGGCAGACGAAAGGCTTGGTGGCACGGTCCGGAAGTGTCCGTACGTCTGCGACGCCCATGGACGCGACACAGCGGCTCGGTTCAACGCTTATCGATATTAAATTGCCCGTAAATGGCCAGTTATCTGCAACAATGAGCAGCCATCGGTCTTCCGGGTCATCCTATTAGATCACCACGCGAGGATACCGTGATGTATGTTTTTCCCTTCTCCTCTGCCTCTCGTTCTCTGTATTCGCGTAGCTGACAGTGGCGGCGAGTGTGTGCGCGCGTGCGTGTGTCACGGTGGTAAGTGTGTGCACGCGGTAAACGCGCGAGGGCCGTTGATCGTGTCTCGCACGTCCGCGAGGAGGATTGATTTATCACACGGCAAGAGACAGATTGCCGTACGACGCACGTTCGGCTCGCGAGGACTTGTAGCTGGACTCGGGCAAGAACCGAGAGAGAAAAACGACGCCGAGGGGAAACGAGAACGTGTGGAATGGAAAGAGAGAACGATGCTGGAACGGGGCAATCCCGCTCGGAAGCAGATACTCGCCGCAACGCGCTCCAACTTGCTTATCTCGCTCTTTTCGTCTAGCTGGTTCTGTTAGCGAAGTTTCACGTAAATGGAACGAACGCCGACCGTGTACAGCACGCGGCCGATAAAGGGTTGGCGGCCTGCAGATTTGCCCTTTCGCTACGATCCCCTCTTCCACACAGGGAATCGATCCCAAGAATGGTCGCCTCGAAAGATCTTAATTCGGGGCAAGATAGATCGCTGAGAGCGACGTAATTGGAGGCCTACGCCAGACAGAGTTTCCTTTAATGGATCGTTTAAACTTGGCTTTTATTCTTTTCCAAGCGTCATCGACGTAGTTCTTTGTGTAACGTATTCATGCTCTTAATCGTTTTTACTACATTCGCCCCTCTTGGAAATTGTTCTTGCATTTAGAATATGTGGAATTTTAACGTTGTTCGTCCGCAACAAGTCTTTTAACTGACCTACGTCGTTCGTATTCTTCGATTATTATTGTTGCATGGTGGAAGCATCGTCGTCGCTGTCGACGTTACTATTACCAAAGAAAAAAAAAAAGAAAATTCATTTGAATCACGCATACGGACTATTATGAAAAAATCTAGGTCGGAGAGAAGCAACATTCAGAGACAGATCGTCGGTTTCAGTGAAAAGAATCAGGTGGAAATAAGCAGGTTCAAAGCAGCGTTCATCGACCGTCGTTTACCTCTCGGCTGACACGTTTCTCGTACCTGTAGAAACAGGAACGCGCGAGGAAGAAAACGATGAGGCGAAGGTGGACTTTGGTGTGTCCAGGACTTTTCGTAGAGAGATAACAACTTGATAATGACTATGCTGACCCAAGGTCTTGGAAGATAACCAAACGACTCTGAACATCTCGGAGTCGGGGCCTCACGGCGGTATTTGGATCCTTGTCGGGAGTACGCGAGGGGATCATTATAGTGATTAATGCTGATGGAAGGCCCCGATAGCGCTGATTTATCGATGTCACCGGCAACGGATCGGAGACGGTGACGAGATAAATGGTGGACGCGTCCTCTTACGCCTTTCTTCCCGCTTGCGACGTAATGCCCGCGAAATAGTGGCGATCAACAGTGAAAACCGGCGGCCATCGACTCGATAAGTCGATTAAAGGTCTTCGGCCACGGATTTCTCCCATTAAAATGCTCCTGCCACGCGGAAGATGAACCTTCGCGACGATGCTCACATTCACGAACCCATATTGAAACCGAAGGAATGCGACCGACTAATGTGAGAATATAATTCAACCATAACAGTTATACTCGTTGGGATTGCGCTAGAGCGATTCGTTTGCCTGGCTAGAGTTTCTGAACTGGTGCCAAATAAAGAAGGGAATTTATAGGTGCGATTATAAGTATCGTGCGAAGATGTTCGATCGTGGATAAATTTCGTTGCAGGAACGAAGATGAAATCGATAGAGTCGTCGTGCAATCTGTAACAAAGCGAGACTATGCTTTTTCGTCCTTTCGAGCATCTAGATTCGTTGCCATTCTGAGTCACTGCGAATCGTTGATCCAATTTCAACGAACGTCGAGCCTCGTTACCGAAACAAGAACCCTCTTGTGTCCCAACGTATTTATGCCGACAGAGGCCTATTATATTTCGCGCCGCTCCAAAATCGCAAGAAACGATATTACATCGTCGTTGCCGCGATGTATACGATGTCATGTGCTGCGTCATTTCGCTGGAAATGTCCGACCGACGACAACGAAACCGAGTGTACGAAACGACGTACGTCGAGAAAGGTTTGCACGGATTTCGAAAGAGCTACTTTTCGAGACAACTTTATTCCTTGCCCTCTTTCTCGGCTGTCTGTTACTACCTGGCGGACAATACGCTTTCCTTGTTCGTGTCGTACGCGGGCTGCACGGTGTTTTCTCCGCGGTTCGCCTTTCGTGGCGTGGGCTAATGTATTCTATTCGATTAAACAAACACGGTATCTCGTAGGGAAGCTTGTACGTACGCAACGTTGCGATGTCAGGCCCTGAGAGTCGAGGGCAAGCGATATCCCTGCGGATATTCAAAGTTTGACCTCCCACTTCGCCAGCGCCGATTGAATACTCCACGACGCCACGATTACCATTTTCTTCCTTTTTCTTTTTCCTTCTTTTTTTTTTTTTTTTTTTCTTCTAATTCATGGCGTGTGGATCGGAACGGTAGGACTCGGCGGTTCATCGAACGAAAGAACGCGATTCCGTGTAGGGTGGAAGTTGAAGTTCTGGTAGGCTGTCGGAAAAAGAGACGTCTCGTAAAATTCGGTCGAGCTCACCGGCAGAAGTAGAAACCCACGCCTCCCAGCGACGTCGGCCACGTGGGCGAAACGACACTTACACCATGTATTGTCTACGATCCATTTTTCCCTCTATCTTTCGTGTCGCTGAGACATTCGAAGAGCCAGCAACGTCGGCCGACCGGAACGTCGATGTAGATCCGCCGCGTAAAGAAATTAATGACGCGCGCGGTAATAAGATTTCTAGAGTATCTTCGGAATACGTTTCGCATCAAAAGGTGGAAAGACCTGGCGATGTGATCGAGATCGCGAATAAGGTTCGCCGGTCGTTCTTAACGCGTACGAGGCTTTTCAACTTTCCAGCCAGCGCACTGAGAGATGGGAAGTGCAGCGTCGTTTGTAAGCTCGCCATTCAAATACTATGCCGCGTATGATAATTCGCCGTGAACCAACCGGCCACAAGAGATCTCGAGAATCGCGGCTCGAGAAGCAGTTGGTAACACCACGGCAGCCAGGCTTAGGCTCGATAAGCCTGGACCACCTCTGAGAAACTATTGGCACCGTTGAAAAAAACGTTTCAGAGGATATTATCGAGCGGAGTGCAAGCAACGCTATTTCGATATGGAATCGTAAAAGAGAGACTTCTCTGGAAATATCATCGATGTACATATCTCGAAGAATATCGTCGAAGAAATTACCTACGTATTCCGTGAGACGCTTTCTCTCTTTAAACTTTAACATCGAGGTTATTTAATTTGTCCACTGGGGACAAATCGTCGTTTAAAAAAAAAAAAAAAAACGATCCGTAAAATAAAAGAAAAGAAAAAAAAAAGGAAAGGAAAGAAAAGATAAAAAGATGGCAAAGAAAAGACACACGCGCTGGTTTGTCGAGCGACGGAGTAAATATACGATACGCTCCAAAATTAAATTAACACTTATTACCCAACATGCAAATGAGAGGAGGGCCGGCGAGTCGACCGGCAAGGAAATACCGCGATAAAAAATTTATTTCGACTTACACCGACCAAGCGGACCCGCCGCATCGCGACGACTTATATTATATTCCTCCCCTCTTCCCTCGTCCCTCTCTTTCACATACAAATTTACCTCGTTATCCGGCTGTGCGCGCGGACGGCGGACACTGTGGCCGGATACCGGCGCTATGGAATTTTCGATCGATCGTAGAAGCTCGGCGAAGGCGCACGTGGGGTCCAGCCGAGCTGCCGCTTCGCCCTGGTCACAACAGCCGTTTGCTTTCCGTTCGATACACACGGCTAAACAAATCCGCCGGCTCGGAAACGCAATAAACGTCGGCGTGGCGACGCCGTACGAGCTCGTTCCGGCGACAGTTAGGTGGCCACTTTCCCCACGTGGAACACCGGCGCACCGAAGCGCCGGAAAGAAATGTGGCGCTTAAATAAGAGGGACCTCGAGATTACCGCGCGAGACCTCGCGCGTGTATAAGTAAGATCTCGGGATTTTATGTCGTTACCTCACACGAAGCTGCCGCTTCGACTTGCCCGTTAAACGACCCAGCCTGTCTCCCTTTTACTTCTTAACTTTTTCCTTTCTACCTTCTCATCCGTCTCTCTTCTTTCAATTCGCATCGATCTGTCGCCTATCTCTCTCCGTCCTCGTCCGTCATTTTCTTTCCGTCGTCCTTCCTTTTCCGTTTCGCGCTCTCGTCCGATCCAGAGATCGTCCAAGACCCGTGGGTGGCTCGTGTGTTCTCCGCGTAAACAGGTGTAATAGGAGCTGGCGAGATGATTCACGCGAGCCCGTGTACCACGCCTATGAAGCGACTTTGAAATTTCCCGTTGCCGATACAACGACCGGTAGATTTTCATTTCTTCGTTTCGCGTGGCTCGCCGGAACGACGATCGCGAGTTACGCGATTGTTCCTCGGGTACGAGATGGAGGAGAGTACACGGTTTTCGTCGCGGATACGCAGTTCTCGTTACGCTTGATGTATCTTTACCGCACGGTTCCAGTTGGCTGTAAAGCGGCTAGATTTCGACGCGAAGCGCGCAGAGATTAAGAGAGAGAGAGAGAGAGAGAAAGAGAGAGAGAGGCGTTCGAGAAAATTTCGGTGTGGCGTCACAGTGACAGGTAACACGATAGGTAATAAACGTGTCAAGATTATGGAAGAAATGTGTCACGTTCCTTAGACACGGTTTAGATCTTAACAGGCGCCAATTGGAATTTACGAGCCGTTAGTATGTTCAACCCTCGTATGGTGAAACGCTCTGTCTACGTGGCTAGTGGAACCAGGTGAAATTGTCTCGGAAGTTTCGTAAAGATTCCTGACGATCAACCGATCCAAAACTAAGATCGTGATACATTCGGAAACTTGTCGGATCAAGGGGATCGTTCTACTCCGATAGAAACGAATACTTTGCCTTCTTGCGATTCTCGCTATACACGAACTCGAGACACTCGTGCTCTTCGCGAATTCTGGCCGCGATTTAGAAACAAGTAGATAGAATTCAAAGATGCGTAAGAGAGCTTGGTTTGAACTTCAACTTTGGTATTAATTTCTCAAGATCTGGAGATCAAGCTGAAGCGTGGCTGACAGCTGCCTAATTAGTTACTAGAAGGATCCTAAAGCGAAGGGATAACGTCGCGCGGGTGAATACAAGCCGAATAAAGCGATTCAAGGAACTGGGCGGAATAAGTACGTTCTTTTAAGGAGTACTCGTCGCTCTAGCGTATTCAGCTATAACGTTGTACATTCTGGCGCCAGTCTGCCTACTTACACGGTGAGAAACCACCGAGGAAAGTGGCCGGAGTAAGTCGCAAAACTTGGCCGGCCGTTTTATCGCCGAATGGTAAAATGTATGAAATACGATAAAATGTACCGGTATTTTCTCACCGGCACGATCTTTAACACTCGCGAGACAAGGTGGAGGGATCCTACGAGATCGTAAAGTAAAGCTCTATTGGATCGTCACGGTGTCCATGAGGAATCGTACGAGGCGGAACGCGCGGAGCCGCGTACACCGCGCGCGAACCGACTCGTCGTCCGTCGCCTATGGACGTGGGCTAGTAAAGGTTTACGGCCAGGTAATTGAACACCCATGTCTTTCGAGATTCCTTCGAGCTGATTTAAGCCTCCATAATACCGAGAGAGCACACGCTGCCGTGGTATATCCATGTATGGTGTATTCGAGCCGGTTGTGTCATGGCCGTCATGGGTGTCACCACCCCCCACAATGCAGCCGATCCTATCATCATTAGTCTCGGTGACAGATAAGCAAAAACTACGAGACAACGTCGGGATATTCCTCGGCGGGGCGAAATACACTGGACGTGCCGCGGGGCTGGCATCGAAGCGAATAGAAAAGGCACACACACACATTGCTACTTTCTTACATTTTTCTCGATGCTTGAAACGACGATGGACGTTTCTTCTGGGGATCCGTGCGCGCGGCGACGAAACCGCGTGTATAAATAACCAAACGTGTAAGAGACGCGACGCATGCAAGATACGAGCACACGATAGAAACACCTTGATCGGTAAGAAGCTAGCGCAGCCCCACGTACCATTTAATTTGAGACGATTAATCAGTCTAGGGGATAGGAGATCGCATCTGAGGGCTGTAAAACGAGGCGTAATAAGGGATAGAAGTCGTCGTGGTCTCGTGCAATATAGACCGGCGATTTTAATCGGGGACCAAGATATCTGCGACTGTAAATCAATAAACGACGCGTATATACCGCGGAGCCACCTCCTCTCGCGTTGCCGATGGCACCGTCAGGTAGAATACCAGAGGTATTCGTCGAGACTGTACCAAACATTTCGTTAGCCAGGAATAACAGCGAACGATACTTCTCCTATATCCTTTTTTTTCTCTCCTCCTTCGTCTCTCTCTTCCTCCTCCTCCTCCTCCTCCTCCTCCTCGTTCTCTTGGAACGCGTAGACGCGACCGAGCGCGGTCGTTACTTAGTAGCTTATTTATTTTTGCATAGATAATCCGCCAGAGATACGAAACGAGATGTGGGTGGAGCGCATATGCTTGAGTCACGTGTGATTAAGCGATGTTATCCGCGGTTCTCGGTGCCGTCGCACCTGTATGCTCGGAACGCCTACGACTTCTTTGCTTTTCTTCGACTTTTTCTACCTCCTTGCTCTCCGTCCGTTTCAGCTTCATCCCTGAAGCTCACGATTGACGGTCCAGGCGATTGTCCTTCGCGGGATGGAAAAAAAGAAAAGATAGAAGGAACGTGGACGGCGGTTCTCCTTGGCTGTTAAAGGAGGGCACGAATCGCGAGGGAAACGAATTAGATACGATGATAAATTACGCGATAAGGGGATCACGAAAAATTCATGATAGATATTATTGGTCCGGTTGTTCACGTGCGCACACCTGCTAGCGCGTGTCCGTGTCGTTAGAAACGCTCCGTTTGCCTGCAGTGCGTATTATATTCAGGCATCGGTGGTACATGCGTGTCAGGGTCTCGCGTGTACGAGAAGAGAAAGAAAAGAAAACGCGTCTACGAATCGCCAGGTTGCGATATCCGGACCGGAGTGCAACCGCCGCTCCGTATTTATAATTGCACTTTCTGTCCCGCAGCGGCTGATAGCGGTTCCATACGGAGAAAACAAGTGCAGCGTGGAACGAGGGGGGCAGCAGTGACTCCGTGGGTGCAGGCCGTTTCATTCGACCATTATCCTGTTTGCGCGTACCGACGCGCACAAAGGAAGAAAAAGAAGCTAGACACGCGGGGAGCACGAAGGACGGGCCAGAAACTCGGAATAAAGGAAAAAGGCGATACGGTGAAATGGAGTCTCTCCGCTTGTGCAACGTATTTTCTGAATTATCGTAAATTCGATAATTTGCCTCGTTTTCTAACTCGACGGTGAAATGATCGCTTCAATCCGCAGGCGCGCAACGTGAGAGTAGTTTATGTACTTTAGGCGTTTGGACGGCCAAGTCGATAAGAATTATTGCGAATCGTTTGTGTCTTTTTATTCGATAGTGGCCGTCGTATTTTATTCTTTGTCGCTGGGCTCTTGTCTCTTTTATTATACAAGGTTTCTTCTTTTTTTTATCTTCAGTATCATTGCGTCACTCTTTTTATTGTTACAACTCCTTTCCTTTTTGGTGCCCTCGCGACGTTTCTTTTTATCGTCGGGACTTCTTTTTTATGCCTCTGTGCCACTTTTCTGCAGCTGGAGCCTCTTCCTTTTACTAATTTGGGACGGACGTTTCTCGCCGAAATAGTTGAAACCAGAAAGAGAGAGAAATTTTGTGAAAGCCAACTTTTCGCCTAGAGAATAGACGACACCCAAACGACAGTGGTAATACTCGACCAAAGGATAGACAGTGCAGAGCAGCTTCAAATACTTCGCATAGAAAAGCCGAAGGCTCGTGAACCGATTCAAAAGCTGCATAAAATATGTACGTGCAATAAGATATGAACCCATTCATATTATGAACCCATCGCTACACACGCTAGTTCGCATGACGAATCGGTGCCGCTGTTCGACGCTTCGATTCGAGACCTCGCAATATCGTCTGCTGCACCCTTTAATATCCCGGGAGGTTTCAAGCAACCCGCCCCGCTGCAGACGCCAATATCGTCCAGTTAAATTAAGAGGGGGCCACGGTCGATTAGTCGCGGCTGGCCGTGAAGCGCGTTCGTTCTCGTTAGTTATCGGCGTACGAGTACTGTAGCTGATAGGAGAGTCGGCCGTCACCGCGACGAGAGGAGAAATGAAAGGAACCGTGGCCAGAGCGTATCTCGTGATTCAGTAGCTTCTTACCGAACCGAGTAATGCAGTACTCGTGTACCAACGTTGATACACCGGCCGTCGAAACGTCGTTTTGCTCGCCTCTAATCCGCCGCTCAATAAGAAAACCGCTATCTACTTTCCATGTTGATATCAGTCGGCGAGCAACGGTGGCAAGATCGATCCCGGGCGTCAGTGGCGAACTCGTGCCGAACACTTTTGACCGAGCCAGATGAAAGAAAGAAAGGAAGGAGGAAAGAAGGAAAGAAAGCGAGCGAGTCAGTCCGAGAGAGTGGCGAGCAGATATTCCACGAGCGGGTACTCGATTCGACTCCTTCAAAGTTACTTAACTAAACCACGTGCTGGAAACCGAACGGGCTCGTGTAACTGTATCGCGGAACGAGCATTGTACTTTCACGATGTCAGATCAAAATCTACCGACCGACCGGCCGGTTAGGCTAACAATTAACTTTTTCCCTCCGCTCGGGCCTGTGATAATCGACCAGCGACTCGGTTGCAACGCGACTAATTGTGACTTTCTTGCCGATTGGCGTAATCGTCCGTATCGATTTTGCCCGTTTTTCGAAGGTCTTTGTCGGCACGGTCCGAGCAAAGAAGTTTATCAATAGACAGCGAGGTAAATTTGTTTACGAACGAGGAATTAGACTGATTATTACCTTTAGATATTTTCGCAACCACGCCTGATAAAATTAGCATATTTATCAACTTATCATTGCACACCGTGCGCACGCTACGATCGTACAAATGCATCGAGAACTCAATCTGATCTACTCGTGCATACGTTCCAAAAGGAACTCGTTTATTCCGCCCCAATTCCGTAGCCAATCGCCGATGCAAAAACTCATATTTACTGTTATCGTCCAGAGAGAGAGAGAGAGAGAGAGAGAGAGAAATGTCTTCCACTTAGAAGACCACCTTCGGTCAGACGAGAGATGGTGCGTGGACAGCAACCAGTGTCACGCGGCTTTTATCTCGGAGATTTCTCGATCGCACCTGCGCGAGATCGGAATTCGACCGGGGATCGGTCAGGTTGAGGAAGAGAACGGAGAGCAAAAGCGAGGGGGGTTACAGAGCAGGGGGTCGCATTCTCGGCTTAAGTGAATTCCACGCGCGGCGTGCGGGTGTCGAAAACAAGCACAGGGTCCGAGAGTGGCTCGGAGCGTACGCGTGTGCGCGTTCGCTGGCTGCGGGCGTCGCGCTAAGTGCATCGTGTGCACAGGTTGCGGGCGCGCGTTTATGCGCAGGGGCGGATCCTTTGTGTTCCATATAAAACGAATCATCGGACGGCTAAAAGGGACCGCTGGAATTACGACCACAAGGTGCAGGGACAGCAGAGAGTTAGTTAGAAACTTCGTGGACAATCTCCCCTCCATCTCTCTCCGGTCAAACGGAATTACGTAATGAAATTTATAGAGCTACCTTCGCTAGATTATACAGAGGGAGGAAATGGAAAGGGAGGGGGGAAGGATCGCGCGCGCGTGTGTGTGTGTATACAGGTATTCGTGGCGGTGGTACGCGTCTTTTCGTTACTTAAAACTGAAATCGACCTTAGCCTCCTTCACCCCTGCGTCCGTTTTCTTTGGCGCGCACTCGGCCAAGCAATTGACGCGCGACACAAGTTCGCATCCAGCGAGCCGGTGGCTGGTACATAGAACCACACTTAGGGGATATATATCCGGTCGGGAGACGCAAGAATACGGAACGTAAGAACGATGTCCACTCGGTGGTTGTCTTCGCTCGAAGGTTAAGGTTCCTCCCGACACGCAGCCGCGGTAGCCACCTATAACCTCTCGCCAGCCAGGGACGCACTAATGTTCGAGGTTTCTCGTAAACGTGGCAGATTTATGTACTACCGTGCTGCAGGCCGAGTCCGTTTAAATAAAGTCGCGACAGATACTGTAGGATTATCATCGACGTGCCCCCCTGTCACGGATGACGACCGTAGGACAAAGTTGTAGGAATTTATAGGGAAGGAAAATTTTCAAAGAAAAGTTGCTGCGAAAACGATGGCGAAGATCAACGGCTCGTCGCGTAAGATAATTTCCCAGCGAAACGTAAATCGCTGTATCGGAATTGACCTGCGAACGAGAGATTGGAAAGTGTGGAAAGATTTACCATCTAGACCGATCGCGGCCCTGCTGGAATTCGCCTTTCTGCTTAATATTCACGGTGCCGCACCGGCGTGTTAATTAATTCTATTTAACGAATACCGCTTAAGAATGCTCGACACACGCTCACGATTACGACAATGTACGCAACGACGCGTACTCGCCAAGTGGAATTGTGTCGTGCTTCTTAACCCCGTGACTGTTAAAGCGTGGTTAAAGCAAGTTACACGTTCCTTCGGCGAACATGCAGAAAATTCACCGGAGAAAAACGTGAATTTACCATTTACGGCCAGTTGGATCGTACGACTCACAATTTCATAGTGACTTAACCGAATGTTATACCCGGGTACAGTTAGACAGGAAGTAATTCAGCGTGCAGGTACAGGGTGAATATCCTATGCAAACGTTAATACAACAGGCGAACGTGGAACAGGAAGGTGGAAATTCCGTAGGGATTTTCGAAAAATCTCGCCGTCTCTTGGCAATCGTAGAAATTATGCGACGTAACGTGGCGCGTTTCACGTGGGCGCCCCGAGTTTCCGGAGAAGTTACGATACACGTTTGATCTACGGACAACAATTAAGCATGCCATTATAAATACCGCAGCGAGCGCTTGCAAACATAACTTCTCGGCCTCTTTGGTCGCCCGGAGGCACCGTAATGGCGCCTGCAAGATGCGTGTGCGCGCCTTAACGCGCTTAGCTTCACCTACGCGCCCCATGAAAAACCTCATCTTCGTCTACCTGTCCCACGACTCCCTGTTCGACGTTGACCAGCGGTCCCGCCGTAAGAATTAGCCGAAGGTGTCGAAGGTGTTCCTCTCGGACGATCTACTGCGTCGTTTCGCTCGCCGCAATCCATTTTATACCGCGACCATAGAAACGAAGATTAAATCTTCCGAGTCTCTAAAACATCATCGACGATGCGACTAGGTTCGAACAGTGTGTTTCGCGTCGCTCGTTAAAATCGTTGCCCTCGCCTAGGTTCGACTTTACGAGCGATACCGGCGCGAGCCAAATACGCTTAAATTATCGTAATTTACATCGGGCGTTAATGGTGCACGCGTGTAATCGATAATCGCCTCTACGAAAGCGACCACGTAGCGTCAGGCGTATAGTACGTGGCTGAAGCGGCGCTTCGTAATAAATGCTCGTGTGTCACGGTCATCTTGCGTGCTCGATCTCGAGCGTGGACCTCGGTAGTTTATAGCGGGCCCTCTGTCTTCTTCCCTTCTTCTCCCCCGCGACGATAATGCACGCTTTTCTCCGCTAGTGTCACCGACACGAGAAGGCATAGCATTAACTGGTCGTTGCTCGCGCGCGACTTGCCACAGCATTCACAGAAGAGGCGATCGCGCCGACCTAGCGCAGCCACTACGCTAAGAGAGAATCTTCGGTCTGTCAAGGGAACGGTAGTGCCATACGGTAGCCGTCAGCGTGTCAACCGCTGACTAATGGATCTACGGTGATGAGACGACGTGGTCGCGTCCCCTTCGTCGTAAGTAGCGGAGTCGGTAGCAGTGCCGGCGATCGGTAGCGTCGCAGCATCGCCTTATTATAAATAGATTCCTAGGTGGATCGAGCCGGTACTCGGTCGAGCCCATAAGCATGCGAGATTCATCTTATCGGGACCAGAGAGAAGAAATAAATTACAGTCGTCTGTTTCAGACCGAACGATTAGACCGGAGCAATGGACTTCCTCCATGGATCGCGTTCCCCACGCGTTTTTTTTCCATCGACCCTGTTCCCTCACGATGTACGTACGGATACGTAAAAATTACGTCAGTTACATCTCTCGTCTGGATCGCGGCGAATTACGAACGATATAGTCGGCTCTATTAATGAATTTATCGATCGACACGATGCAACCATCGTCGATCGCAAAAGGTCGCTGATAGCAGAGAAATCGTAATTAATACGTCGCTATCGGCCAACCGATACTAAATAATGTCCTTATCGGTCTCGCTACGAACCGAACCAGTATTTCGTATTTTTGTCCAATTATCGGAGTAGTGACGCGCGAAACCCTGCAACCATACCCTTCGGCAACAAACCGCAACGCTGAACCTTTACGTCTACATCGAAGGCCCGACGAAACGAAATTCTATATCTTTGGGATCGAAATAGGTAAGAAGGAACGCACGTGTATCTCGTAGAAACGCAACGACGCCCGAGGGTGAAGATAGAAAATGAAAAAGCTGGTGCTCCGCGATCAAAAAGAAAAGACTGACATCACAATCATCGATGATTTAACCCCTCGCGTTCTCCGTCATCTTCGATCAACCCTTTTTCTTCGAGTTTCCCCGCTTGTGTCTGGCGATCCAAGTGGAATCAACCCCTCGAGCGATGCCAACACGGTTGATTTATCAGCCGTTTGGTACTCTCCGCGTTTCCCCCGCCTCGTCGTCATCTTACCCCACGATGTTTTCCCTCTTTCGTCTCCCTTGGCCTCTATCTGTTGCTCGTCTCTAACTCACGGAGAACGACCGTGCATGAAACAGGTGACAGGGCCTCATCTAATACAATTACCGATGATCACCGTTATTTATAGCTCATGGAAAACGTCATTGATATCTGGATGCGTATCGGGAAAAAGGGAAAGAAGCTACGAGTCGCCTCGAGCAACGAGACCACTCTGAACACGTATCGTGATTGAGAGTGCATAATGCAAGGTGTTGGAGCAGACCCGGCCGCTGCACTAATGATCGGGCGTGGGTGCGAATTAAACGGCCAAAGGAGAACGGGCCACAGTAACGATGTTTAATAACGCGGAACGCGATGGAAACGGTGAATATTATACGTATTGTCTGTCGTAATAAATTACACGATATGCGTATCTGACTTTTTTAACAAGTTTTTCACTTTTGCAAATGTACTCAACGAGGTGTCGAATTTAACATCGTCGTTAAGGTAATTTCGTCGCGACTTTCCAAGAACGTTTAATCACGCACGTCGTTCGGCCGTTACATTCGACGTACGATATTTGGAATAATAATCAAACGTGGTTTGATTATTATACAGCGATGTGATCCGAGGTATATATGTAAAATTTATGCACGATAGTCGTAACAATGTATCCTTTCATCTCCGACCGCCTACGATCGAGGTGCACCTCAGGGTCAACGATGAAATCGAATAAAAAAAGTACCAACGTCGTCGAGGTGGTTGGCGTCGATGTTAATTTTCGCGTCGTATGCAAATTGCGCGATATAAATTTCACGGTGCGAAAGGTGACTCGGGCCATTGTCGCTGAAACCATCGAGAAAAAGGTAATCGGACGTCGCCTTGTTTTCGCCACCGATTTATTTGGCCAAAACGATTACGCCGTAATCGAGAAACGAGCCGAGAGATAGAGAGAGAGAGAGAGAGAAACGAGAGTACGATACGCGCGCATTCGTTGAAAATTCTGGTTATCTTGGCGATTCAACGACACGTACGAGATAGAAAAGAAATTCCCTGCCGACGATTTTAACACTTGGTTCGTTTAGCGGCGCTATTGACCCGCGTCTGGCTCGATTTCAATTGGTATCGAATCTCAATTACCGAAGATTACGAAGCTTTTTTCACCTGCTACCGGTACTAGCAACCGAAGCCTACCCACGGCTCCACGATACGATAAGGTGCTTATGACTGGAAGAGTAGGGGAGAGTACCACCTACTCTCTCTCTCTCTCTCTCGTTCTCTTCCACCGATCGTGCAACATCCGTATGTCCCTCTCGCTCGGGTTCCGCTCGCGCGGTTTCAATTTATCGGGCCTTAAGATATGCGGCCAGCGCCGAGGCGTGCTGGAATATCATTTCTTCGTGGCAGTGGCGGCGACCGCAGCTACTTACAGGAGAGGCGTCGTCTCTTCCGCCTCCGTAAAGGATCGTTCGCTAGCCGGAGTCTTCGGCGCGCTGCCACGGCCAAAAGAATCAGGCAGTTCCAGCACGTGTACGCGCGTGTGCGTGTACGCCCGCAAGGGTCATAACTCATGCGACATTAACGGGAATTAGCATAGCAATCTGGCTGCGCAGCTATGTGCGTGTGTCCAGCCTTCACTTCAGTATTCGAGGCTTAAACTCGGCCGAACCATGACGCATCCAACGCGAACGCGCGTAACCGAGATAGCTTTCGTTTCTTCTCCAAACTATATCGGTTCTCGATCTACTAATCGGTCTCGTAATATGGCGGTCTCGTCTATACCAGACGCTGGTACACGCCGTAACTCATGCGTGACTCCATAATTTTCTAGAACGGACCATGTATTCTGAATTGCGTTAAAGAAAAATCGGTCGACGTCTGTTTATTACTTCTCATTAGGGGGGACGAGATTTCGCGCGAGATCTCGCCGGGACGGGGCGATACGATAACGACAGCTGTTTCGATTATCGATCTCCGATCGAACACCGATTTCACGTCGTCTGTGTATAACCCTTTACCGCCGTTTCGATCTCGCCCCACTACGCTTCCGCGTTTCGACGATAATTTACGAGGCGATGCGAAAATTTTCCACCGGTTGGATTTATATCGGCTGGACGGTGCGCCGGCTTGCGTTTCGCGCCGGCAACCGTGAACTCCGGGACAGACGCAGAAACACCTCCGTGGGGTAATAAGTTTCGAAAGTGGGTTAGAAAAAGTGCGGTTCGCCGCGAATCGACTCGACTGCTTTTGCGTGTATCAACACCTTGGAGCGGCGGAGGCGGTGTCTTTAACGCAACTTCAAAAGGTCGATATATAACTATATGGCGATGGCGAGAGGAAATGGGAGGCACTTGGTCGAAAGAGACGAGAAGGAGAGCGAGTAGGGAAGTCGGGTTAAAGCGAAAGACAGCGAGGTGTAACGCGAAGAGGAGAAAAATTGTCTGAGCTGTGATTAGACCGTGCCGCCTAGTGATTTGTGACCGAGCGGGTCTGTTAATTGTCACCAGGACGCCCCCACAGTTTTATACGCGCGTGCACGACTGCGTTGCGCCACCTTTTATGCGCCGCTTGTAATGCACTATCAGTTGCAAAGTTTATTTCGTCGGTATACTCGTCGCAGGCAAAAGGAACACGTAATGTCTCCGAATGAACTGCGAGCCGTCGCGAGACCACAACGCTTTATAGTCGCCTATCCACGAGCATGACGACTCTGGACGCTTCTAAACTCGCGGATGACATCGTACAACCCTGCCCGATAATTCACTCTTCTGTTTGTAATTTAAGCCTGATGTCTTCACCAAGGTTCCTCCTTCGCGTGAAATACGCGCGAGTTAAGCTCGAGTTATGCGATTCCCCGGTGTCCATAAAATCCTAATAAAGAGCGTAACGATCGTAGACGATCGAGGAAACTCGATCGTATATTTTTATGCCGCCTGCATACCTGCAAACTATTCACTCTTCTCGGAGGTACTTTTGAACGATAGCGATAGAAACGGTACGCTACCATTCCGACAACCCGAAAGGCTTGCTGCTTGCCTATTAGATGCAACGACCTTTCAGATTTTTCATGCAAATCTAAAGACAAACAATTGCCGTGGATGCCGGCTCATAGGGAGGGTAGATGGGACTAGCAACGATAAAGAGACCTACAAGATACCGTCCATAAATGGCGCACGACAAGGACGAAGGGCGACGGTGTCTCGACGACGTGTACGTATGTGGATACGTTTAGGAACGCATCACGCGCGGCAACGGAGGAAAAGGTGGAAGGAGGGCTTGCGGTGCGCGTGCACAATGGCCACGTCCGTCAAGGTTGGATCCTCTTAATTAACTCGACTGGTTACATCGTTCCTTCTCTCGTGGACATTCCGCGTGCACTTCCTCCGCATCCCTTCGTCCATTCCTGAAGATGCTCCTCTTCGCCGGAGCCCCTTTCCTCGACCTTCCATTCTCTTCTCTTCCAGCGTCAGCGAGAGAGCGGTATCCTTTTGTCGGGATGAGTTGTGTCGCCGAGTACCAGCCGCTGGTGTCCGTCGTTATTATATCACTCTCATTATGCGCGCTTGCGCCAAAGGCGGTACCGGTCCGATCTCTCATACGTCCCGTTTTACTCCAGCTTGGGCACCGGCATGGCCACGTATAATACGCGAACGAACCGAGGAAAGGACACAATGAGGCGCAAACGAGAAACGGGCCAGCAGAGAAAACGAGCGTGAGACGATTACCGCTGCTCTGGATTCGCTCGCAGGTGCTGGCTAGATCGGCGATAACGGCAGAAGAATCGACTTCCGGGGTGGTTGTTACACACACGATACAACCAGATACGATAACGACACGGAGCAGGAAGAGACCCGGCAGAGAGGTACGTTCCTTTCGACCCTTTTGTTCCGCGGTGTTGTTCCGCGGTGTTGTTCCGCTTTTTCAGCCCAGGTCGAACAACCTGTTTTCTGGAATTCGATGATATCCAAGCAAGCGCACGGTCCACAGGTGGAGCGAATTCTTCGAGTATCTCGAACGCCGTTGTATCTTTTAACGAGTGAAATAGAGAGAGAAAGAGAGTGTGTGTGTGTGTGTGTGTGTTTCAACTAGGTAGGTGGAGTGCGTAAAGCAAGCCACGTTACCGAGAAGGCAGCTAGATCGATCTTCCTACCAAGGAGGCCGGTGTATCCCGCGTGACGCGAGAGGTCATTAGGCTCCCAAGCTGCGTCGGATCTCGGATGTCGTCGACGCAGGACGATAAATTTCCGAGGAGGTCCACCCGGGGATAACGAGGATTTAGAGATACAGCGGGACGGTCCAGGGGAGAGGAAAAGGGTTAGGTGGTGGGGCCTGTTCCTCAACCCTGCCCGTGGAGCTTGTTGATCCCGGTGTCAGCGGAGGAGGATGTCGAGAGTTGTCGCAGCAAGTCTGCCAGGGGCATCCGTAACGACCGTAAACGTAAGGGCGTAAGGAACGTAAACGCGAGCGTAAAGAGCTTAAAACGTGCCTCGTAAACTGTCCTCTAACAATGTATATACTGTATAGCAGGGAACGAGAAGTCTCTGGATGAGACTCGGTCGAGAGACTTTTCTCCCCTCCGCCCCCCCCCCGGCTACTTCTCTCCGTCTTCGATTTTTTTCAACGATATATCCTCTCTCTCTCTCTC
This sequence comes from Bombus superbus, assembly GCA_014737385.1. NCBI lineage: Eukaryota > Metazoa > Arthropoda > Insecta > Hymenoptera > Apidae > Bombus > Bombus superbus. Next base: position 800,119 of record JACXIK010000065.1, on the reverse strand, counting down.
TCTTTCACTCTTTTACCCCGGAACTCGCGAGATATACGAGCGAATGCAACCTGCCCGGTAATGAATGCAAGCCGTAAAACAAGGATGCCTTGATTTACTCACCGGGCTAATGCTGAACGCGCAGTATTAATAAATTATCGGTTATTAAGTGCGCGACCATACTTTTCCATCGCGAGGTCGTTTCGTTACGTTGCTTCCTTTTTATCGCGCGGACTTGTTACATTGAACGATTCACACTGGCCCTATCTACGCCTGTTACACGCCCGACCACCGAACGACTATCGCGATCGCGTGTAATTGAACTACCTTGCAACTGTTATTTTAAATTTTATCTTCGCGAACTGTTGTCGTTTTTATCGGCCCGTTGGACAAAACCGATCGTATTATTCTCGAATCGGGACGAAAGCCACGGTATCGTGCAGCCAGAAACGTGTGGTTGCTTCTAGGACGCTGATAATCCTCGATCGAACGTGTATAAGGTAAATAAAACGATGGCAGGCGCCGTATACTCCCTTGGACCGATGCTATACCTGTGTATAAATGGTCCGTAATCTCGGGACGAGCAGGACCACCATGACCGCTCCGTGGTCTCTCCCGTGTAATACGACAGACTCGTAACTCATATCAGGGCGCCCACGCCCTCAGGTAGCGGCGACAACGCCGGACAACATCGGACACCCAGCGCGAGGACACTCAATTAGGTTCCTCTCCTTCCATCGCGTTCTACCGATAAAACCTCCCTACTCGCGTTTATGGACGAGAAGAGGATGCAGGATTATCAACCTGACGTCGGACACCTTGCGCTCTTTCGCCACCTTTTCTTCGCGCCGCGCCACCCTTCGCGGATTCGTCCTCGAAATAAATCGCACGGTCGCGTCGTAAACTCAAATGCAAATTTACATATGTAATTGACTTGGCGATGATTTGTAACGAAGATAAATAAAAGCGCGCGTGCTTTGAATCCAATCGCGGTACTTTTCCTCCACTTGCAATTCCGCTGCAGACCTCCCAAGCGTATAATTTTCAGCTTAACGCTAAGAAGAATATTACTACGATTCCATGCACCGAGGAAACCTCGGCGAACGCAGAAATTCATGGCCGTTCGTTAGACGAAGGAGGAGTTTACGGGGTGCCGGAAGGACTTGGTCCAAGTGGGCTCAGCCGGTGGTCACACACCCACGACGACGCGGAGAACGACAAGGGCTATTACGACGACTACCACGGCGACGGTGGTGCAGGTACGATCGGCAAGAGATCGGTATAATGAGCAGAACCAATATTAGTCGGTGTGGCCACCGTCCGGCAAAGGAGTTGGCGAACGAGCACCGAGCCAAGGGATCAGCCGGGTAATTGCCATTACGATATCATCTAAATGCTCTCACGGCTGTCCGTAATGAAGACACACACGGACAACACGTTCCAACACCTACGTGTACGCGGGTGGATATCGACGTACGTATTGGCGACGTGGCGATCTTTCGCGCGTGTGGTTACATCGTACCTTACTCTCGTTGGATCCTCGTTCCGATCCAGCTGCCCCTCGCCTCGATCGTCTCTCGCCCTCGTCTTCCGCCGTGACTGCCCAATGCCATCGACGAGATATGAGGCGTGTCTAATTACGCGATCGGTGCACGTCCAATCAAACTGCCTTCCTGTCGGCGATCACCGTCACCATTATCGCGATCGTCCCTCGAGTCGATCGTCTCACCCTTTTCCGTTCGCGCCTCCCTGAGATCTGTAGGCGTTCACGGAGTGTGTCGGTGCTTGACCTCTTTGAAAATCGCATCCACGCATAACTATCCACCGATCGATCGATTCCTCCTATTCATATTATTCGTCTGACTTATCGAAACACGATAGACGAATACGTTATCCTTTTGCCTCGAAAACGAAAACGCTCCACAAATAACGTTCGATCGATAAGATTGAATCGGCCGAGGAATGTCGATAATTTACAAGCGGTTCGTGGAATAATTTTAAAATTGTAAATGTGATAGGCGCGCACCGGTATCGCATAATTATGGGCGTTCGGGACGAAATCTCGTTAAGTCAACACGAGCTCTGCTGGATACGCGTTAGTCCGCGACTAACCTTTCGACGTGACTTTCCTACGATCAAACTCGTTTCTTGATAAGATCATCGGATGGCGTTACGTTCGAAGCAGGTATGCGCGCGTAATCTCCAACGCTCTTACACCACGGCGACGCTGCAGAAGCGATTTTTTTTCTTCTTCTTCTTCTTTTTTGGTCGGTCTAAAAGGACTATTCGCATGGACGGCTAGGTGGTAGTGCGGGAAAATCGACTTAACGGGGTGTAATTCAACGTGCTATCTTCACGCATGATGGCTACTGGTAATTGCAGATTTTACTCGCAATCAGAGCATGAATTTATCGACTACGTATAGGAGATTCGATTGCTTCCACTGTTCATTTGCCTGCTGGAACCGAGAAAACGAATACTCGACTTATAGCGCGTCGTTATTCGAACGTCGCTAATTAGAGTCGTTGTAACATTCGTGGACGATCAATGGGCGAGAATCCTGTAGCAATTTGTCATTTAGCAGTTCGTAATTTCCCTCGTAAAATTTTCTAGATCGTACTAAAGCAACGCCGATTATTTATGCGTCTCGCCGCGAGGGAAACGGCAACCTACAGATATGTTAATACGGCCAATGAAAAGCTCGCCGATCGAGAATATTACGCTGGAGAATCGATGCTCCCAGACGATCTGAAATAATTAGCCGCGGGATTACGTTGCTCGAAACGTCTTACAAATTAAAAGACATCTACACGCTCTGGAATAACCAAATTGGATCTTTTATCGCCAAAGCTTTCTTCCTGCTCGTGTCTATTCGTTTCTCCAGCGAACCGTGAAAAATCTGTCGAGAGAGTTTTCTTTTTTTTTCTTCCTCTTCTTTTTATGAAAGTCTACCCATTTTCCGTTCGATCCTCGAGACAGGGCTACGCGATTTTCTATTTACACGCATGTAGATTAGCGATATTCGTGGCTTTCTGATAGGCGACTCATCGCGAACAGAATGATACACGGCCCTCGCGGGAGGATACGTGTGTATCCCGCGAGACTAACGCACCGCGCCGCGTATGTTTGCAGTGCAAACTTGTCAAAAGGCGTGTTCGTCGAATATAGGGGCACCGAGCTCCGACAACTTGGGTGGCAGACACGTTTCGAATCTCATCACCCTAGCGATGCTGGGTGTTGAACCCGTTTTCGCTCAACCGATCAGAAAAGATGAAGCGACAGGCTCGTTGCGCGAGTACCAGCCTTTTACGACTACGTTTAACAAAACGTCGTTTAATGAACTGCACGCGGTTGACGTATCACGCGAAGCTCGCTCGTCTACCATCCTATTTATTAAAAGAAACCACTCTTCGTTCCGTAACCGAGACGATTCGAGGACGATCGGCTAGCGAACGATCCACTGCGCTGGTCGACAAAGGAGAAACCAATCAATTTTCACGACGCTCGTAGACACCCAGAAAATCTACGAAGATTCCTAGGCGCACGGATACGGATATCTCATTCCACGCGATCCTCTGCTCCAATATGCAACGGCATACGGTTGAAAATCCGTCTCGGCTTACAGATCAATTAACTTAACGACTGGCAGCTACAATGGCGGCAAGTTAACGCGGAGTTTCGCGTTAACACGCCGCCGAGAATGCCGTCGGAACTGGCCTCGTGGTCCGTTCATAAAGGCGCATAAACACGAGCGTGTCGACGTCGCGGGTTTATTAACGCCGACAATTATACCGCCGGCGGCTAGGCGTGATTTACAAGGGGAGTTTGCGAAACTTTGCAACCTTCGGTCGTCTCCTTAGCCTGGCTCGCCAGGTACCACACGCCGACGTCGTTCTTGAAACACAGAAACGCTTCCTGGAAGTACTGTTTCGGTACGAGAGGACGAGAGAATTTAGGGTAGGGCTGGGTTCACGAGCGGGCAACTAAAGTCAAGTTGACTGTCGCGCGAAACATTATCGTAAACACGCGTAGACACGGTTCGTACAAGGTGTTATGATAGCGAAGACGGGTGATAATTCGCAATCAGCACGGATTCGCGGTGATCTGTTTGCTGTTCAAGTTCCTGCGCTCGGACGCGCGGTGAAATTACAACGAAGGCGAAGGACCGAGGAGAGATGAAGAGTTTAAAGAAAGGATAAACGAGTCCGCGGTACCTGTAACTTGCCACGTAACTCTCTCTCTCTCTGTAGCGAGCAACCGGCCCAAGAATGTGGCTACCTTCTGTTCCAAGAAGAAAGCCGAGTGGACTTGAACCCTGGAAAGCCGCGGTCTCTACCCTGGGTCCAGGATTCCCCTAATTTGTTTGAGTGAAACAATATCGAGTTACGAGCGATGCTATCGCTGAAACACGCACGTGCTACGGCGCACGGAAGGTTGATCGCAGCCCTCTGACGAGCTACCGTGCCGAGCTATCTTCACGAATCTTCTTGCTCGCTCCGAAAAGAAGCGGTAGAGGGAGGAGACGAAGAAGAAGGAGGAGGAAAGAAAGAACGAGAATGAAAGAGCGCCAGGCAAGGTGACTCCCTTACGACGCACAGGAAACGAAGCGCCTCAGCCGTCGTGTATACTTTCAACTTGTACCACCGCGATACCAAAATCAGAAAGAAACGAAAAAGTGAGAGAGAGAGAGAGAGAGAGAAACAAGAGAAACGTCAGTTTTTACGAAGCCTCTTTTGTTCGTTGAACGTTTCGTCGACTAAACTACGATAAAGATCTCGCGGCTTTGTATCGCGAAGAAAGTTCATTCTTGACGTTTAGATCGATTGGCAGGGGTTCGAGGACACGACCCGCGGTTCAATGTAATAGCCGGAGCGCGAGCTCGGGGTTCCGGTCACTCTTTGTGAAAGGAACCGTGCGTGCAACGTTCCCTACTACTGTGGAAACTCTTTGACAAGCCGACACGCCACCCAACGCGCGAAATTAGGGCCGTATCGAGCAAAAAAGGGCCGATATCCCGAGCTCGACAAGATGTCGCTGCTTAAAATTCCACCCATGGCCCGTACGACGTGGCATCAATGATGGATCCACCTTCTTCCTCGTCTTCTTCTTATTCTTCCACGCCGTCGTCCTCTTTTTCCTGGTCCTCCTCCGCCGAGGAAACCAAGAGGAAGAGTGACAGCGAAGGGACGGTCCGTGGAACGTCAGGAACGAGATCCCAGATGCGAGTCAGGGGACACGAGAAACTGTCACGTGACATCTGTGAACGTCACTCAATGAAGTGTCAAAACAACGATATCCTTCTTCGATCAGGATTCTCCTCTCCTTCTTCTTTATACCGCCATACTTTTATCTCTCTCTCTCCTTCTCTCTCTCTCTCTCTTTCTTTCTTCCTCTCTCGTTTTATTTAATCTTTCTCTCTTGGTTTACTTCTTCCTTTTTCCTTTTACTCTTCACCCGGGAAGAGAAGCCCTCCATCGAACACGTCGTACGCGCGTGCGGACCAATCGCATTTATTAAGGCGCAGTGTCACCGAACACGTTACCTTCGTCTACCTTGTACGCGTACCTACAGCCTCGAGGTGTCAGCCACATCGATCGAGAACAGGTCGCGACGCGTGTCCCCCCATCGTGTATCCTAACGAGACAAAACGAAGCAATCGAACCGGTCGTCTTGACGCATTCACCGTGCGCCTTCTCTGCTGCCTCCAGTCCTTCCCAATTTCGAACTTCCAGGAACTCCTGGCTAATTGGCATTTTACAGTCATGGAGTAGAATTACGTATTTCTCTCGAATCCCTTATGAATGTATTTTTCAACTACTTCTCTAATTTAAAGAGCAACAGGACGAAAGAGAAGACGGGAAAAATCGGAATCTTCCAATGTATTACGATAAACGCTTGACGCCGTGAGAAAGAAAAAGCAGGTTCTATAATTGACCTGGCACTGGCCAGACGTAAGATTCAACGGTTTCGTAGATGAATTTCCTACGAAAGGCCGAAAGTATCCGTCTGCCGAAAGTTTCGTCCGATTGCGAATATCGTCCGGTTAGAGGCAATTTATTAATAAAAGTACGTTTGCGCTGTGCCGCGTTTGAAAATTCTCAATTTGTAGCGTGTCGTGTTTGTGTCGTCGCGTGTGCGTGTCTCTACGATTGATTCAAAGAATTTCGTCGTTCTCAAAGTACACGAGCACGGCGACAAAATACGAATCGAGGTACGAAATTGCACGCGGCGCGGCTTAACGATACCGATGATAGCGCGTCGTTCCGTAGAGACGCGGTGTTTTACCTGAACGTTCGAAACGTGAGAGGAATGCCGGCTTGAAATCGGCCGCGTCGGAGCCCGCGGGACGGACAAAGGGGATCGTGATTCCCGTCCGTCAGTCTCCGTATCCTGTCTCCGCGAAAGAAACAAGATCGTGTGAGGAGGATGCCGGAGGAGGTGGAGACGAGGAAGAAGAGAAACAAGAAGGGTAGAGATGGAAGGGAAGCGGATAGAGAAGAGTTCGTCGACGAAGGGAGGAAAAGGGCGAAGAGAGTCGTTTTGAATGCCCTGTCTCCATTCGAAGAGCCGGATGCTCTCTCGCGTTGGGCGGACGCTTCGTAAGCGTAATCCAGTTTATGAAACCCTGGACGCAACGTGCACGCGTACGCGTGTACGTGTGTGCGGGTAACAGTATGAATGTACACCTTCTATTTTGTCGGTACGGTGCGAATGGACAGGAAACGGCTTGCTCTGAATACTTCTGGAATTGGATTAAGACCATTCTAGATCGGGGGCAACATAGTGGCCCCGCAGTTTCGTCATGGTTTCGCCAAATGCCGCAAACCACGCGCTATGGCTACCATATACCTGGCCGTTGCTCGGATTTTCCGTGAAAAGCTACGGATCAACGGAATTTTTTACGGAGCGCAGGATGATCCGGGAAGTCGTCCGGCTTCCGAACAATTAGCCGAGCCAGATTCCCGGGGATCAACGTACAAGCTGATCCCACTTTATGGGATCATCCTAAGTACCTCGTGATGGAGCGAGATACAACGTAACGATCCTTAATTTATGAAGGGTAATATACGCGCACGCCTCTTCGACATCGAAAACACTTTCATATTTCTCCGTCGCGAATAAGGAATCAACCTCATCGAATATTCCACGCGCATAATTTCGCCCGTGTTCCTAACGAGTTACCAGCTGCCGCTAATTGCGCAATTAGTTTGAATTTGGGCGGAACCGCGTGTCCCGTCTCGAGGAGTGCGAAGTGAGGCGTACGCCCGGTTAACTTCATATAAACCTGAGGAGAGACCGAGAAAGACGAAGAGAGAGAGAGAGAGGGAGGGAAAAAGAAGAAGAGAAGAAGACGGCAGAGGGAAACGGGGATAGAGCGGAGAGGAGAAGGAAAGGGGCGCGAGGGAGACGAGAACCGCTAATTAGGCGCCGCGCGCGAATACCGTGTCGGTATATATCGGGCGCCGTGATTATGGCTAAGCGAAGTCTCGTACGTCGAGAGTGAGAAGGAAAACGGGAGGAAAGGGTGACGGAAGAGACGAGGGAGAGCGAGAACGACTAGGTACGTGCGCAGCTCATACGTGAGCTTCATTAACGGGCCGTGTTAATTAGTCGCAGATAGCCGATCGGCCGTGGTTGGTATACAGTAAGGCAACCTCGTCGATGCCCTTCGTCCTGGAGCCAAGCGAGTGTGCACACACGCTCGGCGCTGATCACCGAGAAAAAACGTACGTGATCCTTGATTTTCATCGAGTCCACGTGGACCCGGGTCAAGAAAAGTCATTCGTTTAACAAGGTTCCAGGATAAACCGTAACCAATTATAACGGGACGATTGAGGACCACCCGTATGCTCTATTTGTGGCTGAAAGGTTTGCTTGCTTTCCTTATCCCTTGGCTTATTCCATGCGAAACACTTGTTTCATCGTCAAATTTTCGTGTCGCGTTACGTCGGGTCTAATTGGCGTTTGCCACGAGGATTTTATCGTGGAAATGTCTGGCCCGATTGTCACCCTCCGACAGAACATTATTAAAGAAAGAGGACGATGAAAGATCGCGATTCACACTGGCGGCGAATCGAAAAGATTGGAAACGATCGATGCGAATACAACACCGCGGTGGTTGGAGTTTACGTTCGAAATTCTATTATCGCTATCCCTTGCAAAGAGGAAGCATAAATCGGTGCGCGCGTAATGCACAGAAATTGTTGGTTGAAATTGATTGGACACGGAACGCGTCAAGTAATCAAGAAATATGGTGTACGCGGCAAAAAGGTTGCTGAAGATCTAGAATAAAGCGTGCAGCGAATATACGGAACGAGACATTAACGACACGTGGTGAGGCACGCCTACCGACAAGGCGGCGCAGGTTGGCCAACCGCCTGCCGCAATTAACATTAGAGCCGATCAGAGAGGCACGGCTCAACGTTAATTAACGAAACGAAACGAAACGAAACGAAACGAAATGAAACGTTGTTCGAACGTTCGACTTCGGTCGGCAATGCAAGGAGAGAGGGGGTGGCGTAGCAACTGTTGGAAGCGCAAAGAAACGGCGGTACCTTTCGTCTCTAGCACGAACTATCCGCGGTCGAGCTATTTAACAGTTTTCAGGCTGTCGCCGCGCGTCAGGTACAAGACAGGAGACGAGGACAGCCTTCGGCCAACCTTCGTCCATAGCAACGCTATGCATCGTTGCACCGGTTACCGCGTGGCGGATCGGCCGCAAAAGATCCTTTGCGGTAAAGCGGCTGCTGCACTTGTTCATTAAAACGGGAAGATTGTTTATCCTCGGTTGGTTAAAGGAGAGGGATTTTTACCGGGTGATCGGAGAGCTCGACTATTGTTCGACGAACGAAAATACGTTCGTTGAAACAGGCAGGTACACGCGAAGCTGTATATCAGGGAACACAAAAGGCGCAGGGGGATAGAGAAATGTAGAAAGTCAGGCGAACTGGCGGATGACGGGAAACAAAGGACCGTTTTCTCGATGCATTATAATAATAAAGGCCCGAAGTCGCTCGTTACTCGACGAGTCACTCTCTGGTCATGCACCTACACCTCGGCTTAACAGTCGAAACGTGGAGTGGGCACACAGCCGGGGTCGTTTCTTCAATGGAATGGTGGGCGATCTACCATGAATGGAGGTCATTTATTCGCATTCAGCATCGTCCGACTGCATCGCGGACCTGCCATTGTGTGCAGGAGGACGAAGACTATACGGGGGCAAAGTCTATGATCCGACAAAAAAGTCGGACACCTCCGACATGACACCGACCGGAGGTGACGTCTATCTCTCCTTCTTTCGTCCGCGTTCCCTTGAATCATTTTTAAAGGGTATCTCTCGCGTCCTGTCTTCGAGTTGTACATTCAAAGATCACTTAGCCACGGATCCTTTTACCCGGCACTTTAACCTTGCTTCTGACAGTCACAGAACGACTGTATCACAATGATGATGGAACGACGAGCAGTTAAAGGAATCATGTTCTCTAGCTAGCCAGGAGGTTACTCACCTCTCTAAGAATAATTCTCAATCGGACGCGAGACGATAGAGCGATGCAACAAAGTTAAAGCTACTTAGCTCGTGTCTGTAACGATAATTGATGCTGATTAACGCTGAACTCTACATGGAGTACGAGACGAAAGAGGCTATCGGAACAACCAACCAATGTTTTCTACGTGGCCACAATGCGTCATACCGTGTTCAGAGCCGCGTATCTTCCAACCCTGGTCACCGCATGAAATTCAAAGCGGACTCGTGTGAAACTGCTGGTGCCTCAATAGCTCAATGCTCACGAAGCGGTGTAGTATATGCAACAATGTCCGGGTGGTTCATATCGCGTAATCAAAGGCGAACTGCTGAGACATTGGTTTCCCGTACACGTCCACAATGCGAAACAAGTGGTATAAGCGCTAGCAATCGCATAACACGTGCTATTGTGCGTGGCCATAGTACGCATAGAGAACCCTGAAGAAAAGGCTGTAAATCCCCGAGTTCTCTCATGCGCGTTTCATTGTACGCCGTGCTTACAATCTCGCTCGTTTCATGGCAAATCCTTCGTCAGGATAACCTGTACAACGACGTGTGTGGCCTGCGTGAACGTGTCGTTGCTGCTCCACGAAATTCATCGTATTCGCAATCCCACGCAACCCATCGCAACGAGAACACTGCACCAAGAAATCAAGATCTCGAGAAGACAACGACGATGAATTCGAAACATGATGCTTCTTAGGCGTGGCTGCATTACTCGTGACTTCTGTTATGTGAAAGTAGATCGAGGCTATTGGTCTCCTATGCGTCGAACAAACACATTTATTTATATAAGATACAGTTAAACCTACATATCCACGCGTCACTGCTGCGCTATAAAATTAAATAACACGCTTCAACCTTCTACTACCAGCAAGGAGTACGGTATGTATACTAACGCGGTAGTACGATATCGCGTTGCCTACGTCACTTGCTTCGTTTCGTCTCATCTCATAGGAATCGTATTACTGTCGCCTAACTTTTACCATTATATTTCTATTGTTTTACGTTACATGTCTGATTGAGAAATCAAATTTTACCACAGGTATTCGTTGCGAGACTGGAAACTTATCCACGCGAATACGATGGTTTCTCTCGTTCGAACATCTAAAAGATCGTTTAGAAGACTCCTTAAAAAACAAAGACATTAGCCCGAGTATGTCTAACCTGAAGTTAGGCGTCCATTAGGAGAGACCGAATGTTTTCCAGCTATTACGAGAACATTGGGCCAATTGGACTTCGCAACAGGTGGGCCACGAAGTCCAGAAAACAAGACCCTCTCCATGGACCCACGTCAATGATCGAGAAGGCCATGTACGAGCAAGGTGGTCGAGCCCATGGGGGTGGATAAGCTCGACCGTTTTTTCCCGACACGAGGATCGATTTATTATTGGCAAGGTGGCGGATAGCTCGTTTCGTAGACCCTAGTGGGTCCATATATAGCACCAGACACGCGCCATGTGGAAGCTGAACTTGCTATGATATATTGCAGGGGTGCGTCGGAAATTCACGTGAAAAATCATGCACAATTCATCGTGGGCGTCGCCGAAAGAATTAGGAAAACAAAAATAGATAAAATATTATGCCTGCTGGCGAGTATCTGTCAGAATTTCGTTGGAATTTCGATTGACTGTATATTTTTTCTCCGATTCTTCAAATTTACGAAAACGCAGAAAGGAAGTGATCAAAGAATAGAAACACGTCGATTCACAGTTTACAAAGGAGCAACGTCATCGTGATGTCGCAACATGGAAGCGACAGCAGCTGACATTTACCTAAAATATCGATTCGGTGACCGTGTTGTCGGTAAAAATCAAATAGAGAACACACGACCGAGTATAGGCCTGACAGTTGCGACTACAAATGAGCCCGAGCCTTCATGTTCGTCGAGTTTCCTCGGATGGCCACATGGTGCAATTAAAAACGGCGCCGACTCTCTTTGTGCCACGTGACCCGGAGGTGCCATATGGCTCTTCGGCACCCTCTTTTGGTCCTCTTCCCTTCTCGAAGGTCGCGCTAGATAACTAAGTGGTTAAGAACACAGGCTCGAGTGCACCCTCGAGAATGTCTTCTTCTTCTTCTTCTTCTACGAACGAAGAAAGCCACCATAGTCGCTGGTAGCCAAGAAAGAATCCTATACGACGCTTCGAGAATTCAATAATTTCATTCATCTTCATTCATCACAGAGAGTATAATTAACCTTTCGTAGTTTCGAAGAAACTAGCTTCTTCTCGCAAAGGATGCGCGACGAAAAATCTGTGGAATCGAAAGATCGTCGAATTCTAGTTTCCATCTTTCTTCCTTCGTCCCGTTTACTTCTTCTCAATTTTGTATTCGTACGGAATTTCAATGGGCGATACAAGCAAGTAAAGGTTATCAACCGAATAAACAGTGCTTCGATTTTTCTGAAGCAATCGGCACACGAAGCAGTGTTTATCGTTAACTGCGTTTAAGAACAAAAGTACGATCATAGAAACCAAGAAATATCCGAAAAGTAAACCCATTCCTCCAGATTGCTCTCTAAGCTTCTTACTTGTCTCGCGGCAGCAGATTGTAAAGAACAGAGATTAAAGCGAAGAAACTTCGAGATTCGTTTGATCAGCTGTAAAACGTTTTACACGGAAGAGTTGGAGTGTGAAGGAGAGGCGTGGAATCTTACGTGAAAATCTGAAAGGATTGCGAAGCCTTCGGGTTGACAACGACCAAGCATCAAAGATGATCTCCGTGAGTTTGTACGAATAAAGAAGGTATACACGGGGAAAGCGTCTTTCTGCCTGGTTCGAGCTCCATTCCCATGCAGAAAGTTCTCCGCTACAGGAAGGGGAAGGGCGGAAAAAACAGGGAGAATAGAGGACGGTTTCCAAGATTCGGGCAATTCTGTGGGAAAGGAATGAATGAACGTCGTACCGGTGTCCTGCGGTGCTCTAGTATTATTCGTGAGGACAATGGAAATTCAAGCACAGGCTGCTTCAAAGTGGAGGGACGCAAAATTGTTCGAGGAAGGGATTAATTCACCAAATTAGAAAAGATCTCCCATTCCATTTTACTCTGTCCTATCATCTTCTTTCAAGATTGATTCCCCCCCCCCTCTAAAAAAAAAAAAACGAAACCTTCCACTTGACAAGATTCGTCATGGAAACAAAACTACCAAGTTCTTCGAACGTAACATCCCACGAAATCCGTAATCTCTTTCGATTAAACGTACCTACGCCAACTCCAAAGCGTCGCTCTCGCCCGTATCAAAAGTTAGACGTATCATGCAACGATTAATTTGTATAAATCGTACGATCGCACAATTTGTATAAATCGATCGGTCTTCCGTCACTTTCAAACACATAATTAAAGCGTTTTATTATATTTGCCGAAGCTATTTATACGTATGGTATACCGTAGGGTTGCCTACGTTCACATAAGTAAACAAATAAACGAATAACGAAACTTTGTCAGCGGATTTCGAGCTTTTCGTTTTGCGATATTAAGGAGGCGGCGTTTCGCCTAACTCGAGACCAAGAGCCGCGCAATTTCGAATTCCTAGGGGCTTAGGAAGGCTTCGAGAATCAGGTGTGGTCGGTCCCTTTGCGTCTTCTGCATAGGTGTCGTCGCGTCGCCAACGACAGGCTCGAGCGACAAAGGACCCGAATCCGCGTAAAAGCGAACTCCTCTTGTCGGATAGACAACGCGGCGGCAAAACTTCAGAGGGACTAACGCGGGCAGAAACGGGGGCGAAGCGCGACTCGAAAGGAAGGTGCTGGTAAAAGGGACAGAAGAAGAGGATGAGGTGAAACCTTCGTCGCTCATGGCGCGTATTTCGCGATGCGCTCGGCGCGACGCGGTCGAGAAAAAAACTTGTCAACAACGAGAGACGGAAAGAAAAAGTGCATTGTACGGAAGAACGAAAGGAGCAAAGAGATGGAGAGAGAGATGCTCCTGCTCGAGTCGCAGACGAGAGATTAGCAGCGATGCCCGGCTGGTAAAAAAGCCAGTCGACCGACTGAATAATGCCCGGTTCCCGGGCAACTCGTTGCCAGGAATGCGAGACGTTTCTGGCCCGAACGCCAACGTCCATCCGTTGCCTCGTACAAATTTGCTCTAATACGATAAAAACGCGAACATGCCGGCTATTTACTTTACAAATTTAGCCGGCGAAAGGATAAAGAATCCGGAGACGCACGACTCGTGCTACGTGAAATATCCACGAAGCGTTTCTGTAGCCACTGAGCAGCTTTCTTTGGGACGTTTCTTCCTCGGCGAGAAGTTTGGAAAATTGGAAGAATTAAAATAAAGATCGTATCGATTCGGCGTGGCGTTGCGATATGCCAGCGGCTTTCGTCCGAGGGCTCGATATTTTCTTGTCGTTTTCATAGAATTGTAAGCGCAGGTTCATCGAAGGGAAAAGGACGACGGAGTCTATTATTCGATTCGCTGGAAGAAACGAGGCAACCGTCGAGGATAGAGATCCGTGGTGCGTCGATGCACACAGTGTGGGGGCGTTCTTTCGTAAGAATAGGAGTAAGAAATAAATACGTACGGAAAGGAAGAAAGACGAACGGACAGGTCTAGCCTGAGAAGAAAAAGACGTTCCCTGAAACGTAAACACGATAAAATCAACAAGGAACACGGAGACCGCGGAACAGAGGCGCAAAGAGAGTCAGATAATTCTCGATACCGTGACGACACGATCGAGAGGAACTAAAAAGCACGAAACGAAGGATTCTTTTCTATTCACCGTCGTTTTTACAATGAATGGAACGTTCGACCGGCGTGTACAGACCGATGTATACCTATGTATGGGGTACATCCAGGCTCTATGGAAACGTAAGGTGCAAGGTATTGTCGCGCCAGCATGAATGGACGAAAGAATGGAAAGGCTGGAACAAGTGTACCGACCCACAATGCCGGGAATGCGTGGAATCCAGAGTGATTTATGGAGTCAGTCTTTGCCGAGCTCATCGACGTTGGTCGGTTGGTTCGAAGCAAGTCGAGGGACGAAGTCGACGACGACGGTGGACCAAGTCGACGCCCACACGGCCTGCAGCGTCTCTATACCCGCTGCCAATTACCGATACCGTGAACATTCATAAATCGTAATTCGTTAATTCGCGGTGTTCGCGAGCGGCGTGCGAGAGCGCGGACGTGCGTACGGCTAGCGGGATTCAAAATACGAACGTCCAAGTCCGCCTGCGGGCGGAATGCTATTCATTCGGTTCGAGAGATTCGCGTGGCCATTGTTCATGAGTTATGTTCTGGTAACGAGAAACGAGACTCGGGACGAGATGCAGGATGTTAACAGTCGTCGATTCGATCGTCCCCTCGGTTTTGTAACCGGACGTAAAATAAGGGTATGCCGAAAAATGGCATTTTTTCAACGATTGTTTCATAGATGCAAAGAATTTCGATGTGAATCGAAAGAGAGGAATTCAGACGCTGCTTTTTGATTTCCGATCGATCGCACAACGCGATCAACGTTCGGCGATGGATTAACAGAGAATGGAATGCAGTTTCCTGTGTCAGGTTATCGAGATCGATACAGTGCTTTTCAGAGGCCGTCTACGCCTATCGGAAACGATACCGGTCCTTCAAAGATTTTCGTTAGGCGCATGAACGAGACTATTATTCGCTTCTT
The DNA here is from genome assembly GCA_014737385.1 of Bombus superbus. Lineage (NCBI taxonomy): Eukaryota > Metazoa > Arthropoda > Insecta > Hymenoptera > Apidae > Bombus > Bombus superbus. Next base: position 784,994 of record JACXIK010000065.1, on the reverse strand, counting down.
TTATGGCCGCAGGTTGCGAATGCAGGTTGTGCGCGACCCACCGTCAAAGCCGGATTATATTATGGAATTTCAGAAGTACCTTCAACCTAACCCGCGTTACCTGCACACCTTCTCCTCCCACTTTCCTCCGCGCTCGCCACTTCTTCCTCTTCTTCCTCGCATTCTTTCGTCGTTCAAGTACGTAACGCGGCGTGCAAGGCCGCTATACAGCTTCGAGGATCCATTAATTTTTAATGGTACATTTTCGGGTATTGAACGGGCACGGCCATAAGCGACAGGCAGCGGAGAAGCTACGTTTTTAAAATGTATGAACCGTTCGTTCGTCGAATCGTTAAAAAGTTAAGCACATCGGTGATCTTTCGACAGGGGATGCTGAGAAACTAAAGGGAACGTTTCTGGTTGAATAAGGTGAATCGGGGAAAAAGATCACGCGCGTAGATTTTATTATACGCGCGAGACCGTGTCCCGAGATTCTCTTTCCTATAAATCTTGGATGCCGGTCCTGTTTTCGTGCTCGAGCAGTCGAGCGTGCCGGCTAAATCTGCCTGGCACAAAGGATTTCATAAAGTGGGTGGAACTTGTAAAGTGACCTTTTATGATCTCAACGAATGAGTGTCACGTGAACCGCTGCTACAATGCGGCTGGGATTTTCCAATTTCCTATGTCACCGTCGAGTCGGGTCGTGAGAGATCGAAGAAGGCGTCGTGTGAACAACGGCAAACGGGCTTAAAACGGGAACAATTTTCACTAAGTTGCAGAGAATGGGGGCCCTCTGCCGGCTTTTGAGTGATGTGAACACGACACAGCGGTAATGGACTCTCGCTACGGCTGATGTCAGAAGTGAAAGTCGCGTTTCGTCGTTTCCATTTCGTCCGTGTTATTCCACGAAATCAGTTTAACTCTTGTCAACGATCGCGGACTCTTATCGTAAGCACGAGGACAACATTAAGTGCCAAGATAGAGGTGGGGAGGAGAGAGAGAGAGAGAAACGAAGGAATAAAACGGAACGATACACGGTGCAGGTCTCGGAGAAACGAGTTATTTGGCTCGTTCGCGCTACCGAATATCATTAGACAGGCCCCATTAACATTTAAAGCACCGTGTCCACGACTACCGAGATTCTACCTTCGATCAGAATCCCATTGATCCGATGTGTTTGCTACGGAGAGAAGGGAATCCACCTAATGATGTTGATCAGTCAATAGAGTTGACAGGGAGACCGAGATGAAATCGGTAGTAACGCTTCCACTTACGCGTCCCATTAGAAATGAAATTCTTACCCATGAGATATCTCTTATCTAACGAACCTGCCTCAATTTTCTCGGACAAATATAGATCGGGAACGAAAAGGACGCATTAAGCTAGAACGTGTTTTCGTGTCTCGTGGTTTATCGAAGGATCGTGGCTTGCAAAAAAAAAAGAAAAAAAAAAGAAAGAAAGGAAAAAAGAAAACTAAAAGGTTAACGATCGAAGATAGCGAGATATTGGGTTTTCGCAGGTGGTGTTTCAATCGTGAGCACCAGTTGCCGGTATATTCGAAAGTAACGGTCCAGCCAATGACATCTCTTCGATCTCCACGGAATGACGTGACCCCTGATCGGTCATCGGACGATCAGACTTAACCTCGAGGATTCTTCGATCGATTGGTCATTGTTCTCTTTCATGTCCGTGACACTCGAAGTCGACTAGAATCGAATCGTTCCGTTCGTACGAACAGAGGTCCTCTAAATACGCCGCGATATAAAAAAGACATGGAAGAAAATGCTGGCCGTTGACCGGGACACGGATACGTTCCCACTACCTTCGCAGACACGACGGACACTTTGTTTCAACGAAGGGAGCAAGCACGCTCCGCAAGAGACGCAAAATCGTGCGAGGGCGTGACTGGGAACACTTGGACGTTCCACATCTAGGATTCGCTTCGTGCCCTAGTGGCCGTACAGACCATACGGTACTCGTCGTTTTCTCAGCGGCGAATCCCGCTTCGAGTAGAAACATCCCTGCAGCATATCGAAGGAACCCGGAGTTCCAGGCAATGGTAATGACACCTGATACTCCAGCGTCTCGACGGACGCGTGACCCGGAAACCGACCCGAGGCCATTTTTCCAGCCTTCGTCCGAGAGAAGCGGACGCGACGTTCCGCCGCGATCTAGATGCTCGCTCCTCTTGGTCCTGTTTTATTCTTCCCCTCTCCTTCTTCCCCTTCTTCCTCTGTCTCTTTTCTTTCTCTCGTTCCTTCTGCCGGTACCACTCGGAGCTGTGGCAGTCGAACTTCGTACAGCCGTGGCCGAGACGTTCTTCTTCATAGCACAGAGAGAGGGAGAGAGGGAGAGGGGGAGAGAGAGAGAGAGAGAAAGAGAGAGTCCGTGTAATAGCATACATAGAAAGGAACGGGCGAGATTAGAGGGACGATGGTCTCAGCTCCGACCGTCCTGGACCTACGGAGTCTACGGTCTCTCGAGGTCAACCCGCTTTGGGGCATCGTGCTAACCGCACCGGTGGATCCTTCTACCCGGAAACGGGTTTCTATCGGGCTCTCGCGCGCTCGATCCTAGGGTAAGCCGCTGCTCTGCCTTCTTCGGTCGCCTCTTCGTTTTCCGGTTACGATCACTCATAGGGGTTTTATGGTTTCTTTGCTCCGAGGCGGAATGCACTCTTCTCCTATCGACGAGACGGTTACGAGAGAAACGCATTAAGCAGAGGATATTGAATTTTGGACGTTGCCGCGTCGTTTTGAAGGCTTGCTTCGATTTAAAGACGACGGACACGTAGAAAGGTTCGAGGTATCCGAAAACTAATTCGATCGGGCAATTATACGTACGACATTCTATAGTACCTGGACTTGGACGAACATTTAACACGTCGACGAATAACGTTATCGAGGAACGTCTGTCGGAATATCTCGTATTGACATGGAAATACGAGAAAGGTTTCGGTCGTGTTGGAAACGTAACGCAACAGGCAACGAATCGAATTAAGCAATATCCCTCGATCGATCGGCCACGTACTCGGCTTCCTACCCGTGGTTGTTACGAAGATGAACCTTGTACGAGCGGGTAGCCGCACCTCCGTGCCAGATGATTATCCGTTCGCGGAGGATCGTCAGACTAGAGGCACACGACTTCCTTCCTCAATTCTCGTGGCAATCAGACCGCGATTTCTACCCTCCCATAGACACAACGGGCAATTAGTTCGTCGAGCGTGTATCGGAGTGTATCGACCGATCGGCACGGCGGCTGGCGTCCTGCTGCCGTTCGTGATTTATGCCGCATTGTCTTCTGCCTCACAGCAGCGGTCGTATAGCTTCGACCGTTCAAATCCATCCGTCGTTTATATATCCCTTGCTCTTTCCTCGTTGCTTCTTCCACCTCTGTTCGAATCACTCGCTCTCGATATCGTGATTCGGTATCGTTGTTCCAGTGCCTGGAACCGGCGAGCTGGCTCTACGCGTGACCGAGTCCTCCCTCTCTTTCCTTCTTTATTCACCTCAAGCGAGTACTGTCTCCTTCGTCGTTCGATGCCACGCCATGCCACGCCGACGCTGTTGCCGAGGAGAAGTACTCGTCGCGGCACGGCGTAACCTCATTAGTCGCCTGATGTCTTTCTTAATTGCCCACCTTCCGCCCCGTCGTTTATTTATTGGCGCCGATGGTGATCGCCATGGGTCGTCGCGTACCGTACCGTCCCATCCTCCGCCGAATCTCGCCTCTTCCTGCCTTCTCGCTCCTCCTTACGATTCGTTTTATTCAAGTTTGTTGGCGATCCTTGGCGATCCAAACGGAGAAGACGACGTCCATCGATCGGCACGTTTCATCCGTGGCTCGGTGAAAAATCGCAACGCAAACGCGTCGGTTGTGTTCCTCTCGTGTCACTGCACCACATGGCCATATATTTTCCGACAACGGACGTCGACTCCCCTACATCCCCGTGCCGTCCGTGTATCGATCTCTTCTCACGAGTGATCGATGCGAAGATCCGAGACTATGGTCTCGTCGATCGTCACCGTCGTCGATACCGTCGTTGTTACACGATGATTTAAGTCCCTAACCCGAGACTCCTGCTGTCAGCCGCAACACAACGCCGTTCCCACTTCTACGCGCGCTGCACCCTCTTCCCTTTGCTCTTCCTTATCCACTCTTTTCGCCTTTTTTTTCCATTACTTGTGTTCATGAATTACGACCGTTTCGAAACATGCCCACTGACACAAGAGTCACGTACGCGTGCTCCACTCTGTGTCATAATTTATACGAGTATATTGGTCTACGTTCGTACAGTCGAGATCCTTATTGTCCCAAAGATACTTCCACCTACGATGTTTCGTACAAACGCTTCCCGTCGCACGAGCATCGCCGAAAATCCTCTTTCCACTCCTTCGATCCACTGATCCTTCTTCGAATTTATGCTATCGCGGTAGACACGTGTGCAGTCGACGATAATATTGTTCTACAAATCAGACAGCACGCGCGCGTAGAACGTGTTCAGGTGCGGCCGCGCGTTCCTGTTCGCTGGTCGGCTCCAGTCGAAACAGAAGAGGGAAAAGATAGGAGAAAAAGAAAGGAACGAAACGAAAAGAGAAAAGAAAAAAAAAACAAGCAGCGAACGCGTACGTCTTACACGTACGATCGCAAGAGGAGGATCGAGGAGGTAGATCCAGAGAGTCGGTGGAGAGACCCGCTGAGTTATGGACACATTCGGGATTTCTTCAGGTTGTACCTGCTGGCACTGGTTAGAGGGAAAGGGCATAGTGCTTTATTGAATTGGGTTACATGATTTACGATACCGCCTTCCGATCTCGCTCGATCAGCGCTCCCTGTCCAGCTTGACTCGTAACGCTTAACCCCTTTCGGGGTACTTGCTCTTTGCGCAATCGACTTTTTGTCGGAGACGCGCTCTTCTTACGACTCGAAGCGAACAAATCTGCGACAGGTGTCGATAATCGAACTCGTAGTAAAACGAATTCGAAGAACGGAGCCGCTCGAACGCGTTCCGATCGGTAGATCGCGGAATTCTCGCGAGGAGCGATTGCGAATGAAATCGACAGGGTGAAAGGTAAGAAGAATAACATTCCGATAAAAGGGGATTTACGTTCGTCGAAGACATCGCGCGCGATATGTTGCGTCCAAGTGAACAGGAAAGGATAGGGGAATAAAACGGTCGAAAGATCGCCGCTTCCCCGTGCTCGTAATATTAGAGGTTCCGTCTTATCGCGACAGGTCGAAGACAAATTCCCGACAAGCGCGGACGTTAAATAGTTCTCCTCTCGCGGAGCGTAGAACGCGGTACACGCGATATCAGGCGGTCAAATGAGAAATGTAAATTCTCTGGCGGCGTAGACTGATGTAATTTAACGATGCTCGAGAAACCTACCGATCGTCGAGAGGATCGTAGGTGCGCGCTCGCGGAGAGATATTAGCGATAAGCTGTATCTGCTTCAACCTGTTGCACGAACGATATTACCGCGGATTGATATAGTGCCGCGTCCCGCTGAATATGTTGCTTCGTGTACTGTTCAGCATAATGACGTTGTACAGTAATGGCATGGTAATCACTGCAACTATTAATACACCGACGCGATATTTGTTCTCGAGCCACGATCGTTCGGCGATCTCGGTCGCCGTCGAGATACCAAGACGGTGGTTATTAAGTTGGTATCGGTGCGAGTTGTAAGGATATTTCGGTGTTTGATAAATATCGACGAACCCTCCGCGGGTCTCGCAGACTACGCCCAGACTTAGGCTACGTGAGTTACGATCGGTACGGGTGAAATTAAGCAACGGACGACGAGGTCTGTTCGGATAACGTTGTTTTCGCGAGACGCCTGACGCACTTGGATCGGACTTGAGCGAAACGCGGCACGTGGGTTGAAGAATGTTCCGTGGATACGTGACGATAAAACGGAAGCGAAACGTTTTCGCGGCTACGCGAGGTAAAACGATTTCAGTTCCTTCGTCGAGAAAATCGGCGGGGCTGGCTCGGATCCTTGACAGGCTCGTATAGGGTCGCTTAGATCTCGTGACGCGAGAAGGGAGCCTCGTAAAACTAGCGACAGAGTGCCGTTTGTTTGCAGATCGATTCGCCGAGAAAGCCTCTCGGGCGCCAATCAGAGACGCGAATCGACCAACCAACCGAGCGAATCGGTGAAATTCGTATCTTTGGATGTGAAGTTTGGATGGCAAATGGCGACTCAATCTGGAAAATTACGATACGGTGGAATCGAACAGGAACCTGCCGAATATAGGACAAAGTTCTGTTATAATCCGAATGGATGAATTTAAAGCCGTCTTCGGGGAAGCTGTATCTCGTGTAACCTCTGTAACGAGGCGATGGAGTGTAACGGTGTTCGCAGGATCCTTCGATCAAATTTAATCGAGAGCAGCTCGATCGGTGCTGTCGCAAACGCTTGACAAGCGATTGCATAAAGAATTGGATAATCCGACAGGACCGGTACGCAACGACGGATGCAAACGTTTCTCCAATTTGGAACGACCTCGCGATCACGATACATCGCGTTGGACCAGGCTCAACTTGTTCCCGGTGTTGACGTGTACGGAGGCCAGACCGATGGCACGGGCTTAGAGCGTGTACCATAGAGCCGTTCCGCTATATCAATCTCCTTGCTTCTTTCTTACACAGAGCTATATCACGGTAGACAGAGGGTAAAAGCCGACGAGCCGTCCACATAATTCTTATGCTCGCTTTGCTCGATTGCGTGCGTTAAGAGACGAAGAAAAGAAGGAGGGAAAAAATAGGATGCGCTCTGGTCGAGGAAGAAATAATCCGGGTCGTACAAAATATAAGTTACCGGTCGACCAAATCGATATCCTGAATTATCGCCAGCGAGCAAAGGGCGAGACCGTGCAAAAATGTATGACTGTTATACGTTACGGATCGGCCGAACATGGCGAAGAAAAATGTCGTTTCAAAAGCGGTTTCGCGTGCACCAAGAAAATTGCCGATATACCTTACAGTAGGCATACACGTACGGAGCAAACGACTTTCGTCGAGTCAACGACAAGCCCTGAGAGCATTCTACCGCACGGTGACACTCGCAACAATTTTACGGATGAATTACACGCGAGTCGTTATTATTGCCTGGAATCCTTGGACGAGGACAGGCAACAACAATCGCGGCCACTAGCATCGCGGTAATTACCGTCTCCTAACAACGGAGTTCCACGTTCGGTAATAATTTATATCCGAGTGATATACCGCGACGTGGCTCTGGCTAATACGGTCGCGGGATAAGCCAGTGTAACCGAGCGCGATGTGTAAGGATCCAGCGGAAAAATTTCGCGAGAGACAGAGCGAGGCCGGGACTGTTGCTTAGAGATTACGACGATGAGTCCGCTCTGCGAACGCAGAGTCGTAATACGATTTAACGGTGATTTAATAAGTGGACGCGGTGCGTGCACTCCGTGGAGAATGTCTCCAATATCGGTGCTCTTCGTTCTGTACGTCCTTTCTCAATGTTATTTCCACCTTTCTTCCAGTTCCTCCGTCTCACTTACACGATCCTTCTCGGTGGAACTCCGCTGGACGCCGCCATAGTGGCGCCACGCACTCCCACCCACACTCGCGTGCGCGGTTAAAGAAGGTTGCACGTATACACGCGGTGGTATAGCGCACTGTACGGCAGCGCTGGCCGGCCGTGCAAGTGCAACGTGTGCATCACGTACATCGACGATGATGTCAGAAGAATTTGCACCTGGCGGTACGCGAATGTATGCCGACGATCGTACGCTACATGGTCCGGAGGAAACGAAGAAGGAGAAGCGAATTCCTGGTGGCGTTAGAGCAGGTATATCGTATGTATATACGTATGTACGAGGATCCACCGACTACGATGGTTACATGGGAAATCCTGCAGGCGATGGAAACTCCTGTTGGCGAACGTATGGCTACATCTTACTCCATGGATACACGCCGGTTGAATGCAAATAATTATCGTGGTTAGTTTACGGTTGCTCGCACGGTATCGTTTGCTACTGGCGAGATAAGAACATGGAAGGGAAATACGCGCGTCCGATGTGCGCACGGCATGTGAGAGAACGGACACGTTGTCTCGTATAGCGTAAATTATCGGAGACGCTGCTACGGTAGTTTCTCGTCATTCCTCGATAAATTCCCTAATAATTACGCGGACGATCGTACGACTAAACAGGAGGATATGTAAATCTGGTCGAACGATGATTAATATATGTCGGGTAGCGTGGTCTCGGCCGTGGTGCAGGTAGACCGCCACGAATGCGATCGCGAAAGGAAGACAAGCCAGGAAGGAGGGGGTAAGTGCACGAGATACAGGTTGATCGATTTGGTAGACAGGTTACCGGTTCCTCAGGGGCGGCATCGGTGGATCTTCAGAGGTTCCGGAGAGGCTACTGAATTACTGACAGCCAAATAACAGGCCGATCCCTGGCGTGATGTTCCACGCGTTGTCGGCGCCCTTTCTCTTCCACCGTTCCTCTTGCTCTCCGGCGTCTCGCAGCTCGAACCTGCGGTGCTTGGTTGTCCCAATATGGGCCAACATATTATGCATATCGGCCATCGTGCCTCTTATCTAAACGACGTAAGTACGGGCGCTTCTCTTTGGAGAAGCCGCCTGCAAATGTTCATCGCGTCCCGGTGCTTATCCGAGCCGCTGCCATTCGTCGGATCAACTTGATTAGGCCAGAATCCTTCGGACAGCTCCGTAAATGAAACGTACCCATCTGGAAAACTAGTAAGACAATGCCGCGGCTACCGTCCTCCCACCGCTAGAAAATAACACCGGCAATAATACCAGGTTTTAACCAGATGCGATAAAGCGAATCGTTCCTGTCTCGTTCCTCGTTTAGTTGTTCGTTGCATCACGGCATTCGGAGAATAGCGTTGCAATGGTTCGTGGATAGTGCAAATGCGTGCATCGAACCTGCGATTTCGTATCGGTGTATAAGCGCGCCGATGTAATTATAGATTATGTCTCTGCGCGATGCCTGCGCCTCATCTTATCGAACCATCCCGCGAATCGTTGGATCGTAATTATTGCGGCAACCACGGTTTAACGAACGTCTACCTTTATTGGCTAACTTGGACCGGGCTCGTAGATCCTCGAGCAGATCGACTTCTATACTCGTAGGTGAGCGGAAAGCCGAATTCGGGCGCGGCTGTCTCGCAGAGAAGAACAAATGACAGCGATTACGCGGTACATACGTTAAAACGGATGAAACAAATTGTCGCGATTAATCGTCTCGCTTCTACGATACGCACCTTGCGTAATTCTCTGTCAAAATAGTTTTAGACCATTCCGCCGATTAATGGCTGCCGCTCTTCCATCAGATTTAATATTCGGATACGAATCTAATTTTTCCGTGTCACGAGACCTCTCCGATTCCCCTCGCAAGGTTATTTAAACCGTGGATCGCGCGTGGAGTCGTTCGACGCTCGAAGGTGCTGACTTCACCTGCCGTCATTCGAATGGCAGTATACTTCGGTCGAAGCTTGTATATCAAATATCCATTGAACGCGTCTTCGTGCGAGGTATTTCGATACGTTTCATCGCCTTGTCATCGATAAGTTGGGCCGGTGCTCTTATATACGGGCGACTTGGTTACTCGGGACGCGCGAATACGTGTCCCCAGAAACTCAGAGCGACCCAGATGCGGCGAGCAAACATTAATTTGTTCCCCGTCGAATGCAATCGAGTCTCTGGAGAGTTTAACCGGGTATGGCAGCTTGTCGTGTCGCAGTTAGTCAACGGTGAAGTCGAGACCACCCCGGTTTGCTCGGGTTGCCCCGTGCTGTCTTTCCTTTGCTTTCCTTCGTGGTGCACCGACCTCCGCCTGTCTCCCCGTCCCCTTCCTTCTGCGTGTGTTTCCTGCTTACCCCCTTTGTACTTTGTCTCTCCCTTTCTTACTCCTATGTGATTCATAGACTGGCCAGAAAGGAGCTACACGCGGGTGTAGATCCAGCTCGGTTGAGTACCGCGGTAAGAATCTACCTGCTTCTCTTGAATCACGCTGGGTTCGTTCGCGTTCAACGGAAAAATATAGATCTTCGCTTCGTCTTTCGTTATGTACGAAACGTTTATTCGCGTTCGTCCTTAGTACGCGATCGATCACTTCCATTCTCTTTGCATCCACGATCTTTTTGACGTTCCGGAGAAATAAATAGTTACTTGGATGGGCCGTGCTTCGCGATAGCTCGCGCGGTTCTTATTCTCGTAGGATTCTTACATCGAAAGGAGTGGTGATCACCTAGCGAAACAGATCTAAACGAGACCAGAGATTCAACGTTACGATTGGGTATAATCGGTAACAAAGACTTTTGGCAAAGAAATTTGTCGCGGCGCTCCCAACGTGTAAACAGACGTACTGGAACGCTGGATTGCACCAAGTTTCTTTTCTTTGTTTTTTTTCTTTTTCCTTTAACTTGTTTTATTCTGAATTTTACAATTTGTCCAATGGGACATTTGGTAAATTTTTATACGATTGTTGCAAAATAACACGTGGATGGTTACCCCCAGCGGGATACCATCTTCCAGATTGTCTATTTTATTTCTTTAGCGAGGTGAGTGGGATGCTTTCGCCTTAGTCTTCTTTCTGTACGAGTTTTGCTGGTTTCAGCAGCCAGCTGGTTTGGGTGTGTTGCCATTCTTTCCTCGTATAAATCGCACGAAGCGACGCGAAAATCGGCTTGGTCATCTTGGCGCAACGACAGAAATATCAAGGCTGCGAAAGTGTACACGTGCAACGTGTTAACCAGCGATGTTAACGTAACGATGACAATGTTCCATTCGCGCTTTGTCGTTGCGATTACGCAAATCCAAGATCGGCAACGCGAAATAACGGACGAGGTTCGGTTTAGAGAACACGTAGACCGTAGCTCGTCGACGTCTTTCCCGACTATCGTTCACGACTAAATTCCACAGACTCCGAAGCTTCGATCGATCGTTCTCGTGTCAGACCCGCTTCTCGAATAATCGAACGAATTAATCGGTATAATAGGCATGACGAATTTCAACGGATTAATAGTCGAGGTCTTTTAATAGCGCTGACAAAAAGTACGATCAGGCTGGTGCAAGTCGGTTTAAGTGGGTAACAGTGGGCACGAGATAACACGGCAGAACACATCGAGACCCGGTGTGGCTTAAAACATCCGATAAGGAGCACACGCAGAGGATGCTTAACGATTTCATAAAAGAGATAGCGGCCGAGGGTAGAGCTAATTAAGCGATATAATCCCTACATTCTGATGGCCATTAAAGACAACATCAAACGTACACTTATCCATGGCGAAAGATTACTTACGATAACAGGCTGTAACATCATCCTGTCTAATTATCGATGACATTCGTACAGCAAATAAGACTGTAATGCGATTCGGTGTTTAGAATCCTGTGTTTTAACACGCTATAAAACCAGCCGTATCACTGGCAGATACGCAGCCAGGGCGGCATATACCGACGCGTATTCAATTTGCCCAGGTAATAGTTAAGGATCAACGAAAAACGCAATGACGCGGGGAAGCGGCAATCGCAGGACTAGTATTCGCGAGCTTCGTTACAACTAGTAATTCTTGTTTAACCAGTTCCCCTGCAGTCTAGCTCGTCATGAAAAAGCGTTCAACGACGATGAGTTAAATGTTCTTCGAATACTATCGACTCTCATTTCGATCGAATAGCATCTTCCGAGTCTTTTCTTCTATTTTTGACGAATGGCAAAGTGAAAATCGAATATCGTCCTGAGAATAAGAGTGTACTATTATATGAGAATGTACGCCACGATGGAGGATAAATAGGCGGAGCCGGTGGCGCGGAGTGTTCGTACCTGTAGAGGACAGGTCCGTAGCCAGAAGTTGATCCACGATTATAGCCGTGGCTGTCCTTGTTCTCTCGATCTGGCCCGATAACCGGGGCACTTGATATAGGGATTCGTGGAGCAGTTTTCGGCCAGAACAGTTTTCGATGTCGAGCCAATCTGCCTCGACCCGGAATGTGGTGCGTACTGCCGCTGGACAACCCGCTGCGCCACCGATTTTTCGGCTCTTAACCCCGCGATCCGTACGACAAACGACTTTCCGACAGAAAATAAATTCGCCAAGCCGTTCTCCAACAGGCCGAACAATTCCAACAAAAATACACCCCTGAGATCGGAATTATGCACGTCAACGGGCCAAAGAACGGTTCGACGATAATTGTAGTACAGCAACAGGCTGCATGGTCGATACGTGTTAGTAGCGAACGCGGGTCGAATCGCGAAAAGAGTACGATAATCGAAGAATATGGCTCGATGACATTTTCTATCGCGAAACACCCACTCGCCGGCAGGACGAACGCAGGTGTGTCCTTCCGTTTCTTTTTGCCGTGCGTTCGCCACCACGATCGAACGCTGTTTCGCGCTCCCATGTAGACCACACCGGTCCAGGTATGCATGGCACTTTCTTCGTCTCTTTATGGAAACGCGAGAAGTGTGCGAATCGGTTCCTCGCGGCCCGTGGTTCCGCGGTGGTAGCGAAGAGAGAAAGGTGCCGAGAAGAAAGAGAGAGGGAACGTGAATTCTCGTACGGTTCACGAGTCAGACCGCACCTGCACGATTCCTATTCCTTACATGCAATATCACTGTCCATGATTAGGTTCCGTTCGTGTAGGTGCGCTTGCATTGTGGAACCGTGCACACCTGATTACGTTTAGGCGAACCGCGTACGAATCGCATGCAGAAAGCTCGCGTGCTTATCAGATGATAAACGTCCAATTCATCTCCATTTACTTTCGATTTAAAAACCATAAGCGTCTTAAATGGGTTCTCTAATGATCTCCAAGTTGCCGCCGTTGCGCCTGGCACAATGCAACCGCGCAACGTTGCGCCACTGTCGGCCACCGGCTGCAAGGGGTTACGCGACATTCGGCATGTCCCGCTGTTCGAGAATATTTTCACCCGTGAAAGTTCCACGTGTCGCGATCATAATTAAAATAATTCGCTGCCGTTATAAATCACGGCGTCGCGAAGGAAACGCATAAAGCGAACATGCGAGGTCGATTCCGAGCTGGATTACGAGAGTGTATAGCGTTAGGCACGCGTAAAGATGGCCATAAAGAAATCGAACAAGACTGTGTGCATTGACGCATTGCTCGTAGTGGGCGTTGAAGAACGAACGTAAAACGACCTTCTGAAACTATCAACTAAGAAGCCGGTATCTTCGAACCAACCGTGCGCTACTTTAGAAAAGATTCCGAGCTAAAAGAGAACGAACACAACCTCCTCTAAGTAACATTTCACGGTTTAAAAAAATCCGTGTCCTTTGACTATCCGCTTGATTCATACTGTGGTCACACTCTTGAAAACGTAAGAAGAGAAGCATCTTGAAAGGGACACCAAAGTCGCTGTCAGAGATTACCAACCAGAAGATCCTCTTAACAACTGCTGACCGAACCAAGGGCTCGGTGCAGTGGATATATCTGGAGAACGAACCGTGAATACGAGTCGTGGTACGCTCGTAAAAAGGTGAGCCGGTGACAACCGCTATGACGCAAAATTTACGACTCCGAGGTCGTAGCCCAGGTCGAATCGTGAACACCGCGGGACAAGTTGTCGTTCACGTTAGCAAAAACATCCTGTATTTCTGCTTCACCTCTGGCGCGCGTCCATCTTAGAGGCAAAGACTCGTACCGGTCAACTATTCGTCAAGACGTTTCGTCTTCGTTCGCCAATTTATTTTCCGGATATGAACAGTTAGAGGAGCAATTGCCTCGTAGAAACGACGAGCCAGTTAGACGGTATCACGCTTAAACGGTCGTAGTAGGATCTTTGAATCGCAGAAGATTTTCGACCCTACGGTTAACGCGGTAGCCGTGTCCCTCGAAAGATTAAGACGCGTTTAAGATGGATGATGTGACAAAGCTTTGATTTATGGTCCCATCGCGATCGACTCGTCCAGTGATAATAATTCGTTGGAGTCCTCGTGTTACTCGTAGCCGTTCACATTGTCGTTCGAACCCGTATTAACGTGGCCGAGCCTTCTTCCGTTTACAATTCTCATACCAACGCAAGAACGTATCATAGCTGCCGTGTTGTCTGATACCTCATTAATATTTCAATTACTGGCTCTCCCATTTACGATCCGGAGACTCTCGAGCGCGAGTACGTACAACGAGCTGCGAGTTTGTCATCGCCAATGATGGATCGCGTCCGCGTCCAAATTCCCATTCGAATTTATCGCAATAAGACGACTATCGTTAAGGTTTTCGTTTTACAACCACGTAATGCCGCCGTCGTGAATTATACGAGATTACGCGATGTCTGCTGTATCGTTCGAGTATTCCGTTACTATAGGCGATTTATGCCTGTGATTAGGAACATAACGCGTGTTCATGGCTGTTTACAATGTGGAATCGGTGTCAACCGCGAGTATAGGGCGATAGAAAGGAAAGCCGATTCAACGACTACCGAACATTATTTATCATCTTGATCCCTGTTTCTCATACTTTTCGCCACCGTCGTTGCAATCATCCGTGTAATTACGAGGAATTATTCGTCATTGTTGCATCAGGGTAGCCAAGAACTCTCTCGTTCGCGTTGAAAAAAATCCAATCGTTCGTCGTTCTACATAGATACTAATACCATATACATACGTGTATACGGTTCGTTACATAGGTGTGATCCGCACCGTTAACTCGGCGAACAAAGATCGGTGGTACAGCGATTGATATTAATTTCAATGGACGAGGGTTTTACGCTTGTCGCGCTTCGAGAATTATTCGATGCCGAGTCGTGCGGTTTCCGAAAGAATCGCGTCTTAAATTTAAAGATACTTCATGCACGGAGGAAACCTTAAACTCACTTCGCCAGCCCCCATGCGATATTTTAAGATTCGCGCGTTTTTTTCATTCGCACGACATCAGGAACCGTAACCCCGTGACCTCGCGGTGGCGCAGCGCGAAATAAATCGTTCGTGAAGACTGCGAAGAAAATTCGAGGGCCCTTTGCGCTCGATAAAAAGACGACTCTCTTGTCCCCTGAGTTGGACGCAGGTCTGCGTTTAATCGTTTCCTCCGCGTAATTAATTGGGCCAGAGTAACGAAGTACGTGTAGAGGGCCGGCAGGCTCGCCGGCGGAATTACAAACATTTATCATCTATTAATTAAGCGATTAGTCCGGCACCACTAACGAGAAGCTAGCGTGTGATGGAATTTCTCTGCCGTGCGTGTAATGCCGCCGGCCAATTTCTGTCTAACGCACGCCGGTTCCAAGCGATCGAGATAATCGGATTCTAATTTCGTTCGTTATAAATGTGGATAGATTAGATCTCGGTTTCTCGATTACCGCGCGATCTGTTACATGGTACTTCGCGCCATAAATCGGATATTTCGAAAGACCGGGCTCTTTGTTTCGTTCGAAATTATCACGGGATAATGACGAAGCAAGCTTTTTCCATCGAAAACGGTTTAGTGATTTAGTATTAAAACGGTTAGGTGTACGCGTATCGTCGTACGCTTCGTTCCAATGACTTTGCGGAGCAAAGGAGCCGTTTCACGAATCGGTCCATCGGGAAAAAATCAGGATTTACGTGGATTATTTCACAGGCAGTAACGCGTACACTTACGATCGTTGTTCCGAGGATCTACAAAGCATTGTCTACCGATAACCGAACGATTCTACGTGGCCAGAAGGACCGGCGATCGTTACACTTTATGTCTGTATACGTATTCAAATGGAATGCGTGGGTGGCAAAGAGAAAAGACGCAGGTAGATTCGCGATAATATACGACGCGTTGCACGCTTCGCACAGGTTGATAGACGCAACTATTCGCATCCGGCCGTGGACAGGGCAATTTTTTCCGCAAGAACGTTGCACGAGAAACGTAACGAAAAGTACGTGGATCCGGGGAAATTTGTATCGGGAGAATTTTTTCACGCGTCGCGTGGGTGCCTCGTGTTCTGCTTTCGCAAGACGTCCGTTGCAATCGCGTCTGGTGACGCGCCGCCCCCACGATTTTCTCCGCGTTACCACGGGAGGACCCCTAAGAGCTCTATGAAGAAAACGTTATGGCGCTGAATTTCGCGTAGGCTGCGTCGTGTCGGGCGCGAAACGTGGCGCCACCGTGGCGGGACAATCCGCGTTATACCGATGCCACGCGCTCGTTTTACAACTTGCACGCCACATTTCTACGTGTTACAGTTCCACGTGAAGCCCGTTTATCAAACCGTTACGCAATCCTGTCGCGAAATTGATCATACAAATGCTCCGTTACCGGCCATTATTCCATTCTTCGAAGCGTGGGTCGAGAGAGCTGGTTCGATTCAGTAATTGCCGGCGCAACGGCATTTTTCATCCCGAGCCACGATCAATAACGCTCCCCAATCAGATCGTACCGCCAACTTACAAAAGCCGATTCAGACTGATAAAATTATCAGAAAGAAAGATGATGGCGATTTCGTCGATAATGGACAACGAAGAGGTACCGTTGTAGCCGCACCGTGCCCGTTGCGGATCAGGGTGAGGGTGCCGTGATCGTGATCGATGTAGATCATTTCCTCCATCTATCCGCGGCGATCCATGCCGGCTAGTCCGGTATGTCTCCAACGATCTATACGTGTATTTGTACGTACATATATACCGGCTCGTTGGAAGCGATCCGTTTCCGGGTCACGCCATGGCAGGTTGACGCCAGAGCCACGCTATTGTGTCTCCTATCCGATATCTCGGTTGCCTGGCATCGATTAGCATCGATTTGTGAATTATCGATAAATACGGAGCTGAAAGAAGAATCCAAGCGTATCCGTGTTAATTCCCACAGATCGCGTATAACCATGTGAAACTGTCCAACGCCGATCGACGTTGCCTCGATTAGAATACCGTGTCTATGTGGAACTGTTTCTAGATAGCAAAGTAGAAGCGGCGGTTACAGAAGAAAGCGGAGTTACGCTTTTGTAGCGCGAGCGTTTCGAAACAAAGTTTTCGCTGTGGTTTCGCGTCCATTGTATTCCCACGTAACGTTAAATGTTTATCCAATTCGCCACGAGCCACCGCATAGAATATATACGAAATTGAAATTAGAAAGGAATCGTTGTAGCAAATAAATAACTTTCTTAGCCCGGCGTACACGTACCTTTTGTTGACCACGATGTCTAACCGTTCCAAACCTGGCTTTAATTGCATGGAAAGGATTTTCTGGCCAACGGATAAAGACACCTGCGAGCAAGCAGAACTACTGCGGCGATCCGAGTCTTCCAGATTACGTAACGATTCATGCCTAACCGAGTGTGGGACTCGGTGTATTTCAAGCAGTACACATCGAGACCCTTAGATTCAAATCTCTCTTCGACGAACAAAATCGTATAAACTGCGAAGATACGATCTACATCGGCCACGCCTCGAGAGAAGATCGAACTGTCTCTACCGTATACATCGAAACGGTTTTTGACGTATCCACGGGGAATTAGCATAAGGTGCGTCTCCTGGGCTTATCGAGAGTCAATACAGCGTTTATTTTGCGTGCAAACATGCTGAATAACGAAACCCATCACTCTGCACCGACGTTGGACAATAGTAACGTTAGACCTACCACTATAGGAGCCATGCCTTTTACGAGAACATGTTACGCCATGTATGTAGGTATATCTGTGAAACTGATTCCGAAGAATAACAATTTCTCGGGTTAAAATCTGGAAGATACAGTTTCAAGCTTCTATTTCCTATAACTTTTTAGCTATTGAGAATCATTTAGCTGGATGGAATATGCGATGAACGTATAAAAAATATTTAGAAAAATTTAAATCGACGTTCTAAGAAGTATAAAACCAATTGCGAAGAAGAACTAATTCGTGTAATTTTCTGCGATACTCTGATGTATCTTTCGTCGGTAAAAGAGATTTCTAGTAGAAGAACAACATCTACGTAAGTAATAGGGAAAAATAAATTATACTTTATGCGCCAGACGTTCGATGATAAATAAATATAAAATGCGATGAAAGTAGTAAATTGCGTTTCTTTGATTCCATACTCAGGGACTCTGACTGCAGCTTGCTTGCCATTTCAATATCATTTCCAACTTTACCGATTCAGCATAGAATAAGAATGCAACGTTAATAGTGCTTGAAATTACAACTAAATTCGATTAATTACTATTATTATTATTGTATCGAGCCTTCGCCTATTAGAAGCTCGTATCCATCAGCTATACGTATAATGATGCAATTAGTAATTATGTGTGAAATAATATATATGAAATGATTGGTCAGATCTCATCGAAAAACCTAAAGATGAAATTCGACTGTAACATTTATGTGACTCTACACTTGTATAGAACTTTACTTTATATGTATATATGTATATAACGATATTTTACTCTTTTATTTTCAAAATATGAAATAACCTATTATTAAAAAAAAAAATGGAGTAAAACGAGGAGCGAAATATATCTCGTAAAGAATTCGATACAAACTTCAGTAAAAATTGCTCAAAGGAATACAATTCATCGATATAACGTTAAATAGGAAAGTAATTAAAACATCCGCGAACAGATCGCAACACTATATCAAACCGAATTAACAATGTTCTCGCTGCTCTATCTCAAAGCGAAATCGATATTCATTCGTAATTCTGACTTAAATCCCAAAATTTCAACTAGTTCGCAAAATTCAAACCGACATTTACCGTATATCGGCAAGAAAACAAAGTACTACTGATCCAGTCATCCAGGAGACGAGGAGTCGTTAATAGTTGCCCTTTTTTATGACAAAATTTTGCCGGGCCTGTTCGCTTCGTAAAATGTTCATTACGTAAAATGTAACATAAACGTAAAATGCCTAATAAAATACACGCGTGAATCTCAATTTTTATTGTAGATATTCGTAATCGACTATGTTTGTCTTCCAAAAGAATTATATTATTTTTCAGAAAAATGTTGTACTTTGTGATTGGGTTGATATTTGTGAATCAGTCCGTATTCTTAGTATACCTTCTTAATATATCTTATATCCCATGTATATATGTTTCTCATACGTATATTCAAAATTATTCTGAATACAGTAAGAGCAAAACCAACGCAATTCAACAACGCTAACCACGCGCGCACACACAACGTGAAAAATATGTCGTGCATGATACGCTAACACGTTGTCAGTCGCTGAAAAATTGTTGAGTTATAAAGTCATCGTGCTCATGACCTTTCCCCCACCCAAGTAACACCTGGGCACGTGAGTAAGGTCCTGACTGTGAACACGGAAAAGTTTAAATCTCCAAGATTTAAAAATCCTGAACTAGAAAAAAGATTAGTTCAGCCATTTCGCATTTAACGAATTCATATTTCTTAATTTCGCGTTTTCTTTCTTCCTTTTAAATGATCATGGCTCTGGCCTTGTAAATTTCATCGATTATTGAAATTCTAATTTTTGTTGAAACTATTGACGGGAACAATTGATAATAAATAAAAGATAAATAAAATCTCGACGTGCAGGAAGACCTATCCCGAACTAAATAAATATAACACAGAAAGAGTAATGTTACTAATCACGAGTACAATAAGTATTCGCGATCATTACGTTCGCCAAAAATTCTACTTAATACAACCAGTCACCCGTGCCGACTCGGACCTTTCATCTTACGACATGATTGAGTGACCGGAGAAACAGAAATGTATATGACTCACGATTAGATGCGATGAACGTTACCATCGATAATGCACTAGCCCGGAGAAAATTATCACGAAGATTGTCATCAAACAGGAATCATCGAGGCCAATGGTGAAAATGGAGGATATAAAAAATCTGCCTATTGCAATGCGTGGTATATTATAATTTCTTCTTGAAAATAGAAGGCTGATTATTTAAGAAGTTTAAGAACATGAAAGACAAATCTTTAAACTTGAAACAAAATACTTCCCGACTTTATAATAGGATTCTACTTCCTAATCAATAATAATTACAATATTGAGATTAAATTACAATAAAGTAAGAGAAAAGAAGAAGAGGAAGCATGCAATTTATTCTCATGGTATCAAAGCTGTGACCCCAACCTAAGCTTTCTTTTCTCTACGCTTCAGTCCTAGTTTTAGCTTTGGCGTCGTCACCTATGTCTTGATACGTATTAATTTAAAATTCTAATTACTATCCGTACAGTTGATAAAATTTCAATGAAGAAGTCAAACTTTCATATTAAATGTATAATCACGGATAGAGAATTATCATTCTTCCTGTACCTCATCTGTGTTTAGAATCTCAATTTATCTTCAATCGGTAACATTGGTAGTGACATTTATTACAATAGGTAAATACGCATCTCCCGATACTTGATCATAAAGAAATCTTATTAACAAGTATTGTTAACATAGAAAACATAACATCCATTTATGGTACATACCGGGAATTTAAAAATAAACATACCTATGTATGTATGTATATTAAACGTGAATCAGCGACGCAGTTAATTGACATGAAAGTGAAATCAAATGTTTGTTCTGCCAAATTTCTTTCGATAACACCGTCTTTATAATATCTTTTACGCTCTAAGAAAAGATGCCAGCATAATTTTTAATTTAAGTTCTGACAATTTTAATCACACAGGAATGTAGCAAACGAGGCATTATTATTTCTGCCAACTTGTACGGTTAATTATGATTCTACCAACTAGCTACTCTACCTTAGTGGTTAAATTCAATGTATGTATCTACATAACTTGTAGATTCTTGCATTCAGCACTCGAAACCATAGAGGGCACAAACAAACCCATCGATTTTTTGCACGATCGATATTTCAGGAAACGTAACACGAAATCCCATAAGGTGTTGAATCTATCCTGTACCTTATCTGTGATAGTCACGTTAGTGCGCCATAAATGATGTAAGTTACCGCGTGTCTACCTCTAACATTGACTTTCACCGATTCTTTTAAGAAGATACGCGTTCATGTCGGTGTACGTGAACGTTGGTGTTTGTGTGACAGAGCCTACGCACAGTAGGTGAGGTCATATACCCATTCGCTCGTACAGGTGGTTCCTCCTCCATTCACGCCGTGCAGTCATTCCGTAGAGCGAGTGCACGACACCATCTCTCAGGGAATCTCGATTTAATTTTCATTAGCGCATCTCGCTAGGATGACAGATAACGCGTTAAGTATTAAATACTTAGTGACGATCGTACTTGTGTTCGCGGTCATAGAAACATACAGTAATTACACCGAAATTGATCTCCCGTCTGATCACATCAAGTATCACTTCAACTCTTTTCCCACGGTGGCCGAAGAGTGCCGTAATAATACCGCCTGTCCGTACAAGGTAATACGCGGTGTGTTAATAACGTGATTACGCTTGGATTTATTGGTTAAAGGAGAAATTGTTATTTCGTTTTCATTGTTTGCACGAAAGCGTAATACGATAGTCGGGGAAGCATCGGGGACACGCGCAAACACTTGTATAAAATTCGAATTTACGAAAGACATTAACGAAGAACTTTTCTTGGAAAAACTTAGGCTAGCCTTGATACCAAAGCTTGTTGGGGTTACGAGCCGAATTGCAAAGCCGAAAATTCTTTTTCCGTTCCTCAATGTCCAGGTGATCACAGAGGATGGGTGACGACGAAAAAAGCACAGGTAGAAACATTTTACGCTCAAGGCGATTTTGGCTACGTACGCGACCAAAGGAAAGAGATGTCGATATTTTGCAAACCATTGTTTGTGGTAAGTTTCACTAAATTAAAAGAAATATAATATATGCCTTCTTCTACTTCTATTCACGATACTTTCGATCATAGGACGACTCATCGCTAGAGTGTTCGGAACACATGAGATTCTGTCGAGCAAGGAACATAATGATCAATTTCACGGATTTGATTCAAAGAAAGGAACCTATACGGTACAAGATGGATGTTCTGAAAGAGGGTCAAATCGGAGGATATTGCACGTAATTAAAGCAACGCGTTAATCGATTACCTTTACCTTTGCTTAGTATTCATATTATCTCGGTCATGCAGATTGAACGAGAAGAGATTGCAAGAAAACGCGGACCATATTAGCCCATTGCAATCTTGGGGACCTGAATTGCGAAATTTCCGGAAATTACCTCGACCGCCGATTGTCAACCACGACTGTGATATCGTGATCGAAAAGCCAACGTACATAATGAAAATAGACGCTAGTAAGTCGTAAGAAATGATTCTCCCGATTAATGACTGTGATGCAAAATTCGTCGAACACGCAAGTCATTCTGTTTCAGTAGTAAATATGTATCATCATTTTTGCGACTTTTTCAACTTATACGCGTCATTACACGTAAACCTCTCGCACCCCGCTGCATTCAGCACTGATAATCATATAATGATCTGGGAAAGCTACAGGTAACTGACACCGGTGCAATACGAAAACCACGAGATATTAGATACCATGAGTTCTCTTTTACTTTCAGCTACCGTTCTGCATTCCAAGATGTCTTTCAGGCTTTCACGAGAAATCCGCTCTGGGATTTGCATACGTTTCGTGGAGAAACCGTCTGCTTCAAGAATCTCGTGTTTCCCCTATTGCCACGAATGATTTTTGGTCTTTACTATAATACACCTCTTGTACGATTATCGAGTAACTCGTTTTTTGTTTCTTGAGATCACGATCGTAAGGTCGAAGCAATTTTTGTATCGATGGGTACGTTTTTAGATTTATGGCTGTGAAAAGAGTGGATTGTTTAAAGCTTTCGGCGACCATGTGTTATATAGATTACGTATACCTCATCACGAAAGGAAGAACCAAAGGATACGGGTTACTTTACTTAGCAGAGATACTCAGTATAGAAGAATTTTGAACGAGGATGAATTAACAAAGGCTTTGAAGGAAAATCCAGAGTACAAAGTGCGAAAGGTAGAGAGGTTTTAAATAAGGCATAGGAAATCTATTAAGGCGCTAAATAAATATAATTACAATATACTTAAAACATGCTTTCCTTTTCAGGTAGTATACAATAAAAAGATATCATTCAAAAAACAATTAGAAATTACAAGGAACTCTGATATTTTTATTGGTATACACGGGGCTGGATTAACGCATCTTATGTTTTTGCCAGATTGGGCAGCAGTGTTTGAGATGTAAGTATAACTGAACGTGATTTCCCACGGAAATGTATCTCATACATAATTACTGTGCAGATATAATTGCGAAGATCCAGGATGTTATAAAGATCTCGCTCGTTTACGCGGTGTGAAGTACTTTACGTGGGAAAATGCCTCGATGCTAGTGCAACAAGATCCCGTAAGCGATTGTATCCCAAATAATAAAGAATATTTGCTCGACATTTGTTGCAAGACTAATCGAGATTCTGTGTACAGGGTACGCATCCTGATGGAGGAGCACACGCGAAATTCACAAACTATAGTTTTGACGTCAAAGAATTTTTGCGTATAGTTTCACAAGCTACGGATTATGTGAGAAATCACGATTTGTTCAAAAGATTTATCAGTGGGCGATTACAATATAAGATAACAGAAACGAAAAATCAGACTAGAACAACAAGCGATGTAAATGGAAGTGCGAAGTCGAAGAAAGTAACCGACTTAAAATCTGACATTCAATCCAAAGATGAATTATGATAAATATTTTAGGTAGTTTGTTTCGATGACAACGAAACCTCTGAATAATAAGCTCACGATTATTAGTATTAATATCGAATGAAAGAAACGACTTGTTACCAACTAAACTTTTTACTTATTTTTATACAAATATATGTAAATACTTATTTTAATAAAAAAGAGAAGCAATAAATATGGAATACAATTTGATATGTCTACGCAGTGGCAGTGTAAATATTTCAAAGTTACTAATTGTTTACACTGGTACGTTATTTAATTATACGAAGTAGAAAAGTGCATACTCTGCAATCGGTACGACAAATTGTACATTTGTATTTATAATTTAATTTGTACCTGTTTTCTGTACAATAATAAAACCGATGATATATTTACTGCCATGTATGCAATCAATATTAGTAAAGCTTTCACGTAACTTACATATAACGTACGTACTAACATATTAATTGCGCCAGTCATTAAGTTTGACAATAAAAAGAAAAATAGTCCATTGTAATTTACAGCTTCGAATATTTCAATTATATTTTTACTCGTATTTTTCTCGCATTTATCGGGCCCGCTATCTCGCTTATTTTTTACATTCATTTTAAATGTTTTTATCTTCTTTTGGTTCAGTTTTGAATCTATGGTTGCGTGAATCGATACATCACATATTATTTCTATCAATAGCAATAACGTAAGTACAACGACACTTAAAGTAAGAATCCACATGCAATAACCAGCATTTGCCAACCGTCTAGATACTCCAAAATATGCATCGCAAAATAAAGTAGCTGCGCACATTTGCGCCGATATCAAGGACAATTTAATGCATAAAATCATAGACTCGTTATAGTGTGCATCAAATTCATATCCAAATAATTTAATATGAAATATTTTATACCTATATTGTAAGGAATCTTGTGCATGTGAATTCTGATAAGTAGAATGTATTAATCTACCAACTGCTACACCAATCAGATAAAGCCCAACGTATCCAGGTACAGATACTACACCTTCCCGATTAGCAGATATAAAATCATTCCTTGGTCTATTACTTAAAACCCATTCCTTCAACCCCTTAGTACTCAAAACATATTCGTGCATTCCTAAAATCCAAATTCCTGATAACAACGAGTACTTTGAATTGATAGTACTTGTTATAGAACTAGTAAATAATTTAACAAAGGCAAGAGTAATAAAAAAGTTCCAATGAATGCCATATTCAGTAACATGCTTCTGATAACCTAAAACTTCAATGGCAACAGATCTGCCAAAGCCTAATATTAAAAGTGGAATGCAACTTCTCGCTGAATGCTTTATATTTTTTGATATAGTATGGAAAAAACCTATTCTAGGTTTAGGAACAAAGTCTTTGGCTTCTGGAGCCACTAAAGCGTTAGCAAATATAAATAACCCAACACCAGTATCCATTAAACTATACCCAAACAATTCAGTTTTGGCAAATTTACGAGGGAAGATGTGAAAATCTATGGCTAGTATACATATTGCTGTTATTAAGTTAGTCAGGGCTCTAAAATTTGTAATGAAGGGCCTTTTGCCATAAACCAGTCTCATATTGTATGTTGATATAATATCAGAATTAATTCCTAATAATACAATATTAATAATAGATATTACACACATGGCACAACATACTGTGATGACATAGTCAGACAACACAGTATAACATAAAATGCATGGGATTACAATTAACCCAAATTCTATTATAACCCTAATATTCTTATGAATAACCTGTTCTAAAAGACCCATTGTAGTTTTAGTTAAAAGAACGCTACAAATGTTTGGCATGATTGCATATATAACCTCTCTGGAGGTTGTCCCACCATGACCAGAAACAAATGCTTCTTGTTCGTGGCGATAGATATTTCTATTCCATGTATTTGACATATTTATACAACGAATAATTATTTGTCCTGACAAAAAATCTGCAAAGAAACAATATTTATTGGCAATACAGGATACTGTGATAATCCCAACTTACTTGAAAGAACATTATTTGAATATCTACCTCAAAATATTGCATTTTATGTAAACTGCAGTTACAAATAATTCAAGTCGATCAGATTTTAAGCTAATGACAATGACTATAGAGATATAAAGTGCGAGAGTTAAATGTTACCGTGTAAATGAATGCGAGAAAGAAATAGAAAGAGAACGCTGTACAGAGGTTGCTTCTGTCCTTGTCAAATCAGGCATGCACACTGACGCCTCTCATTGATCAGTGTTACACCATACATTTATAATTTACTGTATGAATGTGCGTGCATTATTTGATATGGGGTCAAGGGGACAAGGGACCTTCATGCAACGTTTTCTTTCTACTCTATTCAGCTCATTCATGCACTCTATTTTTATATGTAGGCAGTAAACGTTAACAAAATTTGATTACTGTGGCTGCAACTATTGGTTGCCAACTAGTGACATCCGAATGAGACTCGAATGACACTAGTCAGTAGCCAATAGTTGCAGCCACAATAATCAAATTTTGTTCACTGCCTCGTCTCGTTGAACAGATAATATGTACCTCTATAACAACTGAAACGTATACAGTAAGCGATAGCGAATGACGTTATGATTCATCTTAATGTCAGGAACTTAATTTACATTGTTTAAGCTAAGGAAATGAAAAATTTAAAATATAAAATGCATTTTCTTCGCGCTCAATTTTGTTATAAATAATCAGATTTTAATATGATAAATAATATATTTGAATGTTATAAATTGATTGAAAATAAACAATAAAAAATACAAACTTCAACACAACTGATGCAGTGTATAGAACAATGTATAGAAAAATCTGACTACTATGTTGTGTCCAGTATGTAGGAAAGATTACTCTGTAGACGATATAGAAAATCATATTGATTTATGCTTTGCTTCAATTGATACAATTTTAAAGGAAACATCACCAACAACAAAGAGATGTCTTTCATATGAAGATATCAATGAAACAAATCCACCAAAGAAACACAAAGCCAATACAGTGATTAACATAACAAATATGAATCAACAGAAATCATTACCAAATAAAGAATTCATTTCTCTTTCTGAAAGAATGAGGCCTACATGCATTGATGATTACGTAGGACAAGAAAAAGTTATTGGATCTCACACAATACTAAAACAATTGCTAATAAAAGGACATATTCCTAGCATGATATTTTGGGGTCCACCAGGATGTGGAAAGGTAAGATATTTATAAATTTGTGTTAATCTGTAATTATTGATATTTATTTTTTGAAACATTTTTCAGACATCTATAGCTAATGTTATATCCAAACTAATTAAAGAAATACATGGAGAAAAAGTATATGTTACAAATCTTTCTGCAACATCTTCTGGTGTGAGTAATATCAGAAATATTGTTAACACAACAAAAACTAAATCAAAGTCGAGCAATCAAGCTATTGTATTTATGGATGAAATACATCGCTTTAATAAATTGCAACAAGATATCTTTTTACCACATATCGAGGCAGGCACATTTACTCTAATTGGTACAACTACAGAGAATCCATCTTATAGTTTAAATTCTGCTCTGCTAAGTAGATGCCGTGTATTTGGTTTAAATAAGTTAACGGTATCAAATATTGTAGAAATTCTTTGTAAAGCCATTTCATCTATTAATGGAGAAATATATGGTTTCCCAGAGAAATCTTTATTGACTAATTTAAAGTATAGTTTAAGCTCTAGTTCTAAACCATGCTTCTCCATAAATCAGATGGTAATTGATTGGCTAGCAGAGGTATGTGATGGAGATGCACGTGTTGCATTAAATAGTTTAGGACTGGCAGTTAAAAGCAAAATGTCAAATGAACTAAGTCCTTCTCATCTTGTTTCAATAACTCTTGAAGATGTTAGAGAAAGTCTTAAACAAGCACATACATTATCTGATAAACAAAATAATAATATTCATCATTTATATTCTGCTTTACACAAATCAATAAAAGCTGGCAAAGAAAATGCATCTTTATATTGGTTAGCACGGATTATGGCAGTTAAAGAAGATCCAGTGGATATAGCAAGAAGATTAGTGAGAATATCAAGTGAAAATATTGGTTTAGCAGACCCTGATGCTTTAGGTATATATGATTAATAACAGTTTATTTTTTAACGCAGGAAGTAACGATAAAAGAGCTTGCAGTTATCTTGGAACAGAATGTACTTTGAAGTAAAACTTTGTAATACTTTATTTTATAAGGTGTATGTTGACCTGTTTGGGTGAAATATATTGAAATATATTGAAATATATTGATAAGTGACTTAATATTGCAATGAATAGCACAATAATGTAAGAGATTAATTTTAAATTCTAGGCATAGCTGTTCATACTATGCATGGATGTCAAATGATCGGAATGCCAGAATGTGATGTGATTCTAGCACAATGTGTCATATATTTAACTAGAGCACCAAAGTCTCAACTTGTGTATAATGCTTTAAAATCTGCTAAAAATATAATTATAAACCACAAAGGTCCACAACCTACGGTACCACTACATATCAGAGATAATACAGGACAAGAAAAACATTGTGCTAATTTTGGTAAGATATTAAATATTTAACATAAAATTTTATCATATTTTCTTATTATTCTTTGCAGGTTGCCCAGAAGAAAATTTATTGCGTAAAGAGAAAGACGTTCAAACTCACTTACCATTTAGCTTACAACATGTTGATTTCTTCTCTGAAAGTTGATAAATTTTTTGTATCGTTACACATATTTTCTTCTAAAAAACAATTTTCAACTTGTTTTACCCACACAAGACAAATTCTACTTCATGCACATCCAAATAAATAAAATAAAGTTATATAAGTCTAATTTATTGATAATGATTGACTCGAAATAATAAAGAAGTAAGAAGTAAACAAAAGTAACAATTTTGACGGTATAAAAAGTTATAATTCACTGTTTTGCGAGAAAATTTTCGGATGTAATTCAACGCGACTTTCGCGCCCGAACGTTTTCGAATTAATAAAAAGTACCGCCTAACGATAGACCAATCAGATTCAACTGAAAAATTTGCAAGAAGAATAGCCAATCAGATTGAATTAAGGAAAACCTCATTGGTTGAGAAAATATTGCGTGTAATATTACATTTATTTGCTTTATCAAGTCCCTAATGCTGATTACTATTATTTCTTTTTTCATCTCTGATTCTAAGAATATATAGCGTAATATCATCTATGTATAGATACATATGTTAATTGTTCGTCTCAAATTATATCCTGCAACAATGCCACTCACCGTCTTCCTTTGATTGATTAAATGCTTGCACGATCTATTTATACAAAATACAAATAAATATTAAAATTCTAAACTGCTTGAATTGTTTAACTAAAATTAGTAAAAGAAACTTTTTATGACTAAATTAAACGTGATTTGATTAGCAAATATTTTTGAATTAATAAAATGCAGAGCGGTGTGATCGACAAATCAGATTGAATTGGAGACAAGCTCATTGGTTGCTGGAAGCAGGCGTACCAACTCTTGGTGGATCAATATACAATAAAAGATTAGAAGTGGAGACCTTTTGTGCTGTCTTTTATATTACATCAGGTTTTGGAATTGGTAGACGAACCTTGTACGGAAGTAATGTTTTCGTGTGATTATTAACAATTTAAATTATAGTCCTAATCATATGTTATATTGAAAAATTCCATAAACATGAAGTTGTGGACGTCACACCATACTTTTGAGTAAGTTTTCTTTGTAAAAGTTTACTCGTTTGTAACTATCAAAGTAGGAATGCTTTATGATATCCTTTGGTCAGAAAAAATAATATAACATAAATAATTTGAATCTGCTTTACGATTGTAGTCATCCATGGGAAACCGTTGTGAAAGCAGCATGCCGGAAGTATCCAAATCCTTTGAATCCATCAGTTTTGGGTACAGATGTTATCGACAGAGAAGTCAAGGACGGTGTTCTTTATTCTCATAGATTGGTCACCACTCAATGGCGTTTTCCTAAATGGATATCACCTGTAAGTATTGTAAATGATAGTTATTAAAGTTATTCATTTTATGTAGTATTGAACATAACCTCTCTCAAGAACTCGTGTTCTACAATCATATACAATTTAATTCAATGAATGTAACTGAACAGAATTCGATAAATAATGTACAGATTTATAAATGTATATATTTCTTTAATATATTGTCATTGAAGTTTAATCATGTGATTATGTATAACTAGAATGCTATAGCATAGACCGTGTAATACAATTTATGTATTAGTAATAATAATACAAAGGTTATTTATAAGCTTTGTTCTTCCTTTAAGTACTAAATCTTTAGATTCATGAATATTTCAAGTTAGAGACAATCGTATTATTAGAATGTATTATGTTTTTGTGTTCTATTATTAAATTATTTTAGTTTATATTATATTATATCATTTTTATTTGCTATCATTTTACTTTGAAATACCGAGTATTATTTCATAGAAGAAGATAAAGGTCTTTAAATAGTTTAAAGTTTAAATTCTCATCTTGCGATGCATGACAGTGATTCATGTGTTAGAGAATGTTTGTTTGTTTCAATTATTCTGTATCAGAATTTACTCGTGATGCATATCTAGCTAATCGTTTCCGTAAAATTCCATTTGCCTCGAGGTTCTAAAATTTTCCAGTATGTCAGTTTTAATTCTTATAGTCACCACGTTAGCACTAGCGTCGATTAAGATTGTTCATGTTTCAGTTAATTTTACTGGCTGAGGAAAGTTTGGAATAGTTAAGGAAACGGGCAAGAAAATTTTAATTTCGTTGCAGCTTATCCACGGCTTAGCTTATCGATTTTCAGTAGCGAGCGTCGTCATAGATATATTATATACAGATTATTTACGCATCGTTGATCTTTATCGAAACAATCTTTTCACCTCTCTTTCTGCCTCAGTCGCGAAGAACTTATCGTGCTAACTTACTTCGGAAATTTTAAATATCAAAGAGATTTATTTATAATAGCATTTACAATATGATATGAATACATCGATACGAGTAATTACGTTCGTAATACGTAAGAAGGATTGGCAAAATGCCCCTCGGTGCAAGTTAGCAAGATACGTTTATACTTACGTAATTAATGATTTTCGTTACTTAAATGTAGCATAGATTTACATTTGGCGCGTGCAAGGTCTTCGTTACGTCGTTCCTACTTTCTGAATAGATTATGCATTTCTATAATCAGACATCAGTTAACCCTCGATTAGACAACATATATCTCTTACATAATTGGCTTAGTAACAGTGATCTTGACATACCAGAAGCGGCCAAGTTAATGCCAGACTAATCTTTTTTCCAGGAATTATATAGCTTACGAACTGCTGGCAAACTGTAATATTAAGTTAGTACATTATACCAATGTATTAGACACGGAGAATGCAAAATGCTAGATAAACAATTATAGTCGTTCTTCCTCTATTCTATATTCACTTGTTCAGTAAGTACTTTTCATACATTGTAGTCTTACCCTAAAATATCATATACATGTGTCCAAACAGTGGAGTTTATCACAAAGTTTGTATATCGTAAGAAATCAATCTCCACGAGGTGTTATGCATTTCTTCTTTGCCGGATAACAGTTTATAGGCAAAACAGTTCCCGGCCGTTTGACCAAGCAATCTATACAAACAGCGGCAGTCGCTAGCAGGAAATTCGAAACTTTCGACAACGTTGAGCAAGAAGAAGGTGCGGGGTGGACTCGGGCTCGAGACTAGAGGGAATTACAAAACAACGACACCGTATCAACTTTCATAATGAGCGCTTCCACCAATGTTACGCTCTTTGGCAATCATCCAGCTAGGCGCCTGCGTTTTGGAATATATACTGGCCTCCCTTAGAGCCTCTCCTCTCAGCCCTGTTTCTTCTTCAGCGAACGGCAGATCCCAGCTTCGAATCCTTTTCGGCTCGGCGAATTGCTTCCTTTCGCAGGATTTTCTATAAGCTTGGCCATTTCGCAAAGCCGTCCCGTTGTGCTGGCGCTCTCGCTCGAATGCCTCGAATCACAGTTTTGTATATAACGAATGCATAGTAGGCG
Organism: Bombus superbus; assembly: GCA_014737385.1. Lineage (NCBI taxonomy): Eukaryota > Metazoa > Arthropoda > Insecta > Hymenoptera > Apidae > Bombus > Bombus superbus. The sequence goes on along the minus strand of JACXIK010000065.1, from coordinate 753,418 downwards.
GAACGAAAAGAGAGAAAAGAGGCAGAACGGTATCGCCTTCGCGTTTAGGCACTCTTGAAATTACTTGACGGAAGGGAAAGTGCAAAGCCTCGTTTCAACTCGAGTTAGCTACCACCTCTCTGTTTTTTTTTTATTTCTCCACCCTTTCTCTTCCACCAGGAAAACGAATTCGTCGAGCCTGCTGCTGTATCGACGAAAATTTTTGTCTAATTAACAGATATACTCAAATAACAAGTTTCGCTGCATATTGGAACATTAACCGACGCGAGAATGACTTTGCGAGGGTTCCACGTTGTAATAATTGACTGGCTCTGGCAATTAAAGTATAATTAATCAGAGAAACGTAATTAATTAGGGGCGAACAGTAAGTCGTAAACACTGGTAGACTTTTCGGACTTGCTTTTAAATTAATTTAATGCGCCTTGATATCGATGTAAATACATAGTGACGTAAATTCGTTGTACTTTTATCGATAAAATGGAATTACTTTAATTTGTCGTATCTTTGTTATATATTATATAACATTGAAATATATATGAAAAACAAATTCGTACCTTAATGTTATTATAGAAGCATTCACCTTTGACAGAAATTCCTCCCATTTTATAGATAATTGAATCAGCAAACGTTCCGTGTATATTTATATTATTATCGCTTGCAGTTTGTACTCTTTGAGTGAATCTTTGTTGAGTAGAATTTTCCTTGTTCTTGTTGCAGTTGTTCGGTCATCAAGGTCCATACTATGCCAGCGAATGGAGCGAAGTAAACCCAGAATCTAAAGAAATGATAGTCCGAACGGTAAACGTAAGTTGATCGATAATTCTGTGTTATTTATTTAGATCATCTTAACGTGACGTCAATTGTCAAACAATTTTTCAATTAGTCGAATGCTTTGAGAGATTCACGTTTGCATTAGAACGATACTTGGCATTAACGGTCCGTTAACGAGTTACCCCGATATGCAGAAATAGTTGCACGGTTCGTTTCCACTTAATTCATATCGTTAATCGAAATATCGTGTATAATGTTTAATCAGTCGAACGGGAACTCCTATGAAACATGCTTTTACGGAGATTTCATTACATTTGCTCTTTATTACTCACATATTACTCGACAAAGTGCTCCGACCGCATTTGTAATTTATCTTCGTGAAACGAGATAAATGGAGGATGAATAAATCGATATGGAAGGTGCAAATGTTGCTTCGTATCGGATCGTTGAATCGTATTATATTCGTATCGATCTAATTGAAACGAATAATTCGACGATAAAGCCCGCGAAAGAACGGACGCTCCTTTAATATTAAACGCGCGCGCGTTCGTATTCGAGCGTTTTAATGTTTCACGCCATCGAGATGGTTACTCTTTTTTCGCACTTGCATTAGCAATTCATTCGAGCAGTGAAAATAAATTTGACGAACGAAGTGCAATGCATACACGCGTGCTGCCCGTGTGCCCGTGTGCTCGTGTAATCGAACAATCAATATATTCTCGATTCCATTCGAGTCGAGATCAGCAAGAATAATTGGAAAATAGGTTGGTGGAATTTCATCTGTAGCATTACACTCGGTTTTTTTTCCACGATCCATGCTCATCCTGTATACTTGTAATACACGGTATAATTGAAAAACATGTTGACACACGCGAGTAATTTTATATTTTGAAAAATAACAAACAAACGAAAGCGACACGATCGGTCTTCCTGTTCTTTCTCACGGAAATATTTACCGCGGTGAAAATTATGAACGCGTAGAGCTTCTGCTTCGAGTAGTAGATACATTTACTCGAGTTACAAGCACGAAAAGATCGGCACGTCGTAGAGTCTGCTGGGCGTATAGCATCGCATCGCATCTAGAAGGTTGGATATGATAGGTTATTGATGCGCGCATTACCGGCAGTTGCATAGCTTCGTGGTCTCTTCGGAGGGACGTGCCAGGAGGGTTTTAGGAAGACAGGGCGGAAGACGTCGAAGGAAAGGGAACCGAAGCATTGCTCTCTTGCTACGCGTCGAAGATCGTTCGATCCTCGGTGAAAAAAAGGAAAAAAAGGAGAAACTGGGCGGCTAGATGCATTACAGGTATGATGAACGATCCGCAGATGGCTCTGTACAAAAAGTGCAACCTTTCCATCTACAAGGAGTTGCCGTCGTGTCGATCGTTTTTACTTATCGAGTCTTGATACACGAACAAGCCGTAGTATCGGCCATTTAGACGTTGCACAAATTTGTACACGGAGACGCTTTTACTGGCGCGCAAAAAAGCGTGTACGTTTTTCACGCGCGAACTATCACGGTTTTCTCTTTGGAAAGAAGCGCACGTGGTAAAAACCACTTTGAATTCGGTAATATCTGCATTAGAAAATTTTACTGAAATACGAAGCGAAGCGTGTGCAAGTTCGCGGCCGACTCGTTACGTAAATATTAACAGCGAAACACTGAGCGCAGCTACTACCTGCCCGTTTATCAGCTGTTTTATATGTAACTCCGCTGTTTGCCGCTATACATCAAGTATAAAGCGTAAACGGAGCTATCGTGAAACGAGATACAACACGGATCCTACAATACGTGCCCATTGCCTAAATATCATGTTTGGATACATTATGCGTTGCTTGGTTTCTCTGATACGATTAATTATTAAAGAACAGAACACATCTCCAAGCGTTACCGTATGGCGACCGGAGGTAATAAATGGGGGAAAAAATGCGGCTTATATTATGCAGTACCGCTGCAATGAATTCCCAGAAGTAATTCTAGAGATTCCGGATAAAATATGTCACTGTTAAACATCGCACAAACGAATACAAAAGTGTAACAGGAAACCGTGCAAGAGTATATAAAAAGCATGGACGTATCCGGGGAAGTAGAACGACCCGTTCGTGATCAGACACATTGGAGCGCAGGCCGGTTAATTTTTGACTGTACCGTTACTAGAGGAAATGCACGTAGACTTATGGATCAGCGCGATACGTCGATGCACGGTGAAATAGTACCGCCGGCAGCGGTACAATCGTGGAATTTCCTCGTCACGCGGATCGTTCGTCTTGTGAAGCACGCAGGACACGGGCATCCACGTTCACGACCCACGACGTCCTCTTTCCCGCTGTCGTCTTTCCAATTAAGGCTAGACGGCAGTAGGAAGCGTCGTGTGATATCTCCTCGCTGATCGTCCCACGCTTGCGTAATCTACGGCGACGCGTTTCTGCGTTTTCTGTACGCCGAGCGCTAGAGACGAACTTTAACTAAAATTGAACAATTCCCCGCGGGATGTCAACGCTTTCCCTATGCTCGCTCGGTCTGTTTGGTGAGTATAAGTGCGAGCACGCTGTTGATACGCTCGCATCCTCGCACGCGCACTCGAGCCACGTTCTCTCTAATATTGAAGGGCGTACGCACCACGCGGACAAACGAACATTGTAGAGAAGCGTACGTACCAGAGGCAATGTATCGCGCATAAGCTGGAGCAGAGTCCGGGCCAGGTTATAACCTATCCCCGTCGAATCCCAAGGGGGAGATATCTTTTAGCAATTTACCCCCTCTCAGCAGGCCGTGCTGCATACGTTACACGAGATGCATACGTATCGTGGCGCCGTTTGGAACGTAATGCGGCATCGTATCGTTGAACCTAAATGCATCTGGCGCATATGCATCGAGTTCAAGCTGAACATAATGGGCTCGAGTCTGTCTAGTGTTGCTGGTATGCACTGGTCAGGCTACTGGTGGTCGGTCGTTGCATATTTTGGAGTTGATCATGGATTCAGGGGTATATACGCAGAGAGATGGATCTCCTGAAGAGATACTGCATGTCGGATCGTTGTTCCGATACTTTGGCGTGGGGATTGTTGTTCCGATACTCTGGTGGGGATCGTGAAGTAGCGGAACTGTAAATATTGTGACGTTGTAGAGTCGCGTACCGTTAATCTAAAACAATGCCTGCGTTAGCGTCTGGGGAATCACGTTGCAATGAATACAACCGATCGACAGAAAAAACGATGAAACATTCTCCCGGTGGTGCAGGTGGATGGATGATATTATCGGATTATCAAACGGACACACTGCGCCCGTGCAACATATGACGCTTGATCGCGTTAAGTTAATCGTGTTATTATTTAAAGCGTGTTGCATGGCGCGACTGACTTTCAACCTCGATGACGTCTGCGTAAATGTTTTGCAGCCGTTGCGTGGATTGATGTATCCAACGAGGATGCTGGTAGCAACATTTTTCGTTGGACGCGTGTCGCACGGCAAATCTTAATCAAAGCGTAATATAAATATATAATAATAATAAACACGGAGTAGTTGTATAAATAATACAATAATAAACGGTAATATTAATTTATTAAACAACGGTGTGTATATATATAGTTACACACATATATATATATATATATATGTATTCATTGGTGCGTCAGCTCCATCATAAATCTGCATTAAATAATTTCTCAATTAACTTGTAAGAAAGTTTAAGGATGGCAAAGTCTATCGATTCCTACGTATATCGTATTTTCTATGTGACAGGATTTCCTTGAATCGCTAGTGAAAAGAGATATAGGGGAAATTGAGCCGGTAGAAGTCGATCGAAACGTAATGACACCGCTGGAAGGAAAAAATGTTTGAGCGGATTCGCGAAAGCGTTCGAAACGACCCGGTAGATTCTACGTATTCGAAATCGTAGAAAAGTAAACGGCAATAGATCAATCGAATCTCCGTTCTCGCGCGTCTACCGCAATACGTTGCCAGACACAAAGTAAATCGGAACAATATTTTACCAGCGACGACTCGTGTATTCTCTCTAACGATCCTTCCTTCGTCCTGCCACGAATTTCCGTACGTACGACTGCGAAAACCCAAGACACGGTAGAGATAGAAGTATATATAGCTAGGTAGTAGGGAGCGAAGGGGGTAGCTTCGGACGAGAATTAATAACGGACGCGTGTATCGGCGATGTATCCTGGTCGTGTTCGGAGACTCCCCGTGGACTCTGCTGATGGAGATCTCGAGGGGTTGCATTTGGGTGGTGGTGCACGATGCTGACTGAACGTGCCACCGACTGAATTATTATACTCGCGGCTCTCTAAATCATAAAAACAACAAATTGTACGTGGTTGAATGGGCGCCGTGAAGGGTACGTGTTCCTAGAACGCGTACTAGTCGGCCGCCATGGCGGCATTTACGTATTTTTGTACGGACATGGCAGCAGGCAGCGGCAGCGTTTTTTGAATCGATTGAAATATGGAGTCACGGAGACGGCGGGCCAGTTTAATGAAAAATGGTAACTTCAGACTAGCGGGATTCGCGCGTTGTACGATGCTGGTGTACATGCTTCGGGTTGAAACCCCGTTGATCCCTCTGAACCCTTGTCGACCGTGTGTTGTCACGCGACGCTCCCATCGAAATGTTTCCCGCCGAGCTGATCCGCCAGACTCGTTGCGAAAGTTTCACAGAATGGATATTAATGATCTCGCGACAGCAGATGCGCTAACGTCGAGGGTGAAAATGTTTGGTTGCGTATCGCGTACGCATTTTCACGGGTAGTTTGTCACGCGTAAAAATCTCGCTCGAAGATACACGCGTGTCTGCGCCCGTGCTTTTTCGAATATTTCACGAGTATGAATCGAAATGGTCGCAGAGAGTAATCGATTCGGGTTCGGAATGCGGCTCTGTTTGTTCAAAAATGTACATATACGTGGAAACAAGCAATTGAATCGAACGTGCAAGGAAACCACGCGTATCCATTCGACTGTCGAAGCAGATGACTGGAAAGCTCCCCGTTTACACGATCTAATACGGATTTGTCAGCACAGGATTCCGAATCTGTCCGAAATCCGCTGAAATCTGCGATTATCGTGCGCAAGAGAAAGCCCGAGGCCCGAACTCTATTGGAGGTCGATTCAGTTTCCGACGTTGTGTCCTGCTAGATTTGAGCTTCCGGCCATGGCACCCTCTCGAGGCATCGAATGGTACGGTCCAATTGGGAGCATACCATGGCTCGAATAATGCTGCTTGCAGCTAGATCCGTAAAGTCCTCTCAATTATGCGGCGATGCTAATTACTCGCGAGTGCGCATTGAAGAACGTCCTTTAGCCCCGCACAACGACCCTTCACAGAGCTTGGTCTACCGTTTCGTTCTCTCCTCGTTATATCGACGGAGGATGAAACGGAATCACGGAAATTCTTGATTGGACGCGTTTGTACGATAGTTTACGCTCCTCTTCGATAACCGCGATAAGATCTTTTCTCGAAACTTGCGGACATTTTCCTTCTTAAGGGAGTTTAATTCTGCTACCTTGCACGAATTGGCAATCTCAATGAAAATCAGAAACGGAAGGAAAGATTGACAGGCTTGGAACTTTTTCCATTCGTTTAACGTCCTGTACGAGTTTAATTCTTTTGCGAAATCTTTGCTATCGCCAAAGTGGCGTTTTACCCTGTTTCTTTTGGTTCTAGGTTAAAAGGATTCAGGCAACTCGAGAGACTTAAAGAAGTTATTTAATAAGAAGCTACGGGAGGCTCGGCGTGATTAGGATTACGTTAAATTTTGCGGCTTCACGTGCCTCGGATCTGTATTCCTTTCTTTTACCGCGGTCTTGATTTTAGTTAACGACTTTCGTCCTAACTGCGCTACTAAACGTGACCATACCGCAACGCTGCGGTAAATGAAAAGCAAACGCCGTGCTTGCTGCGGAGACCGAGGGATTGGCAAACATCGGTTTCGACGCGCGGCTGATGAAAAAAATTTCAATTAACCGATGCACTAGATCGGACGCGGGGTAAGGGAGACAGGACCGACGATGTACGCTTTTCGTACTCTCTACAGCCTAGCCGAAAAAAAGTGAAAATTAATTACTTCGTCGTTGACGCCAGGACCGGAAGAGGGATCGATCGTCCGCTTGATAGGATTAAATTGCGCGCCAGGCATTTACCTTTTCCACGTGTTCCTTTTTCTTTCTTATTTTTGTTTCCGTTCTTTTTTTCTTTTCTTTTTCGCCACGATACTAACGCATCACTCTTGTGATGCTTTTCGTTGGGCCACTGACGATACACAACGAAAGATGATTACGTTGTGGCAGAAGAGAGAGGGGGTTCGCTATCTCGCTGGCAAAGTTCTTCTTCCGATGTCTCCCCGTGGAAAAGGGATTTGTTGTGACGTTGAAGAAAGAGTCGATGTTTCGAAGGTACTCCCGGGAGCAGGTTGAGCTTAAAGTGGATTTTCATCTTTCCCACAAATTTATATTTCAAACGGAGCTTATTAAGGCTACGATTACGAACAAGTTACTGCACGATTTCCACGAAGATTATACATTTATTACGGATGTTAGGCTATGCAGGAACGTCGAGATCTCGGATCACGAACGAGCAAATAAGAGAAACAAAAGATTGTTTTATTTGACGTCTAATCACGATGATTTCAGTTCGCGTGAAGCTAGGAAGCATGCTCTCGTTACCGCGCTCAAAAACACGCCTTTATCACGTTCAGAGTCGCTTGTTACGGAAGCTACAATGAAACCATCCGTCCTTCCAATTATAGTCTCCTCGTCTTCTTTTCCTTCGTCTTTCTTTATTTCCCATACACCGGGCAGAATCTCCGAACCAATGTTCTTGAAACGTTTAAATAATAAGAGAGACGCGAACTGCTAATTATCTCCACTGAAAAGAATTCTATTTACACCGTTCTCGTAGTTTCCGCGAGAAAATTACTCTCGACTTGCATAAAAATCGCAGCTCCGCGTGCAAGACTCTTGGAAAAACTCCCTCGAGTGAACCCAGCTTCCGCCGAGTAACTTTTATCACGATTAAAAGGAAAAAAGATCGTTTTCGACATTTGCTTCTTTTATTATACGATCGTCCGTATTTTCGAGTAAATAACGAGCAGAGTGGAGAGAGAGAGGAAGAGAGAAAGCGCGCGAAACGAGAGAGATACAAGCAGATGCGCATAACGGCCGTGTAACGTCAATAGAGGTTCTATCGATGGCGAGAACAAAGAACTGCATTCGACAGCGTTGAACGCGTCTCAATAACGATTCCCCGATGGCTGACGAATTAAACCATTCGCATTTTCCCTAAACCTCGATCCGCGTAATTGATGAAACGCCAGTTGAAGCGGGGCGTTAATTTTTTGACCTCTTGCAATTGTACGGGGCCGATGGCAGCGCAAGATTGGGGGCTGCAGGGACTACGAACCGCACAGTGGCTGGATAGCTGGTCGCGATGTAACACAGTCGACTTCACTGATTGCCAATATGGCGGAGGGTATAGAGAACCGCGTCTCCCTATCTCGATCAGCGTGGATCCACAATGTGCCGCGGGCGTTAATTCCCCCGTGAAACGTATTGCACCCCCGCGATTCAATTGTTCCAGCTTCGCGGCCACGGTGCTTCAAGCTGCACTGCTGCGAACGAGTCGTATGGAGCTCATAATGATGTAATTTTCGAAGTGGTGGGCGTATCATTGTCGTTACCGTTCAGACGTGTTCATTGTCAGCACGTACTCGTGAACTCGAGGAACGTGGAACACGCGAATGTCTCATCGGGCTCGTCTTTGATCGCGATTCTTTGCCAGACGTACTCCCGTTTTGTCTCTCGTACCCGAACATTATGATTACTTAGCATGGAAGTTTTTGCAGGCTCTCTTCATACGGTAATAACGTAATAGCGCAAGTAATAACAATTTTTCCAATGTAAAGGCGGACGGTCCGTTGGACGCTTTGCACTTTGGCGCACTTTATCGGTTTCGTAGAAACACCGCGATACAGTTTCATCCGACCATATATATGTTGCGTTAAACGATACACACGGGCACCGTGAAATCGTGACCATTTATTATACATCTGTACCATCGTTTGTGCATGTGTACGTGCCATTATGTTTGCAACGTGGAAGGAAAGAACGGAGAAAACCGATGTCTTTTGAATAATTCTAAAACGCGCACGAATGTTTTATTTAACGATCAGTGAACGGGATAACGAACCTTTAAACGACTTGGAAATGCAACGTCGGTTAAATGGTCAACGGAACATCGATTTTGTTCAGTCACAAGGGCCATCACGAACCCGTTGCCAGCCTTTATTTCGTGGCATCGATTATTCAAGGCACCGCGTCACTTTCGTGGAAACCTTTTATCTCGATAATGTTGGCTAACCATCTATCTGAAGGTTGCTAACCCCGCGAGTTGTACAACACGCGATGGATACGAGAACACGTAACTGAAATAAGAGACTTTCAGCATCTAATGACAAGAATTGCGAGAAATTGTTCTATGTGCAGTTTGCATTATTTTCTTTTGCTTGCAGATAAGCTTGGGGAAGCACGTTTCGGTCGGCGAAGTAGTCACGTATTCACCACATCCAGAGAATCCGGAGACAACGCTTTTAACACAACAGGCTGTAATTTCTATCCAAGGGGTGCCGCTCATAGACCATCTAGAAAGGTTACTGACACTAACGATCGAACAAAACGCGAATAAGGTTAATGCTTTTATTTTTTAGTAGCTCCTTGAATTTAACTGTTTAACAAAATTACTTCACGCACTATATAGATCTAGATTTTTGTTCGAGTTCGACTAGTACAAGTTCCAGTTCTTTATAGAATCTTCGCGCGCTTTAAATTTAGAAGGAATCGATGATTTGTTCGATAGATATTTACAGGTCTCTTCGTGTGCGAAGATTTCGTAAGGATTTGCTAATTATGCTGAAGTCGCGATAAACAGGTGCGAACCGCTTGATTTTCGCACGGTAACAATGTGTCTTCGCCTGATTACGTTTCAGGGACGACAAGCAGTGGAATGGGTCATCGAGAAACTACAATCGGAAGTGAAAGATATCGCGTCCTCTGCCGCGAAATCGACAGACGACTTGTTCAATCAAACGCGTCGGCAATTCGATGACATCACGAATATTACGAAACAGGGCATGGAAGATTTTCAAAACGTAGCGAAGAAGTCGTTCGACGAGTTCCAGAATCTGACAGTGCCGCCTCCATCACAATCGATACCAAAGTTATAGCTAATATATCACGTCAGCTTCAATCTCTTTAACTAATGCTATGTAGATCTTCGATGGAACGATTGTAAATGAAATAAAACGATTCGACGAGAAACAATTCCCTTTGCCATAGTTTCGCTGCTATTTTCAAAAGTAATACGCGACAGGGACGGGGAATCAAGCAATTTCTATATCACTGGCTAATAACTGCACCGTCGATAACATCGACGAGTTGATCTATTGAACAGTTATCGGTTAGCAGACTATTTTATCAAACGTATAAATAACAAATTACTTAAGCGGATCTTTCATACGGATATAATGTATCTTTCTGAGCTTAGAGAAAGACTCGATAATTTTCGGATAAAGAAATAGAGGCGTTGCGAACGAGGTTATCGGTGAAAGTACAAAGTAACGTTAGTTTACTAATTTATATAGAAATAAAAGAGAAACATTTTTTGCCGGCAATCGTTCCGCAGAAGTCGCCTTAGTAAAAGAGATGTGGCTGCGGTAGTTAATGAAAAAGAGATAGCCAACGATATCACGATTCAATACTAAAAGGACACGTTTTTGCAGAAATTCTCTCTATCAATAACATTATGAAGTTGGAAGTAACTTGTTAACAAGAAACAGATTGAAAATATAACAGTATCGTATTTTATAGACAGCAGGTATGTCTTATGTACGTGTCGTCTACGAGACTGATTGAACATTTCTTCAGATGCTTATTTCCTTAGTTTTATATTTGTTTGAGTATTAACCCCCACGGAATTCCTTAAAACGACGCAAACGTCGTCTGAGACTGTTGTACCCCTAAACATGTCTTCAATCTTATTCGTTATTCAATCTTAATTTTGCCGTATTAAATCGTAGTATCAGCGACATATTTTTCCTATAGTTGCAAACAATTAGTATATCAATGAGATTAATAATTTGCATAAATGTAAAGCTTGTGCAATTGCAGTGGTGGTTAATTTAGCAAATAAAGCGCAACATAAATTATAAGAAGGTGCAACAAACCAGATGTCTCGCCGTTGTGTAATTTAGTTTAAAAACATTTAGTGCACAAATAATTCATGTCAATTGATCAGGATCCAAACCACAGATTAGGTTCGTCTACTCTGATTGTTGAATTGGAGATCATAAAAGCTGAAATATATATATATATATATATATATATATATATATATATATATATATACACATACACACACACATATCTATCTATTTTTAAAGCAACAGGTATATTATATTGCTTCCTATCGTTGGTACAATTTATCATTAGAGTAACGAATAAATTCGATTATAACAATGACGAATAAATTCAACAGTAAACGACTATAAGAACACGCAAGTTGTCTCTGTTTTAGCCAGTTTGTAGCGGTCACTCGCGATACGGAAAGAAATAAGAAAATCCAGCTCCATCTTTGGAAAACGTTGTCCCAGGTGGTTCGTCGATACTCGTATCATTTGAAATCGTACACCACGAAATACCTGATATCTCTACTCGACGTCCCTGTCCTCCTCCGATTTCCCTGAGGGAATATTCGCGCGAGTCAGCGAGTGCTACCACGCGTCGAGAACGAAACACACTCGTATAATACGGGCCAAGTATCGATTCAACGATGGAGCACCGGTCTCGACATTCCGCCCGAGCAATTTCCAGCGAAGCGGAATTTCGACCGGGTCATTATTGTTCTCGGCGGTCTAGAGACAATTTCCATCGGTTTACTCAAATCTGGCTGGCCAACTCTCTAGGTAAGTAGAAAGAGGGACAATAGAGAGCGAATAGATGGGATAGAGAGAAAGAGAACGAGGGAAGGGAAAGAGGGTGGATAGTGGCACGTGAGGTCTGCAATCGTGGCATCGTGCATGGGGCAGGAAACAGACGAAATTTGACATCAGGCTTGACCAGTGGTATGTAAGAGATAATTGATGACGTTACGGTTCATCGCTCGCTACTCGGTTACCGGACATAGACAAATATTGACAGGTTCCGATCACAGAGCCGCTAGTATCCTTTGTAGGTAGCTCACGCACACGATCCTCCGATGTCTGTTCGGTTTTCCTGTCGAATCACTTCGCTTAGTCTCTGATACGTTAGTAAATCAACGTCCTCTGGACGTGCATGTCGAGCAAGTTTCGTAAATTAAAGTGGCCTCGTTTGTCCCTATAAAGCTTGCCTGTGGCTATTGGTTGCACGTGACGTCGCGCTCCACGCTTTGAGGACAAAGTGGCAGTTTTCCCTTTGCCTTACTTTTATTATAATCGGCCGGGCCTGTCTTCGTGCCACTCCGGCCGGAACACAAAATTGCAGCCGGAAACTTAAGCCCGGGAATTTGAAGGGTTCTCCGGCCAGTGAATCGGAGAGGAAGTACAGGTGACCGAACCTTCAGCCCGGGCATAGCTTCGAGGACGTCAATGACCGTACCGCGTTGCATTGTTCATCTTTAATTGTCCGTGCGGTTCTCACTTCGGTATTTTGCAAGCGAGTGCGCCTTCAAAGGAAGCACCGTGGCAAATCAGTTCATAACAAGTTTCGCAAAATTCGATTAGGTACCTTCCTTATCCTTTGGATCGTTTGCGGCGGGACAAAGTGGGTCGCTTGTTATCTAACTGTTATTGTTCTTGCACTCCGTATAAGTGCTTGGTATTTCTATCGAATTCGTTCTAAAACTTGCATCGTTAAATTCTCACTAACCAACGGTATCGCTTATTCGTTCAGTGTTTTTTTTTTCTTTTCTTTTCTTTTCTTTTCTTTTTCTTCTTCATTTTATTAGAATCGTATTATCAAATAAATCTTGGAGGCTGGCACTTAACCGCTTGAAAATATTCGAGTTAGCTTGTTTAAAAGCTACTCTCGAGCTTTGAAAGGAATATTGTCAAGGCTGTCCTTGGCTGCTCCATTCTCCATTCCTTTAGGTTCAGCGCCGAAAGAAAAGGAGAGCTTCAAAGGCTCGAGCGGCTGTCGAAAAGGCTCATGGTTTACACATCGTGACGGTACTTTCTCGTCAAGGCTCGTAAAAGCTCTCGGGACGATCGACTGTAAAAGTCGGCGACACGGTCAAGAAGATCCTTCTTGATTTTCCGGTTCTCAATTCACGAGCTCGTGAAAAACCACACTCCACACATTCCCGGTCACCGCCTCGTTTATCCATTCCTTTCGATTCTCCGCTTTTTCATTGTTCTCTTGGCTTCAAGAGACGACAGCAAATTATTCGTTGGTAGATTGGAGAATTTTGTTCGCAGTAATAAATTCAGTTCTCGATTTTCTTTTTCGATATATCAATTCGAGAACTCGTTTGACAGTTTGCACGGTTCCATCGAAATTTTCTACAATTTCGAGAATCACCTTTTCAGCGAAATTGATCGTTCGAATAATTTCAACGGACAATTGAATTAATTTGAATTAAAATCAGTTTGTTCGATTTATTTTCAGCACCGTCTCTATTACTCTATTAATGGTCGTTCGATCAGTTTAAAACAATGCCTAGAATCTATTAAACTTTAATACATTCGAAAGTAACAGGAAAAAATAGTGGATCGTAAAGGAATTTGATCACCAGCATCAAAAGTATTATAGAAGAAGATAAAGCAAATATAAAATATAAAATGACGAAAGAATGGTTCTTAAAAGCGGTATGAAACAGGGACAAAGTATAACAGGTTATACGTTCTTTTTTCCGCGTGGCTCCTTACGCAAAACTTGATCACACGAAATTAGCTCGTGTCAACGTCGTATCACAGAAATTGTACGGCGAGAAACAGTGAAGGTACGTGTGTGTGTGGATAGTATAACGCAGCTACGTAGGTAATAACGGGGGATGTTGAGCTGTTCTGGGCGACGTGGCGCATACGCTTTGCCTATTAGCATACAATTATCTTTATGCTTCTTTTATGATTCATATTTAGTACCAGTCTCGTCCGCTTTTCGCTTCGTCGACCAGCGCAGCTTCAAGTTTGCAACTTTTACGATCGTGCTTGTTTCTAAACTTAACGTCCTCTGGTTCTCACCCCTTATCATCGTTTCTCGGTGCAGCGTTGGTGTTCTTGCTAAACGTGCTTTTGCAAATATTCGCAACATCGGCGGCGGGAGGGGGTGGGGGTGGGGGACACGGCCGAAAATTTGTTGTCGTACGTGCTGAAAATCGGCAACAACTATTGATTTCTTCCACGTTACGTTTTTGTTCCTTGTTACGAACAAAACTCGTACAACGGCAAAGAAGTTGGTCGAATAGTTTTTATGGTTTTACATTATCCCAAATATCAATAAAGCGACGCATAAAATATTTAAAATCGGACAGATTTTCTTCTGTATTTTTTGGTAGAGACAAAATAATTGTACCGTGAAAAAGATTAAAAGAATAAAATTGGATAACAAAGAGGTAGCTACGCATCCCCAGAGTACCATACCATTTCGTACGCTGTATGGGTTTGATCGCGGTTCCAATGACCCGGTATTGCTACCGGCTACAGTTGAACATTAATTTAATTAATTCAGATCCATTTGCAGTTGCACGCGAGCTAGCCATTTCGACATTTATTTTGCGCCATTTTGCGACTTTATATTTGACAAAACTCGAGCCTACTATGATCGCCTGGAATATTTCTGTATTGGGAAATTTCTTTATCCGATCCAGGTTCTTTCAGTCTCGTTCGTATTTTCATCGTTTTCTCCAATCTTCTTTTTCTCGTCTCACCTTTGTAGCATTACGCCATTTCACGATTTATAAGCAGATAATGCGATAATTATTTTTTTTTTTTATGATGATGCGACACTAGACATTTTTTTAACGACACGCGCAATCTTCTAATTATTTTATAATCGAATCTTTAATCAGTTTATAAAATTCCATTAAAATTTGGCGAGCTATCCGAGGAAAAAGTTCCAGTCTGTTATATAGCTTGTGACGCTCTATAAATTAACAAGGAGGGTCGTTCTAGATCGTTGAGATCGATTCAGATTTCAGTAGTTTTAGACCACATCCGGCCGAATGGCTAATAACGGACGTGCTCTGACTACTAATCGGCTTTGCGGAGATTTCCTGATGTACAAAGGAGTGTATGGGCTAAACGCGTCGGGGAGGAGGGTCAAAGGGCAAGATTAGATGCTTACGATGGACTTCTACGGGTGTTCTGTATAATGCGTGGCTCCTCGATAATTTGTCGACTCGTAATAACGTTCATCCCGTCAAAAGACATTCCATTTACGCGTAAATTGTACCCAACACGAATAAGATAGAAAATACTTTGCCAAATCGTGCGAGTAATTCCTGTAATTTTGATCCGATTAGTCTCTTCCTTTTTGAAATCCGCTAATTTTTTTAGAATCTGACACGGAGAAAGGAAATTGCGCCGATTCGCTATCACGATTTTCTCGTCTTTCGCTTTTTCTCTGAATTAATTTATCTAATCCGACCAGCTACTTCCGTTGAGAATTCATTTACATGTAATCCGGCAGCAGTTGATCGTATCTCTAATTGCTTGGCGGCGAACACTGGAACCGATGCTCGTGAAGTTTGTTATAATATTAATTTCTTATCGTTGATCTTGCACGGCGACGCTATTCTCCGAATATCACCAGTTTCACCTTCCATGTGCAAACATACTATGGGAACTAGTTGGTTGAATATCTTGCGATCTCTACGAAGCAGGAAGGTGTAAGTACCGTGTTAGTCTTTGGGGTTACGTCGCTGCTCGCAGAGCTAACTAATAGCCTCTTAGCCTCGGCTTAGGGAGGATCATGCTACAGGCAGCCGCACCCTCCATTGCTCTAAGACTCAGACCGCACATCCTCAGCCCTTAGTGCAATCCTTAAGCCACGCCAGGCCTGCAAACAACCGATCTCCTTCTCGAACGTAGACGATGGATTAACGATAATGATTGATTGGATTCCACCTTCTTACCTATCTTTCTTTCCAACGACATACCGAACGACCTGGCCTTAAACGACTTAAATTAGGTTATTAGTCGGATTCTGTTCGTAGATTACATGGACTTGGTGGCTATCTCGAGCAAACGATAAATCTTTATCCCGAGTACGCGTACGAGGCGTATGTACAAAGGTGCAAGTTAAGAATTGAATTCGTAGAGTTTGTATTTTTTTTTTTTCAAGAAACAAGGTGAAAACGAGAGATACATACCGATGATTCTCAAATTAGTCGCAGCTTGATTAAACCGGCGTGCAGTCTAATTTTCATTTTCATTCGCATAAAGAAACGGCGCGTTCGATGTAATAAATTCTCACCGGGGATGCAGCAAAGATTTTCATTCGCGCGGTTATTCGCTTATTCTCGTCCGGCGTTTCTCGTACAAATGAACCTGTTACCGTAGGGTTTACGCGAAATTTACATTCGCCCCGGAGGTGAAACAGTCCGAAGGAGATTTCTCCCGTTATAGTTCAGTCAACGGAAGGCTGTCTGTGCTTCTTCCCCATAAGCAGACTTTCAGCGAAAGCTCAATCGGTGGATTTGCGGTAACAGTTCGCTCTGTATGCGTTCGCGTATTTCTCAAATCCCTCGCGGATAGTAGGACCATTTCCTTTCGTTCCTCGGATATCGTTCGCTGGCGTGGTAAATACGCGCGTATACGTATCTGTATACATATGTACGTATACGTATCACGAATACTTAGAAATACGAAGATACCAACTAGATATCCATTTATTTGATACGATCCCAAGATCATACACGCGCACAATTACGTAAACGATACTCGTGTAAAATCGTGAAAACTGAAACGTGCGGCTCTCCATGTAAAAATACATCGATCGGATCCGATGCGAGTGTGTTAGCGTGTATGAAACCCGCGAAGCGGTAGCACGGCTTCCATGAAAAATCGTACACGAAACTCCAATTGGGCGTGACTGGGTCTAATTTATTTAGTAGCCCAAAGGAGAGACAAGTGCCGGTGTTGCTGGACGTCGTCTGTGCCACTGTATCGGCAGCTTTTCAACGCTTTGAAATATAGTCGTCGTGCGAGCTTGTTCGACCCTTTCCCACGATCCCACGGGCTCGAATTAATTTCGCGAAGAAACAACTGTCCGCTAACGCTGTCTCGCTCTATTCGAGGAAATTCGACCCCAGAAAAATAAATTCCAACCCGCCGGTGAACTCCACCGCAAAACGTTCCACCGGAATCGTTTTTCTTTTTCCTCGCTCGTTTCTTTTCTTTTTTTCTCCTTTCCTTTCGTTTACTTTGAACGTGAAATTCGCGAAAAAGTAGGCGAGCGACGAATAGGTACGATCATTTGCAATTCCACGAGGTCAATAACGATACATCAAGGGGCAAGTTTAGTATCGAGAGTATTTCGACAACGTGGTAAGGAGCGTGGCCGGATGCCACGTTGCACGCCACGGTTTCTGAATACAAAGCGCGAATCTCGCATACAGTCGGTCACCGAATCTATTTCGGGGCTGGTTTACAGAACAAGAAGGCAATAATACAAGGATGGGAATGTTTCGACCAATATTGCGAAAGTTTTCGTACACGGTCTCTTGGTCCGTTGTAGTTCCGACGATCCTCCTTTTCTTTGCAGCGACTGACATATGAATAGAAAGGGAAGAAGGAATGCCACTTGATGCTCGATGGAATCCAGACACGTTTCGACGTTGACAGATGTTCGCGAGACTGTACGGGGAACTTGTGCAATTTCCTGTGCACGCGAGAATGATAATCGTTAATATGGTTTTCCAACTTTCCTTGTTTTACCGTTCGGAATTTAAACGATCGCGGACTGGCGATTTACACGATGTTTCGCTATAAACGAAACGTTTGCTTGACCGATGCCGTGATAATACGATCGGCACTTCGCTCACTATCGTTCCATCATTACGATCGAACTGTGCACGAACGCGGACAGATCGTATCGATGCAGTTCAACTTGCTATTCGTTGGCCTTATTACTCTTTACAAGAGTTTCGCGTGTGACGTTTAATCGCGCGGGATCATTGGGCACGTAATCGGTTGTAAACGACCGCGACGATAGGTACGGTCGTTCTCGAAGACGATCTACTCGAGACGCTCGTGAAAGACGTTTAACGAACCGCTTAGTAGCCAGATAACGTCACATGAAACGTTACAAGGCTGGCTAGCTTCTTTGTAGCCGTGTTGGGCTGGCGCCGAGAATTACACCCTTCGGTGCAGCTTCAATGACGTTCACCGGCGTCGAACGATCATTCGATAAAAATCACACTTCGGCACCGGTAAATTCCTTTTTCCCTTTTTTTCTTGTTTTTTCTATCGAGGAACCTGGGCGAAGCGTGCTATTCTTGCGAAAGATAAACCGTAGCCTATTTTTTCTGGCGGTTCAGCGAGACGGGAGAAGCGCGTGGTGCAATTTTAAAACGCGTCGCCAGAGAAGATCTCCCGTGGGGGCACCACCGCGCTAGGTATCGTTTAATCGACTTGTCCATGGTTTCATAGAGGCTGCACGTTCACCAACATCCCGGTAACGACGCTTTTTCTCCGCTTTTTGCCCTCCGCACAATTTTCAGAATTTCCCCATTTCCCAGTCCTGTGTCCCTTTTATTACGGTCGTTGCGTGACAGGGTTTTTTAAAATCGAGGACACTGTCCCGAGGATATTAGATACCGCGGTCGGTGCAAAGTGGCCAGTAAAAGGGCCCTGTCGGGTATAAGCGCTGCTGCCGAATCCTGGAAACCCGCTCTAACGCCGGGTCGGCAGATGTCTGTGGAGATCCTGTCGACGTGTAACTACGTATGTAGAGTAACGTGCTTGCCACCGTGCTCAGTAATATCCGTGGTTGGCCATAAAGGGAGTTCGTAAACGACTGGTACGGCTTTCCTCCTTCCACTCTGTATCTCGCTCTCCCTACATGGAAACGACTATTCGAAACGTACATGCCGGCGTACGGGTGGAAAACGAGGCGAAACGGAGAATGAATATAGACTTTGCTTACTGTTCGTACGTGCCAATATATTCGCGCTAGCTTTCGCGGCTAAGCTGTTCCCTTTCAGCCTAAAATGCAGGTTAAATTCGCTGCGGTTAGGTACAGCAAACGTACGATCCGCTCATTGTATTCATTGGCTAGATTGTATTTCATTCGTGTGATAAACGAAACCAAGGAGAATGTGTTTTGACATAGTGCAGTCGAATTTAATTGAGCTGTAACTTTACGGAACGCGCTCGCTATTGTAGGAACGTTGAATCGCTGGCGGTCTTTTATTAAAATTTATGAAATAACGACAATTGTATTTATTGGTGAAATAATAACGATAATTCTCAATTTCCTCTACTCTGTAACCACTTATGCAGAACTCCCTCTCGCTTCTAAATCATGTCGCGCTCCTAAAAATTCCACTTGCACAGCACGCATTCTTACCACGTGCTGCCAAAAGTGCACGTAACACTATGCATGTCAAATCTCCACGTGCATTCTCTGAATTGCTTCTCATTCATTCCTGATATTCCGGTATAAATATCCGCTTTGGTACCAATCTCTCGTCATTCATAAGTAATCCCTGTGAATTCGGTGTATCCTTCACGCTATTCATTGATTGCAGGAATGAAAGGAATATTTAACGATTACTTGTCCGTCGCCACTGTGCTCGTAATTTATTCGTATTGCGTATAGACGTTTATTAATTTAGGTGTTTCTGATATGGCTAAGAACGTATAAAAATAAGCAATAGAGAAGAGAAAGAAAGTTCGTGATTCATCCCTCGAAAATGTTATCCTCCTTATCCCTTTAGCATCGCCTATACTTACCATTCCCTGAGTTGTAAATCTAACATCGAACTGCACATGGTTAAGCTTGAAAAACGAATCGGCCGCTTCTAACTACCTTACGTCAGACTATTGAATTTGTTTGGAACGAATGTATTGTGTAACGTGAAAGTGTTGTTACAGTTGGCGATGCGAGGTGGTTACATTTGGCAACATTCCGCTTCGCGAGCTCTGATACATCGTGGCTGAAGATAATTAGTAACGAGCTTGATAGCGTTTCACGACGATGCTCGTCAAGAGACGCGCTTAATTGTGAATCCTCAGAAGTGGATGCATCGTGGCATTAGGGATGTTTAAAGGGACGGATTTCCTGTGCGTTTGTCGTGGATCTGCGGGTTTCCGCCCTCAAATACGCCACTTTAATTAGCTTTTCTTCCAACCGGTGTCTATCCTCGTCTTTTCAGAGTCCGACGATCCTTCAGCTTAGTCAAGGATTCGAAGAGTCGCGTAATTGACACGCGAAATTGTCTCACGTGTTTGGCCACCGGTTTATTTACTCCGAAACTTTCGACCGTTCATTGGAGTTCCCGGGTTTCCACGGCACGGAGTTGAGGCAAACTCAAAAAGCAAAGCTTGCGACATCTCAAATCTTAGTGGATATTTTGACAAGATAATTACCGCGTGAACACGGATGAATTTCGTTAAATCATTCTTAATGACTTTCCATGGTGACGTTATGTTCGTGGAAATGATGGAAATGATATTCGTGGAAAAACAACAGCGAGCGAGTGAAAGCAAAAATAAATGTTATTTTATCAACAATTAAAATCTTCTTTGATAATTTGAAAATACGTATATGTATTAACGAATCTACATCGAACTATAATTAAGCCATCGCGTTTCTGACCGACCATATTTAATGTAAAATTCCTTTCCTTCAATTATTCGCTTTGTACATATTGTATATATATATATCTTTTCTCATTTACAATGCTCAATTTCAGAGTATTCGAAGAAAGCAAAGAACGATACGTCATTGGTTTCCTTATTCGATTGTGAAAACACAGGTGAGGGAATTACGTTTTATTACGAGAAACAGAGGAACAAAAATGCCATCAAATTGTAACTACCACGGTAAAGTACGAAGTTTCAACCCGTAAAACCGGATTACGATACACGGTAATTATCCATTTTAATTGCGGACTGTATTCGCTGTTATCCGAACGACTGCAAAAATGGACGCGTTCAGAGCGTGCGCGCGTTCATCTAACGTTGAAACTCTCGAGATTTTCTCTAAAGATTATATAAGTAATTGCCTAATTATTCGCGTCAAGTTCGCGTCTTAAATGTCATGAGCCGGTAAGAGCAGCTTCTTTCATCGGCGAGAACCGGAGAAAGGGAAACATTTGTGAAGCTGCTTGAGCGCGTTTGCGTTTAAAGTTACAACCTTGAGGAAGTTAAATTACATAGCGCAGTCAGGACAATTACACAGTATGTTTAATGAATCGCGCTACAACTGTCAACGTAGGTAATTGTTCGTGACAAAGTAGCTACGGCAATCTGATAAAGCAAAAACTGGCGAAACATTTTGTATAAGCTGTCTAGCTTTTGAGAAGGATGATCCTGGCCATGTAGTTGTTGCAAGCCAGCTAGAATATAAACACATTCGGCACGGTTCATTTATGGCGTAGTCCGTTTTTAAAAACAGACATTAGTTTTTTAAGAACGACAAATCGTGGCAGAATGATTTGCGAATATAATTTTCGAGTCGTTCACGCTTTAAATACTAGAACGCTTCTCGGTTATCCAGCCTTTCATGTAAGAGACATTACAGACATTACAAAGTATCACACTATAACTGGTTAATCATGTAAGAAGAATTTTTAAGTGCGTCATTTCATGGTATGTTTACTTTTCCTGTTAGCCATTTAAAAGTCCTCTTAGTTAATCGTATTATTTATTTAATACATTTCCTCTACCAAGCTACGTGATAATGATCAGCCAAGGTCGAAAAATATGTCTGCATATTATTTCCTTTTTTTTTCTTTGCTCAAAATATTCGTCTTTTATTTCGCGGTCAGGTAATACAAATTGTGAAAAACTTGCATAACCCACCAAGGAGAAAACAAATTGAAAGGAGTTTGCATAACCCGCCAAAAGAAACAAAACACTCGCGCCCTCTGTACTAATAAAATACATTCAAGTTAGAGAACGTGATCGGGAAATGGTCCTATGAAAAAGCGTATTTACTACTGCTTGTTATCTATAGGAGACAAAGATAAATACACAACGGACCGAGAAGGCCGACGAAAGCCGGTAGTATCACCGCGACTGTCTATTCGTAAACACGATCGCGTGTGTGGTCTGACGATATAAAAACGCAGGAGATTAAGTATACCGGTCGCGAGTTATATCGACGCTTTGCAGGTGAGACAAACCGGGTGGAGCTACAGGGTCTTACAGTTCGATCTGTAAATACCGATCAGTTCTGTCGCGTCATCAGTGAAAGTAAACGTTTTGTTTCGATCAGTCTTTGTCCAGTTCCGCTTTCTTCTTTCTTGGTGTAAACGCGAAGTGTGAGCCGGTTCACCGAGTTAATTGCGCACGTGTAGGTTTGTGTGCGATTGTGCGTGAATCCCTGTAGAGCGCGCGTGGTGCTTGTGCCTGGTCGCAGAGTACCGACATGACGATAGAGCATGAAAACGACACGAAAGTGAGGTTAAGGAGGACGAAAAGCGTGACACGGGCCGAGGAGATCCAGAAAGCCGAAATGTTGGCACGTAAATCACAGCCTGACAAACCGTGAGTCTTGTATTTTTGTTATATACGACTGTAAACAGTCTCGAGTGTAAACGATCCAGTGATTCTGTAATAGTCCGTCTCTTTTACGGTTCACGTAAACACTTTGTCGTTTCTTCCGATGATCGTTTGAAACTATCGGTAAGGAAGCATCGTCGAGAACACGATTACACAAAATTTTCTGATCCTCTCGAGTTGCTCAACCCAACAGACGACTTTACGAAACAGCACGCATGCGCGTTTCGTTTCTGATCGAGCGCAACTGTGAACGCACGTTCCCCTCCTTCGAACGCTGCATTCCTTTTCTCGTTTTAGCATACGTTCCACCACGCCGTTCTGTCGCACATCGTAATCGATGCGGAGGTCAGTCGGTAGTGCGGTGCGCATAAATTTCCTACAGTTCGTTTCATAACACTTTCCACGTTCTCGGTTAATTAATCTGTTCTATAGGTGATCTGAGACGATTCAGGTTAACGATAAGACACCTCTCTTCTTTACGATCGCGATCAAGCTTTATTTACGCTTATTGCAGAATCGAGCGGTTTTCAGATATTCCGATATGGAGTAACGAACTCAGATTAGGGATAACGAAACGAGAAAGATTCATGATACATCTTTTTGGAATTGATAAAAACATTACATCTTTTTAAGACGCGTGTTACATCAATTATAAATTAGGTTTCGCTATTTAAACGTTAGGTTAGCAACTTAAATCGTGCAAATTTCTATTACTGTAAATTCCATATTTTATTATTATCGAAGAGCTGATAAGATAAAGTTTTATCATTTGGAACAGGGTTAGTGTTCACGTAACGTCTTAACCGTAGTACATACTTACGTATATTGGTGTTTGCCTTTGATTGTCCGATTGCACTGATGCGCCTAATCCGGCAGAAAGTAAATAGAAGTAGCGACGCCGTAACGTCTGAATCGAATTACAGGCGTTATTATCATCGAAGAATGTCTCCATAGAAATACACGATAATGTCTAGTGTAGAAATCGAAGACAAATCTTGTTTCCAAAGTTACCAGTTTAAACATCGACAGATTAGGGACTGGTTTTAGGAAAGCGAATAACGCGATAGCCAATATTTGCAGTGACGTGGATGATTTCAGAAACAAAGTTGGAGGTGAGAATAAGCTGTTTAAAGTTCATTCAGTAGAACGAACACGAGGACAGACAATCGAATGCAGCCTTGAGTGCACGTCGTGGAAATGAAAACTTTCTTAACGAGCCGTTCGCCTCTTCTAATGGAACTGCACGTCAAGAAAACACAGCTAGATAATTCGTTCGCTAGCTATGACATAATTATTGAGTTTCGCTCTACCCAAGCTTATGCGTCAGTCCCCATTCCTTTGCAACAGGGAAACTTATCTCGATGCCAGGTTCGCGATAACCGACAGTGATACTCGAGCTTCATGCTCGAAAACAATGGGAACCTCGGCTGAAGCTTCATTTAAAGTTCAGGCAAAGTGAATGACAATTAACTGTCCTAACTTTACGATCAATAAGATCTCGTTAGGCGTCTGAAATAAGTAATGAACGCGTTCCGGTACGCATTGATCGACCAGTTTTAATCCGGCTGCATATTTTTTCCTCGTTTCTTGCATTTTGCAATAAATCAAGCCTTGTCCGATTTACGCCGAACGAATCTTAATTGCGTGTCAATACTTCAGGCGTTTGCTTCTCGAGTTTTAACGAATTGAAGAAAACGTCGCAGTGACGTTCAGTCATCTGATCGTTCAATTCCTTTTCACGGCTTAATACGCCAGTATTGAACTGTAAGAATATATTATTCGATCTTTGTTAAGCTATGATAATCAGTTCTATACTTGGGCGATAGTTCAGAATAAATTTAAGGTAATTAAGGCAATTCTCGAGAATTAAATATGCAATTGTAAGTCATCCTACGTGTCGTAGATCGCAAGAAAAACACAGAATATTCCGATGGCGGCTCAAAGTCGTTAATAATCCTGAAATAATGCTTGCTTTTCTTCGCTCAGGAGATCGTATGTACACGGAATTTCTATCATGTTTAGCCGATAACGTTGTTGGTTTATGCACCGAATTGTCTTAAGATATATTTGCACGCTATTAGATTAGAGTTTGCTGATATATAAATAGCAATATATCAGGCTTAATCGTGGCTCGCTTTGGTTACGCAAACGGAAAGTTGTTGGTGTGCGGACTTGATGGTATTTTATAGCAAAGCGCAGTATTAACATACACGCGTAAATTTTACTGCTACATTTCCTGTTCTATTCGTTGGAATTAATTATGATAATAGATACGCTGAAAAAGTCAATACAAATCAAGACGATATTCGCACAATAAATCGCGTTCAAATACAAATGTACTCGACGCATTGTGTAAATTGCAAATTACAAGTTACAAAGTAATATTGTACATACAAAATAAGGTACGCCAATTGACGCAGTTCTCTGGTATCATAATTTCAAGGCTGCAGAAATTTGTTAATCTTATTTCCCGAACGTAGCAAAATACGTAGCAGGTTTTCAAATAAAATTCTAAATTGTTTTAACAAGTATCAAAAAGAGATTATTGACACGTAATTGAAACGGCAATGCAGCCTCGTTCGATACCGAATGTTATGTTGCTTGCAGTAGAATGCAGTCGCAAACGGTTTCTATTAATTAACAAATCAAACGCTCAAAAACCGCGTCCGGTCGGGATACACAGTATCGCCGTGCACATTGGCTAATGCGAATCGGAACAACAGAGTGCTGTGTATTCTCTTTGTACGAATTACAGAATAATTCCCATAGGTGCGCTTGGAACAAACCGCACACTTTTGTTCACAGTAATTAACAATCTCCTGTCCACTTTTTTTTTACGTGATAAGCCTGCCGTAATTAATTATTCCCTTTTTCTTGCTTCTACAACGAATGCTATTATATACACGAGCGACAATGAGTCGTTTAAACTACAAGTTAGTTACGTAACGCGTTCAAGGCTGAAGGAATTAATCACCGAACAAAGCTATTCAAGATATGGTATATCTTATTTCAACGACAATCGTAACGTATATATTAATTTGAACTTTTGTCCGCCAAGCTTCTTCGTAGCGTTTTTCGAAAATAGCCGACGAGTTTAATATCTACTATAGAATGGTTGGCAGAGCGTTTGCTCTAGCATACTCTTAATTAAAATGTTAATTTCAGTGACGAGGCAGAAGCATATTGTGATAGGGAAAAGAGGCGGCGGTAGATGAGGAGCGCAGGATAACCGGAATATATCGCGGAAATACTTTCGTGAATTCGTACGCGCTCCCGCGAGCAATGAAGTATCATAAATTCATGATTGGTTTACGGCGTATCCAATTCTAAACGTAGATTCCGCGACCTGCCGCGTTCCTGCAATCAGAATCGCTAATCAAAGAATCCTCGAGCGTTCGCGAAAGTACCGAGGCAAAGCTATAACTCGCGTTAATATTTCTCCGTAAACAAAAAGGGAGGATGGTCGGTGGCTGGAGAAGCCAGAGCAGTGGGCAAATTCCATTTGTTCAGATTTATGAAGTTTCGCGCGCGCGTGTGGCTTTAATATCTATCCGACGTGGAAAAAAATTTAATCAAGTCCGCGGTCTAATCGAGCGCACGATCAAAAATTAATGCGTTAAAAACAGGATTAAATCTGGAGGAGCGTTAAGACTAAAGAAAATTCACGAGGCTCTCTGTTTGGATTTTAGAGACGACTCCTCGGTGAGGTTGGCGGGAAGAATGTCGCGAGCGAGATTCCGCTAAAAGAATAAAAAAAGAAAAAAGGAGAAACGGAGTGCGTGGAGATCTGAAGGAATAAACGTAGTCACTTTAGATGGAGTTATCATCTCGTGCAAGCGGACGTTAATTAGCGTGACGAGACGAACGCTGGCGAAGGTTGATGATGCCAGAGGCGCTTTATTTCAGAACACATCCTTCCGGCAAGTTCTGTTTTATTAGCGAGAGGTCAGCTACCGAAAACACAGCGAAATCTTCTCTTGCCCCTTTGACAAGCTATAATGACCTGCAAACAAGGGTCTCCTTTCTTTTTTTCCCCCCTCTGTCTTTTGCCCTCCGCGAAGGAACACCTTTCCACCTTTAGTTGTTTCTTCTCCCCAGCTTCGCACTCCTCATCCTCCACTTTCTCTCCCCCCCCCTCCACGCTTCCCGCTTTCTTGCCCGAGATCGTCCATTATGCCGGAGAATCAGAGATGGCACACCACTCCTCCGTCTCTTAAACAAACGAACCTTACTGTATTTACCCGTTCCGTGTTTGCCAGATACTTCTTGTTTTCGCCAACTTTGCAATTAGGCGCGAGCGCGTTTGGGTTCGTTGGACGCGGTGAATATCGAATGATCAAACCCTTTGGTCGAAGGAATTCGCACGGAAAGCTATGTCTGGCTCGCGCGATCTTTCAATTCCTGATTGATTTTAAAGTTTCCGTTTGCACGATCCTTCGATGCGAACATCCTGCTCGCGTGTGTTTACTCC
Source organism: Bombus superbus (assembly GCA_014737385.1). NCBI lineage: Eukaryota > Metazoa > Arthropoda > Insecta > Hymenoptera > Apidae > Bombus > Bombus superbus. Next base: position 726,470 of record JACXIK010000065.1, on the reverse strand, counting down.
TAAATTGAATTTAATCCTCGACGACTTCCGCTCTGGTGGCAGAGCCAGTGCCTGTCCGTAAAATATTCACTCAACAACGTCCATTTCAAAGAAAAAAAAAAAAAAAAAAAAGAAAAGAAAAAAGTTTGTTATTCTCGCAGTGACACAGCCTGTAATTACACGTTATATAGTTAGACGGCGAAGGATGCCATTAACGTCCAGTATGAACATTTTCCAATATGTCTGTCTGTGCCCTGGAATGACGTGCTATTGCTGAAAGGCAATAATCATTCGGTAATACATAGTCGAACGAGGGGCGGATAACAATGGTATCCCAGCTATTTTCCTCCCCATCTTTTTCTCGCATATATCGCGCTCCCTCCTCGGCTGTTATCACGTACGTTCTCACGTACTATGTGCTAATATTTCTGCAGTGTTTCCAACTGCTGGACTGCTCTTATCCAGTCCCTGGGCTCGATATTCGAATCGATAGCAATCTCGAGGAGGCAGAAGAAGAGCAGATTGGTGATCATTTCGCGGACTTTCTTTTGCGTTCACTATCCTCGATGGGAGAGTATGTACATGGAAACAACGATTCGGTGTTACGGTATCGAACGGCCGGCGAAGGGAATGCGCAAGATTTTCCTCGAGGATTTTAATTTGCCGCTCATGCACATTCATCATCACCATCCCCAGGCTTCGTATCATTATGGCGAGCCTTCGTGTTCGAACAAACACCTCCTGCTTTTCGTAGCTCGCAGCGTCGGGTGTTCAAAAAGTAACAGTAGTACCTGGCGATGCTTGGATCTCGTTATTTTCGAAGTTCCTCTCGTTGTCTTATTTCCTTCTCAGAGAATGCGTTATTTGTTATCTAGCAGTTGTTTTCTCCTTTTCCTTTTTTCTTTCCTTTTCTTTTTTTTTTTCTTTTTCGAGATTCGTCTAGTCAGGCAAAAACTTTTTAATCTTCGTCATCGGACGGACCGGACGACGCGCCACCGTTTCGGCTGACACGACTTCGAAACGAATGAGGATTAACGGTATTGTGCTGTCAATCCGGCCGTCGCTTTCTAGTTTCCTCTTGTTTCCTCCCTTTTCATCGCACGGCTCTTTTCTTCGCGGAAGATTGCGGCGTTGGTGTCGAATCTCGCGCGTGAAATCAGCCGAAAGAACAATGGAAAGCGATTACGTCGACAGAAAGGGACTGAACGAGCGTTGGTGGATTAGGCACGAAGACGATTGCGGTTTTTGAGGCTGGATTCGGTGTTGCCCCGCACGATCCACATGCCCGGCCGCGATTCGTTCGTCCCTGGAATTCGTTCATTCGCGGAATCTACTTGTCAAAATCGATTATCGGAAACGGCTAAAATAAACGAATCGCTTTACCTAGAATCAAAATGGTATTTCGCTGCTCTGGAAATGTTAGGCAGAAAATATCGTGGCATCGGAATACGTGCCAGTTAAAAAACCGTACCGAAATTTCCCAGCGAAAATTTATTGGCGTTATCGTAATAAAAATAGCGCTGTTCGGAGGAATCCAATGAAAAGTGGCCAAGACAGAGAATCCCCTTCAAAGTCTAAACGTTCCTAACTCCGACTCTACCCTTGTCGAACGAGGATTTATATTTCCAACAACGAGGCTGTCTTCTTACAACGGGCGAGGGGGCACCCTGATGAACCTCGGGGATCGTGAACGGAAGGAATGCAACGGCGAAAGTTAGGGATGTCGCGGTGAAAGGATGGGGGACAATAAAACAGGCAGACAGACACGCGGACGGAACCGACAGACAGACAGGGGAGGGGGGCGAGAAAGACGGAATACCGTGGCTCCTGGTAATCGATTCCGGTGTGCTTGCAACTTGCAAGGAGAATAGGACGACGGACGGAAGGAAGACGAGGTGAACGAAAACCGGGCTAGGAAGGAGATCTGTTTAAGGCGCCATTTAATTTTCCTTCATGAATCATTTAGAGTATTCTTCTACCCTCCACTGTTCCTGTTACTGCCTGGCCGTTCTCTTTCGTTTGCTCCCGATTCGCCGGTGGCGGCTGGCTGAGCGGCAACTTTTCCTCCCTCATTACACGGGTAATATATGTATATCCGTCTATCGTTTAAATATTCACGAGGGTTCCGGTGTCAGGAAGATTCGCAAAGCAGATACGGCAATCCTATGAACCTGCTGCCCCTTTCTGCCATTCTACGCTCTTTCGCCCCGCTCCTTTTTTACCCCATCCTCTGCTCTCATCTTCGTGTCCGCTCTTGTATGTACAACGGCTTCCCCGCTTCCGTATCCGATGAGACTGACTTCAGATTCGAGGAACAGCTAAGGGGATGAAAGAGAAACACGAGTGCCGTGCTCCCTTTCGCGGGTGCTCGTCTTTCCCCTCGTCCCTCGCATTTCGGCATCGCATCAAGCGTTACCTACCGGGTTTCCGACGAGACGTAAATAGTAGCTGTATCGATGCCGGTTCGTTCATAGTTTGCGAGATAAACATATAGAAACCTTATCGAAGTGTAGTTGAAGAATAGGCTCGATCGGAAGATCTTTTCCGAATACAGGATAGCTATTAGATTGTCCCGAAAGTTTCTTTCCTTTTGTAAGGAAATAACAGACGCACGACCTTTTTTCGTTTTATATTATTTTATCGAATCATGTACGATGCATTTTCTTCTATTTCTATTATTACGATCGTACGTGATTCGACAAAAATAATATAAAACAGAGAATGCGGTGTATCCGTTATTTCCTTAGAAAACGAAGGAAACTTTTCGGACAACTTAATGCTCGAGGACGATACCTATAACGAACTGATAACGTCCAGCTTCCCGATAAAGTTAGTAGAATTTGCGAATGGCGATAAAAGTCGGAATAAAAGGTTTGGGATCTGTTCTTTTCTTTTTTTTTTTTTTTTTTCGTTGTTTCAACGTTATTTTGAAGTTCCGGAATTTCCAGAGTTATGGAAAGATCTTCTTATGGAATTAATAATTTCGAAATTGCCCTGCGCCCGATCGACGATCTACTGGCAACATTCCATTCCGGCCGTATAATAGAAACGACCATGAATGTTGACAGCGTGTAATATACTTTTCATGGACTTGCGCGGTTTAGATAATGGCCGTTGGACCTTGTCCGTTATCGTGAAACGAATTACGAGCAGCTGGATAAGCATGACTTGGGTCGTGACGACGCGTATCTCTCGGTATAATGGCACTTTGGTTGCGTCAGACGTTCGTATTAACTTGACGATTCGCGATGCGTCAAATATGGATTTCGGTGCGTGCAAAACGTGCGCATAATTCAACGGGCAATAAAACGTTACCGGTGTACGCCGTTCCGAATATTAATTACGTGGATAGAACTACAATTACTCAGGTTGGCAGTGCGAGACCACGGAGCACGTCGCGCTTCGTTATCAGTATCGATAATTTTAACGAGCGTGTAATTAACTAACGATACGCTCGTTCATAGGTCAGGAGATTTTCGAATTAGACTTTCTCTGTTTAAAGACGGAATACGGTCGGTCTCGAACAAGCCAGGAAGTTAATAGAGTTTCACGCGTTTTTAAATATCGATCTTGGCGTGTTTTTCAGCGAGTTTAACGCGGACAAATGGAAAATTAACGAACTGAGATGAACAAATGGAAAATCGAGAGTAGTCGGAATGATTCGGATTTTTCGACAGTCCACGTGGATCGGCCGGTTTGCAAAAACTCTTCCAGACTAAACCATATTACTCGGTTCGATCGCACGGTTGGGTAATTATACCAAAACATCGTTCGCTATTTCGTTTCGGTGCACCATGCAAAAATACGTTACCGTTCTTTATTCCGTTTCGTGCTACTGGTATGCGCCGATTATTCCCTTCCCTTCCCTTCCCATTCGTGTTTTCACGCTCGCACGCGGCGTGTCTGGTGGATGGAAGATTGTTCCCGCGTCGCCTCGTCTAACCTGGAAAACAACGATCGGCCACATTTTTTTTAATTAGCGGTCACAACAACGTCGAGCCCGGTAACGCGATTTTTATATACGGTCGCATTTACATGTTTCGTGACGTGAAACTAAGTATGGTTATATTTATGATACAGCGAACTTTGAAATTAATACATTAAGCAACGCGATGAATTTTAGTGGCGCGTAGGATATTTCAGATTTCTCGATAAACATTGAACACTACGATATTCAGTGCCACGTAAAGTATTTTTCGACGATCCGCTTTATATTTGCGACTCTTCTTTACTATATGAACGACTACTGCTGTCGATTCGTTGGTTGCTGATTCTTCCCTTTGATATCGAAAGATAAATCCACATGGTTCGCCATTTATCAACAAAGAGCTAAATCGGGCACGAATGAATCTTAATGACATCGCTCCGCGAACTCAATTTAACATAGGACGGGAGTGGCAACGATTCTCGTTACGTTTCCTCGTGAACGAGTCTACCAAGATTATTTTCACGAAAATTAAACCCTGTTTCTGCGTTACAGCGAACGAGGGGTGTCTCTTGTTATCGAATGCCTACGGGCAAAAAGTTTGCCACCTCGTTTTACGACATCAATAATCGAGGGGCATCTAACACGTGCCATCGACGACGAGTCGTGTTGAAAACTGCCGTGTCGCGAACTTTCTCACCATGGGAGCGACCGTTTCTTCGCATCTACGCGAAAGAAGAAGCCGCTTCCCTCTTAGTAGTAAGAAACAGAGATGCCGATCCAAAAAGCAGTATGCTCGTGTATCCGAAAACTTTGAAAAGTTGATGGTAACTCGTGCCTTCTTGCGAGGGGTCATTGGCTGGATCGTCGTCAGCCTCGCGGAAATACATTGTTTCTAACTGATGTCGCGAGCTGCACGGTCCGAAACGTTGCACTTCCTCTCGCCAGTCGCCAGCCAGGAATTTTATAAAACAAAGGCTTGCGATTATTTCATTTCCAAAGGAATTGTCCGAGCAGAGATTCTTTCGAAACAGCGAGCTGCGAGATGTTTCTCGACTTCTTTCCAAGTTTATTAAAAAGATATATCTCGCGGAGAAACGAGCAACCTTGGTAAATATTTATTAAACACGATCGTAATTACGCCGTGTTTACAGCGAATTATTTCGTCAGGACGAAAAGACGTTGTGTAACAGTTGTTGGACCACTTAAGACGTCAACTGACGCGAGCGCGTACAGGTCCCTGTGGTACACCTTAACCGTATATATGCAAGTACTGGAAAGACCGTTTACGCTTTTATTGCTCTGGCCCTATTGTTCTGGGCAAGTTGGTCGCGACACTTTGAACACCCAGTACAGTAACACTCATGCATATGGAAGTTCTCGGTGACACGTCTGCATCCTGCCATGCAGGCCGTGGCCAGTATCAGAAGTGTGAGATAGCTCTTCCTGTGCGGCTCTCCGGCCGACTCTGTTGGCTTTATCGCGGCTCTATTAATTACCACGATCTGCCATAAATTCCGAGTAATAGTTAGGATTTACTCGAGACAGCGGCCAGGTTAAACGATCACATTAAATGCACATAGTTTGCTGGAAATAAGGGACTTGTGTCAGGTAATTACGAGGGACAAACGGCGCTGTATTTCAGGAAAGACTCGCTTTCGCTGTCTTTAATCTTTCGTGGCTTAATCGCGGCATTACCTTCACGGTGCAACTTCTTCGCCACTGTGCCACTTTTTCATTTTGTCTTATCCAGTATCGTATTGTACCTTTGAGATTTGGTAGACTCAACGTCAAGGGGATTCAACTGTGCGATCGAGTTGCTCGTAGGATCTTCCCTTGTAAATACTTAAGACTGGTGGCTTCCTGCGATGGCGGCTTAGAAGCCGTTGTAGTTTCAACCTTAATCATGTCCTAATGTAAAAACCAGTTAGAACTTGGTAGACGGACAGCAAGAAGATGGAAGTTCAAACACCGAGTGGCAGAGTCTGTTTTTTTGATAGCGCAGGAAGACTAGCGAATGATTTCTATCTAAGGCATAGGTTAGAGCGGGCATCTATGTATTCCACTTTTAACCAACGCCGTGAACTCCTCGCTCTTTGTTTCGTCTCCCTAAATTCTCACACTCGGGCAAGCACGTCTTACCCGATGGAAGAACAAGTGTCTCCCCGAACGCTTTATGCACCGAGACAAAACGCTTTTGAAAAGTTTACACGATGGTCCTTGTCAGCCCTTGTCGCGCTCGCAGTCACCAAGGGATGACACCGGTAGTCCGTGGAAGCCGATTACTCAGGTTCACCCTGTGTATTATCTGCGCGAGAGATACCTAAGACGATGACGGGCTTTTGTATTTGTCACTCATCGCGATGTAGTATGTGCCATTGAAATTCCACGGGACGGAGAACCGGTGTATTGTTAACATTGTCCACTTAATAGCCATAGAAGCTTCGTGTCGTAGGTGAGAAGGAATGTCGAATGTGCCGAGCATTTCTTACATATTATACAGCGTGGATACGATATTCCTTCGAAGATACAGAAATAGAACTGTCCTTAATACGCTTGTCTGACGTGGCCTGTTCGTTTCTACTAGCGTTCGTTTCAGGTGGGATGGATCACGAATCGTATATATTTGCCGAGAGAAAAGGATGAAGGGAGAGAGAGAGAGAGAGAAGGGAAAAGATGGAGTAACCGAGTGGATAGGAAGGATAGAAGGAGATAGGAGAAGCTTGAGCAAATGTTTTCAATACGTTGCATAAATCGTGTATTTCTTCGTAAATTGAAATGGAAATGCATATAACTGTACGGGTATGGAAGCGGCTTTATTGTTCCATTCTTATTCCAGTGATGTTTCTATGGTGCCTCTCCTTCTTTATATCGCCGACCAGACGAGTATGACGTCGATTTGAAATGAGAATTTCTTTTAACTTGGACCGTTCTTCTTTCTCCTTACAGATGTCATCGTCCCAGAGACAGCCTGTTCTCCTGGAGCTCGGGCTTCGGCAACTTCACGGGATTCGTCAACTGGGGCTTCCTGTTGTTGGGCATCGGCGGAATCCGATTGCTCCTCGAAAATTTCATAAAGTGAGTGTATACCGAGAATCTTGATAAAACCACTAGCTTATCAAATGTATCGTGGACGACACGTGATCGAATTCCTTGAGAATTTTAGACTTCGTACTATACCGGTGCCCGATACTGCCCTACAATATCATAGAGGCAGTAATTTATATCGTAGGATCTACGATGGGTGAAAGGTAGTAAGAAGAATGCGCAAGATTCTCGAAAATCTCGACGTTCAATTATTTGTAGGGATGTAGGTGGCGCGTAGTGGCGAGCGTAATTTATCAAAGAAACCAGTGTCATTTCGTGACACTGATGTCTTTATCCGTTGCAAAGATACCCGAAGCTCGAGCGTTCAATATGTCCCCGAGGTATTTTTTCGAATGTACGTGCGAGATGGATTATCGGAGCGTAGACCTCTCGATCACACCACTGGTCAAGGGATGGGGCGTGAAAAACACGAAGGAAAGCCCCTAAATGCGAACGGTTTCGCTCGAGCCTCGAATAATACCATAAAGGGCGGAATATCCCTGGGAACGACAACTTCATCAAGCTGTCACGGAGACCAGGGTAAGAGACAAGGACGAAAAATAAATTACGAAAGAAAAAATATCAAATTAAATTTTAATTAAACAGCATGGCAACTTTGAACGACGGATAAATTTTAGTTAATCAGCGAACTGACGAAGCAAAGCCTCAGATACGTTGGAAGGATTTTGCCAAGTTCTTTTTTTTTTCGCCTGAAATTCGTCCGGTATGGTAGAAACAAAAAAAAAAAAAAAAAGAAGGCATCGATCAAGTCAATAGTGAAAAATGAGATTTCCCTTGTCGTTCGGACACAATGTAGAATTTCTGGCCGAACCTATTGATGTCGTTCTTGTCGAAAATCAAAGTCATCGTGACAGTCTAATCTATTTCGATAACTACATCATTATCGATGGCCCCGATGAAACCTTTGCGCCGTTATAAAGGTTATTACCGGAGATACACGTATGGGCGCATTAATTAACACGCGAAAACGCGAATATAATTCAGCCAGGCTAATATGTCAATAACATGGCCAATAAACGCGTTTCTATATTTCGCAGAATCTACGTATTTACGAGCTGGTTGAATTTCAATTGAATTATCGGGAACTCGCTACATCTGAACGTACCTGACGAAATGTAGATATTTGCCGCAAGGAGGGAGTGGGTGGTTGCTGTTTAAAAATTAATTAATTTATGAACGGCGTAAAGGAGGTTCTTTCGTTGCCCGGTTGATTGAAATTAACAGCGTGTCGCGAGTCTGATCTCGAACGAAAGATTTCGCCGCGTGCGAGAGACACAACCCACCTTCTCCTCCTCCTCCTCCTCCTCCTCCTTCTTTACCAATTTTCTGGCCGTTGAATGGAGAAGGGTAAAGTACAAGCCCGGCCCATGAATAATTTCAACGAGATTTTTATCGCCGTTGTAAACTCTCGGCCTCGGGTCCGCCAGCTCCTGGGAGCGCGTAACAGAAATTTATCACGCTCGTTAAGCGTAGAAAAACTTTCGAAAGAAACTTTCGCGACGTAATTGCTCGGGCCAGTCTCGAAGCGTTTTCTAAAACAAACGCTGCTGCAGGTCACTCGAAGACTTTCCGAACAAACACGGGAAATGATTCCACGCGTGACTAGCAGCGAGAATCGTTCCGATTGCGAGACAGTCGACACGATTCAGCAAATTATTCTCCGATCGTAGCAGCATTTCTAAGAAGTTTCGATCTGCTTCGATATACCGTTGTCTTATTTCTTCAAACACCTTAAGCGTCTTTGTGCACACTTTCGATGTCTTTTTAATGGCAGGTTTCCATTACAAAGAGTGTAGGTACGAAGTGGTTCCTTATAGCATTCGATATTGCGTTTGAACGTGTTTTTGAAAAAAAAAGAAAAAAAAGAAGGGAAGAAAAGGATGTAATTGAGCTAGGTAGTCGTTGCGTGCTCCACCTCCACGAATTACCATCTATTTAGAAGACCGAGCAACTTTCTCGAGGAAGAGTGACTCGCCTAGGAAGCGTCGGAATAGTTTGAAGCAGTTTGTTCGATTCAAAATATGCTGAACTTCCGACTAGCCTTCTATATCATGATAATAACTAGGCTCAAGACGAGACATTTTTCTTATTTACTTCTACAAAAAAAAAAAAAAAAAAAAGAAAGGAAAGAAGAAATATTAAAGGATATCAAACAATAGTTGTTATCGTTATCGCGCGAACCCTGTGTCATAGACTATTTCAAATACGTCTCAGCCGACGGATACATTCGCCCATATTCGATGAATTTTCCGTTCCTCCTTAAATCCCGCTTGTTCCATGATAATTGAATTCGTAAGAAATCTGTGCAAGCCTCGAACGGATACAAGAAAAAGCGTTCGTTTGTCGAGTCACGAGAATAGGACGAAGCAAGCAACGCGATTTCACGGCGATCGAGATTAATCGACGCGGAGAAACGTGGGCGGAGGTGGATGGAGCTTGAAAGAGACACGACAGTAAGAAAGTGGGAGGACGTTTCTCTGCGAAGTGAAAAAAGTAGGAAGAAAACTCAATTAATCGAGAGTCTCGGCGAAGGACTTTGGTTCTATCGATAAAAGTCCGTGGAAAGGCATGGAGATAGAAAGACAGAGGTATCGAAGTTTCTATCCCTCCCCTTGTCTTTTCTCGTAGCGGCGTCCGAGAAACTTTTTGAAAGGTCCACGATCTGCTCATAATTTATGCACTTAAACTAGAACTGTACGAAGCTTCGTGCAATTCTTAATGGGTCGAGTTTACGAGGACGCGATTCGTGAAACCGTGAAAGATGGAATCAAACGGCGAAATAAGACGAGCGGTCCTTCTGTGTTTAACGTTCCTCGCGGAAATTCATGGATTCGCGAAAGATCAAAGCAAATATGATATAAAAGCCGCGCAGCTTGTTATAAAATTATCCGAAGGGAAGAATAAACGAGCGAAAGCTCTTCTTCCCCTCTGTCTGTCGAATAACGAACGCGCACCCATTTCCCTGTGATTTTTGAAATCTCCGTCGTATCGGTTAAAAGTATTGCGCGAAATCGAGAAAGGACGGACGCAAAGAGCAAAAATATATTGATGTGTCGGCCGATAACAAATACCCTTGAACAACAACCGTGAAAGCGCATAGAGTCGCGATAAAGTTTCAGCCATTATTTTTTGAAGCTTCGTTGGCGAGTTTCATATTCGTAGGAACGATTACAGTGTCCGGCTTTGGAAATTTTCGACGATTCGATATCGGGTTCGTCGTGGAGAGACAGTCGGATTCATCGTGTCACGCTCACATCTCCGTCGTTCCATTTTGCCCGCGATTTTCGCAAGGATTCACGTCGTACCGAGAAATAAAACTCGTCCACCGTTCATCCGGATTACTCGAGCTATAGTCGGAGGATCCTCGGAACTGTACCGTTGCCCGGTATTACCGAGCGCGAAAAAATGGCATTAGTCGTTTCCGGTATCGCGATAGCTTCCGTTTCGCGCTCTTTCCCTGTCGTCCGGGTATCTTCGCTCTCGATTTCTCTGTATCGATATTCCCGCGGCATAAATCAATCATCTAGGAAGCCTATAGATTCCACAATTGTATCCTTTCGGAACGGAGGTCGCGGCGCTGTCGTCGCGAGATTCATTTCCAAGTAGCTTAGACCGACGTTCTCGCTAGGAACGCTGAAAGTGCGTTATCCTGTAGAAATAAGTTTACTTTAGAGTCTCGCCTAAAGTGTCCGTAGCTTTAGGTCTGTTTTAAGAGGATTTATTCAGGTTTATGGACACGCTCGTGTGTTGGCGCGTGTCCGCGCGAATGTGTATGCACGAGTAAGCACGCGTTTAAGTGAAAGTTGAGTACGCGTCGTACGGCCGAGAGTTGCCGCGAACTAACTTGAAAAATGAACGCTACTTACGCGCTGTAAAGATTACGGTTCTACGTCGCCGTGTTTGTCCCTGTGTTTCGCGTCGAATTTAATTAAAATTGTCCGGACGTTTCATTTAATTATATCAATTTCTGCGCACGTTCCCGAATAATCGCCGACGCAATTTCGTTGACAAGTCGATCGCTAGTCGTCGGCGTGCTTTTCAGTCTAATTGAGGATACTACTGTTGGATGTTTACGCCGAGTTGCATGCACATTTCGCCAGCACTTTAATCCGATTAACGACCCACGGAAAGTGATTTAATCTGACAGATTGCACGGTAAACCTTTGTACTCGTAATCGGATCGCGCCAATTACACTATGAACTTGAAATTCCATTAGATGATGATGCGTTGCCGGACAAAATCCAGGTCACCGGATTACACCCCTAAACGAGGTTTTAAATCGTATCAATGATGGCACGGCCGACCATACGGGTCACTGATCTTTCTAGCTAGCGGTCTCTCTAGAGAGTCAGCCAAGGCTTTTTTTACGTGTCTTTCGATCACACCGGAACGCACGCCACAGTCTCTACTGTTGTTTCGATAGGAGAGAGAGAAAAAAAAAATTGCTTGCCCCGGTTTATACAGGGAATATATAGCGAATATATAGCGGTTTATACAGCGAACGTGTTGGTTAATGCGTGTCAATGCGCCTCCGCTCGTTTATAGCTCGATCGCGTAAACTATCGAATCATCGAGCCGTGTCGTAGTTGCAGGCGGCCACTCTCTTTAGACCAACGATAAAAGGTAACAACGTGAACGTGCTCGCCGGCTGCCGGTGTAAGATAAACCACATCCTCATCCCTGGAGTCATTTATTAATATTTAACGCGAACCACTCGCGGTCGCGTTTTTACACCGAAACGTTTCATATTGACGTCGTAACTCTTTCGATCTAAAGTTCTCCAGCCATCGTCCTCTCTCTCTCTCTCTCTAGCTCCAACACGAGTGTACGACTCTTTTCTCCATCACCTTCTTTATCCATCTCCGTTCTTATTCTCGATCGACGTGGAATTGGGGATTTTATCGTGACGCTGTATTAACGAACTTGGACGAGCAAAGAACGGGCGCGGATTTAACGGGCGCGCCCAGATCAGAACGGCTATTCTCGTTCGGCAAAAGAAATTTAATATCGTTTCTGCCCGCGCCTTGGGTCGATGAATTCCGATGGTTCGGATATCTCCTCGAGTTGTTTCGATTACTTTATCAGGCTTATCTGCGGTAAACAACCGCCGATCATCGTATTTTTGATAAATCCGATAAACTTTTAAGCCGGAAACGTACACTCGCACACCTCCGAAGCGGAGACAGTCGATTGGAATTTTTGTACGTACTGTCAGTTTTACGTTCGTGTTGAAACGACGAGGGATGAACGCGAGCGTCGACGGCTAGCCTCTATCAGATAGCAGATAGAGCTATCGTTCAACGATTTTCTCATAAATTTGTATTAGTTTTGATTGCCAGAGTTATCGATAGTTTTTTTTTTTTTTTTCATCGAGCATGACTTGCCCAATAAAAATGGCATATTTATCTATAAATCACGATTCCAAGTGCTTTTCCGAGTGCACTTACTTTTGTCCCACTATGTCTAAATTGTAGTGTCTGGATCTATCGCGAATATCGACGATATTCGTATGACAAATAATTGAGACGCTACGCAACGAGAATAGTAGTGCGATGCAAATTACATGTTCCTGTAGCAACGAACGTTCGTATTAGAAACTAGTCGTCCTGCCCAAGCAAAGAACATGCTCGAAGAAATTGATAGGTAATCTAGAAACGCGGTGAATGAAGACTGAGGAAAACGAGAGTTGTTCGTAACGTTCTTTTAACCGTGCGCTTTTCCTAGCACGTGAATGTATCCCCAACGACAACCTTCGTGTTTTATCGCGACTAGCTTGCGTAGCACGAAAGCGGCGGATATTTTTGTTAGGACTTGAGGCAGGTTTATTTTCAAATTTCTGCAAACCGGTCTCCAATAAAGCATCGGAGATTAACGTTTGAATAATTCATACAATTTTCATACGACTGCGTATCGTATGAAAAATATTACGACCGCGGCGGAAAAATATTACGATTGAAATCAAGATATCTATATTACATGTTGTCCATTGGTTTCGGGAAACAAAATACCTGGTTTGCATGTCGCGTCGTCCTTCCTCTCGCAGCATCGGTAAAGCGCTTTTCGATGTCTCGTTGCCTTCACGGCTTTGTATGTTTCATTCACATCGCCGATAGGAATTAACTCGTATTACCATGGTCAATCCTAGATAGACGGTGACGTGTATCGATTTTTTTTTTCGCGGTCCAGCAAAGTGTTTAACAATTCAATCGGTGAAACTGCACAAAGATACACGCGGCGTTCTATCCGACCAGTGATTTACCGGATGGTAATATAAGAGGATTGATGCTCTCTTTTGAATCACTTTCGGCTTGCCACCGTACATGCAGTACGCACAGTAGCTATCAATTATAAACGTTTGATTTTTCCAGCTCGCTCTTCAATTATAGTTACCTGCGTCAACGTGACTGATTGCGTTTGTGCCGACAAAAAGCGGCATGACGGAGGGGCGTGGAAAAGGAGTGGTTGTGGACGTACGTGGAGGGAAAAAAAAAAAAAAAGAACGAAATAGGCCAGCGATCGCGTCCCAATAAATATCGTGGCCCCATGTCGAACCGCGCCCACTTCAAATACTTTAATTACTTCACCTATAAGCCTCGTTCATCATCGTTAGCCGACGCGTTCGACCTGAAGCCATTAGTGTCGGTTAACCTTTCGGCTCTATTTTTTTTTCTTTTTTTCTCCTTCGCTAGCCGACCACGAATGTAGTTCGTTTGTCTTCCGTGATCGCCGGCGGTCGTGTGCAACAAACGTTTCTGATGGCTCGGATTGATACGATGGCTCGCGATAAATCTCGCCGATATAGAGCTATAAAAATTGGTCGCGAGGCGGAGCTCCATGTACTGCGAACTGACGAGTCGTTTTTCTTTCGGACGAAAGTATGTTTAAATAGACAGTCGAAGGACGATTGACAGGATCTGCGCAGGACCGAGAGAGCAATCGTCTAGTTTTTTCATAATCGAATCTCGCTGACGTCGATTTATTTATCCGCCGGATTGCTACGCGACAAGGGCTGGCTTGGAACGCGGAGGAAGAGCATCGTTTTCCATTTCTGCTACCTCCGTGTCCACCGCCCCTCTTTTAAATTTTACAAGCGAACGTAGGGCGTCGTTTATTATTTGCCCGAAGAACAAAGAGATCAAGGGGCCTGTGACTTTTTATTTCGCTCGCTCCTCGCTCTTCCCTTCTTCGTGTCTCGCCTCTTCTTTCTCCAAGGATCCGTGAGGAGCATGGCACCGAAAACGGACGTTAATAACGACGCCTTTGCCCCTCGACCCGTATCGCCATGTAGACACTCGCGTCACGCGACTTCGTAGATAAAACTGCAAGGGTGACAGCGGCATGATAATAACGAACCGGGCGTTCCTTCTTCCATCTTCTTGCCCAAGTGTTTACACGCTTCTTTCTTTTGTTCTACCGTAGGTATGGGCTCAGAGTGGATCCGTGGGAATGGTTCCTGTTCTTCAGCGGCAAGTACGAAGGTGGCGAAGAGCATCCGTCGATTCTACTCATCATCTGTAAGTCGTTGCCTTGATGTCTAACCGTGAAATTCTTGAGACGGAAAATTAATAAACACGCGAGACGCTTATACCTTTCTGGATAAAGATCAAACAGGAAATATTAGACTACGTAATACAGGCAATTATCAGACACGCAAAAATTACGACGTACGCGCTCAGAGAAATTCCTCGTAATTCCGCCGTCATATTTTACTCGACTTTGCTCGAAAGCGCGAATATAGAAACGTATTACGCAAAAGTGAGGCGGTGTAAAAAGGTAATATATGTCGGGAAGGCGAGTAAAAACTGCTAATTTAAATGTAAAAGTAATTAGCGCGTGACTCGTCCGTGCGGATCCACGTTGGACATATGGGATGAGAAGATAACAACAATAACTGTCGTACAAGAATTTCGAGCGAAACGCTTACGAAGAATCGATACGATACCATATCTATATACGTAGGTAAAAAAGAATCTCGACAATCTGGATTCAGACGTGACAACTGGCCAACCATTGGTCTGGTACGATAATATGTCTCCCATGAACTAACTCGTACGATTGCCTAGGACATTTCACAGATCTCGTCGATTATGATTCTCAGAGGCATGTTTCAACGCGTCAGTCGAGAGCCAAGGTGGCCACGAGGGTCTGATTCGTAGACAAACTGGCCATCCGAGGCAGTGACCCTGGCTGAATTCAAATTTATCGCTGAAAGGGCGACCCTTTAAACCGTCGTTTAAAGCTCGACTTAAAAGGCACGAAATTTAGGGCGGCAAAGTGACGGCACGCGTAAATTTCGATGTTCTACCAAGAGCCCGCTTCTGCAATTGCCAACCGCTGCCTGCGCATTGTCCTTTTACTGCCGCGCGATGCAGTCGGTTATCCACGTTTTCAACTGGAACCACGACATTCGCTCCCAGTGCGAGTACATAGAGTCGTGAATGTTTGGTTTCTACCTTTGATTCCAGCTGTGGAGAGTCCGGCTAACCCGGCTGAATTTACGCGCGAAGAGGAGAATTTTCACGACCTACGACATTAAGAACACGCGAGCAACTTTTCTTTTTTTTTTTTTTTTTTTTTTTTAGTATTGGAAAATAATTGCTCGAAACGACGAGCCGATATTCGTAAAATGCGGCGAGTGATTTTTGTTCCTTAACGTTTTCACCGCCGACCGATGTTCCCCGTGGATTCAGCTTGGTAATTTATTAACAACCTGTACATCGTCGTTAATCCTCGCGTCGCACAACAGTCGGTCACGTGGAGTTTGCACGGCGTGTCGACTCGCTCGATCAACGGCTACGATATTTCAAATATTCGACCACAGAGTTAGAGAGCTATTCGTTAGAGAGTTAGCTACGCCTAGAGTATCAGAGCTAACACAACAAGTAGCTAACGCAACGAAGTGACCTACTAAAACCGGCCTCTTAAGTTGCATCAATTTGTCGATACTGCACAACTCTCAAGGCTAATTATCCTCGCGATCAGGTAGCGAAATTAATTTCTCCCTGGTAAACTTTCCCTCTGTGCAACGCTTTTACAAAGAACGTCCGGCGTCTGATTTTGGAGAAGGGGGCCTGCATGCTTCGGAAACACCTCGTGAATATGCGTTCAAACTCTCGTTCCGCAGCTGCGCCGGCGGGTTGTAGGGCCGCGTACGAGCCTGCAGATTACACGTACAGGGTCACAGGTACGGAGAGAGGCTGCAAGGTAACAACGGGGGAAGAGGGAGGAGCCGAAGAGGGAGCTGAAGAAGCGGAGATCTCGGGGGGCGGAGGAGAGGGGGAGGTAGCTTGCATTATTTACACATGAGGGAAGGTAATTCTCATAGGGAACTACGGTTAATAGCTCTCATATTTTAGAATTTTCGTCGTGGCAGCCCTTCTTTCCTTACTGCACAGCCTTAACGTCCTTTCCCTTCTTTTTCCCTCTTGCTCTTTTTATAGTCTGGCTCGTTCGTCGAAGCGAATACAGCCCTCCGGCGTGTTGCCTCCTCTATCCGGTGGCCGTGGGTCTCGCATAATAATTTTCACGGCTGCTGTACGGCCTGGCCGCCGAGATTGCTTTTTAAACGGCGCCCTGGCAGGATCTCTCCCTGAGTTCGCGGCTCGCTCTTTCGCGATTAGGGGATTAATTATTCCATGGACGTCATGAAGCGCGAATTATACCGTTTAAACGGCTGACCTCCGTGATTTATTCTCGGTTTCTACGTTGATTAGCCGTCCGACACACTTCCACCGTCAGGTTCCTAGCTGTTTTTTCGCCTGGTTTTAATTAATCTTTTCGAGGTTCGAATAATAGAAGGCCAAAGAGGTTGACAGCTTTACGAGACCCGGGTGAATTTTCATTGCTCGACGTGCCGTTGCCACTCGGTCGCCGCTCGCCTTCAAATATCATTTTCAACGGAATTGTTTCGTTGATCCGACAGAATGACTGCCATCTGATAGGCCGCGGGCGAATGTATTTTTCATACGCGCACGCCAAGCGTTAATTGCATACTTTGCTGCGACGCGCGGCCGTGGTGGCGACGGCGCGATGCAATTTCGCCGCAGCACTCGGCCACGTGAATTGATGCCGGGAGGGGCTCGTCGCGTTAAGGGACGCGTTATCACATTGTTGTTCAAGTTTCACCGCCGCTACTGGAAATCTGGTTTTCTTCGCGCCAGAGAATCCGCACGTCCAACGATCGTACATTGTACAACACGCCCGCGTTGTTTTTCTATTTCGGAAATTCGAAAGCATCCTGGCGTCGACAGAGAAACGAAACACAGACCTTGCATTAAGAGTATAATTGAATTCCATCAGAAAAAAAGAGGAAAAGAAAAAAAAAACTCGAACGCGATAAAAACGTCCGCGTTTGTACGTTCCTTTCTCTTGAATCCACATATTCCGGCTGAAGAAACTGCACAACTTCAACTCGCCGGAATAGGAGGCGGAAGAAAAAGTGGACCAGAGGGGAAGAGAATAGACGCACTTTCAGCCATTGCGTTTCTTCCGAGGGAAATGCTCCTCCAGGACCACCTATAGCAAGCGTCCGTTTGATGGTTTCGCAAAAGTTTTCGGACGGCGAGTCTCGAGAAACTTAAAGTTAACTGTAACTCAATGCGCACGGTTCTCGAGTGACATAACGAGCGAACAGCAAACGCGAAAGGGTGCAACAAACGGATGGCGTTGGACTTGCTGCGATCTCGTTTCGGAGTCTTTAACAACGCCGTGCAGGGCGTAACGAAATCCCCTTAACTTTGCTAGAAAGATATCCTTAAAAAATAGTCAAAGTAGTAGACCGTTCGAAATCGAGGTAACCGTTGCCCGTGGAAATATTAAATCTTACAAAACCTCTACCATCTCCTACTTATTTAAAGAAACCCGATATTCCGACGTAAGATTTCAGATTCGACTTGGCGAAAGGAAACTCGTGCTTCTTTTACCGAGAGCCTTAAATCAATCTGTCTTGAGTAAACTCCAATCAATTCCTTAAACGTTTCGAGATTCTTGCATACATTCGATCGTCCCCTCCTCCCCCCCCCCGCCCTTCCCGTCCATGCTAATGGATGAAACATTATGAAGGAACGGAAGAACAGAAATCAGGGAAACTCGGAAGACCGAGCGCGATTTAAATTAAGCTGGAAGCGACGGTAGCCGGAACAAGGACAAATTGATATATGAAATCAATAATTCTTCCAGTATTTGGATCCGTTCGCGCATAGCTCGCCTGTATAGGAGCGACAGAAATCGAGTGGCGTTATCGCGAGCAACTCGTGCGCGAAAAATCCAAGCAATTATCACCGATATCAGCCACTTGAAGCAGATTTCTGCTGCAACAGAGTGGAATTAACGGCGAACGATGCACTCGCGTCCTGTAATACCAGTCATTGAAATTTATTTTCGGCCGAGGATAGTGGAACGGGGCTGGGGGAAAAAAAAAAAAGAGAAAAAAGAATACGCCGAAGTTGAAAACCGCGAGAACGTTATTAGCCAGTGGAAAGTGGTGGCTGCGAAGCGGCCATTGAAAGAAATAATTCGGCGCTTTTTTCCCATGGCCCCGTTAACGGTCATAACCGTCGTTCCAACGATGGCCGGCCTATGAAACAATCGACGGTCCGGTAAAGTTCGGCTCCATTTTGCGCGATGTACCGATTCGGTCGGAGGAATCGCTTTCAAATCGAATTACGGCTCCGCCAACTTTTCCCATTGATGTAGTTGCGCAGATAGAACGAGAGGACGGAGAAGGGAGAAGAAAAGAAATAAAGGAGAGAAACAGCTGGCAGGTATCACTGGCTATATTCTCGGGCCACGAGGAATGTTAAACTTTCTCCAACGCTGGTAATTGACGTGGATATGAAAAATTTCTCGACTTCGGTCGGAGGTAATTCGAACGAAAGGGCGTAATAAAATTTCATTGGGCAGGGCAGAGAAGAAAAAACCGCAACGCCAATAGCGGCCACCCTAATTCATTCTGCGGCTGATTTCATTTCTCCGCGGCAACCGTGCTGCGTCGTCGGTTGCAGCGTGCGTCGTGCGCACGTCGTTGCCGTGCGCTCGTGGCGGTGGCAAAATCGTGCAAACCGATTTTCACGCCGTACTAGGGAAATTTGTGGCAACCGTAGTCTAGTCGCGTTAGAGGCACAGCCTTTGGAAACGACAGAGACGCGGCTCGAATCAACGTATGAATTACTTAATCCACTGCCTATACACGAGCCAGGCTATAATAATCGAATTATACGCGAGATTGCGACTGCAAAAAGCCTTTCGCGTATCCACCATCCGCGTATCCGGCTGAATGTCGTATCGTGGTCGACGCAGTCGGTTAAATGCCGTGCTTATCAGAAACGTTCGTCGACTTTGCGTCGTGCAGTCGGCTGGCCCGTTCATCCGGCCATGGAAATCGAATTCCAATTACCCGCGCAAGAAACATATTTGCGATTCAACGGGTTTCGCGAAGGGAATTACCCGAAGAATGTTTAATCTTTCGCCGCGAAATCGAAGCAAAGGGTGTTTCGTTCGACCCTTTACGTTCTCATCGAAGGGTAGTATGTTCGATTGAAAAGAAATGGATTCAGAGGATTCGCGGAAACTCGATGGAGTTTTTTCTGACAAAGTCCGTTAGTTGAATGGGTGAACGCTAATTTGCTTAGAACGCGATCCTATGAACATTCGGCCATCCGAAAGACGGAATTCTCGTTGATAAAGAGAGTAGGCTAAAATCTCTGTAAACTGTCAAAGCATCGTTACGGACAATTTCGTTACGGATATATGTTCCCGATAGTGACAGTTTGTTACGTGGTGTCGAAATTTTCGTCGATAACTCACCGTTCGTTAAAACATTTTTACATGTTAATCCAGCGCTTATTGCGAAAGTAGCGGGGAAAATTGAAAAACATGGAAGTAACAGCGTGTAAAGCAACGATTAAATCGCGCTCGATTTACATAATTCCACGTAAACGAGAGGGACAGAGTTTGTCCCCGGTGCACGTGAGAACCCATCGAAAGTTTCGTGTTTGCGGGTACATTGCGTGTCTTCAAAGCTGATCATTTCTATGGTGTTAGCATGCGTTTAATAGCGCCGTTAAAGCACGGGTATATTATACGTACGGCTTTGCTCGTAATTCGTGCGCCGCTGCAAAGGGAAGCCTTAATTAGTACTCATAATTATTCGTAATTAGCACTCGGCAGCCCGCGGTTTAGGGTACTTGCGAAGCTCTTCTGGTTGATGATGACGCCGCTGCTCGCAATGCAGAAAAAGAAAGAAATAGGGAGAAGGGGAAACGCGGAGCAACAGAAGGGAGAGAGGAAAAAGACGTGAGAATGAAAAAAAAAAAAAAAAGAAAAAAGGGGAAAAAGAAACTACCGACTGAAAATCATTGCTTTCACTCCTCATCTCTCCAGTCCAAGCGAGTATTTATATCTCCAGTGCGCTCTTTATCTCTCCCTCCCTCCCTCTCTCTCTTTCTCTCTCTCTCGCTTGCTCGTCTTCAACCTTCAAAGTATTTCGTTCCCTTTAGTCAGGCCTGTTTTTCCATGCTATTCCTCTTCATATATCCTTGATCCTGAATCGAGCTCGCACCATTCGAACGAAGGCTTTCGCGAGCTCATGCGACTTTAACCCTCTGCTTTTCCGACCTCGCTTTCGCGAGCCGTTCATCGTCGGAGATTTATGCGCGCAATTTAGAATCTCGACTCCGATATCGAAACCGTAGGTACCCTTGACGATCGGCGCGAAGAGCAGGTTACCGCTCGGATCTCTAGTTACCATTATTCGACACGATGGGTCCTCGCCGAGGGTAGCAACGTAATTCCCCCATTTCAAAATCTGCAGCCCTTTTGTAATTTATCACGAACCGCGGAATGATAAATTGCGTTCGAATTGATAGAGTCCCCGTTGCGCCCCGGCGTGATTCATTCCCTTCGAACCGGTGATTAAACGCGCCATGTATTATTAACGATATTTTGGAAATTTCGATGAGCCTATTGAAATTTCCTTGCGCGAGAATACTAATTAAATTCAATAGATACAAACAGCTATTCTGTCGTAATCTTTTTACCGATTTCTCTGTTCGCGTCTATTTAATTCCGTTTTCAACGTTTGTACACGGTGGAAATCGTTTTCACACGAATTATAAAATGCAGTTGGCGAATTGCACGGCAAAGGAGATCCGCGGATGAGAAACCCTTCGGCTTTCCTCCCGTCTGTTCTTTTTCTTTTTTTATGAAAGTTTTATTAAAAACGACGGAATGTTGCCAACTCGATGTCGGAATATAATTAAAATTTGCCTGCTCGGATTTGATCTTATCTCGTCGGCCATCCTCTTAGTCCCGTTCCCGACAGCTGTGCTCTCGCGCCATCTCGCTCGACGGTTTTTCACGAACCCACGTCCGCAACCAACACCGGTTGTCGTCGTGCCCTCCTCCCACCGCCCTGCGGACACTCGAGAAGATAGAAGAGACTTACCAAGGAAAAAGTAAAAGTCTTAATTAGCGGCTGAGATCCGAGAGGTGCTCAAGAGTGGAGGTCGATTACCCTCGAGGCCCCAGATACCGCTGCTCATCTCGTCTCTGTCTTTTCCTCTTGCCGGAGAGAAAAAAGGAAGAAGAGAAAGGAAAAATTCTTTTTTTCGCTCGTGCTCGCTACCTTCCCGATGAATTCCCTGAAAAATTTGATTCCGTTAATACGACGGCTGACTCGTTAGGGAGCAAGCTGCCGTGGCTCATTAGGAAATTCGCGGAAGAATTTCGGCGCCAGAGAAACTCGGAGAAAGTTTGCGTCTGGCGTTTACCACAATTGCGGACACGTTAATACGCGGACGATTTAGGGCCAACGTGCGTTTCATTTCGTTCTTTCTCCGAACGATGTTGTTCGATAAACGACAATTGTGAGAAATTTCTTGCGAACTAGTAATACGATAATTCTATCTTTGAGCGCTAATGATCCATCTGCGGAGTAGTGGCTTTTGCCCTTTCGTGTACGGCGGAATTTTATTTAATCAGCCTTGGACAGAACGATACGCGCACGGCTATTCGTTGTCGTGCCTGCGTATTTCTCGTCGAACACGATTATTCATTAAAATAACACGTCGGCCTGTTATGCGAGCAGATTTTTACCAGGGCATAAAGTTTGATTTTATCGTGGCCGTTGTGTCGTGAAAACAAAACTGTCGCGAGGAACCGGCACGTTTTCGTTTAAATTGTAGCCGTAAACATGGTATCGGGATATATGTAACCAATTTCCTGTTAGTCTCGCAACATTTAATCGGCTTCGTAGCCGTAGCTGTGTATCATCGACATATTCGATGCTTTGGTCGTGCAAACAGACTGGCACCCTTCGAGCTTCTTTCCATCCTGATACAATGAGTTCGTCGACGAGATCAAAGAAACGGACGTGTACAAGCGACGATTCAATTATGCGAAACGCGACGTAAATTCGATAACTGAGACGTTACGTAAACGCATTGGAGATCGTGGAACCCGAGTCGTACGTTTCTATTCTCTGTAGTACTGTGCGTATACTCTATTGTTCTCTTATAACACGTTCCGATGGTTATTCCTGTCGTCTAATTTTTCCGGATATTTTCTCCAACGTTGATAGGAACGCGTTCCTTTTTATCTTCTTTACTACCTTCACCCGTATTTTTAGTTCCCGTTTCTTCTTTTATTCACACTCGATACGAAGCAGCGAAGATGCCCGGCTGTTCGTTCGCATGGAAAAACGGTCGTATTTCTACGGCGAAAGGGGTTCCATTAATATCTATTAGCAAGCCGTACTCAACGTCACTTGAATTTCTTTTTTCTCCGTTTCCACCGCCGCGTTCTTTCCATAGCGAAGAGAATCGAGAGTAAAGAGAGTCCCAGCTGGAGGAGCGAGGGATTCGGTTGTACCTTCGAATATGAGGAATCGTTTGTTCTCATTAAGCAACGAGGAGGGGGAGGGGGAGGAGGATTGAAGCGGCGATACGTTAGTGCCACACGCTGAACTCGATACGGTTCCTGAATTATCGATGCACGCCCACTTTGGCGAAATCGGCAAAGTTTTCATGCGTGTTCCCGTAAAACTGCTATGGCCAACCTCATTTCGAATAATAAACTCGAAACATCGAATTCCTTTGTTTGAATAGTTCGGTTCGATTAAAATTATTATTACGGAACATCGGACGAACGAGCGAAGAAAAATCCGACCGTGTAAAATTGAAACGCGGAATACTTTGGGCGATCTGATTTTTTGAAAATTACATTTCATACGAACCACAAAAGCTTCGCCTACTTCTTTCGGGAATAATGACAAATTTTTTCCGGTCGAGGCGCGCTCGTAATAATTTCAGTGAATTTATCGAACGCCGCTTCGGAAGAAATTTATTTCCTCTACTGTGTATTCGCGTGCTTTGCACGTTGTCCGATAAAATACCGTGAAACGCGCGAACGCTATTTATTCTATTAATTGTCTTTTCTATAATTAACCGACTTTTCCACGTCTCCCTTGCTTAATGCGACGCATTTGATTCGTCGATCAAGTCTATTTGTCTTCCTTGGTACAGGCGGCCGCACGTGCGCGTAATTCGGCGCACAGTGAATACGCGTGCACGAATCGGTCTGGTACGGGCCAGAAAAATGCTGGAAACTCGTAAAACGCGTACGAATTCAAAGAACTCGTAATTAGTCGACGGGGAACACGTGTCGGTCATGAAAAAACAATCGTCGCCTCTCCCTTTGCCACTTTCCCTACTCTCCTCTATTTTTCTTTTTTTTTTCCTTTCTTTCTTTTATTTGTCGCTTTTGCGAGGTTCGAGCCAGGCTAGACTCGAATTTCTTTTTTCAAGCGAGAAACGCGAGGGTATCGCGTCTGTCAACGAAACCGTTCAACGCGTGATGGTATAAAAAGTTGACGGTGGCGCCGGGATATCTCGGTGACGCAGCGTGTGTTCGAAGCTAGTAACCAAGTAAATTAAATATCGTCAGTGAAAGGAATTACGCATTAAACGCGTACGTCCAGACGGCTGTATTTTCCAGCTTGGCTGTTCGATTTTCCGTAAATCGGATTTCACAACGCATTCTTTTCAGCCGTTGGAATCAATTCGAGAGCGTACGGTTGATTTGAAAAATTAACGCTGCGCGATCAAGGTAACCACACGCGCAAATATTTTAATCAAACAAAACCCACCACCCGGCCTACAACGAGATCGAGCGATTGTTTGTTCAAAAAAATATTTAACGAGGTATTTGCCGGACAGGCTCATCGATATGTGTTCTAGCCGGCCCTGTTAATAATGAAATAAAATATAGAGAGAAACGGGGATGGACGATTGATTTCGATCTACGCGTTGGCGACTAAGCGGAAATTGGCGAATGTTTAGCAGCAGATATTATCCATACTCTCCGGCCTCGTTCGTCATACGCTTTTTCAATTTTCGAACGTCGCTTCTTTGACGTTCGCTATCCCCGGCCCTGGTGCGAACACGATTCGCGGATCAGATAGCACGCTGATATCGACTCGTTTGTAAAATAGCAAAGAATTCATCGGCCAGCGACTGTTTTCATTTTGCCAGCGATAGCCAGTAATTGTTGTTAATTCCTTTTTAATTATCCGTTTTATGCGGCCAAGTGCCGTACGCGCAATACGCTCTACTCTTTCTTCTATCGATGGCAGTTGAAATAACATTGATTCGACGTTCGTGTAATCGAAGCTTCTCCTCTTTTTTACGCTTTCATCCTATAGCAATATCGTACGGTATACGATTATCGGACTTAACGTCGTTGGTTAAACATCGCGATGGATAATCGCGTCGGCAAAGTACGACAAAGAGTCGCAATACCCTTTTATCATAATTAAAACGTCGCGGTTTAATTCGCGTCGATATCCCTAAAGCAAACAACATTTGCAAACGTCGCGGCGTTTGAGATCCGTGACCTGCTTCCGCAAGGACCTTGCGGCTCTCAATTTTGCGGGTGTGCCTATCGTACGGTTGCATCTCTTAAACTTATTTAAGTTTCGTCGTATTTTATCCCCGTGCGGAGGGGAGGGGGCGGACGATACTCCGAAGAACGAGGACGAACCGCTGGAAATGAAATCGTACGGACGTACCTGTGCTACGATGCCGGTTTGCGTCGAATCTTGCATAATCTGCCAAAGTGTTTTGACTCGGCGAATCCGTGAAATTGCTTAAAGAATGACAAGGGAAAAGGACAGGGAACGAATTTCGCATTTTACGAACGTTCCAATTGCGATTCGTTCGCGAGTTTGTATTTTTGAAAGGTTTCCCAACTTTCCAATATCTCCGTTATTTGATTTCCCATTGGTTTTCATCCATAAAGGAGTTGATCACGATAGGTTGCCGATATTAAGCAGAGTTGTACTTACTTCGATAGCCATATCCTTTCTCTCTTGTATTTTACCATAAAAAGCTCATAACGTAATAAAAGTAAGCTCGCACGACGAAGGATGGGATGAAGCGTATAAAAGCAGGCGGAGTAAAAGCAAAAAAGAACAAGAAAAAAAGGAAGAATAGCGGAGGAAAGAAATTTAAATGTTAGAAATTATGTAACGCGGCAACTGAAACGAGAGGCGCGTAAAAAATCAGTAGTCACGGCTCATTACTGGCTAGAAAACCGTGGCGAACGATATCTTGCATAATACTCTACATAATCCCCGCCTACTTTTCTCGAGTTTAAGTTTACACTGATTCTTTATAGCGTGGAGAATGAAATTTCTTCTTCTTTTTTTTATAACGTGGTAGATATTCGCTTCCTCGGCGTTTCAAATTCTAACGGTGGTCTTTAAACTTGTATAAATCGCGCGATCGCTCTCAGCTTTGTTCAAAAGCTCAGCGGACGCTTTGAAGCATCCAGGCTGTAACTATCGTTCTTCGATCAACAGATTCTAACGGTTATTTGCAGATTTTTCAACTATAGCGCGCGAATTTTTCAGCCTTTACGCTGATTCTCCAAGTATTTCGAGAATATCTTCAAGGTCCACAAATTTCATTATCTACCACGTAAAGGCCGTAATCGCAAGATTACCGTATTCGAAGATACATTTATCAAAACCGACGTTCCTATCGTTTCTTACACCAAAGAA
Organism: Bombus superbus; assembly: GCA_014737385.1. Taxonomy (NCBI): domain Eukaryota; kingdom Metazoa; phylum Arthropoda; class Insecta; order Hymenoptera; family Apidae; genus Bombus; species Bombus superbus. Next base: position 700,400 of record JACXIK010000065.1, on the reverse strand, counting down.
GATACGATCCGTTTTTCCTACCTTGTAGGAACACGACTTTTGATCAGCTTTTCGTTTCGTAGCGTGTACTGTTTTAGCTGATTTATCGGTGAGTTACTTTCGTCTCTGTTAGCTCGATATCGGGTTTTCTCCTCCCCCTCTCCCTCTTTTTTTTTACAGGGCTGTACATGTATGATCGTATACGTGTGCGCCTTGTGTGTTATCCCTTCCAGCCAACCAACCAACGAGGCGCTCGATCACTAGTAACGTTTATACTCGATGCTCAGCCTTCACCTCGTGCGCTACTGTTTCTCCTGTCATCCCTTTCTCTTTCTCTATTTTGCTCCCTTTTCCCTATCCTTTCGATTGCCTCTGGAACGTCACATCGTGTGACAGACCCTCGTCACTTGCTGTCTGCAGTCAATTGCAGAGGACTGGAGCCCGGGTTACTGACCTTTTGAAAGTTTGTCGTTTCGAAAAAGCAGACAACGAACGAACGAACGAACGGGGACTACTCGCCAGGCGAATGGATTGTCCGGAATTCGTTCGTTCGTCCTCTCACTCGCCAGTCGGGATCATTGAATTATTTGTTTCAATATATCTCTCTTTTTTTTTTGCCTTGTTGCAGATTCTACGATACCCATAGGCCTGTGCCTGCTGATCGAAAAGGGCCTGTCGGTGGTGAGTAACCCTTTTAATATGGCCGGCAGCCTAACCACTTTTTTGAAACGAACCGCGGTAAACGTATTGCTCGTGCTAATACGAACGACACAGGATGCGCGGTGATATTAAAAAACTTTCTCTTACGCGTGAGCGTGCAGGAAAATTTATACATTTTTTCGTGGCACATGCAGGATAGTACAAAAAGTAAACCGGCCGAGTACAGCGTTGAAAAGGGAGAGACGGACGCGTGCCGGCTGGTTAAGAGGGAAATGGACGAAAGTTGGACAAATATTTTTCACCTGTTTCGCGGCTGCCTCCCCCCCCCCTTCGTTCCTCTTTCTCCCCTTTTGGCAAGAAGCACGTTGCTAAACTAAACTAATAATAATATCTCGAGCATATGGCGTCGCTGCCGCAAACTTTACACGTTCGTGAAGCAAAAATGGCAGACGCGTAGAAGGGACGAGCTGCTGCGGATCGTTGCATTTTTCTCGTATTAAACCCGACCGTGTTGCTTCCGTTTCGGCAACGCCTTTCTCACCCTGCGTTGCTAAACTGTCGATTCTCATGCCCGTGAATCTATCGCGAAGCGTTAACGGCCGTCGTTCCCTTTTTATTTATCCGGGGAATAATCGAACAAGGCCCGGTTGCCGGCGATACGGCGCGAAATCGCGTTTCAAACGACCCGCGTGGGTCGATAATTGTCGCGCCAGTGCCTCGCAAACAGAAATCTAATTTCTAATTTCTCTTCCTTCGCGCGCGGGAACGTTGGCAGAAACGATTGCACCGCGAGCCAGCTCGTGTCGTAAAGTCAACACGGACGTGGCTACTTACGTTTTGGAAATTACATTTTTTTCGTTTATAGTTCCTCAACGGCACGAAAGCAATTTCCTGGTGAGTAATTTTGAAACTTTATGAGTTTACGACTGCCGCGCGGACCGTTCTTAAGGAATGTGCGGATTTTCTGTACGTGTCACATAATCACGCCGCTATCAACCCGCCACCGGTAATTCTATTTCTGTCGGAAATAATTTTTCGCCAATTAGACCGCCGCGCAAAAAGTTCCTTCACATTTGAGACAACCCTTGCCTCACACTAAAAATCTCCTCTATAGTACGTTTCAAGATATTCGAGTCACGTCAGTTCCGTAAAAATCACGAGAATTTTATGGTTAAAGCGGTACGTTTCTTCTGACCAAGTAGAAGCTCGAGTTCTAATCAAATCAGCCTGGAAATCGAACTAACTCGTAGAAACCTTGCTCGCAGCTGGATCAGCATAAATTCCACATAGACAGAACTCGCGGATTAAACGAAGTTTATTAAGTGAAAGCTTGTTGATATGCAGGTACAGCTTGCGGGATATTAAGCCGACATGGTATGTCGGACGAGCACGTAAGCCAACGCCGAAAGAAACGTTTCCCCCAATCTGTTTCAATTTGTTCCTCGCTTTTACAAAACCGCTGGAAATTCGTAATCTGCCAATGTAACGGATTATGAACCTATCCAACTAAAAGTGTAGAAGTTTCGCTGTTTCGAATCGATTCGATCGACAGTTTCAGCTACGGACCACAGCGGTGATACTTATTTTTCATGGATCGGGCTGGCAGATTGGGACAATGTTTCGAAGGTTCAAGTTTTATCAAACGCGATAACAGCGAGTTTAACGTAAAATCCAAAGACTTTGTTTTCTTATCTCGAAACCGTAAAGATTGTCAAACCGAGCTATGAAATGCACAGCGCCGTTTTGACGATCGGCCTAGCGTGAGGACCACGTTGCAAAGCGTGACTCTCGTCTACCTCTCATCTCTCTCTCTCTCTCTCTCGTCCCCTCTATGTGTACGCCGAGGCGAATTAGCGATGCTCCGGCTAACGTCTATATACCTTATATCGTATATTCCCCTTGGCGATGACGCAAATACACGTCTAGTATCGTGTTAGCGTAAACATTGCTCGTGCTGACTGCGCTCGGGGACTACCCTGTACATCGATCAATGTACAGCAGAAATGCATCCTCGTAAATCTAAATTTTGCACGAATTTTAAAAAATCTGACCGGAGGAGCCTGCCTCGTCGTTAGGCTTCGTTGTTTGGAGGAAGAGGAGGAAGAGAAATTTTGTTAAACTCGCGTTGATTAATAGTTTCACAAAGTCAATTTTACGTCGGTTTTAGAAAGTGGAATTTCATCGAGACGAATGGTTTATTTTCATTATGGTTTTTCTGCGTATTTCGAAATATAAACGTACGGTGAAGAAATGTTTACGTGCTCGGATCGCTCGTATCTGTTCCAAGTACGTAGAGAGGGCGAAACGTTTACCGTGTACCGTTGTCGTCTACCGTATTCCCCCCCCCCCTCCCCGTCCCATTTTCGAGTTAAATTTGTTTTAAAATCAGTCGCAATTCAGCTGTCGCTTGGAGCAGAGCGGTGTTCGAATTCCTACGTCGCTAATTAGAATGGATTCCCGTGCTTTCTGTTCAAGTTCGATATTCGTATACGCTGTTGCATATCTATATCTGATACCTCAATTTCGGTGATTCGGCGCAACTTTCAATCAGGTGAGATTCATTAACGATTAAAAAATTCTAGCTAATTGTAACACGTTGTTGATAAATTACAAACTGATCGGACGACGATTGTTTATCACGAGGACAATCACAGGGACAGCGATCGTATAGAAAGCACTGCCTGTTTCTGCCCCGTTCGCCTCCCTCGACAAACGTGTAATTATATTTACGTTTTATATGAAACGTGTGTGGTTTAATTAAATTTTGTCAAACACATGTATATACATGATCCGCTTGCAAACGATATATTTTAACGTATAATCAGTATATCGTTCGGAGTCAGCGGTCGAAATTACATTCTTCTGGGAGAGCTAATTTCCCTGTCTGTAACAAATAGTACCAATGGCAGTACCGGCCTGCTGAACTTGATAATTACCATAGCCTGATTAATCGTCGGCCGCTAATCGAGTAATAATTCGACTAATGACGATCGCACGGCAACAACCTACTATGAATAATTTGACGACACGAATAATCACCCTATGTATGAATAATACATGACAAATTAATCCCGAAAACTAACGGGAATCCGCGCGGTGCAATTTTCAACCCTGTTTCACGTCTCCTATCAATTTTCCTGGGATCAGTTTCTCTATCAAGCTCGTAAAACGTATCGCGCGTAATACATACATACATATGTATATATATATATATATATATATATATATGAGAAGACACGACGTTAAAAAGGAGGATAAAATAAAAATGGGAAGAGCAAAAAGAAAGAAAAATAGGCGCAAAGGAAAGTGGGGTGGAGGAGGGCGACGGGGGAAGGGGGGGAAAGAGAATAGATTAAAAAAAACGCGGAAGATTGAAGCGTGCTACTAATTAAAATGCAAATGGCCGCGTTTTATTAACGTCGAGAGTGGAGGACGCGTCGTAAGTAATGTCACGGTTTTACGGGACGAGTATTAGCGTGGCTTTTAGCTCGCCTGATTATCCCGATAGATCCATTTGTCTCGATTAACATGTCCTGTTAATTCGATCAGGCGGAATTCCATTTCCTGTTAATACCTTTCTGTCGCCGTGATCGTTCCGTCGCGGTCAAAGAGGTCTCCGCCGCTACTGCTACAGAGGAATTATTATGCCAGGTTCGTTCCGCCCTCGTGCGTTTTCTCTCTTTGTGCCCGCGAAGACGAACGGAGGTCGCCGCGTGTGCTCCATCCATGGTCCGCTGCACGCGCGTAAATGTTTCAGTTGTGCAATTTGCCGGACCTCCCTTGAAATTCATGGTATTCTTTTGTCCCACGTAATTGGGTCAAGCGCTTCGTAAATATTTGCTCTGACGTACCGGCCGCCGTCGGTTTAGTTGCGGACTGGACAAATACCCTTTCGGTTTAGTCCGGCTGATGCACGGCTTCGTCGATTATCCATCCGGGCACTGGTCGGTTCATAAAATTTGAAAGATCGGCCTGGCCAGCAGCGAGAAGGTTCGTCTCGGAGAAAGGCAACCGGCGCGGTGGCATGCTGTAACGCGTTCTCATTCGCGAGCGTTGTAACGTTCGTGAAAAATTCGCATCACTGTCTACCTTAAGAGTCTCGTAGCTCGTAAATACGGAATGTGTAATGAACAGCTGTCCTTATTTTTCTCGTTCGTGCGTTTTTTATCTTGCTCTGGAGCGGTCCAACGGCGAACAAACAGCGCAACGCACACGGTAAGGCCGACGGTGGGAAATATAACGCGGAAACGTGCCTAGGAATATTTTATATCAGATGAAAATGTTTCATCGCCAGCATGCTGTTTGGCTTTACCACCGTGTATCGTGTATTTTCAACGCGTAATCTCGCGGCCGAGGTACCGCATTAAAACTAGCGGTACGACGCCTTTAAACAACTAACCCTGCTCTGAATATCGTTCAATTTTTCATCGTACTATAGGCGTTGAACAGCTCGCGTCTCGTAGCAGCCAATGATTTAAATGCCAGTCCGATCGCGTAATTTCGCTCCGCTGTCTTACGTGTATCTATTATGTATATTACGTATATATATATACTACGTGTAGAACTATTTCGGATTGTCTGCTACGTAACGCGAAGCAATCAGACCGAGTAAAACTCGTAAAATTAGGATCGATCGAAGAATCGATCGCATCCGATATAACACCAACGCATCTACCGTAGTAAGGATGTTACGGCATCGAACGAATGTCCTTTCGATTCAGCCAGCGAATAGAAAGAAGGTCCTCGAGCTGCTGTCGCGCTATATTTAAATAACCAACCCTCGTAGCAGCAGCAGCAGCAGCAGCAGCAGCAGCAGCAGCAAGAACGTTTCATTTTGCAGTAGATTCCACAACAGACACGACCGGATACGGGGCCTCTGCATGGATAATAAACGACTTTCGGTAGTTCAACGGACTGCGTTTCAGCCTTCGTATTTTGAGAAGCTCACCGTTCTCCGGTCACCACCACCCTCGCGCGTCTATCCACGCTGAGAACGAGGATGCCGCGTTTCCCGTTCAACCCTCCTCATCGCTTTCTATCTGTCTCTCCTGCTTCTATTCCGTACCGTTTCATGTGCCACGCGCTCTCTGCAAGCAACTTCCGCTCGTAACTTGTACCTCTCTATTTTGTGCCGCAGGATATCATAGCTCACGGGCCAGGAATGGTGTTCCACGTCGTAAACCTCATCGTGATGGTACTGGTGCCGATGGTGGTCATCCACGTGAAGGATTCCGGATTCAGCCTGTGTAAGCGCCATTTTACGTATCATTTCGTTCAACGTGATTCTCGGTCCCGTACGGACGATACCGTTCGTGTACGACGACCACCACCCATCGAAATGAAATATAGGAAGTAGGAAAGTAGTGTTGTGGCAGTGTCTTTGCGTGGCGTAACGACGTCTCCGCTTACGCGGACGTTGATATACAGACCGCTTAAACTGGCAATTCATTGCCGAGCTATAAATTTTAATTCTACGTTTGATACTATATTACGAGAGTCGTGATATTTTAAGCAGTTTATTATTCGCGTCATGTACGCTGGCTCGCGAGAATATTTGAACGCTTCGCGTAGACTATTTTTCTCTGTGTATTCCATACGTATATTATATATAGAACGTTTGGAAATTTCAGCATTGTTGCGAGGCTGAATAATTGTCGCGATTCGCCATCACGTTGATTCGCACGTTTGTTTTTAAAACTTTTCGTATAACGTACACGATATTCGTAATATTCGTAGAATGAAATGTTTCTATAAGCGTTGCAACGCTTTCGCCAGCTGCTGTATCTAGCGTCGGCAATCGAAGCACTTCAGGGTAACGCTGGGAAATATATAATGCTTTTTCCAAGGCGATTTTACTCTTATCACGCGAATCGAAAGACGTTTAAATTTTCTTCATCGCGCGAGCATCTTTTATAAACTTTTATAACCAAGTATGGTATTACCGATGGCTTTACGTAGCTTCCACGTAGAAGAGAATAGCGCGAGTTTTTCGCTGCGAATCTTACTTCCAGCCACGTGTGAAAAGCTTCTAAGTCCATTTACGAGTGCGCACCACGTACGGTTACGGTCGAACAATTTTGAATTATTCCGTCGGGCCGGACTTCAAAAATGCGAGAGCTCACGAAGTCGGCGACGAACAAAGGAAGGAATGTCGAATCGAAATTTTCAGCTGCCGTAAAACCTTTATAGCATTCCGCGAATCGCCAACGTGGCGTCTCTTTTCGCGCGATATTGGAGTCCGCTAAGCTGTTTAATTAACGAAACCGTATCGACGCCGGTGTTACGCAGTGTCGTTCAATACGCCGCCATTTCAAACCAGAATATCGTTAAAAATCGAATCGTTGCCAGCTTTTTTTTTTCAAATGGTCTCTGTTTTCCTTCTTTCTTATTTTAATTACCGTGTCGTCGTCTCGTCGCTGTTTACCACTTCTACGCTCGCACCGATCGCCGATATTGCGTCGATTAACGAGATATGATTGATTTACGCTCGTCATTAGCGCAAATTTTCAATTTTCAATCGATTTTGATTAGTCGTTTCTGACCGGCTCGACATTGCGTGACGACGGTGCTCGAATTCTCGTTACGGGGGACGCGGCGGACATCGTTGTACCGCCGTATCAAAAATTCTATTTAAATGCAATACGCACGGTGATCCGCGAGATTCGATGGTCGAGTGTCATCGTCCACACGAATGCAATTACACGATGCTCCGATTCATCTACGACTCGATCGATCGTTCGATTATGCCGAGCTGCCAGTGGACTTTGGAACTTGAATTACCACGGCATCAAAATTCCGTTATTTGTAGGATACAGTTCAATCATAATGTTTCGTGTATTTCGGTATTTATTTTACGTTCCATCGAATTCTGCGTAACTTTTATTTTTTTTGTTTTTTTTTTTCTAAATAATTCCTCATCCAAACAGGCATTCTTATTTATTAATAAACGCCCCATCTTTCTTCTTGTTTCTTAACATTGTGCGGAACATTCGGCAGACTGCGTTGCTTCGTTCTCGGATGGTCAAATTTTTGCATCGGTTTACCGGTGTTTGGCGCGTGTACGTATATCCAGCCGTGGCTGAACGAAACCGAAACAAGTAATTAAAGTCGGAACGGTGAGAGTCGGTAAAAAAGTTTCTCGCCGATCCAGTAGATCGCGAAGGGGACTGCAGCCACGAATCTCAATTAAAAGACATTTTATTGGAACGTCTTTGGAGATGGCCGGAAACCGCGCGAAGCACTCCGAGAACGATCGAAGAAAAGCAATTAAAGAGTAAGCACATCGAGGAATAGGGGGCAAGGCGGCGTTCTAATTAAAGGATCTCGAATTAAAACATCTTGAAGCACCGACGCGTTCCGTGATATTTCCATGTGCTGTCGGTGCGGCCGGTTCGCGATTCTTCGAACGAAACTCGATGCCGAATTTCTTGACGAATTATCGTAAACGGCCTCTTGAAGTTTCACAGGGTGGAAACAAGCGGGACAGATGTTTCGCGTTGATTAAAGAATACCGGATTAAAGAAACTAACAAGAGGCGCGTATAATAAGAAAGTTACTGAACCGGAGCAGATGCTTTCGTTGGGGAATTTCTTTCTTCTTTCTTTTGTACGCGATGTTACAGCGATTTGTGTTCGTTGCAGGGTTTTATGATGTCTTCCGAGTTATTCTTCCTTGACTGAGACATCCAAGTTTATTGCGAATCTTCTATCTTGAGCAGAAAACTGTAGCAATTCTTCCTTCGTGCTGTTGCATAACAATATATCAGAAAAGTTTGATTATTTGCCGGATTTAAACGTTTTATCTTCTCCTAGAAAGCCGTATGGTAATAATAAAGTGGCTTTATTTAGGTAACATTGGTCTTCGTTCTAGTCTTTGCATTTTAAGAGGAAATTGAAAGACCGTTTATTCCGTGGAATCGTATACACTGATCTACGATTGTCGAGCCGCAAATAACTTTCCATATAGAGTATTTTAGTGTATTATATTAGGTTGTCCCGAAAGTTTCCTTCCTTTTGTAAGGAAGTAATAGACGCGCATCCTCTTTTCGTTTTATATTATTTTATAGAATCGTCTACGAACCATTTTCCTCTATTTCTATTACTACGATCATTCGACAAAAATAATATAAAGCAGAGAATGTGGCACATCCGTTATTTCCTTACGAAACGAAAGAAACTTTTAGAGAACAAGCTAACAGAATGACGATAACGTGCAATAATAATTAAACGATACAGTAATAGTGATTCTAAAAACGACTCTCGATTCTGTGAGAAACTTTCCTAACTTTTAAGACCGCGTGTCTATTTACGACTTTTATATTGTTTATATCACTTTTATATATACTATTTTATAGACTATCCTTATTCTAAATCATCGCGCATTTTCAAGGATCTTGGACGCGCGCAAACTCTTGCAATTCGCATTTCTCGAGCCTGTAGCGCAAGCATGTAGTTACTTGTTCTCCACTCACTCGTCATTCGGACGAATTGTACCATTTCCAAGCTACGGCATCTTCCTCTGTAACTACCTGTCCGACGTTATCCACGCCCGACGAGAAAGTCGAAGAAAGAGGACAGAAAGGATAGAAACAAGCGGACGGTGGAGCGAGCGATACAAATCCGTGAACACTGGCGAGAAAAGTGTTGAGGCCGTGACACGTGAGCCACATAGAGATTCATACGTCAACCAGTCGGTACATCCGGTTGTGTAAGCGCTTCTTAAAAGTTGCGAAGTCTGACGCGAGTGCGCCTGCAGCCTAAAAGTAGTACGATTGAAGTGGCTGTGCAGGAGAACAAGGGCCGGCCTTCTTTTCTTCTTCTTCTTCTTCTTCTTCCACCTCCTCCGTTCTCGTCTTTTCTTCGTTCTTTTCCCTTCTCGGCTTCTTTTTCACGGATTCGTCGAGATCCTCGACCAACGGCTTGACACGCGAGACGACTCACGTACGCGCGAGAGGGTGTGCAGTGTGCACTCGAAAAAGAAGAGAGAAGGGGAGAGAGAGAGAGAGAGAGACAGGAAAAAAAAGGAGCGCGTATCCGGCTAGCGGAGACACGAGCTCGTCGAGAAGCTCGAGGTCTTTGCGCGAGACTGGCGCGCGCCGCGTTTCAAAGCAGTTTTGTCTTTCGATTGCCGGCATGAAAGGACGCAAAGCAAGCCTGAGCCTGCGTAATTATCGACGAGCGGTTTTATTCCAGCTCTCTTTGCCGGTCCCCGGAATTAAAGACGCCAATGCTCGCCACTTAGCGTCGCCTGCCGGGGCAAAAAAGCACGGACAGCCTTTCAGTCGGTTGTAAATTTAATGAAACGAAGCTTCCATTTGTCGTCGGTGCCGACCTGAAATTACATAAAGGTTCGAGTGATTTTTCTTGCCACGCCGACAGAGTAACTCGTCGCTACGACTCGTCAATAATTCGTAGAATAACGGAAAGTTGGAATCGATCTCGTCAACGATCGCTGCGAGACGGACAGATGGAAATTTATTTCTTTACGAAAATCCTGTTCCACGTGTATCGGCCGTTCGTACGAAGACAATAAACAGAAATATTCTTAACCCTCTGCTCCGTCGTTTTTATACGAAATTAACCGAATTTCCATTACGTACGATCGTAAACGGGATTTAACTCGCGCGAGATCACGCCGGGAATATAATTTGCCTCCAAATAGCGAGCAATTGAATAAACGATAAAGCCCAAGGATCTCGAGGACACGTTGATATTATGCGCCAGAGAGAATTGTCTGGCGGCACGTGATTCTCGTACCGCTCTTTGGAGATGCGGCGTACCATTAAAGTCAGAAACAGAGGGCGATACGACTGGTGGAGGGGGAGGAGGCAGGAGATTCGATCGCGTCGCATATTGAACCCGCTGGTCCTGTTCGTATCGAGTTTTTCAGTGAACGAATTGTCCAATCGTTTGTCTCCTTCGATAATTACCGCTTTTACGCCGCATCCCTTGCTACGGGCGATCCCTTTCGGCGATCAAAGAACGCTGGAAAGCTGCGACAGTCGTTGAAAAATGGCAGTCCGGATCGACGATTTAATTTTTGCGCTCGAGTACTTGCGAGGCTAGGTGACGAAACCGGAGCGTGTAACGTGCGCGCAACGTCGCTGCGAAAATCGCTGGATCTTGGCGAACAGTCGAGAGACGAAAGAGATCCGTCGTAATTACGAAGCCAGGGAAATATCGTGGAATTTCATTCTGCTTCGATATTCCCCTGTATATCGTGCTTCCCTTTTTTCGAAATTGTTCGTTCGAAATTGTTCGTTGAAAACGCGACACCCAGTAGAAACACGGAGCTATCGACCTCCGCCTGCGCCCTTCGCCTCTCTCTCTCTCTCTCTCTATCTCTCTCGCTGCCTTCTCTCTCTTGTCTTTCCTCCTTTCTTTTTCCCTGCTCGCTTTTCACCTCCCATTTATTCCCCCTTTCGGTATCTGTCGCGGCACCATGTTCACCTCTCGTTCTTTGTCGCTCTCGGCGTCGCTCTCTGCCATTCGCGTAGCTGCCGCCCGCAAATGCAATAAAAGGCGTCGAGGGTTTACTCGCACTGTTAAGTGGCACTCGGTATCATATTGTGGCAGGACAAGTATTCTCGTCTTCGCGGACGCGCGCGTAGCCCGTGACGTACGACACTCGACGGATGGGCCGCTGGAATTTTTGCGACTTTCTTGTTCGATGGCTGACGTGAAAAGGGAAAGAGAGAAACAGAGGGACGAAAGGAGGAGAACGGTAACAAATATACATCGATGTTTCGTAATTAATCGCGATTTCATCGGGATTAATTAGGGTGGCGAGAAACGAATCCGTCGAACGAGACAGGCGAAACAGCGTACGATGTTTCACTGTCACTGTAAAAACCGCTCTTGCTGGTTTTATAATCGTATTACCGCCAGAACGAATATCGGGCGTTGTGTTTTTAATGCAGGTGCGATTTAATTGCGGAGAATTATCGGAGGATACGACAAATGTTTGAGTACGCCGATATATAAATACTCGTTTAAAAGTCGTCTTTTCTCATCAATCTGTTTGCGTTGGATCAATTACGCGATTAAATATCGTCAAAGTTTTTCGCTTTGGCGGCAAATAACAGCTACCGTGGAACGTTTCTGGAGAACTCGCTTCCGTGGCAACGATCGTATTATATTTGCGAAACAAGGTATTTATTTATTCCCTGTCCGATATCTTCCAACGCATTTAGACGCATTTTAAAACGTATTATACGTAGAGCGCGCAATAGTCGATATCTCGGCATAATAACGAACCCCGTCACTCCGGACGTCACTTAGAATTTCATAATTCGCGAATTCTTACCCTGTCACTGGCAGCGCGAAAACCTCCGGCTCGTGTGACTCGCGCATACCGTGCTTGCATCCGCGTTCTAATAATTCTCCGCGTCTTTTGATTTCGCCGTCGACCTATAAATCCGAACCGAAGCGTGCACTTTTCGCGCAGCCTACCTTTCGATATGCCATACGCCCGGCATAAAGTTGTAACGAGCACGCGACCATAAAATCCGAACGCATGACGTCAGATGGAAACGTAATAACACGTCGGACGAAACAAAGAGGCGAGCCTTTTCGAATCGAGCTGACGATATCGTTGTGTCTGCCTGGAAAATTCAATCGTCGTCGTCGTCGTCGTCGTCGTCGTCATCTAACGTCGTGTACGCGCGTGACACGTTAGCGTTAAAGACGGGGCGGAGAAAAAGCAAACCGCCAGGCGACACATTTCAAGATCGTGCCGAGAATAAGGCGTTCTCTTTTCCCGTTTAGCTTAGCCACTCTTTGTGCGTCTCTCTGTCGCTGTACAACGTCGTTATAGTATCAGTAGTTCCCTAGGTGAAGAATGTAGCTGCAACAGGATGGATATTGCGCGTGAATAACGTATGCGCGTTTCTGCAGCTAGAGGAAACTCTCGCGAAATCGTCTCAAACGAAGATCAGCGGACGGCGACTCGAAGAGTTGATTAAATGGACGATAACGAAAGTTTGTTGATGCGTAAAAATAGGAAAGATATTAGGTCCACGTTCTCTGTTTTATATTATTCTTATCGAACCATGTATGATCGTAATAATAGAAATAGAACGAAATCGATGGTAAATAATTCGATAAAATAATATAGAACGAAAAGAGGTTGTGCGTCTATTGTTTCCTTACAAAAGGAAAGAAACTTTCGGGACAACGTAATAGTTTCGTGCGAGGCAAGCTTGAAACTTTCGGACGAGATAATATTTGGCGCAGGACAAATTCTCCGTGTGGCAAACGTATGTAGATTGTTCCCTTGGCGATGACGTTGAAGAAATTCTGGTCATATATAGGTTTCGAATGTTTCATCGCGCGAGTGTTTCGTTACAAGAATCGTCCAATTAACGATACTTAGGAGAATCCTAGAAAAGGATTCACGTAAGTATAAAACTATTGCCGACTTGAAACAATTTCCATAAAACTGAGTACGTAGCTCGAAAATGAAAATCACATTCTGCTTGAAACCACTTTGGTCCGAACCGAATTACCTCTCGCGAATTTCACTCACGTCCTTAAACCTGCGTCTTAACCTACCGGCAGATATCAGCCAAGTTTGGCCACCGTAAGAACGAATGAAAATTAAAATCGCTTGACACGGCAAAGTTCAAGTTGGCCGAAGCGATAAAGTTTAAACGAATCTTATAATCTTCAGGTTGCACGAGGTTTCGAGGTGAGTCGTTTCACATCATGACGCGGGTGTCGGTAACTGTGACACAGATTCCGGGAAAATGGCGCGACCTAAACGCTTGCCCATTCACGATAGATGTTCTCGTTTGCTCAACCAGATCCTAGTGGATTACAGCATGATAACGAAGTAGTTATTCCGGCTGGTTCTCTACCTTTCGTACGAGCGAAAGGGACGGAGTGGTTGAACGGCTGCACGAATTAGTCGGCGGTGCGCGATTTGTTATTCAAAATTCGCGGAAAGGCGCCCACCTGGCCACATATCCGGCTGCGTTCGAACGTAATTTCCGTTTCGCCCAAAGCTTCTCTACCGCCGGTGTGTAAGCCTGTAAACGTTTTAGCGCAGAACCTGGCCTCGATGGAGAAACATTTATGATTCAAAGCGCGTAAATGCCTGTTAGGTAAATAGGAATTGCTGGAAACTGGATAACCTCGAAGGCCAACGACGGTCAGTAGCCAAAGATGTTGACGATAAATATTGAAACTCGGAGCTCGTTAATTAAGGAATCGCGTGATTTAACAGTTCGTTAACGAGAAGAGCGCGCGGGTCTATGTTAGGAAAATTATGCCAAGTTCCGTTTCTTCGGCCGTTATTTACAGACGAATCTCCATCTTCTCTTCCTCTCCACGTGAACGTACAAACACACTGATTGCCTCTTACGTTCCACGATGTACCACGTCTGCAGCCTCGACCGTTCTGGCGCGAGACTCGTCGAGATCCTAAATCTGATCCAGCGTTTCCTTTGTTCCAACCTCTACCCTATTCGTTCCTGCCTAAACCAACAGTGGCTCGCTCCTCGCTCTTCGAAGCGAGAGTCTCTCTTGTAGACTGAGAGGACGATGTCTGGACGTGTGATTTGTAATTCCTGAGGAACTCATGCCGCGGTAGACGAACCGTTCGCTGCATAATTTGTAATTCCAAAGAACACGGCCAGTACGAAATGGTCGATAGGATCGGACGAGGAGCGGAGAGAAAGGAGAGAGAAAACGACGCAAGATGGAACGAGGATGGACTGACTTAAATAGTCAGAGTGTCGGTAGAGAGGGAAAAAGGAGGAAAATAGAAACGAGGGGGAAGAAAACGACGAGGAGGAAGAAGACGAAAAAAAGGGAAGCGGAACGACGAAGAAACGATGAATTCAGCACTCACACTCCGAAACCGTCAGCCCTTATAAGCAGCCAATTTTGTTGACTTCAAACGAGCACGGTGCTCGACGTAGCGTGAAACACGGCCGAGGCAGGCTAAAGAAGACGCGGATGGTCGAGCATTCGAACAGAGAACGAGACGCATCCTCGTGTGCGTGCTCGATTCGCTTTCACGCCGCGCGTAATGGCGATCCAGGGGTGCAAGAATTCCATGCATAGCCTCGCCGGCAAGCAGCGATACAGGCGCGCACGGTTTTCAGATAGAAACGACTGGAGTCTAGCCAACCGGTGTTAGGCTAACTAGCTCGTGGCAGTCGAATGCACAAAGGCGGCCGTCGGTGTGCCGTTTACACCGGATAATCCGCGCGAAATTAGGATGGTAAATTGGTTGCCGCGCGAATAATGCGAACGAAGTCACGGTACCGAGCAGCATCGCTGGGAGGATGTCGCGAGTTACGCGTCGCAAGCGGTTGACTTGATACCCGGATGCCAGCCTTTGTGAATGCCACTTAGGGTGGCCGGTTCAACTGGCTGGCTGGTCCGGTTAGACTGCCTCTAACTGCCGGCAGTACGCTTGCGAAATAACAACGATACTCGCGCAGTCACTTTGCGACGTTACGAGGCTGAGCTACTGAAATATTAACGTCATCTCGCCGTATTTTTCCCATCGTGTGACTCCTACATTTGGTTCAGACACCATCCAGCACCGTTTAGGGCGTACAGTTATACCTGATACGGTTTTCGGAGAATGATAATACTTTGGTATATCGCAGTGGAAAATATCTTTGGCCGAAAGCATTCTTGTATGTCTGTCCACGTAATACCGAAAAGCGTTCTCATACTAATTCGTAACCAAGAATAGTACAAAGCAGATGGAACACTTGGAATACCAAACATACAGTTGGATTCTATGGTAGGAGGCTTTCTTCCCGCAAATGCCCCAGCTAGTCGCATAGAGATGACAGCGCAAGTGTCTCGCAAGAGGATATCCTGAATTTCCAAAGGGATTCGGCTAGCCAGGAACGTCGCGTTCTAACTGTTTCTCGACTCCGTAGGGAGCGGCTGGATCGAGGTTAAACTCATAGGAAGGACGTACAAAGCAGGAGCCACACGTTAATGCGGTCACGTTTAAGACCGTTGTGAATGCGCGGCTCGCTTTGATCGTCCTTCTCCACGCCGATTTAATCCGATGCATTTTTAACCCGTGTCTGTGACCTCGGCCGAGGACACGCCTGAAAGATTCATCGAAACACCAAGTTGGCGCGCTGTGTGTTCCGCGTCTGGAACCAAACTCGGGAGCAAGTGGCCGCTTTGTATCTGTTTGGTGCTCGGGGAGTCAGCTTCGTCGCAACGACGCGTTAAGACGTTTAGCTCTCTGCGAAGTCACGGCGTGGAATGTAAGACGAAATCGATTCTCTCGAGAGCGATACGACGATTGAACTTTGCGTTGGGAGATTGCGCGGAAGCTGAAAGAGAAAGCGCTGGGGCGCCGGTCGAATCGCGGGGAGGGACGCTTGAAATTCAATTCGAGTCTATCCGGACGAATTCCGTTTCGGAGAATACCATCGCGTTAATCGCCGGCGCGTTCTTCAAACGTGCAAGAACAAGCAGAACCTCGGGGAGATGTACGGGGAACACAACTATCGGAAACAAAGATTGGAAAGAAAAGTTTGAAACCTGTTTAAGTTGAAGAGGGGAGCACGGATGATTGCCTGTGTTGGAAGAACATCCATATTGAATGGGAGTATCATCGTAGCGCGGAAACAAACGAGTTGAATTTTGCACGCGCCACCACTGTAGTTAGTCAGGCAGAGAGAGAAAGAGAGAGAGAAAGCCGATATGGAAATGCTGTACCAGTTTACGGACGCACCAATGGAAGAGAAAAGGCTATTTTTCGGGAAAGGAAAATCCTTCGGGTATGCGTTTTGCTCGCCTATTGATTCGATTGAAAAAAGCAGAAACGACGTCCTTCCAACTGTATCATCCTATCCACCCCATAAACGCGCGAAAACAAACGTACACACAGAGCCACGCGATCAGCATAGTCGTGCGTGAAACGAATGCACGCAGCTTGCCAAGTTCCGGCTTCACGCACGGTAACTTCGCGAGGTGATTACAAGCTCGAGCCAACTGGATATCGTGCCAGGATCATGGATGTTCCTCTGGAGTGGAGCGGGAACAGACTGTGGAAATCGAAGATACGAGCAGAGGAATCGTCAGGACATAAGTATGGAATTACGCGTGCCAGATGAATTACGGCCGGGCGATCGATCACCAAGCACGTCCGTGCAAAAGGCACGACTTCCGGAAGCCAAGTCACCGGTTGAATTTATCGACGAACATGGTCGAAAAATAAAGACAGCCACCCTTTTGCCTCGCTCGGACAGGTATTTTTGGCCTAAAGAAGATTCTTATTGATTTTGTTGTTGGCGAATACCGAAAGGTCGCAAAGAGATTCTTGGTTTATTCCGTTTGATCAACGTCAGATTGACCGGTGTTCGCTTTGTATCAACCGGACGAAGATCGTGTTTGAAAGGATGTTGTATGAATTCGATGGATACTCGATCTTCGATGTAACTTGCCGAGGCTTTTCGAGGCTCTTTTTTCAAGTATCGGTTTTAGTTAGAATCGCGTTCTCCTGCCTCGTTCGATCCAGTTCCGTTCATCAATTCCTCTTCCACCGTATCAAGAATTGACGAAGATGGAAAATGTCGAAATCCCATCTGCCAGAGAATTAATTAGGTCTTATCGAACAGACATAGGTCGACAATACGAATATTTGAAACGATATAAAAATTGAAACGCACGTTTAAGGGATTTTATTAGCGGAGAAAATATCTCGCGACTCTTTGAACACTTCCGTTGACAGAAATATTAGGGAATCCGACAACGCGGTCTCTTGATTGTGCCAATCTGTGCGCATCGATGCATCAAACAATAATCTCTTAAAATTAATGGGAAGGGCGTTTCGCAAGTTACCCAATTACGATACGGACAGCGGTTTCGTTGGAGGAAACTCGATACCAGCGATCGAGGGCGCCGATATTGCGGAATCGGTATAACTGATCGTGTTATTGTCACACCACTCGTAGTACATACATATATTCCATCTGGGCGCATCGGAGCGGCGATATTGACACGAGGTGCTCACCTCGCCTCACAATTGCACGATATATACATAGTATCGTTCCACCGGATAATTATTCTTCGAGCTAGTTAATGGAAACTTCGGACGTTTTGTTTCAGCCAGCAGAATTTTGGAAACTCGTCTAACCCCCAACTATCGTTCGGTAATTCCCTCGGTTCGCCGAAATTTGCTTATAATTCCGTGTATCTGCTATTTTACTGCATTCACATAGAATCGAACTGGCGGTCGGATCTTGTTAATTAATAACGTTGAATTTTCGTGTTAATTAGCGAAACATCTGGGATAGTTGGGATCGTTAGATCGTTTAATAATGTAATTTAACTGGACATCGAAGCAGTTGCGACTAGAAGACAATCGTGACAGCGAATCGCGTTTCATGCTCTAATGGAAAGAATAACCGTGACACGCAACCATCTAAAAAATAACGTTTCGGTTGTCGTTCTTTGTTCGCGGGTTAAAAATAAAAGGAAACAATTCTCCCTGACGTGCATATTCACGATGGCGCGTTGTGTCGCGCGTCTTTCATCCGTGAAACACCTTTGACATTTTTATTCCGAACATTACGGATTTTTATGAAATCGTAATTTCGAAGGTTTATTCGATTCAGTCGCGTATGCACGCTCGAATAAAAGTTTCTGCGTAAAATGCGCTGAAAG
This sequence comes from Bombus superbus, assembly GCA_014737385.1. NCBI lineage: Eukaryota > Metazoa > Arthropoda > Insecta > Hymenoptera > Apidae > Bombus > Bombus superbus. The sequence goes on along the minus strand of JACXIK010000065.1, from coordinate 682,110 downwards.
AATAAATTCCAGACTCGATGGACGGAGTAAGAAAGCGGTGGGAATAAAAATACAATCGAAATATCTATTCCCAGCTGCGCTCTTTTACGTTCTTTATCAAGCACAATTTTTTCTAAATTGAATTATTTTAATACCGCGCAGCGCATTTATATGCATCCCCTTTTACGTTTCGTTATGTACACGCTATTCGTTATATATGTGTGCGTGTGTGTGTTCGTTACGTATATACATATATGTATATTTAATTATTCTTTCAAAGCGACGTAGCGCGATTATGAATCTAGGGGAATGTAGTCGTCGGAGTAAACTCGATCGGTTTATCGAAATTCAGCGGATACGTATCGCGGAAATTTTAACGACGATAACGATGAGCGTCGTCTTACTCACGAATTCTGGCGGGATAGTAGGTAGGCGAATACGTGGAATTGGAAGCGCAGTCGCCGTTTCTGATTACGATCGCGAATCCAGAATATACCATCGTTGCGGCTCGTGTCGTCGACCTTTCGCTGTTCTTTTCGGATTCCGATTTCCGCCTTTACGCCTTGTTCTCTCTCTTTTCCCTTTTCGTGTTTCTTTCCCAGGGTCTTTGATCCTCCTCTTGCCCTTGCTTCATTTTTCTTTGATCATTTCATTCAGCGTTGTCGACCTATACGTTAGAGTATAGAGCTCAGGTGTGTCGCCTACACGCATCCGCGTTGTCACGCTAAATGCAACGCGCACGCTAGGCGGAACAAAATTGCAGACCACGTTCGACGTAGGTGCGACATTGTTCCGCGAACTCGCAGTTACCTTCTAATAGCTTCGATGAAACGATTAATCGTCGACGGGGAGACCAGGTATTACATCGCGCTCAATTAAAAATTGTCGATTCATTGCAGCGATGTTTCGCGTTCATTTACACTTGTTTTTCAAGTTCACGATTCGCGCGCACGGCAATTTGTCTCGAACTGCGGAGGGAAACGAACGTCAACTCGAGCATACACTTTATGCGATCAAATATTTAGGATATGAGATTGAGCTTGAAATTTGTATTTCAATTAATTGTTCGCCAACTGTCCGTTACCGTGTATCAATTTCATATGCATGAGTCCTCGAATTTCATGGAATAAGAAACGAAGGAAAAACAATCCTCGTAAATTCCCTTCGTCTAAATTACAGACAGGATCGATTACAAAAATATCGAAGTAATTTCGTTCGATCCTTATCCGGGATTTATATCGCTAACGTCGTATCCATGAATATATGGCAACGTTGTTCCCTCGTCAGGCGATCGCGCTGTCTGCCCAATGACGGGACAATACTACTGCCAGCGAGCCGAGCAACGCCGCTCTACCTTACGTCTGTCATAATTTCTCACGCGTTCGCCACGATTCTTGATTCCATTAGGAATTTCCTTAACGAATTTCTATTTACGTCTCTCCGATCGCCGCTTTTCTAACGAATTACCCGAACAGAGGCGACAAATAAAATTAAATACATCGGTAAGAGGAGCGGGCCCAAAAAATTCACTATCCAATGAAATATCGAATCGCGTTTCACAGAAAAAAGGCTATCAATTAGAAACGAGGATTCACTAGCAAATTCGAATTGCTCGAACGTGAAAGATATCATACTTTGCGATTAACAACTGCGAACAATCTTTGCATAGTGACAAAAACCTGTTGACTCGCAATACGTCTCAGGGCTTCGTTGTAAAGCGGCTGGAAGCGATCGTGGCGTTCATTCCGCGGAGGAGAATCGTCGCGGATGCGGGGACGATGAAAGAGGATCGAACCTATAAAAGACGAAGAAACTAAGTCGACCCATGGTGCGAGCGTGTTTCAAAGAGAGGACGTCCTCGATGACACGTTTCCTGGGCGAGGGTGAAAGAGCCCTGGTGTCTCTTCCGTCGGAGGCGGCACGCGGAAATGGATCCTGATCAAAATGCATCAGTCTGCTTTTTCTGGCATCGGTACGATCGAAAAAAAGAGGGAGAAAACGGTGGCGTAAAGATAGACGAGAACGACTCCGTCAGTTGACAGAAGAGGATGGAGGAATCGTCGTACTACGAGCCTGGGATAAGGTGAGAAGGCGGAAGGGTGGTAGGGTGGTTGAAATCGAGAGGGGAAGTAGCGGGTCGTTGAAATGGGATGGCGAAGATCGAGAGTTGCGGATCTCCAAGTATACCGGGGGACAATGGGGTCCGAGGTGAAAACTGGCAATTCCTCAGCTCGACGAGCGGCCGAAGAAAATGGAGAAACTATTTTCAGCGGTGAAACTTTCGCTATTGTTGCACGCTGGCTGCACAATGCAACAATCCCCTTGGTCTCTTCATCGTTGAACGGCGTGTTCGTTGCAGCAAAATCAGTAGAATAATTCTATACGTTAACAGAGGGCGAGATTTTTGTTTCGTTCCTTTTTTTTTTCATCCTCCCTTTTTTTTTGTGTGTGTGTGTGTGATCTCTTTTTTATAGTTCCTCCTTTCTACGCGTCGACGCTATTGTCGGAGATGAAATATGACGGTGTCTTGAAAAATTTTGGAAAATTGTTTGCCACCGAACGATATATCTTCGTGGGTTTATCTCTCCCGCCGACAGCTGAATCGAGAGCGGAGTAATAAAATCATCGATACGTATTCGAGTACGTGAAAGAACGTGTTTGCATATAAATAGTCTTACTCATTCGCTGTCTTTGGCGTTGCGGCGCTTTATAACTGTCCATTGTTCGACTGTCGATAGTTCGGTATCGGCGAATCGGAAAAAATATTCTGTAATAGGAAGAATCCCGTTTCCGTTGTTGGGCGATTTAGATTATCCAACAGTGTTTCATGATGTCGTGATATCGTCGCTGGAAAATCTACCGCCACGTAACACCATCGATGAAAAGTCTACCGGACAGCGTATCGTTTCGTATAAATCTTCCGTGACAATGCGCCTTACGGTCCAACGTAGGGACAAATTGTCGCGACTCAATTGCGGCGTGCTCGTATATTGCGACCGGACACGAAAAACGTACCGGCGTGTGTCTCCGGCGTAATGTCTCGTGCAAGAACGGTGATTTCAATCGACGTAACTCGAGTGTACTATACATCTTAAGCCACGCCAGATATGTTTTCTGTGGTTAGGGAACAATTAAGGCATTAAGTTGCTCGACCGCTGAAAAATTGCTGCACGTGTAATAATTTTCGAGGCGAGGGACAAACGTATACTTAAGAAACGAAAAGAAGAGGGATTAATACCGGGCCTACCGACCTGTATATAGACGACTATAACGAAACGAATATTTCCATTTCAACAGCAATAAACTACATCGCCAAATTGATTCCTTGTGATAATCATATATTTCGAAAGATCGGAGATTCGTCATTTTCCTTGATAGTTTGATAGTTTCGGTGTTAAGAATGAAAGTTTAAGGCAAAGTAACGTAAAAACTCATAGACAGTTGGATTCGTAGGACAAAGTTTCTTCCTTGATCCGAGGAATTTTACAGATATTCCGTCGTCTCGTATTTACCATGACGTGGATCCGGGGCAATTCACTCGATCGTGTCAAAATCGCATAAGAGGCGCGCGCACGCATAATGTATTGGAAGTGACGCAGCGCGCCCCTCGGCAAGATAGATTCGTTTCAACGTACTCGGTGTCAAACTATACTAAGCGTGTAGCCGCGTCACGGCATTTGGCAATTATCTTGCCTCGTACACAGGTATACAGCGTACACGTATTATACTCGGGCGTTAGTCGCGCGAACTTTCGTGCGAGCGATAATCTCGGGGCGAGTATAAGCGACAAACAGGGACGCAGATGTACTTCCTTCGTTTGCCGATAACTGCCACGCAATCCTGTAACGCGCGTGCTCTTTTCCAGTTTCTTTAGGAATTTCCTCGCTGATTCCACTTCACGCTCGATCGATCCTCGAAAGTTGCTCGGGCCGTGACTTTTAAACCCTCGTTCGATATACGGTAGGAACAGATCCCCTATCCCGTAGCGAAGATTGATTTGTCAGGGGGCGCGACAACGGTAACCCGACCCGGCAAATTAATATTTATATCGTTTTGATAGCTTTTTAACGAAGTCAAACGAAGAAACTCACGGCTGAATCCCAGAGCGGGTAAACACGGAATCTGTTGAAAAGTTTCGTCCATTTACGACAGTTATCGGGTAGATTACGCTCGAGGGAAGAGATGAATCGAGGGTTTCCTATCTTGCCCCCTTGATGCTTTCGACGTAGAACTCGTTCGATGTTATTAACAAGGCCTGACAAGAGCCGCTTCCTCGTCAAAGAAGTCGCGTCGTAGCGTCGTCGACGATCTAACGGCGAGCACTTAAACGCGTGCACATAGGAATCCGAGAATCCTTCTAATTAGCACTGTAACTGGGTTTCCAGGTGTCACCGTGGCAAAGGAAGTATTTCTCGCGCTAAGAAGTAGAAAAACGCCGGGCCAAAGGGAACACCACGGTTTTGAATGTATTTAGTATACACTTTAACCAGGCAAAGGACATTCCCGTGGTTATTCCCGGAGCTCGCGTACAACTCTGAAGGGGTATAGCAGCGAGTCCATGCATTCGTGAATATTTCCTGGAAATAACGTAGCCTAGCCCTTCGTGGCATCGTTGTATATCGTGGCCATTAACGAACGATAGTATCGGCCGATTATGCTTGTTACGAGCTTTCTCGCTTTCTCATTATCGTAGCTTCATCTCGCCGTCTGACTCGCACGAGTCGGCCGAATCCGATGCATTAATTATCATTCTTTCGAATAATTTAAACAGCGGGTCGTTAATGCGCTGCGGCGATACTTGGTATTTATCGTCATAGAGATTGGAACCAAATTTACGTCGAAACGAGAGACAGGCAGCAAGTTGATCAGGAAGTTTTCGAAACGGACATTTCTTTTTTTTTTCTTTTTTGTAGGACGAAGAGTTAGTAGAAATTGTAAACGTTACAATTACAAATCGTTAACGTCGACGATATGTTTTTAAGTTTCGGTCGACCAGTGGCGGACGATTCGAAGGAACACGCAAGTGGTTGTACCTTCGCTTCGTTTGAAACCTTGGCAACCACAGGCCAAGTAAGTTCAACACGAAATACAAGAAGCGTTTGTTCCGATTGAAATTACGTCGCTTCCTTGGCGCGTCTTCGTTCGCCATTATCGTTCTTGCACCGAGAAGTTGCAAATTTGAATAAAGTCTAGCGACGTGATTCGGGGGAGGAATAGAAAACGGTTTATCGCGTCGTTTTATCTCAACGAGACCATGTTTCGTGGCTACCTTGTTCCAGCTGCTTGGTTCTATCGTCTTCGACGCGAGAATTCGATATTTCGTTCAACGACTCGCTCGTTTAATTCGCCGAGTAACCGAGACAGTACGAAGGAAAGTCGACACTGTTACATGCGCAGCGTGCTCTTTGTTGAACGGAATAACGTTCGTCACGACGCGACGCGTTGCTGAAGAGTCAAAGAAACATGCGACCGCCTAGCCGCGGCAAAAGTTATGAATCCAGCAATTAAACGTTGATTCGAGGTCGACGTCTTCATCCGCTCGAACGCAATGCGTTTCCCAACGTTATTTACGTGCAAATAAAACCTCATTCCGAATAAATATTTATTAAAACAGTTGCCTTTGATGATGGACACGGGCCTAGGGAAATGTTTCGCGATAAACGTAGGAACGATAAACTGTTAAAGACGAAAATAAAAAGTAGAAAAAGAAAAAAACGTAGAGAATAAAGAAACGAACATTTTACCCGTGCCCCCTGAAGAGCGTGTCTCCCATTAATGTAGGGAATCTGAGCACGCCTGGATAACCAGGCAGCAAACGCGATTTAATTAAGATACGAACAATCCGGGACGAAGGAGGTGGCCAGGATCGATGGAAATATCGGAAAATATGAGCTTCGGGCTTCGTCATCGTCTATAATTCCGCGCCATTAGCTGTAGCAGCCTTTACTGGCACCGCATAATAATAACTGACATTCTTAAAATCGCGATGCAAATACCGTTGGCTATAATTAAACGTGGACTATGTCGGGCCGAGTCACGGCCGAGGCGTTGGAAAAGAAAATGTGTTCGCGTACCGATGTTCCGGTCAACGGAAGGAAAAATCGCGAGAAACGCTGCTGAACCTTTAATCGTTACGCGTTCGCTCAGTCGCACACGGGCTTTGTTGGAACGTTCGGCGTAAAAGAGGAGGTATAAAAAAGAAAGAGTAGGCGGGAAAAAACAAACAAGGATAAATTCAGCGTGGACGAAATTGCCGACCGTGAATGCGTAATATCGTGCTTTATAAACCCTTTAATTGCCACATTCGGACACGTGCATCCGATGTAACAGCGTATGCTTTATTCACGCAGACGTATCCGCTGTCACGTTCCCGGAGGCGCGTAAAATTGCGATGATTAAAATGTACTTGCACGTCGTGCGCCAGCTTGCACATGTCACCACACCGTTTCCTCCCTTCTCTCTTTCTTTCATCTTCTTTTCATCCCAGTGTTCGTCTTCTTTTTTCGTAACGGTGCGTCTCTTTGTCCTTCTAACTTGCTTCTTTTTTTTAATTTGCAAGGAACGTAGCACGCGCCGGGGATAACGAACGCCGTGGACTTGTCAGAATTTGTTTAATGAAATTCTCGGAAAGTAAATTTCGCTTTCGTCTCTCCTTATTCGTTCTTGATTAAAGATCGGTAAGCTCGAGGCTATTGTTCCGTTTTTACTTTGTTCGGGAATCGAATGTACGCATCAACAGCCGCTCTGCGAATAATCAGTTTTTACACGTGGCAAGAGGGCGGATTAATTAACTTTTACTCGACGGTAAGGGTACTACTGAAAGGATATGGAGAATTTTGATCAATATCTCCTCGTGCGTTTGACATTTAACAGCGTACGCGATCGACGTACACGTCGCTTTTTTCCTTCGTTCAAAATCTAGACACAAGAAACCACGTGGAGAAGCAACGATCTCCGCAAGACTGCCGCCAACATTATTTTCCTAATTTTCCAGACCGTGATATACACGGGTGGAAGTCGCGATCTATGACAAGCTGCCTGCTAATGCTAATTTGCCATATTATACGTACAATTAATTTTGTCGGTTGTTTCAGTCGGTGCCATGTACGTGTGTATGCTGTACGCCATCCTGTTCCTCAAGCTATGGTCGTACGTGCAAGTGAACATGTGGTGTCGGGTAAGCAGCCGAAGAAAGGCAAACAGCCAGGGCAGAATGCGACGGCAATCTCTGTCGTGCGATAATCTACAGTGTAAGTAGACAATGCTCGCGTAATTTCGGTTTGACACCGTATTTTCCACTTCCTTCCTATTCTCCCCGCGTTTTATATCCGCGAGACGTTCGTATCAATTTGCGGTCGCATAATAATTCGGCGGCGCGACGTTTATTTCTATCAACGATATCAATTTATCGCGTCGAACGAAATGGCAAACGTTATTTCGCAATGCATGGTACGCGCATCCCGGCATTTTCGATAACAACTATTACGCATTCTCTTTACATTGTTTCGTGCTTTCGCGTAACACCCTCTAATTTTACGCGAATACTGGCCGAAAAACGTCGACCATCGGCCGTGTACATCGTGTACACGTGGATTTTTGGTCGGCCGCCTCTGTGACGGAGCTGGCACGAAAATGCTTGTTACAAGTTTTTGGACGACTGGTTAAATCCCGTGTGCAACGGTTATACACGTTTCGCGACCAGCCGGACTTGCTTTCTATTCTAAGCGAAATTAATTAAAGGAACGCGACGAGTAAAATAAAAAAAAAAAAAAAAAAAAAAAGAGGAAAAAACAGAAGAGCGTGGAGAATTTGTTGCCTCTACCGTGATTTATTTCTGTATATCAGGTTCATATATTTTCCCCTCGAGATCGATATCGGACCGACTTGGTTTCTTCTTCCACTCTACGATGCATTTCGTGGGTTCAAAGTGCGCGATGAATTTATCCCGAAAGTCAGCCGATGTAAACTGCAAATATTCGTGACGCGTGATAGACTCTGACATGCATACATTACAGCAGCCTACATGCGCGTCTTTCGAGCGTCGCGATACAGTCCTCCGCGTTGTTGGTATTTGTTCGCTCCTGAAGTTGCATACGGAATGTCCTGGTTGGTCACGGCGCGTGTGCACACGCCAGCTTGGTACGCACACAGAGATCCCCGCGGTGGAAGAGGCGAATAATTTCCACCCAATTTAAACTCTCGATCAGCCTCGCCTCTGTTTCCGGGTATTGGCCGGTTAGGTGGTGGTATATCGATTATTCAACCCGGCAAAGTCAAATTATACGAGCGACCTTTCCCCAATAAACTCACCGCATGGAATATTAACCCTTCTCCGACCTCATACGCCACGGTCTCCTTTCGTTTCGCCTTGCCTCTGTTTCTCCCTCTACGGGAGATTGGTGGTACTGCAAAGACCTCGTGTATCACTGTGACGCGTTATGACCCTCTTTCGTGCAGTGGAAATCTGTTACACAACTCTTGCGGTTCCATAGAGACGGTTTAAGGAGACCTCGAGAGCTGTACAAGTCACTTAGAAAAAATCAATCTGAAAAAATGACTCGCTGCCTGTTCCACGAAGCCGCACACCCGTTCCCGTTTAATCGCGTTGCGTTTCTTTTATGCTGGTATTATCGTTGTCGAGATCGTGCTCCTTTTATTCGTGATTCTGCAAATAACGTTCTTTATTCGGTAAATAAGCGATTACTAGAACTCGCGCAAGTTGAGATTCGAAAGGACGAGAAATCCTTTCTTCTCTCTCCTGTAAAGGCAGCAACGTTTACCGTTCCGTTCTTACGTTTTTTCCTTGGTACTATTTGCTCGACTTATTCTTAGTCGAATAATCGACTAGAACACGGAAAAGAGAACGTCTATTCCCGCGAGTACGATGTATCGTTACACTCGCATAATGAGGCATACCTGTGACGTTGCTGTTTGCAAATTCGATTCGAGTCCATTTGGTAGCCGGTTCTCTCCTCGTTTCCCGAGTTCCTGAGTTCGCGGCCTATGCTCGTTAATCAACGCCAAGATAATGCGAGAGGAAGACATAATGGTGGATGCATGTGAATGGTGAGTCGCGGTACTGATACCTTTCCCGGAAACACGTGGTACAGATGTTGAGAAATGGTCGAACGTTAAGTATCGCGCAGTCGGATAATGTAGTTGTTAAAACGCTTGACCATAGCCGACCGCCGTTTCCATTCAGGCGTACTAGATGCGCAATTGCCGCGATTATTCTACGGGCCAAGAACGAAAATTTCACGCTAAGAAATATCAGACGACTGCCGAGTTGCTCGCTGGATCGGCGCCGCTGCTCGATCACGCATAATGTTACCAAGCGAAGTATGAAAAGTGCTGCGGGCTGATATAATTATCGAAATTCGATGGGACGCTTGGGTTGCGGCGAGCAGAGCGCGTATCACGGCCTCTACGATCGATTCTCTTGATCGATTCGAAGTGGCACGATCGACGAACGCGCCCTAGCTACGGCGGAGCCGCGAACGCGTATATAATCCTCCCTCTGTACCTCGTGCCGTGTAATTTTCGTCCTTTGCCCCCTTTCTGCTCTCTATCGGCCGAACGTCAAGGCAAGCCGTATTATTGCGTCGCATAATGACGGTGTTGACTTTTGCGCGCGTGCGCTACTTTAGCGGAAGCTTTTCATCTGTGACGTTTAAATGAGGATTTAGGACAGTGACAAAAAAAATTCGATATTGGGCGACCCGATACGAGTAAGAGTGTCTTTATGAAATGTTTGTCAGGTGTTAACGAAGTTGGGCTGTTCGTTCAGCTACTCGCGTTGACGTATTTTAATATAGAAAATAGCGCGCCGATGTCGAGTACGATCTTTCCATTTTTACGCAAGTGTCACGCAGAAGACATTTATCCTCCCTTCCGTTTCGTCATATTAGGTTGTCCGAAAAGTTTCTTTCGTTTTGCAAGGAAACCATGGACGCACCACATTCTTCGTTTTATATTATTTTTCTCGAATCGTGTACGATCGTAATAATAGAAATAGAAGAAAATGGATCGCAGACGATTCGATAAAATAATATAAAACGAAAAGAGGTTGTGCGTCTATTATTTCATTACAAAAGGAAAGAAACTTTCGGGACAACCTAATACATTGTGTACTGACATTTAGCGAAGAACAGAGTTTCCGCGTAACTTTAAGAAATTTTCTTGCGATAAGCGTGGCGAATATCCGCGACCAAGTTCGACCAAATCGCGATTGGGAATAGGATTTCATCGAAAAAATAACACGGAGTGTAGCAGTTTGCAGCAGAGAAAAACTACATAGCAACGCGATACAATACCTTCTTGACAATTTCAAGCATTACAAGATAGTTGTAGCCACTTTTTAGATCGCTCTTTGAAGAAAGAAAGAAACATTTCTTTAATCGGAGAATTCAAATGATACGTACCTTTGCTCAAATTGCCCATATTTGAGGCGTACCAAGTGCTGCCATTTAACAAGAACTAACAAACAGGAACGCGTAACGAACGAGTGGACTAATTTCATTTTAAAGCGATTAGATTTTGACGTACAAACGAGCTTTACTAAACCTCTATCGATTTTGCGAGGAATTATCGTTTACATTTATATCACTTACCTACTACAGACTAATGATATCGTCAAATAACGAGACGAAAATCGAACAGTGATTATTTGCTCGCTACATGCCGCACTGCGATGTTCCTAACCGATCGATTGGTTAAATCGAGTTCGACGGCCTTTCTCGTCGAGCGTTACTTTCAATAAGCAATCTTCTCTAATGCCCCTCTTAGCCAGCGCAAAGCGAGAAAGTCCTTTCGGAACGTAGACACGAACAAACGGACCTTGCCGATCGGTCGAGTAAAAATAAAGCGGAAACGGTCCAGTCGCGAGCCAAACGTGGTTCGTGGCTATCCTTTCGCGTGCCACGTCGCCATTCCGACCAACGAGTTCCTGGTGAGCGTCGTGGAGTTTTCTTAGGAAGCCGCCCCCCCCCCTTTTTTTTTCATCGCTTTGTCGAGGGAAGACCGCGCTGTCGTGTGATAGTTGTTTGCAGAGAAATTTGGAAATTTTTGCAGCAAACGGGATTAATAATGTATGAATCGCGAGGGAATTTGCAGAAGGTATTCATTTCCATGGGGTTTCCAACATTGCGGCGTGATGTTCCTTTTCGAGATGTTGTCAGTTTTTAGAATTAATATCCTGTTCATCGTCGTAGTCATTTTTAGGCAACCTTGTGTAAGTGAATTCGTGATGAAATATTTAATGTATCGTGCTATGTAGGAGTAGGAAGATGGACTATAGTCGGATGAAGTTTTAGTTTTCAATTTTCAATACAGGGATTTATTTAATTATATTATTTGCGTTAACGATTTTATGTGGTAACAGAAAACTCGTTTGGACGCTTTGCAGAGATGGACAATTTTTCGCGGATTCGGGTCTCTCGTGGACGTAAAAATCGGCTAGTTAGTGATAATCCTTTACTTTTACGTAATGAGCAATACGAAAATCCGGAAATAATTATTCGTCTGTAGGGAACATTTTGTTCTATAATATCAATGTTATACATAGTTGCACATTCTGATCAATTCGTTCATTAAAACATACTAAAACCACGGCCATTGGTATTAATGGTAGTAGCATGAAATTCCAAACCCAATGTGATTATACCGATATCTTTCTGATACTCGATACCATTCTCATACATAACCCAATAATGATGTTCGATAGTACCTTAAAGTCTTTCCGTAATAAGTGTAATTTTTCTTCTTTCTTTTCGTAGAAAATCTTCGGAATATGAAGGATTTAGTTTGTCTTCAAATATCCTACGATTAACCGTATTTTTCCAACAGCTATCGTTTTCCAATTCTTCAAGGCCACCGTTCTACAAAATTTCCATCGCTTACGGTTTTAAATACTTACGCAACGTTAAATATGCCGTCATATATCATGTGTCGGGACGAGAGAGTCGTTTAATGCTACTGTCGGACGAATTTCCTCTAATTTATTACTCCGTTGACGTCCGACCTTTCATACCGCGAGCTCACGGAAGCATCTACGCGTCTAAAATCTTCTTACGTGCCGGTATCACGAGCTTCGCAGCACTCGCGAGAGCTACGAACCCAACAAGTTCGCACACCTCTGTTCTTATCGTCGTGGTGTAGCAGCAAGGTGGATGCTGCGAGATCGTGTAGGCTTTCATTCACGGAAGCAGTTTCAATTTTTTTTTTTTATTTTGTAATTTTTTCCGGAGATTAGAATTCGCGTTATTCTAGGAACTCGTATCGTGCATGGTATATCGATACGAGCTCCTAAAGTAACAAGAATCCTAATGCGCCGATCTGTATGCGGGGCTTTCGATATTTTCATGGAAGATTGGAGGATTTCGGTGGAAGTCAGTCGCTCGGCATATTTAGTTATTATTCAGAGTTACAAATTTCTACAAAATCAACCAAGTGTCAATTGCTTGCGCGTATCATTGTTCGAGTACCGTTGATCTAGGATACGTTGTAACTAACGACGCGATAAAATATTTAGGACCGGTTGGAATCGCGGAAGAGCCAGCAGCAAGTTGTCGAAGGAAACGACAAAGGGAGGAGAAAGGCGAACGATCGAACGGAAGGATCGCACAGCGAACGAGAAATCTCACAAATTAAGCTTGAGCGGTACAAGAGACGAAGCTTCCGACCGATAGGATTGGCTGCAATCTTCGACAAGGCAATCCGGCGAACCCGTAAATTTCCTGGAACAGTGCGAACCGAGCCTAACAGACCCCGGCTGTCTCGATACCAGTTGGCCACAATTTCCCGACGACATGGAGATCTAATTCTAGAAATTTATTTGCCCGATAAACTGAAGGTGTTTTCAGGCGGATCCTCGAAACGTTGGTGATTCATTAGCCAACGGACGGTTTCCAATCCATGGACGTCGTTTGCAGAACATTTTCTTTCGAAAATACCCGGCTCACTGTGTGCCAGCCCACTTTCCGACGAGCTTGTTTCCGCGAATTATTGCACGCTGATTCCTATGGTAATTAGAGGAACAAAGTATCGCATAGAAACCGATTATCGACCGTAATAAATTCCGAAAGTTCCCGCCACTTTAACGACACTTTTCCATTCCTTCTGGTTATTACGCTCGATATCGGTCAGCAAAGCGATCGAACGGTCGTCCGATATTTTGACAAAGTGGTCGGTTATGGCGATTCGATTCCGCTAATATATATTTCTCACTCGTTGGAACACCAATTGCGAATCAATCAACGAATTTCGACGATGGAGCAGCCGCACCGGGCACAAGGATCGTGTATTAAAAATTCCGATCGCATCTCTGCAATGGCATTGCTCGCGTGGAATCCCCGCGATATCTCACGGTTTATCGCGCGCGTCGCTTGATCATCGCGCGGCGTCGTATTAACTCGAACAACGACCAGACGAAACAGGGAATTCCGTGCTGTTCGGTATTGAGTACCAAGCAGCCAGCCACCGTGCCGAGAAAAAAACATGACGAAGAATAAATGAAGCGGCTATGGGATCGGTGGAATAGGAGCGAGCAAGAGTGGAAGAGGAGGGTGGGGGAGCAGAAAAACGGAAGTGAGACGAACGAAAAAGAGGCAGGAGGAATTTAATTTGGACGAATTCTTGGGCACTTATTACCCGAGACGAGGGCTCGAGGCCCATGGAACGTCGCTAGGCGTCGTTCCGAACGTCCCTCGTCAGGACGACGGTACTCGCGGGAGTCGCGTCGATTTCCTGCCGGTTGCAAACAGCGTTTTGGACGTTGAGCGTGTCGCAACGATTCGAATCGGACCGATCGCTCGGCTCCGCGGCTCTTTTCGGGTAACAGCCGGCGCGTAACTGAGCTTATTTGAATTCCAGATTGGATTATCCGCTGGATTTGGATAAACGAGGGGATTCTATCAGTTAGCTATTGGTGCCGGCAGGGGATTAGACGCATAGATGAGAATCGGTCGCGTTTCGAGTCAACCAACGAGGAAAATCTTTCCGCCGATCTCGGCGAAATTTTCTCGTGCCATATAATACCACCACGCTCTAACGTGTTCCACCGCCTTCGTATTGAAATCGCGTAATAACGACGACGACGACGACTAGCGTAACAGTCGCGTAGCAATTTGAACTTACGTCGCACGAGGGATCGAAGTTTAAATACTCGCCGGTTTTTCTTGGAAAGATTAAACTACACCGGCTCTTGCCGGTCCTCGGGGATGCACGGAATGATTCTCGAGCACTGCACGGCGGAGCAACTAACTTCCCGGGTACCTTTTCATCAAATTCCCCGTTGGAGCTTTCACTTTCTTTTCTTTTTCCCTCTTCCTTCTCTCTGCTTCTCTTCCTTCCTTTTATTTCGTCGATTTTTGCTTTTCCCCGGTTTTGGCCCGGTTGCAAGCACGAGAGGCTGTCCAAGAGTTCGCGAAATTCCTGTTGCTTGCCAGCCGTGGCGTGTGATTCATCGCCGTAATCTGTTTTTTCTCCCTTTAGTCTAACGCGGATACGATTCGTTGTTGCAGCTTCCATCGCGAAACAAAACGGCGAGCAGGTCGACGACTCGAAGCACAAAGTAGACGGCATAGTCTTGGTGCAATATCCGGACAACTTGAATCTCCGTGATCTTTACTACTACATCCTGGCGCCTACTCTCTGCTACGAACTGAATTTCCCCAGAACACAAAGGATTCGGAAAAGGTAAACAGCGAGAGGTTGAATTTTTCTTCTCGATAAACCGTTTGTTCGATTCATTTTAGGAAATATTCGAAGGTTTTAGTTTTTCCGCGGACGGTAAAATTGCCGGAGAGATTTTTAAAATAACGACAAGAGAAACTCGAGGTATATTTTAGAAGCTTCGGTATCATTGGATATTCTACCCTTGCGATATACGTTTCGTGTAACATCCATCATGGAGCAGCTCGATATCGCCTTTTTTTTTTCTCTCTCTCTCTCGTCTTATAATCTATTTTTGGAAATATGGATTTAGTTTCAAACCGAGCGAAACTCGTTCCACCATGCCGCTTTCGAAAAGCCAGCTTTTGCTCGACTGTCTTAAATGATCGACGTCGATCTCACTGAAAAAGTTAAACGAAACACTGAAAACGTTGGGTTAAGTCGTTCGAATCGGTCAATTTTTGAACCGCGGTTTACGAGAAAATTGCCCGGCTCGAGTTGCTTTCCGTTCTAATCCCCCGCAGCGTACACATTTTTCTACGTAAGAGCGGTAGATCTTGGCCAGGTTTGCACGGCACTTGCCGAAAAAGTTTCCCTGCTACCTCGGTTTCGGTGGTGCGCACTTCCTTTTCGAAGAGAGAAACGAAAGGGAAGAAGGCAAAGTTGGCGAGCGGAAATGTTCGCGAAATTAGATTTAAGTGGGCTATTGTTGGGAAAATAGAGAGAGGGTACGTTTGGATGGACTCGGCCGGAGGCAAGGTGATGTATTCCTTTTCGTGCTTCCGGGTTCGTACTTCCGATTGTATCCGGAATCCCGGAGATTTTCGTGGAACACTTTCCTCCGTCTGTACGGACGTATTTCGACGATGCATACAGCCGCCGTCGTCGTCGCCGCCGCCGTCGCCGATTCGGTCGGATGGAGTGCATCGACGAAAGAGAAGTCTGTGGCTGGCCGACGTTTCTTGCCACCGGCAGTTGTTGGCCCACGAAAATCCCTGGGACGAATTGCGATGGGGAAAAGAAACGTCATATCGCGCGATTCCCTCTTCTCGAGTAATATTTTTGGATTTTGCCGGCGAGCGTGGCGAATTTTCGACGTACACGGAGTGTGCATGATAAGAGAAATGTAACCAACGTGGCTAATGTATTATTTGCAGAAAAGTCGTGACGTAGACTAAAAAGACGTGGATGACTGTGTTTGGCTAACGTACGGTGGAAATGGGTCATGCTTTTACAGGACTAGAAACTCTCGGTACATTTTCCACGAAGCGAACTAGTATATTTAAACAAGGGGCAATATTTTTGTTTTACTACGTCCACGTTGAACGAGCCTGTAATTGCGTAATTCACGTTTCACTTGTCTGTGCAGATTTCTGATTAAACGAATCTTGGAGGTGGTGGTCGGCTTGCAAGTAGTCATGTCGCTGTTCCAACAATGGATGATCCCGTGTGTGAAGAATTCGCTGGTCCCATTCAGCGTAAGTGTTTCATTTAGTCTTTCATACAGCCGGTTAAATCCTCTGTACAACGGCGCGATGGAAAAATCTCATTACGCCTGGAGAAACGACCCTCTCGAACCTCCTACATCATAGAAAACAATTTTCCATTTTTCCTTATCCGTTTCACTTTCGTGCTCGTCGAACCAGTACTGCTACATCGTGGCATCTATGCATCACGCGTTTATCCCTCTTATTCCCTCTACTCGAAATAAATAATAATCTATCGTTCGATACATGGACGTGTATCGCGAACGTTATTAAGGTGGCTAATTATTTATAGGAACGGTCGTAAATAAGATCTATTAAGGAAACTAGCCATCGCAAGCAAAATGGCTCCTAAGATAGTGAGAGTGGATGAACAGAAGCGTAATTTGGTTTCAGCAAATAGGTACGATCAATCTTTCTCGTAATTCCCAGACTGCTAGCTACGATACGCACAAATATATGGCCGACCGACCCCAACCTGTTCCGTCCAGCCTCTCGCACGCCTCTTCCTCGCACGAAATCCCCATGCACCACCCCTTGGTAATGACATGTTTCTACGCACACCGCGCAATAATGGTCCTGACGACCCATTAGTTTTTATCTCGCCGGGCTGTTAAGCGGCCTCTTCGCTCCTCTTTTTCCAGTTATATTTGACAGGCTGGATCATTTGTTAGGAAACATTGCCGTGAGGCACGGGTCTCGCGAAAATCTACCAAGAATTGTACGCGTTTCGCCGATGTATCGCGCCCACGGTCGACCGTAATCAGGCCGAAGCTGTAAATACGGCGGATAAGCTAGTCGGACAATTTGGACGGAATGCAACTCGCGGAACAACGATTGTATCTTTCGTTATTGGCGATACAATGACGCAGGAAAATAACGTCCGTCCAGGGAGAATGATAAAGTTAAAGGAACAACGACAGTGATGGACAATTCCGTTTGATAATTCAGTGGATCTCTGTAACACGGTGTGTGGTGTATTTTCGGTGTAAATTTCGTCGATGGCAGGGACAAGAACGGAACTTGAGATGGCGAGCTGGCAATTAAACTCGTTCGTTCTCGTCGATTGGTCGATTTACTCGTTGCCCCGTTATTTGTTATCGAGTCGCGGCGTATCTCGGCGTATCTGTTATTTACAGCCGCCGAATCGCAACGTTGCGTTGTCAAAAAGTCGCAAGGGAAGAGTTACGTGTCGCTTTCATACGACACGGTAAACCACGACCGTGTTAACTCGAAAAGGGCTGAGTGGCTGTAATGTGGCGAAATTATTTTTCACCTAGCATTGGTCCGACACGGAACACCCGCCGCGATAAAGACAACGGCGATCTCGTGCGCGTAATGAGTCGACGGCAATTTCGCCAGCACGTGAAATTAGCGTCGCGCGAACAGCAATTGCGCTGGAAACAATACGAAGAATCGGCAAACAACGTACCGACGTTGCCACCATTTTTCACTAATTTTTTCCCTCCTTTACCTTTTTACTTCGTTTTAATTTGCTCGTCCGTTCTTTCCACCTTTTATACCTTTCTACCCTTTTTTTTTTTTCGACCGCGTAACTCTTTTTATCTTTGGTTAACGGTCAAATCGCAGACGTTCCAGTTCATTTCACGGCCAGTGAAGTACCGGGGGAGGGGGGGAGGAGAGTCGTAATCAACAATTTGACGTTTATTCGTTTAATTCAGTGACATTAATTGAAAAAATTCAACCAGCCTGCGGTTTTGATTGTTCGTTAACGAGGAGATGAATAGCTCCGCCGTCAGTGTGCATCGGTGGCAGAAATTTCCCGCGCCTGTTCGCTCAGTTCGTGGATTTAAATGGATCCTTTTACGCGGACAGTTTTAACCACGGCTGATCCGCGCCGGACATCCGCGGTTTACCAGCTATATCCATAGATGGTCGTATAATGTAGTCGGCTGCTGGCCACGCGCTACCATCCTGAAACGTTGAAAATTTTGCTGATTTCTTTGTTTCGAATGGTTCGTCACGCGTACGCACGTTGTTCTTTCCCGCGAAAGAGATCAAGCGATTTACGCAAATGGAATCGACAACAGCAATCGGTAGATACGCCCGTGCATGGTCGGACATGCTGAAATTTAGAATTTCACAAACACAGTTGTCCCACGATTGCTCTCAACGTTCCTGCGTACCGCTTAACGACGCTTTTCACAGGAACGGTTTACACCGACAACCATCGCGCTCCACCTTTTATCACCTTCTTCTCTGTAGAACGTTACAAAACTATTCAGGAAGAAGTTTCCAGCTACTCGTATTTTCTTTCATAATGAATGGTACCGGCTAAGAGAAGCGCGTTCACGATATCGTACATTTTTTATGAGTTCGAAAATTGAAATATTACCATAGTGCAGGGTACTTGAGGAAACGCTCTCCGGCAAATCTAATATGCCACTTCTTCAGAGTAAAAAACTGAAACTTCCGGTTAATATACTCTTTTCTTCGCTTTGTCCGCGCAACAAAAGACAATATCCAGATAATGAGTAGCCAGTCCGTCCGGTCTGGCGGCAGCTTTGGAGGGTGCGGGGGGAGGGGGGGCGTGTCGTCGCGAGGTAAAAACGGATGGCGAGGAGAGACAGGGCGTAATTACAATGCGATGAGCAGCGGGCGCGGTTATCAATTCCCGTGGATGGCCGCGAATCATTGGCGCCCGTTCACAGAGGAAAGCAATATCCACGAAATCGATTTCTTCTCGATGCCCCTCGGTGTCAAGCTTCACGCGACAGTGATAGACCATGGCGAAGTAGGTCGAAAGACGGAGACATTTCCCCCAGCCAGCTGGCCGGCAACGATCAACGACGTGACTGTCGTCTCTGCCATCGTGATTCGCAATTATCGAATCCAATTTGTCGGCTAGAAAGGCAGTCGGGGTGGCGAAACTGTACGAGAAAGGGAGAGAAAATGTTGAAAAAGGGTGGGGGACCGGCGTTGCGATCGAAGATAGAGAAAATGACGAGGCGGACGACGTGGAAATGGATAGAGAAAGAGCCTGCCACCCCGGAATTAACTCTCGTGCACCTTGCACGGTAATTACTCGAGTTCGATCGAGTGTCGCCAGTTTCAAGGTTCCTTTATAGGCTGGGCAGGAAAAACGAGACCGAGAACAGTATCTCTGGTTTAGTTGTGTCGTTGCATCAAGATTTAACTGTTTCTATCTCTGTTTCTATCTCTTCGGCGCCGTCTTCTTTTACCGCAGCGCCTGGAATCTTATAGTTACAGGGAATCTCGAACGATTTACCAGAAGCAATTTGTCCTCGATTGAAAATCGTGTACCGATGGAGTTCGGTCTGTTCGGGATCGACGCGGAATCTCTTCTCGAGCACCGGCGCTTACGTCGATCTGCTCGATTCGACGCTATGGAAACGTTTAATAATCCGTCGGAGAATAGGTCGAGCAGGAAGAGAATCGCTCGAAAAGCACCGGCGGGACGAGCAACTAGCGGGAACCATCTAATCAGCGGTACCCAAGTTTTGACTGGCTGTCTTGGCCTAAGGGCGACTCCTGTTGTTACAAAGTTCTGTGTTCCAAGTGTCCGGTTCTAGTTGTTTAAGGGCATGCTGGCGTTCAAGGCTCGCTCAATATTCGAGGAAAACGAAAACATCATGCGTTGCTAAAGTTGGAATATTCTCCAACTTTACTCGCAATTATATCCAGAGTATATTCTCCAATTTATCATTATTTATAAACGCGGATTTCATACGTATTTGAGATTATTTCTATCTCAGAGGAAATGAAAATTTTCTTTTCAAGATTACCATGTGTATCGGTGCAGTACATTTTATTGTACCACATTCTCGATATTATATACGTGTGTATATATATATATATATATATACCACGTTTACGTAGTAACTGAAATTTCTCGAGCAGTTCTGTCGAGTCACACTTTCTAAGAAATAGTCTGCACGCTTCTACTTTTCTTACATCGATCCCATCCATCTTGGAATCTTTTTGTTCTGACCCTCCCCCCAGATCTATATGTACGCTTCAACTATAGGTTACAATAAAAAAAAAAAAAAAATTGCTCGTTTTCTCTTTGCTTCCAGACTCCAACAAAACGATCCGCTGTTACAATTGCAATTGTTAATTGCGCTTGATTACGTATAGAATTTTCACGCAACTTCGCCACCGATGATACTTCGCCGCGTTTCCCACTTTTTAATTACATGAAATTTCATTAAAACGCGTACTCTTCAATTAACAGCGTAGATTAATTCGCTCCTCCTTTAGTAGCTTCGTCGACGAGCCACTGAACGCAGATTGGAAAACAGTATGGAAACCGAAGTTAAAATCATCCCACCTCAACTATCGGGAACATCATCGAACTTGGTATTACTAATTAACACGAGCGCAACTGTCAAACGAACTACTGTTAACAAACTTCTCGTTCGTTCAGGTATTAATGGCTATTTATCCGTATCGAGTGAGAATATTATTTCAATGAATTACACCTGGATGGAATCACGCGACTGTTACAGGCGAAAGATCGCACGTACGCGCGTCGTAATGCGTTCATTGTTCGCGGAGGCCAACTCTTAATCAGACATAGCCACTGTTTCATTCCCTATCCCGGTGAACATAGCCGGATAATTAATTATTCGAACGTTCACAGGTTGACAAGGATAATTTTTTCTAACGGATTTCAATCAGCAACTTGGCGTCACCAAGCTACCAACTTGTCACTGTCGAACGTCATCAGGGCTCGTGTTGCGCCATAGTTCGTATCATCGGCGATTAAAATCACGTACGGGTCACGCGAGTCATCGATGTCGTATAATTTGTACTCGAGGTCGTTTGTCCGCCAGAAACGCGGAGAAAGGTAAATAGAAGTTTTACCACGTGAAACGGTGTTCTGCAGGGTGATAAGATTTTTCAGTGTGACACGCATACGTAACATCGATGGTTAATAGCGTCACTGGCAAGAGGCCATTCATCTTATAGGTCATTGAATATTTTCTGTCTGTCGTGACGTGTAAATAGCCGGTTGTACGTTTCGCCTATCTTTCACGGCGCGCATCCCTGCACACGAATGACTTCACACGCTCTAGAGCAATGGTGACGGCGTGGTCGCATCGAACGTCACCTTATCGGCTCGACGACGTGCTGCTGCTTAAAGGGATGAACGTTTAAAGGATTTTCGAGGGTGCTAGAGAGTGCACAAAGGATGGTGAGTCAGTGGGTGTAGGCTCTGCAGCTTGGTTGTTCGCACTTTCGAGGCCGTTGACGACAAAACGGATGAAATATCGTATCGATTTCCCATCACCAATGCTCGTAAACTGCCTTCTTTCTCTCTCTCTCTCTCTCTTTCACTCACTCACTCTCTTTCTCTCGCCTTCCTTTTTACCCGCCATGGTATGCAATCTTCTTCGGAGGCCGTGACTGCACGCACGTCAACGAGCAGTTGAGCAAGGGAAAAAATCGTGTCCGACTTTTCAGTACATCGACGACTTGCAATATTTTTATTTTCACCGTACGCTCATTCTTCTTCTTCTTTTTCCTCCTGGCGTCGCCTTTGAGCTTGAGCATCCTGCTGAACATCGTCGTTTGAAAGGAATCTTCAGCGCGTCAGATATTTGTCCGGTTCCACGTAAGAGGTGAAACGACCAACGGTGACTGGAGACGGCGAAAGGTAAAATACGACCGGTAAAAACATCTCAGCTCGTGGTAGCTGAAAAGCCGATAGTCCCTGCTCGGTCGACAGCCACGATTATTACAAACGAAACGGTATCCTTAATAATTTCGCCCGTGACACCGGCAAGAAACCCGACTATCCTATTTTGTCGACTCGACGCTGTTTCCTGATATCTTGGACCGGAAATTGAGGTCCTGTTCACTCGATCGTTAACGAACTTCCATGAATATTCCTTTCGGCATTGGACATGGAGTATCGAGGCGAGGGCTATACGTATCGAACCGTAACCAAACGTCAACTGAAGAGCAACCGAGACGGAAAACGTATCGAGAAGACCTTAATTCTTTCGGCTTGTTCGTGATAACAGCGGCGTACAGCTGACAGACGGGAAACGGGAAGAACTATTACTTTAGTTTACACTGTGATGGGAATTCAATTACGGAACGTAGTTTCACGGTTGCTCAAAAACGTATCTCCACCGTCGATCTTCCCTCCGCTTTACAGAGAACTAACGTCATCGTTGAATGGTACCGTTGCGTCCGTTATGACATTTAATAAATGACAAGAGCTAGGAGAATTGATTCGACGAAAAATAACAAGAGATGGAAAGGAAAGAGAGAGAGAGAGAGAGAGAGCGTGTGTGCGCGTGTTCTTCCACGTCGTTTGCTCGGGCTAACGTAGGATGTGCCGCGACCCTTCTTCTCTCCAAATTACTCCTAATTTTTCTGCCGCGACTGACGGAACGAGATGAAGGGAAGATATAACGCACACATAAACACCCTGTGTATAGCAACGGTTCCCTCGACTGCTCCGCCATTGTCGACTCGCTCGGAATTCAATTCGAGGCTAGTGAATTGTCAGTATCTCGAGAACAATCACGGCAGCGCGACAAGAAGGTGTTCGTGGATGCAAAGTCGTAAATCTCTGGTCGCTAATTGAAACGATGTCGAAAGAAGGAAACGATATCGCGCGAGCTCTACCACGGCGGAGCTGTCCTGGTGCGAGCAGGAAGGAATGGCTTCTTCCAGCTGTTTCTCGTTCCTTCTTTTTGCTACTACTTGTTCCTTCTTTCGTTTCTCTTTCTCTCTCTTTCCTACCGAGTCTGAGGAGGCGCTTGTAGGTACCCTCGCCAGACGAAAAGTATTCGTCGCGTTCCATTCTAGGGAAAGCTAGTATTCAGTTTCAGTGGCGTAGACAACACCGTTCGTCGGCTCGAGTTACGACTACTCTAGTATCTCGAGAACGTTGGCGTTTCCGTTCGAGACGGCTTATAATAACCCTTTGCCGTCCACCTCATTCCATGGTTTCTGGACTTTGATTCGGTCAGAGACGATCGATCCACATGGCGTCACACCGTCTCACGCGACAAAGAAAGAAAAGAAATAGGAGGGGACGAAAAGATACGATACATTCTCTTTTTATTTTCGCTTCGAGCGCCTCTCCACTTTCCCCTTCTATGCACGCGGTGAACGCGACTCAAGCTGTACCATTCATTCGGGAAACCTCTCGAGCCAACCAAGCATCCTTTCAACTGGAAATAGAAACGCGATCGTTCGAGATACCGTCGGTTTTTCGGCCAAGTTCAACAAGTCCTTTTTCGTTTCTTGGACGGGCCACGCGTCATCGAACGCTGACACAATTTTTTTGCAAACGCAGAGGGAAGATAAAAAAAAAAAAAAATTCCTCTCGGACCTTTGATCGCTTTTAGGGTCAAAGGGTTTTCTAACTGAAGCGACATTAGCATAAAGCTTCTTCGTACCACGTACTTAATTTTCTCGAGAAACGCGATCCCCTGTTACAGTCTCAGAGCGAGTTAAAAAGCGAATGCCAAAGGTATCACTTTTCCTAGAATGGCAGTACTAATGGAAAAAGCAAGATCTCGAGAGAAATTGTTATACTTTTGATCGGCGATGTCTTATCGAAGTTACAAGAACTTGGACACGCTTCAAACTAGAACGTATCGATTTTGTCTAACCATTGACTTTACTCGCGCTACGTATGGATGATTATTCGCCCGTATACTTAATTAACTCTATCGGAATATCACTCAGAAAATTCGACAAATTTGTATTTGCGATGTTTCATTTCTTTCCAATAGAATTGAACGTTCGTTGGATGTTTCGTTTGCGACGGTTTTCATTATAGGAGATCAACTTGAATAGATGAATTGTTTGTTGAATTTTGCTTTATTTAATACGTTCAAGTTTATAAAAGGGTGGTATATATTTTGCATCACTTTGTTATAAATATATTATGTTTTAATTTAATCCCCCAATTAACGAGCAAAACTCGGTTCATTCTGTATTTCTGACGGTATTCGAGCTCCGCGAAAATTTGGAAAGTTTGCGATTAAACGATCCAACGCGATGCTTGATTCGACGCTTCCTCGTCGTACGTCAGATTCGTAGAATAGGACAGTCGAAAGAGCTTTTATACTCTTTCCGTTAATTCTATTCATCCGCGAATCTTGATATCCGCTCGCGAGACGTCGATTATCTTCTTTGCGAAATTTTTATCGGTCCGATGGAAACGATTATTTAAGCCCGAATTCATGGAACGTCTCGTTAGCCAGTTCGAGCGTTCCCAGACCGCGCGGGTCCCCTCAAATTAGAATATTATATTCCGGGTTTATAACGAACATGCATCAAGCACTGTAATTACGAATCCCACGGTGCATATAATTATACATAGTTTCGTTTTAATCTGCGAAACGTTGGCGAAATTGCCGTCTCCGAAACGGAATCGAATTACATTCAAATTGCACACGCATAATTTCATATTTCGCCGAAACTTTGCGCATTCTTCATTCGAACGAAATTTTGTTCCACGAATCGTTGTACCGTCCCCCCCCCCCTCCACTCCGACATTTTCCCATCACATTTCTTTCTCAGCGTCAGTCAGAAGATTATACAGTCACGAATACATCCGCTGTGTTTCTGTATTTACGGAAGCGTTGAGTGTGTGCGCGCATACAAATGGCGTGTTGAAATCGACAGGAGGCTCTTTAGGTATTTATTTGTAAGCCTGGGTATATAAGCACCGTGAGTTCTCGTGTTGTGCCATTCGGAGAGACCTCGACAAACCGCCACTTAAGCGGAACGCCGGAAGGGTAGTTTCCTTCCCCTGTATTCAATTAGTACACCGCACGAAATATCAATTCCATTGCTGGAAAGCTCCTTCGACGTTTTCGAGTGTAGGGGAATAAGAGGATACTTTCCAGCGACCGCAAGTACTCATTGCGCCCAGTTACCGAACGCTGTTAATCTATGGAACTTCGTGCTCTCCATTTGGTTTATCAGTCGCCATTTCAATTGACGTACATTTGCATACCCTTTATAAACCGAGTATTGTTGCCTCCATTCCTTTAAATGGTGGTTTTAAAATTCTGACGTGGTACTTGAATCTCCATTTTCAACTTTCTTTCTTTTCTTTTTTTTTTAGCTTTCACTCTGATACGACGTTAAAAACTACCGCTGTCTTTTCAAAAAGAAAAATGGTTAGCGATACGTGTTAAATAAAAGAGACTCAGGACTCGTAGAAGAGTACAGCGTATAAAGTGGATTCTTTAAACGTGAAACGGTATTTCAGGGCTTTTTACATGAACGTTTTTCTTTATCACGTATAATTACGATACCTTGCCACATGACACGTATCGCAGGGAGAAAACATTGGAAGCATTATATTTTCATTGGAAAATATATACCACAACGAATATAACCGCAAAGTATGATAAATTTCGAGGATATATTTGCATTGCTTCTACCGCAATGAATAAATATAAATATTAATAGTTGCACAATAACTATGTGTTTCGCACGCTTGCCGAAGACCATTCTTTCTAATA
Source organism: Bombus superbus (assembly GCA_014737385.1). Classification (NCBI taxonomy): domain Eukaryota; kingdom Metazoa; phylum Arthropoda; class Insecta; order Hymenoptera; family Apidae; genus Bombus; species Bombus superbus. The sequence goes on along the minus strand of JACXIK010000065.1, from coordinate 656,489 downwards.
AAAAAAAAAAAAAAAAAAGAAGAAAATACCATCACATATAGCATGTTTATTGTTGTGATATAATTTCATTTCTCTTGTAGCTATCGCAAGTATTTTTCTATCGGACAAATATCGACATGGTCGAAGAATCTTTCAACATCTCAAAATATTTTCAAATTCCATGCAATTGTGCTTACATCACTGAATTCGCAAGAATTCCGAGCCAGCTAATTATTTCGGGCTAATTTTAATTACGAGCCACTACTGTTCATCGCGATCATTGTGCAAAAATTTCTGCGCGTACTGGGCGAATTCCGCTACATATTCCGCAGGTTTGAATCCAATTAGGAACTTTCGTTTCGTACCATTCTTTCACCCATCCCCCGCCCCCGTCCCTGCAGCTCCCAATTTCGGTCTTTTAGCTTATTTATTTTCCCTTATTTAGCGCTCGCGTGACTTCCTTTGTATTAATGATCGAACTTCGTTTATTTTCCAGAATATGGACGTGGCGAAGGCTTCCGAGCGTTTGCTGAAACTGGCCGTGAGTATAATCCAATTCAGTTGACAACAAAGTAGGCGTGTGCCGTGGACCAGAAACACTTGAACGCTTGCCTCGTCGAAGCTGGATTAAACCTACGAAAATTCGTATCTTCTGATGCGAGAAATCTATTTTTTTTTTTTTTTTTTTCCTTAACGAAATGCCAACAACAAGCACAAGTCATTTGTCTTTAAAATGCAATGAAGGATAAAATTTCGAGGACAGGTACTGTAAGCGCACGTATGTATCAATGAAGTCGAATTTGACGAAACTTCGTTGATATTTATTTTCGCTACTGTCCACCTGTTTTCGCCTCCGATTGTATTTCATCGGTGCTCGATAAGAATGCCTCGAGAAATCGTATACGCGAGAAGCACGCGCTCTCGTTGGAATTACTAAATCTGTCTGAAATGAACGTTTCCTGTTTCCGGCCAGACTCGCGCCGCGTATTTTCTCTCGGCGACGTACGAACTTATACCGACGCCTGTGCGAAACATTATTGCACCTGTGTTCTCCGCGAGATCCTCGTACAATCGTTTGCCATCCCGTCGCTATCCGCTCTTAGGCGGAAAGCCTCGGAGCAATATTTGCGAATTCAATCTCCTTTGCTGTTCGCGAACTCGTCGGTCCCCGTTGGAAGAGCGAAGACGATGTGCGATCTCGTAACGTCGGGCACCGGGAACAGTGTCGTCGATAAGTATGCCACTTAATACAGTGCGTGGTTGCAAACCCCTGGCCCGGATAGACACGGCGAGAAGACTTTAGTTTCGATTCCGGCGAGACATGGCTACAACCGTTTCAATGCATCCCCTTGTGAAACTTTGCGCGGAAAGTACGAATTCATGATTCAACTTTCGTCCTGTGCAGAGCCGGCCGTGCACCTTCGCGTCCTCGTCTCCGCGTGAATTATACGCTCGCAGAAGTCGCATAGACTGGCGGGTAACGGAGTTTTCCTGTAACCGGTGCTGCCTTTGCCATCGATACTCGAGCCGGCAATCGCTCCAAGGCAGAGCTATTCCCCCTCTTAATAAGATATTCTTTCGTCTGTCGTGCCGGAGGCGACGTTTTCCTCCGCGGGGGAAGTTGCTTCGTCGATTCCGGAAGTGGAAGGCGATGTAACTGCGATGCGCCACGTATACGTATAATTCCCTTACGAACTTGGTATTTCCTGGCCGGTGTTGCGAAAGCAGTGGCGAAGCTCGGGGCGCGTCGTCGACGAGAACACGTAACAGCAACATGTAGGCAACGTCCGCCATCTCGTATTCGAAGTACTCTTTCGTTGCCGTTAAAACGCGTACCAAGATGATTTCGCGAGGCTTGTCTCGCTCGTCTCGCTTGTCTCTTCGTTTAACTCGGATATTCCTCGCCACGCGATTGTTTCACGTTGGAGGCGGTGTCGCTGCGCGACACCGGGAACGATGATCGCGAAATACCTATAGTTTGTGATATCTCCTGGGCGTCGTTCATTTGCAAAGGGCTTGTGGGAGCTTTAACCCGCGTAGTTCTCCGCGTTATGGATTTTATCGAGTTTCGAACGGGGAGGGGAAATAGCCGCGTTATCCCATAACCGGCGACGTAAACTCGGAAAACACAGCTTCATAATTTGACACGTAACATTTGCGGATACCATTAAAGCCACGATCCGATACTCTACCCCCCCCCCTCCCCTCCGCTGCCCCAGCCACCTCCCTTGGACCGCGCTTTCAATGCGTTAATTAAAATTTTCACTTCGGGTTTACAGCGATAACAGTACACAGTCTCGTGTGCCACGTTGAAAGGGGTCACACGATGCGTAAAATACGCGCCGGGACTGTGGCGTATCAAAGGAACAACGCGTCCATCATCAACGATAAAAACCATTAGATTAATTCTGTATAATGTGATATCGCGGAACGCTGTTATTCGCGTACGAAAAGCCGACGGCGATGTCGAGTGAAAATGGGGGATTGAGGGTCACATTAATGGAAGGGTAATCAGAAAAATGGATTTTCGAGTTGGCCCCGTCCACAACATTTTCCTGTATTAACGTGAAAGCCATGTTCGGCTAGAAACAAGTGTCGTGCAAATAAGCAACCCCTGTCGTCGATAATGGACGAAGGATTTTTAGCCCCGCGAGCGCGGGAAAACCGTAAATGTATATTTATGGCCCGTACCGGTGTTTCCGTGACAGCCTCGTCGCGTATAACTAATATGCCTGACAATTGAAATGTTTAATATCGGCGAACGTGTTCGAGAGAGCCGTGCTTCGTTTTCGAAATATTCGCCTTTTTACGCGATACTCGTTTTTCGTAGTTGATGTATTAATCGAAGGACGAGCCGGCGCTGGCCAAAAACAAAGGACCGAAGAAGAATACGTATCTATGTTCCCTCGTTCGAGAGCGAGGAAATTTGAGCAAGCACTCGCGAATCAGATCGTGCAACGCGTACGGCGTGGTTCTTACGAAATGATCGGCGTCGTGTTCCCTTCGAATCTCGGAGATTTCTCGCGGAACCTTTCTTCTCACTGCGTGCTTCAGGATTTGCCCGTGTCGGTCGACGCTTTTCAAGACTCTGGCAAAGCATATCCTTAACGTTCGATTTCGTCGATCCAAGGATGTATAAAAATTTGTGGTTCCGCTGGAACTTGGAAACTCGTCGTTCCCATCGAAGGAACTTTGTTCAACTGGATAAAAATAAAACGCCAACGATGCCGTATACCACAGACGTTTAAAAAGCGTCCTGCGTTGTGTATCGCGCAGCCTTCGCCGAAATGTCATAGCCTCGCTCGTCGATGATAATCGGCTGTTCTTGGCAAGAACCAATCTGTATATTTTACTCGCGTCTTGACTGTTGTGTCGGGGGCAATCTGCCACGGCGTCCATCGACATCGTCAGCCCGATTCCATTCGATCGTCGTTACCCGTGCTCGTTATTCTCTCGTTAGTCCGAATGCTCCAGATCGAAACTAGCCAGCCGTAGTGTTTCGATCAGTGAACCGGACTCGGTGAACCGAATTCAATTATATGACTTGGTCCCAAAGCGACTACCGCCAATGTCCTCCTGGAGCGTGTATAATAGTCGCGTTGTTGGTTGTTTGCGATTAAAACACGCCAGCCAAAAAGTCACGCATGGCCGAGCTTCGCTAACAAATTTTTGCCGGGTGCCAGTTAATTGGACCTATCGCGTAATTAATTATCGACGTCTGCGGCTCCACGTGTAAACAACAGTCTAGCTGGTCTGACATTTTGTGGAAAAATCAAGCACATCTCCCTCCCTCCCTCTCTCTCTCTCTCTCTCTCTCTCTCTCGCATACACACATTCTCCCCCTCTTTCTCTACACCGTCGAGGATTATTCGATTTCTCTGCGGGGGGAAAGAGCTCGATCACGCGATCAAATAATTTTGAAAAAGGGGATTACTGGGAAAAATCGAAGAGCAGAGGATCGAGTCGACTGGTAATAACCTTCTCCGAGAACGATATCGACGCAAGCTTTAACTGGGAGATATAAGTGGTTCGGTCGAAGGTTCCTCGGGGCGAACGCAACGGAAACTCCTCTTCCAATCTCATAAGTCACGCCACGAGAAGGATTGCTCATTCTTGAAGCGCCTCTTTTGTCCCCTTTTGTTTCCTACCTTCGCCGTATCACGCTGAGAGCGAAGCGACGGGCGCAGAGAGAGAGAGAGAATGAGAAGGGGGGGAGGGGAGAGGCAGAGAGAGGAAGAAGTTCGAAGCGGGAAAAATAATTGTTTGCCGATCGAACGAGCGAAATCTGCGACGACGGAGGGTCTGCGGAAGAAAAGAAGCCCTCGAGAGAAAGAGGAGACCACCTGCGGGATACACGAGCCCCGATACAGGATCGAGGGAATCTTTATTTTCGTTTACACCGCAAATAACTGCGAGGCTGTTCGCACAGACCACTGACCACGCTCGTCGTCGGTTAATTGCGGTTCTTATATACGAACCTCGGCCGAACTTGGAAAACAGAGGGTGGCGATGTTCGACCAAGGCGATGGATCGCTGTGTATGGAGGGTAGATGGTCGCGAAGAGGAGGTGGTTTTGGTACTGCAATGTAGGACGAGACTTTAATCTCGTCGTAATGGGGAAACGCAATTTTCCTGCAGTCCGTTGCCAACGAGGTCGTTTCCTTAGATCGATCTGCTTTATACGAGCGCGATCCTTCGCCCCAGTCCACTCGTCGCTCGTTTCGGAATCTCTTTGACGCGCGACAGCCCCTCTGACGAAAAAGACGAAGCACCAGGTGAAAGGAGAGGAATGGGGGAAGACCGTGGGATACACAGGCACTCTCTTCTTGCTCTTTTATCCGGTGTCGGCCATGTGCAGATCGTGTCCCGTCCTCATTGCACATCCTCCTGCGTTAGACTCTAATGTGTACTTTATGCATATATACGGAACGAACGATCGATCGATTTCTATCAATAATGCAGGCATATTGGATTCAGAACTACGACCGGAGGAGGGTCCATTGAATTTCCGATATGTACTTACTCATGGTTGAAGGTAATATAGACACGATCGTGGCGGCCGGTATCGTTGGTCGATGGCGTAAAAGTGGCGGATGAGCGCGATCAACGATTGTCGTGGCGGTTTGTGTATCCGAATCTCGCCGATTGTTAATTCGCTGCAAAGATTTATCGCCGTTACATCGCACCGTTCGCGATGTTTTTTGACGATTATCGTTGCACTACGTTGATCCTACGTTCGTAACTCTGATGACGCGCGCATTTTGAAAATTCTCGAATTGTCAGTCGATACTTTCCATTTCCCTCGGATTCTTTGCCACGTTTCGGCTTCGTACTCTCAGTTTTTCGCTTCCTCCTCTCGCTTTTCGTTTCCTGTCTGCTCGTCATTGCCCTCGTGGGAGCATGTCACGTACTATTTACTGCAGCAGCAAGGTCTACGCGGCTATGTAATATAACGGGAGTAGCTGTTATCGTATGAAGAACGGGATGTAAGAATAACAATCAGGAACGGAAGAAAAATTGAGCAAACTTTATAGACGTCTCGTCGAGATGACGGCGAAATTGCCCGATCCTTTTTAACCTTGTCATTATTTCTTCTCCGACGAGCACGATACGATTTCCCATCAGGAATCGATCTTCCGTTCCGCTCTTTGAGCCGCAAGGACGATCTCTTGAAAAAATATTGCTTTAATAACGATACAATCTTCGGTAGACTAACATTTGATGCGAAACGTAAGCACGTTCGTTCTGTTTGGTTAAAGGACTGGATCTATTTGAGCACAGCAAGCTTCGCGTAATAGCGTTTCGATCTTTTATTAGACACTCGTTATATCCTCGATATAAGTTGTTGGCACGCAGAGCTGTAAAATTTCGATTCCTGTAACTGCATGGCACTCGCCACGTTTCTGACGTATTAAAACAACGTTTATCAAGAGGAAAGATGGGTTTTAACCTTTGAAGGGATTAAAACAACTTGGCCAAAGTACGAAATTATTTTTCGTGGATGGTCGAGAACAAAAAGCAAGAGGAGCAAAGTATAACGATGTAACGTAACTGGGAGCAGTTCGTTGAAAAGAGCGGGCTTAATAGGAAAACTTAGTTGCCACGGGCCGACCAAACGAACCGAGAAAATTCAAATTCCCGCGGGTCTCTCGCTCTGCCGCGTCACATATCACCCACCAAGATTTTTCCTCCTTGATGGAAACTTGGGACCACGCTAGAAGCCGTATCGTTCCCGAGATAGCCGCTGGCCAGGAAGCCGAGACTCAAAGTTTTCCCGACCGCTTTTTCCTTTGTGCTATCATTGGCGTGTCTCAAACGATTCAACAAGGTTTTATCCCGCCCACTTTCGTGGGTGATTTCGTGCGCTCTACCCCTTTCTACTCTTTCAAACCGACGTCATACCCGAGGTAAACGAAATTAAAAGAGGAGGTAAGTTTTTGCGGGGTACGTGAACTACTGGCCGTGAGGGAAGCAGAGGCGCAATAGCGTTGTGGTGATGGCGATGGAGGTAAAAAGGAGCGATGAAATGAGGAAAGACAGAGGAGATCCTATCTTCTGCGAAGAAAGATGTGCTCTCCCTCTCTTTTCATAAAAGTGCCACGAATGCCTGCCGGCAGAAGAGACTTGACCTTTGTGCCTGGCAACATTATTAAGTCCTTTGGAGCGCGTAAAGGGCCGACGGAAGCAGCGAGGGTGCTTGAGGGGGAATTAGAGAAGACATTCGAAACGAAATAACTTCAAAATTCTTCGTTGGACCGAGTGGGGCAAGTCGGAAAGGAAGATGGTTGCGCCGGAAGAATCCGTCTGATCTCGCTGCAGGCACGATTGCCTTTTGCCTTGCTCTGTGTTCTTCTCTGCGATTCCGTGCAGCGATTGCACTCTCTTCTCGGTGATATTATTTCGTCGCAATTTTTCGGAAACTCCGTACCAGACACTCGGCAACAAGAAGACTTAACAAGACGCGCGCGCTGACTCGAGCGTGGAATTACCTCTCGCCCCGGAATCCAATGTGAATAACGCGACCGATCCTTCTCTTTTTTTCCTCTCCCTCTCTCTCTCTCTCTCTCTCTCTCCCCTACCACCACCACCATCGTCCCAGTTAATTCTTTGTCTCGTCATTAGCAAGTTATTTAAAAAATATTCTGAAACGCGAAACAGCCATCGACGTTCCTTTAATAGTTACGGCTATCGTATTTTCTTCCTTCTGTCCCGTAGTTCCTCTTCCCAGCCAGTTTCCGTACTCGGCGAGCTCGCGAGTGTGCGCCAACACTGGTTAAGAATTACGCGAAATTGCACGGTCGCCGAAGGCTACGGGAATGGAATATCGAGAGACGCGAATTTGCATTGGATTAACGAGCCGCCCCCGGACGAAGATACGAAACAAAGGGAAATAAAATATTGGCTGGCGTCGCTGTCGGCTATCTGGCCCTCGCATGTTGTACATTTGCGATCTAACAAAGATGAACGCGCGCGAAACGATACATCGCGTGAAAAACATTTCACCGCCGGTAATAGAGAAGATGAAAGTGACTTCCATTTGCACTCGTACTCAGAATAAATGTTCGCTCATCTGACACACGACTCTCGTTGTAATCCCCGTCCAACGTTCTTTTTTAACTACGCGTATGAACGCATATTTGTTTTCGTGCGTTTTTGCAGATACCCAACCATCTGGTCTGGCTGTGCTTCTTCTACTTGATGTTCCATTCGCTCCTCAATCTGATGGGCGAGCTGTTACATTTCGCCGATCGAAATTTCTACTGCGACTGGTGGAACGCGGATAACATCGACATCTTCTGGAGGACATGGAATATGCCTGTACATCGATGGGCCGTGCGGTAAGTATCGTTGATACGATGTTCCGGGCGCCACAATACGTAGGATTTCGATCGTGAGACGATCAGCTACCGTTTGGTCGAGTAAACGATCCTGCGCACACCCTATTTGCTTCGATCGAAAAATACCGGTGTAAAAGGCTGGATCGTAGATTGCCACGATTCGAAATGTAGCCACCGTTTACGCTTAAGCGATAGCCTAGGCCAGATTGCACCATTTTGATTCTATCTCGCAGCAGGCTGCCAGCATACCTACAATTTTGAGGTTGTAAGATGTTGAGCGTTGTATTGTTTCGTGACAGTTAATCGTGTTATTTCGCTGAAAAGTACGGATTTGCTAAAACTCCGAGTTCGTGTAACGTTGCGAATTAGGACTGTAGTAATTTGCAGATTTCTGCTTCTATACTCTATATGGTATAGAGACGTGATTCAGCTTCGATGAGCTTGAAAGATAGCTACTTCGAGTTGTTTCTAGTAAAATTGTCGCGTTAAAATTCGAAAGAAGATGTCGCGCGTAATCGGACGCGTTACGGTACCGCGAATAACCTTGGCAATTGTCGTTTCGAGGTCGAGCGCGCTGAAATTGCGAAACTTAGCTTTCCTGACGGATAGTTCCGTGGTAGACGGTGTGAACGATAGGAGCGAAGTCAGAACGAGGCGTGATACGTAAAGGTAGATCGGCGAGCAGAGATAAAAGAAAGAAGACGATAACCAGCCGCGAGTCGTACTTTTCATCGAGCTTCTTTCCGCCTAAGTGGCTAAACTTCGTCAACGAGTGTGTCCTGCTTTAAGGAGATTTAATTACATTTTTCGCGAGAACCCGGGCCCTGTCTGGTCTCCGAATAGGAAGAGAAATTTCCGTGAATCAGAGACTTTCCCCCGTAACCTGTACACCATCCCTCGGACCGCCGCCTCTTTCAACCCCTGTGGAAACTGCTCTGCGGCTAATTGTTTTAGCTTCTACCGTGCACTCCCACCTTTTCTCTGCGCCCTTCTATAGATATATATATATATATACAACCGCTGCCACTCTAAGTAGTACTTTTAATGTCTGTGTAACTGGGGAGGCTGTCGGACGGCGGGTGCTGTTTGAAAACTATTCTGCCGCGAAATGAAACTACCTGCAGATCCACGCGCGTCGAAATCTTCTGTTTCGACGTTCATTTCGGAAAATTAATTCGTAGCCGCGTTTACGCGCGCGCCACCCGACCATCGATGTCACTTTTAATTAGTTTCTATTTTAAACCTTTTGTCGTTCCCATTTCGCCCGAATCATGCCCGAGCGTCACAATGCTATTCTTGTAGTCGTAACAATGTGGCAGGTGGTGGAATCGGTTGTGCAACAAATGAAATATTCACATCTGTACACGTGGAGAACTAATTTCAATCGGGAACAATTAGGCGCGATATTCAAATCCCAGCGTACGGAATTTTGTAGTACGTGATTTCGTACGTTTTCGATATGCAATCACGTTTTAGTACGCTGACGATTGTTCGAAGGTTAAATACCCTTTTCCTTTTTTTTTTCCTTTCAGCCACCTATCGTTAACCTCAAACTTGGTATTTACGATTTTCCACCAACTTCTGGAGAAATCTTGTTCAGGGTACACCGTCAGATAAGCGCGAGCTTACGCCCTGCTTGGCACTTTTTATTCCCATACGTCTTACCCGTCATCGTTCCATTGGATTATGCATCGCTCGCTCAATACAATCAGCAAAGTTGCGAGAAACTTTCCATATAGGGCCTTCCACTTTTCCAACGGTTTTGCCGGCGCACGTGCCGCTCGCTAACAACTCGCGCCACCGCGGTGACGACGGCCGCTTTTACTTCGAAAGTAGCTCCGCGGAAAGTTTAAATCCTCGAAAAAGGTAGCCGTGGAAAAGTTGTTATTGCGGGGCCGCGGGAGACGAACGCGGTGTCGTGTACGTGGAAGGGTTGGAAATCCGTGGATCGAAGGGATCTCGTGAGAAACGATACACGAGAAAACAATAATTCTTTACTGTCTAAAGGTATAACTCTCCGAGGAGAGGAGGTGCGCGCCTATCCATGAAGATCGAGTGAAACGGCCGTGTTTCGACAGATACGCAACACGGTTGATGTTCCGGGCGTTTGAACGCCACCGAGGTTCGAGGTACACTGATCGAGCAAGAATCTCGTCGAGTTGCGATTAATTGAATTCCGTGTGATTAACCGAGCAAAGACAAGGATCGGTTCCGCTGTTGGGAAACGATTCGGGAATCGGCCAGGTTCCCAAGGCTCGAATTTCATCCCCGTCCCTCGACGTTCTTCGAACTGCACCTGTGCTCCCAACTCTTCTCCGCGTTCTTCTCTTCCTTCTTCTCTCTTCTTTTCTTTTTTTTTTTTTTCTTCTCCGTCTGGGCCGAGATATGCAGCTGCAATTGCGAGCTGCAACTGGCACGCAGCCATGCGACCGCGGCGGCAACGAGTGGTAGAAAAGCGAGCGTAGGGGCGGGGAGGGGGAGGGAATGGGCGCGAGAGGTGAAAATGGAAAAGCTGCAGGGAGGAGGATGGGCGCAGGGAGAGGACGTAGACGGTCGCAGACGGCGGAAAGGGGGAAGGACGACTGTCGACGAAGACGACGTCTTTTCAGGTTTGTAATGGGAAAAGCCGATACGCATCGTGGTGCGCGCACTTAAGGCTGTTTATTCCCCGCGGCACTTATAATGCCTCTATAACTGGAAGATATTTCGAAGCGTCTTTTCCATGAACGACGAGAACCACGAGGAAGGGAAGTGGAGGAGAGAGGGAGGGAGAAAGGCCGAGATTGAAGGGGGAATGGTAAAAACGAAACAGAAAGAAGAAAAGGGGCCGCTATTTCGCGGAGCAACAAGGAGAGTGGACTTTTAAGGAAAGGCATCTCTTCATCGCGGCAACGAAACCGTCCACGACGACAGCTTCCCACCTTTGAATTTCCTTCCTTCCTTCCTTCCGTTTCTCTCGCTCTCGTACGCCGGCTCTTCTCTTTGCGCTATTTTTTTCTTCCTTTCCTCTTCCCTCGTTGCTGTTGCAGCTTTCTTCGTTCCAATGCACTGCTACTGATAACCAAGCCGGCTAACGATCTCTTCCTGCCTCTCGGCGACTCGTGTTCTTTCCCCCCCCCCCCCATTCCGCGAACCGTCACACACCACAGTGTCGCTGTTCCGGCAAACTTGCACGGCCATTGCTTTAATTTTTCGAGACGATTCCGCCCGTGCTGATCCTTAAACGCGACGCTCCTTATCTACATCCTCGTTCTCCTTCGCCTCTCCTCTCGCCCTTTTTTCAACGCTTGCGCTCGCTATTTCGTGGTACAACGTTGTAATAGGAGCGACTACACGCCGCGGAGACGTTCTCTCGGGTATTTTCGCCGCGCAGAAAATCGTCGAGGGAAACGAGCCCCGGAGAACGCCCCGATCCTTTCTGTTAAACGGCCGCGTAATTTTTCCCCGTTTAATCGTGGCCAAGCTTGAAACGTTCTTGCGCGATTATTTCGGTTTCAGGCACTTGTACATTCCCATCATCGAGATCGGCTATGGGAAAACGACCGCGTCCGTCATCGTGTTCTTCATCAGCGCCTTCTTCCACGAGTATCTCGTCAGCGTGCCACTGAAGACGTTCAAAACGTGGGCGTTCCTGGGAATGATGGGACAGGTAAAATTTACTCGTACAATATTCCAGTCACGATCTAAATTATGTCTATGGAGCCGATGTTCAATCTTTTCGGCACGGCAGAAGCGGAGGAGAGGGGGGGGGGACTATAATCACCCATCGTTGGTGCACTCGCTAGCTTCGAGAATTTCGTCCTCGTATATTTGAATAAGAAAATGAAGAATAGCTGCCGAGTTGCTTTGAGAATTTATTATTAACTCCACAGAAGTCGCGAGAAATCTGTCACTCGCGTAAGAAACCTTTTTACAAATATTTCTCTATGGACACGTTGTCGAGTCTGTTAACGACGAAATACTTTTCTGTTGCGTATAAATGTTACTTATAAAATTTCTACGTGTTTATCGCTCCATGCTGGACGTTGATATCGTAGATTTTTTTTTTTTTTTTTTTTTTAGAATGACACGAACATTCCTATTATTTCCGAGATTACGACGAGACATATGCCAAACGTGCTGGCGTTATTTATAACGGTCGTTATACGCGTATTACATGGATGGGTGATTCTGGTCGCTGTATTTGAACGACTATTACGAATTTAATTACCTTATCATTTTTCATTTTTCGCACTGCCTTTATATAAAATAATACACGTTACTGCAGTGCGCTGAACGTTCGTCACTGAAGCGCAGATTATTAAACTCGCTGCATTTCTCGGATATACCCCACAGCGGGAATTTCTAGGATCGCGATCTTCGCAGGCTTAAAACTTTGAAACGTTCATCTACGCTCAGCCAATAGGCAGTCTCCTGGTCCGGGCTGTACTGTACCGAAAGAGTTGAAAGAAATTTTAATCAACCAATTCCTTCGTCAAACATCCAGTCGCACAAAGAACCAAAGAAATCCTCCGACACGATATCAGCTATCTCGGTCCCTCGAAAGTTTGCCGCGGAAGAATCATCTTCTCGGAAGCGATCCAACTGTCGAAGGATTAATATTAATTTGCAGTCCGCCACCCTCGATGAAGAAACTTTTTTAATTGATTTTCCAGATACCATTATCACTGATAAGTAGGAAGGTGCAGAAGCATTGCGGCGCCAGATGGGGCAATATCACGGTGTGGGCGAGTCTCATTATCGGACAACCACTTTGCATAATGATGTATTACCACGATTACGTGATAACTCACTTCGGCGAGAACCTGATCGAGGATTACTCCACGGTATAGGAAACAAGGAATCGAACGCGAAGCGAAGATCACAGAGAGGTCGGCAAGAAGAATTTCTGCCGGTGAATGAGGCGAACTCGCCGCTGTTCCATCAATCGTACTTTTCCCCTCTTGTGTTTCACACCTCGCGGACTTTACCTTCGATCCGTGTATAAGCTATTTTTCAAACGATTCGTCGACGTTAACGGGAGTCCGGGTATTTTATTATCTTGATCGTGAAATTTTCAATCACAAGCAAATGCCTTAAGTATTACGCTTCGAATTCGAGAAGCGTAGAAATTCATGCGCCTAGTTCGTATATAGTTGTTGACGTTCGCGAGTGTAAGCCGGTATCCAATGGGGTATTATATCTCGACGTTTTCCCAGCATCGCAGTTATCTTTTTAAGGTGGATCGAGTGGAACGATATTCGGTATATTATTATGATTCCTAGCGAATTAATACGTTAATACATCGATGTTTGACCCAGCATCGTGAAAACGTAGTCCGATTCAAGTTAAAAGCTGAGCGAGAATTTCACGCGAACACGCGAGATGATGCAATTATAGTATTAGGTTGTCGCTAAAGTTTCTTTCCTTTTTGTAAGGAAACGATGCAGCACTACATTCTCTGTTTTACATTATTTCTGTCGAATGATGTATTCTCAGAATAATAGAGATAGAAGAAAATAGATCGCAGATGATCCAATCAAATAATATAAAACGAAAAAAGGTTGTGCGTCTATTATTTCATAACGAAAGAAATGAAACTTTCGGGACAATCTTGTCAGATGGGATAAAACACCGTTCGACCTGCTGTCATGTTCTTCTTCTTTTCTCGTTCACGCGTGGTGATGGTAATGTTCGTCCAATCGTTGCTGTAAGACTGTTGTTCGCTCTGTTACAAGCGTTTCATAGATTATTGCATCTCATGCGCATCTCGCCTTCGTCGATGCTCGATCAATCGCGATATTTCATGAAGATTACGATAGACGTTATAAAGCGATGAAATTATGAGATTGAAAAGACCAAACACTGTTTGTCGCGTATCAATGTGACTGGTATTTTAATCGATAGCGTGTGCCGTGCAAAATGTATGTTATTGTCTTTCGAAACGATTTTATATTTGATCGCGTCCGTGCCTCGTAAATCCTCGAGCATTCTCTGTTTCACGAACGGCGAAACTCGCACGAACGGCGATATTATGCGTGCATTAAGACAATAATTCAGCATATTTTTTCTATCTGACGATGTTTTATCGCTTGGAAGGAAGGTAAGAGAGCATCGAGGGAATATTAGCCGTAATAAATTTGTCCCGGGCGCAGTTTGCTGTTGCGTATTCGGTAAATATTTCAGGCCAACCGTTGCGTATCACGAAGGAGCAGCTGCCGAGGATTTAACGAGGCAACTTGGTGCCAGTTGTATACGAACATACGATTTTGTAGATTTCGTCGTGCGCCACTGGTTGTCGAATAAACGAGATCTTTGTTACCAGCCTCGTTAAATTTCCTTCCATCCCTTCAGAGAAGATTCGATGGAAATGTCGTCGACACTGGCACAGAAAGCAAACCTGAGCGTAACGGTATGGTATTAATACAAAATATACCGTTCGATACTTAAAACTGTAATGCAAGTTGATTCGTGAGTTATAACAAGATCGCCAATTTCTATGCACTTTCCTTTACATTTATAAAGATGGCGAAAGAAATGAAACGTGAATAGAAATTTGCTTCGTCTACTTTCTGCAGCTTCGGATTTCCCATAAACGTACAAAACTGTGCAGTTTAACCAATCACAACGTCTCGGGGATCCAACGTCTGAGAAACATCTTCAGGCGAAGCATGTCAGACGAGTGAAATCCGATCTCCTTAAAACGAACCAAAGACGCGTATATAATTTTTAGAATATATGCAAGAGCCTGTTAATTTGTCAAATTACCTGTTTCCCTAATCGCCGTATAATGAGAAACAATCGAGGAAGATCTGGCGTTGTTCGACGTCTCTCGATACTCGCGTCGTGTTTCAAAACGAAACAACGCACTGTTTCCTCTTGCATTTCACTCGGCTCTAGAAACGCGAGAAAATAAGAAAGGAACGACAGCTGGAACACCTGGCAGAGGTATGAAACGATCGCCTACCACCGGATACGTTCAAAACAAAGAACAAAAGCAAAGATGAAATCATCTGCAGGCCAAAGATGCTCGGAAAAGAATGTTTTTTCCAGCCGTCATCCCTTGGGCTTTCCTGGTTGTCTGATGAGCTCGGATGTCACGACCCGTTTGCCCCAGAGCAGTCTCGGTGATGGATAAATTAATGATGCGGGACGTTCACCACCGACAGTCGGACATACGTCTGCGTCAGAGAGACGCGATGTTATATACCATGCAGGTACGTGACAAGCGTAAAGACTTACGAGCAGACGGATCCAAACGAATCGAGGCGGATTGACGCGCATTCGAGCGGATACGTGCGGCTATCGCTAGATCTATTGACACGAGAGCAACTGCGCGAGTTAGAGAACTTAGGCAAGTGGGTTGGTCGGTTGATGCGAGTTCCGGACTTGAGGAGGTTTAGTAGCGGATTAATGTGAATTAGAAATGGGCACTACGTGATTTGAGATAGATTCGAGGGGACGGAGAATTTGGCACGAAGTGAAATCGGAAAATTTTACGCGGATTCCTGCCGGGATTAACGCGGATAATTCAAATCGTACACAGCGTCGAAGATTAGATTTTAGAAGTCGGAGAAGCTGCGATTTGTTCGAGAAATTTAACACGAGTTCGAGCGTGTGACGAAATTGCGAAACAGTTGGTAGGGAAATTCGCTATTGGGTCCTGTGTTAACGCGAATAGCTCCAGTTGGCTATGCTAACGGCGATTAGGCGCGGGTCGTGCGTCAGAGAAGCTGCGATCTGTTCGAAGCGGATCGAATTTAAGAAATTTAATATGATTCAGAGCGGGTAGCAGAATCGCGAAACAGTTAACAGAAGTCGAGGTATCCACGAGTTTCTCGGTACACATCCAAATAGGTTCGTGCTGGTCGGTGTGCCTGTGGGAAAAGTTAGCACGAATTGAAACGATTCCGCAGGATTTCCAGTGGATTCTAGAAGTTCGCTCAAATTGAAACCGGTCCTCGTGAGTTGGAACGAATCGAAGGAGGTTAGCGTGACGTTCACGCGCGGTATGACGAGCACTGGAGCGAGTCCAAGTGATTTACAACGGGATAACGCGAGTGCCAGTGAGTTCCAGTAAATTAGAATCTGTCTAGACCTTGCGCCATCCAACCTTTCCCCCTAACAATCCTTCCATTTACAAAGAGCATAACCCTCGATGTCAATCAACGTAACGATATTCCAAGCTCCATCCGAAAATTCTCGAACGAAACCAAAAAGAAAGAAAGAAGAAAAAAGAGAAAAAGAAAGAAGGAAGGACAAAAGTAGATACGCTGATACCAATCGTCCGATCGTTGAAATCAGCCAAACTGCATCTCGAACACGTTCATTTCTCAAGCCGTTCGATTTTCGAGCACAAGGTACCGAAGCATACACGAAGAATGCCTCGGCTGGTCTTTTGAACGCTTATTCCAGAACGCTTGCGTTATCCTCTGAGGTGGGTGGTGGCAATGGTGACGGTGCAGAGCACGGGGGTGGAAGGGTGGCGGTACGGGTGGTCAGGGTGGCGGCGTGGGTGGTCAGGGTGGCGCGAGGGGGTGCACGAGGTTCGCGGTACGGTGCAGAGGGTTGAAACGAAGGGTGAAGAGCGAGAGAAACGCCGGAGGAGGGGATCGTGCGAGGGGAGGGGGCACGGTGTGAGCGCAACACGATGCTATAAGGGCGGGTACGCAGCGAAGTCTCCGCAGTGAGCGCCGCGACGCCTTTGGAGACGTATCGTGCGAGACGGGCGATCGGTGATCGCCGGTAACACGAGGCGGTCTCAGCTATCTGTCAAGTACCGTTGTGCTGTGTTTTTGTGCTTGATTCTTTGGTTCTGTCAGACTCGAAGAGCAGATTGATAGAACGGGAAACACGGAGATTCCTAGGAGCGAAGACGAGCACCTGCGATTGGTTGTCGCATCGACGACGAAAAGCAGAAACGATCTGGCCGGGACGCACGGCGGGTTTTCGATGCTGCGGGATGTTCACGCTGCCCCTGGACAGAGAGATAGGTATGTGTGAATTGCGTGTTGACGATGGTAATTAGCAAGGGGAAAATTTAAAGTCAAGCGGACCTTGTTAGCAAAATAGCAATCGGTGATTAACGAAGGTTGTTATTAGTTTAATATTTCGTTTAGTTTCTCTAATTTTTCAACGTTGCTGCGACGTTATTCTCGACCGAATTTATCTCGATTCAATGCGATTACAATCAATCATTTGTACGTCAATTAACCCGCTGTACGTCAATTAAGCTTCTATGTAATTTGAAAATTCGATTTTATATTAAAACAAAAAAAAAAAAGAAAGAAAAAAGAAAGGAATAGATCGATACGTCCCGATAAATCATGTATACCGGATATCAATTAAACGTTCGTTCAGTTAGTGGAAGTGGCGTGAAAAAATTATTCGCCTGGACCTCGCTCGAACGATACCATCAAGTGGAACGCGTCAAGTAGCATAGGACATTGCAGTCAGACCGGGCGTGCTTCGCCCTGTTTCGTCTCGCATAAATTCGATCCAACGTCTTATTTATTTTGTTCAGCCGTGTGTTAACGGGAACGATCGACGTTCGAGACTCGACGATAGATGTGGCATCTACCGAGGTTCCGCCTCTGCTTCGCCCTCTTGGTTATCGCGAAAAAGCGACGGACCACGTCGTTGCCCGGCGCGATAACAATGACTCGACGTTTGTTAAAGAGCTCGGTAGTAATTTCACGTCGAAGAAAAATGGTGCTGCCGTTGCCTCGGTCGTTCGTCATGATACGACCAAGTTCACCGGCGGAGAACAAGAGGCCGACGCACGGGAAATTGAAACGACGCCCGGTCTCTCGCGGGATGATCGGCAATATCTCACGCGATAGAACGTGACGCGGCGTTGCGCGAGGTTTTTTGCAGGTGACAGAGGAAAATTATTCGTAGTCACGTGCCGATATTATCGCCCACGGTGCTCGGATACGCAAATGGTACGTGTGCCTGGCGTTCCAAGAAAAGTAATCGCATTAGCCGTGTTTTTAAGATATATATAAGGAAGCACTACCTTCGATTTCACGTTTGCGTAATTTTAAGGCTGTCCCGGGACCTTTAGCTTTCACTGCGATACGTTACGGTTCGATTTGGATTCTTTTATGTCGGTTCGGGGTTTATGAGGCGATTTTAAGTTACGGGCACATCGGTTTTTTTGTGTAGGAACTCGAATAACGGATAACGGTGTGTTCAATAAAGTCGTTAGGTAAACTATCCGAATAATAATCATTGGATCGAAGCATCGTTCTTTTCTCGTACATAAAGACCGACGCTTTCTAAAGAATAAATAGCGTAAACTTTCCACGCTATAGCTTTACGCGAAAAATATACGCGACGCGAAAGACTTAATAGGAAGTCAGTTGCCTGGCAGGATGTACCACTGTAAACAGAGAAGAGATGCACACCAACCATTTGACTTTCAAAGTGCATTTCGCGGGGGAAATATTAATAGAACGACTCGTACCCGAGTTAAAATTCAGTTAGGGAAAGTTTTTGAAACTTACGTGTTAGGGAGAACATTTTTCTACCGATACCCCGATTCCCTGCAGCGTACGTTCGCTTTTTCCCCCTTTCACCCTTTTTCCACGGTAAAAACTTTTCCTCGCCCGTCAAACGCCGAATCATTGCCCGACTCGAGGTTTTCAATCCCTGATTGCCGATTCAGGATTACACGGTGTTAATGTCGGCTCATCGAATCGAACATTACGCGATCCATTCGCGCGTAACCGCAAAAAACTGGCATCGATTTTTCTTTCGCCGCGGAAAATTAGATTCTCGTTACCGTTCGTGACTATTATTCCCGTTTGAATCTCCGATGGATGGCCAGAACCCTGTTTCTTGCAAACACGAGGGTCGTACAAAACCGCTTCGATTGCTATTTTTATGCGGGTATTATTACAGAGACAAAGAATCGGCAGCTAATCGGCCTTGGAAAGTCGGAAGATAAATAACGCGGCCGGCGAATCTGAGTCGCGTGAAACATTCGACGATTCAACGCGAGCACGCGAAAATTTCGAAACTCGTGCTGTTGCCTCTTCGCGCTCCCTCAATATTCCATTATTCAATTATTATTCAGTTCCAGTGGAGAGCCAATTAGCCAAGTTAGACGCCGCAGACTCGGAACGTATTTGACGAGCGCGGGTAAAGTTTGCCAACGATCCGAAGGTCCGTGACCTCCGTTTCAAATATTTCGCTGTTTTCCGATTCCCGTTTCGCCGTTCGTTTCTAAATCTCTGCGATTCCTGAATTTGTGTCCGTCATATATTAAGCAACTCGTGTTACATGGTTCTCTGATCAAAATCTGGCTGGTCCTCGGAACTCAGAAATCGTGAAATTTCGTTTCAGCTACGTTCGAGAGTTACGTTGCAAAAGGAGAATTAAATTTTATCGAAGCGATCTCGCTGCACGACAATTGCCGGGACAATCGAGGATTCCGACGCGTTACAAAAATTTATGAAAACTATCTCGCTGAAAATTTATGACGACTATCTTTCAATAATATATCATGGAAATTTACAACGTGCATCGAACAATATATATTGGCGAAACGTAGAAACCACGTTATCGCTTGTCATCATTTGTTAAATTTGGCCACCATTATTGCGTATCGCGTAGCGTTTTGCCAAATAATTGTTATTATTACGGTTCGACATGCGCGAGATTTATTTCTCTGATCAGAATGCCCCGTACAACCTACCTACCCCTTGACCCAGTTGTTGGCAACATAAATAAAGTAACGTATTGTTTTTTTCTTCCCTTTTTCGTTTTAACGTGGAGGATTCCCGAAAGGGAGCAGAACAGACCGTCAAGATATCGAGAGACTAGAGAAGACAGGGAGGGTGGTAAAGGGTGTAAAGGCGAGGCGGAGGCGCGAGGATTTATATATTGAGAGCACGAAGTAAAAAGGGGATGAGACACAGAGAGAAATGAAGACAAAAGAAAGCAGAAAGATGACTGGAGAAAGGAGATGGCGAGAAATCGTGTTCAACACGTGTTCCTCTTATCACGTTCATTTTAAAACACAGAGCTCTCGCCGTTCTTTTGACGAGGGGCGTAATAAGAACGAAAGGCTCGGGATACTCCTCGCGAGTTTCATTCGAATGTTACTCGTTAATACGAACTTCCTGTATCCTGCGTGTTCCGTCGAGGGGATTCTGTTTCTCTTCTTCTTCTTCTTCTTTTTTTTCCTCTTGTAAACGTTCCGAAAATTATCCGGCAATATCTCGTCCCTGGCTTTCGACGTCAAACATAAAAAGATGTGTCGGCGTTGTACCGCGTCACGCCTCCATTCGTCCTCCCTTTTGTCGTAATTATGTAAAATACGAAACGAAAGAGCGTGTGCCGGTAGATCGGCGAAATCTACCGCGCGATATATTTTCTTAAAAGATATTTTATCGTGTAAAGCCAAAGACGCGGAATTGTTTCGGTATTATGGAAGAACGGAGGGAGCACGATCTTCCAGGCGTTTCGCAATGGCCATCGCCGAGGAAAGACGGAATATCGCGTAACGAATAACAAAATTGTAAATATTAGAAGAAACAATCGAAACGCAAGGGAAGAAGGAGCACGTTCGACCGAGCTGAATTAAATTGTAGAATCTTCAACGTTGAAGCGTGTTTGCTAATAATTCCTTGGAATTTCTGTTCCAACAAGAGACAATGTTTAAACCGTGTCATCGTAACGACACAGAGAAATCATAATACGATATTTTGTTTCCCTTTATCGAGAAACCCATCATCCACGGGCGAAACTCATCCAGCCATTGTTATCCGCGATATCAATGAAACAACGACCAAAGATATTTCATGTACTTTCATCCTCTGTTGTTGGCAGGGGCGTGCCTTCGTAGAGCAGCAGATATTCGATCTAAGAACAAATCAGAAAAACACAAGCGCGATGGAGGAAGCGATGACGAAGAGAAAAGGGGTTTGTATATCGAGACAGCGGAAGATGAGGGCATAAGAAAGGAGGGTGAGAAAGCGTGCTCAACACGTGTTTCCCTTATCGCGTTCATTTCGAAGCGTGGAGTGCGACCCCTCTGACACCATCACGGCCTGTGCTCGTCGCAGAAACAGCGGCAGCATCGCGAACACACACCAGGGCCTGATTTATTTCTCTCCTCAATAATTCTCTTTTATTTTCTTGCTCGCCCATCGTTGCTTGGCCCGCAGCTACCTTTTGATCTATCGCTCTCCCCACCCAGCCCCGCGACGTCGATTCATTTTTATTTACGAGCCGATGCCCTCTACTCCATTCTACGTTCTACATTTCTTCCTCTTCTTCTATCTTTTCTTTTTCACGCGTCTCTCTGTTCCTCTTCTACAGCCCACTATTGGAATCATTATCGACGTATCGGGTATCTCGCAACACACGCGACCATCCTCTTGGAATCGAATCAAAGCACCTCATCCTCTCGATGAATTTACTCCTCGTTATTTTTCGTTTTTTAATTAGATCGTCCTGGGCTCGAGTTGCCTTTAGACCTGAAGGTTCTTTGATGAAAATGGAAACTACGATACTGGCGAATAGATACAGAGATAAGTCGGCTACCCCTGTTCTCAACGCTCTGTTCTCTGCTTGAATTGCAGTTTATGTGGACACGTACGTATACAGCGAGAGTCAAACGGGGTTACTTTGAAGCCATGAAATTCATTCGAGAGTCCCTAAAAGTACGTTGCGATCGATCGAAGATTGATTGAAAAGGTATAAAATATGATGCAGTATGGAATACCAACTAATAGCAAAAGATATGACCAACTTCCGACTCGCTACTCACTCTAGCCGTGTCACACAATTTCATTCTAAATTCCGATATCTACGATAAAATCATTAGACAAGTCATTTATTTCTTCTTGTTGCTCGTGTTCCCCTTGGATACGACTAAAGTAGACAAAATATACGAAATTGTTAAGATAGTAACGCGTTTAGTAACAATAATTAATTTTTATTTCAAGGCTGTTAATCCGTTAATCATATATAATAAAAATAAAAAAATTATTTACAATTATATGTAAAAATATAATTTATATATAAACGTAATATATTGTATATAATATATTATATATAAATATATTATGTATAAAAATATAATTATATATAAAAAAAATAAAAAATTATATGTAACAATAAAAAAAAATAGCTATCGTTGCGTTCGTTGAGAACCGAACTCGTCACGGTTCTCAGACAGATCGTGCCTTGGAATACAAGAGATTCCGGTAGGTTGGCCAACAGAACGACATTTCGAAAGATTTGTTTGCGATCGATGAGCCACGCTCGCGCGACTCGATTATTAAGAAAAACAGACGGCCGGCCATGAACAACGCGATGTTTTCGACACGAAGGAAATATTTGTCGACGCAGATTCGTCCGCGTCGAATCAGCAGACTGTAATTGGATTTAATTGCCGCGCCAATTCTGCTAAAGTACGGGCTTTGTCATTAATTGTCCGACCTGGTAATTAAGTTATACGCGCCGGATGCAGGACCAAAGGAAGACAGCAAAGGCGAGAAACAGGGTGGGCTTTTTATCGTTCCATTACAGTCTGTGTTCTCGCGTGATCCGATGAACACCACATCGCCCACGTTATATCCAAGGTTTATCCCACGGTTTTCAAGATCGAACCGTCGATCGAAAATCGTCCGCGATATTTTCACGTCCACGGGGTCAGAAATCGCGATACGCTGTTTACGTGGTTTTTATTGCATCGTGGAAACGCGAATCGAACTCGCCCATCGACGAAGAAGCATCTCGTAATCGATTCGATTTTGAACGAACGAAAAAAAAAAAAAAAAGAAAAAAAAGGAAAAAAGTGTTACAAGCGCACACATAGACAGGGGGCGGCGATAGGATGGATGAGTGGGGAAGATCGAGATCGATGCGGGAAATGCTGCCGAAATTCGTGGCGCGGGAACAACGTGCATTGCCCCGTTTATTTTTATTCAATATAACCAGCCGTTGGCGACGATATTCGAATCAGGCACGAGCGATCTCTTGAACCCCGTTAAAAATGGCGTGCGCGTTAAAACGAGCAAATAGAAATAAAGGGCAGACAGCTGGTATGCAACAAAAATGGTGGCTCGTAAAGAGTCGACGATTTAGGATCGTGGCTCTATTTCGATCAACGACGGTCGAATCGAAACCGAGCCATGCATATCGTAATGCTTTTCCGGCCGAAGTGGTGCACATCGTGTTCCATGTTCAGCGACGTGTTTCCGTCGCACCGGGTGAAAAAGTCGCGTAAAATTTCGACCGACTAGGCGGACGATTCCGCTACGTTCAGAACTTCATCAATTCGCGGATTAAACAATGAACGAGATGAAACCCGACGGAGTTTTCTGCCTGTTGGACGCTGCAAGAGCTTTGGTCGCCTTTTTTCTTTTTTAATTTTTTGTATTTTTCTTTTTTTTTTTTTTTTTTTTTTTTTTTTTTTTTTTTTTTTTTTTTTTTTTTTCTTTCGCCTCTGTGAAGGCCGGAGCCCGTTAAATCGACCGAATTTTTCCACGTTGATTTCGCTGTTAATTACGTACGTACTCACTCTAGTCCATCTGCGTATTCCACGCCGCTACACTATGTCGCGTTGAAACGTTTCCACGGTAGAATCTCTCGATGGTTCGATACCAGCGAGGGGGTGTTATTAAAAGAATATTCAAGGCGACACGTGGACAGGAGACGCGGAAATAACAGCTGTGAGACATCTGGCATCTGGCATCTCGTTGCTGAACGGTTGAAAGAATCTTTCTCTTGTAACGATTGCCTCCTCGTCGATGCGTTTTACGTCCGAATGAATTCTCTTTATTATTACTTCGTTCTCAGGTAAAACCGGTATCTGAAATTGAATAAAATTAAACGCGTTTAAACACGATTCTCTGTTTGTACACGACGAATATCGGGAAATGAATTTTTCAAGAGATATCTAATTCGATTGGGTAGATTCGGTCGGAAGAAACGCGACAAATTAAAAATGTAGAACGGTCGACGCGAGCAGTTTGTCCGTGTTTGTTAGAGTCTCCTCGGCTTAAACGATGCGGTCACGTGTTTGCGGTAACGTTAATTTTTCCTGGGGAAATGTGACGAGAGAGGGCAAACGCAGGCCGCTTGAGAATTTCAAACTCTGCATATCGCGAAACATTACGCCGAGCGATGAAATTTCTTTTTGCATAAACCATCCGGCGAAATTCATAAATAATAAATTTTAATCGTTCGAACGTTTCACGGTGAATGAGACGTATCCTTCGTCTCTGCCACGGGCGAACTACGATACTTGTTTGCATAAAATATTCGTTAGTCATGGGGCTAGAGCTTGGAAACATTTTAATAACAATGCGGCCGATTATCGAGCTTCAGCTCGAAACTCGCGAAGATCCTGATTCCTTATAAGATGCTTGTTGTGACGTACCGAAAATTTGTGAAACTTTTTCATACAATAAAACGGGTATCGTTTCTCGAATACGGTATATTTCATACTTTCAGGCTTAGATAATATTCTCATGCAGGAACGGGCTAAAAAGTTGGTTTATTAAAGCATCATTTTCTAATAAGCTTGTTTATTAAAGTTCCATAAGATTAAGCTCCTGTAAAGTTTGTTCGTTAAAGCGTGACTTACTCGAAACCGAAACTACTTTGCTCCGGACGACAAGACACCGATCTATTTAACCGCTTCTCCGTGTTTCGTAACTTTTTTAATATGACATAGTAATTAAACATTATTCCGCCATGAAAAGTACTATACACGTTCTATATCGTTACTGCTCGTAGAAGCGTCATTTAATTAGCTATTCATGATTACACAATCGGGATACGATTACGTAGGCAATTAACATCCAAATATCCATCACACTCGATGTTGTTCCATGTAAGTAGAATAGGTCGGCCATTCGTCAGCCAGCCTCATCCTACGTCCGTCGCCGATTTCTCAATCGTTTACGCTGCTTCAGAAGATAAACGTGGCGCTAAAAATTAATCGGTTTCGCGTCGTTAATGCCGTTAAAGAGATTCGCAAAGCGCAAGAGTTCGTAAATTTTCACCGAATATAAAATCACATTTTCCACTTGTTTCCGTGACGTAACAAGTCTTTCATCTTGCAAACGCGTTACTGAAAAATGTCAACCGACGCTTCACAGAGTATGGTAGGAGCGTGGCATAGTTCAAAACCGTTGGTCGTACGAGTGCGCGAATATATATATAGAGAATCGTCGACGAAAAATACGATTATACGACATCAGCTGACAAGTGAGGCGTGCATCGTCTTGCGACGAACAACGCCTTATCGATTCTTACCCAGTTTCTGGCTGCAGCGTGCTTAAGGGTAGCTCGCGACGTCACGTATCCAATAATTCTCCAGGGCTTTCGAAACATACGGTCCATCGCGAGCAACTTCTGTCCCTCCTGTAAATCACATTAAGCCCTTCGAGTCCTATGACCGCGCGTTACTAGACGATATATCAATAGAAGGCGCGTGGTTACAGAGGCAAATTTCTCTTTCGACCTGTCCGCATTTCGAAACGCGTCTAAGTGGACGTAATGCTCCGTCAAATCTTTATGAATGGCTCGATTCACGCTCTTCGAATCTGCAAACGATAGGACCGCGGCTGGTAACGAGAAAACGATATAATTTCTCCGGCACTCGAGCGTGGTAGACGAGGCAGTAATAATCCTCGAGAGTAAGAGAGAGATGGATAGAGAGGGAGAGCGTGAAAAAGGGTAAAGGATGAATTCAAGAGACAGCAGAGCGGTATTGGCTCGAAATATCTCTCGTCTCTGCCACTTTTCCAACTCCGACGCGTGCATTCTTGATATACGAGCGAACTGTCCTCGATTTTCTCGAGTGCATTCCTCAGATCGGAAAGCCGATAGTGTGTCGATAAATTACGCCGGCAGATTCCCCGACCGATTTTTATTTATTCATCGTGGCGATGGGCTGCCTGCCCTAGCCTTGCCCGACCGACATACATGGGAACCGTGCGGACGATGGGCAAACTCCGGCTTTGCCTTATGGACCGACCATGTACGCGCACGGGACGAGGGGCAAGATCGTGGGAAGAGAAACGAAAGAAAGAGCCAGAGTGGAGGGAATTACGGGGCGAAGTAAACTTGTCTCGCGTCAGGTCTGATAAGGATGAAGCGGCTTCGACGCTGTCGCCGGAAAAATACGGGATCAACCGTGTCGATGGTGCAGCGTATGTGCACGTGCACGTGGCCATTGTTCCTATTTCGGAACCTGTGAAATTTTCACGCTACTGCTTTTCGCTATAAATTCGTAAATATCGCGAGATATCACGCTTGCGTATGTGAAAGAACTAATAGCGTTGAACGTAAATTATACACAGTGGCCGACGAAAGTATTTGCACGCTTGTAGAATGCGCTCTTTGTCAATGTATTATACGTGTATACGCTGTACGAAATTTTGAATATTAGCATTGTAACAAGACACGACTACCATAATTGCGTTGGTAAAATTTGAAACCAATCACGATAGTCATGTCTCATTAGAGTACTGGTGAAATTTCAGAAGGTTTCGTGTAACGCATATAATATACTCTATAACAGGTGTTCGAGCACTTTCGCGAGCCATTGTTAAAATTAATGAATTGTAATCTTGCAAGAATTATTAAAATTACCACGTTTTGCGATAGGTTTGAAAATTCTGCGACTTTTTGACTGCTCTTCCACGATGATCTATCACCTCTTCCAATGATTCATACACGGGTTGTCTCCTAACTCCCTCGTGACTCTTTGATAGCAACTCTAGCGCGATACTTGAACGATCCTACGATAGGAACCATCTGAAGACTTACGAGCTCTAGCTCCTCTATCTATACGCAATACGTTTAACCAAGTCTCTACATAGATCTACGCATCTCAGGTTTTAATTCTTTCAGTTTGCTCATATCTTATCTTAAGCTTTGCTCTTTACTCCTTGCGCCTATCGCTTACTCTACAGATATGTTTGATTTTTGGAAACAAATTCCCCTCTATCGTTCCTTAAGCGAATTGACGTCTAGCCTTAATTCTCGACGAGCGGAGACTGGATCGTGTTTTGCCACGACTATTTTACTATATGAGGATAAAACGCAAAGTCGACTGAATGCGGTAATGAAATTTACTTAAGAAATAAAATCTTGAAGATGAAGATCACGAAAGAAAACCTCGATGAGTACCTCTGTTTCCTTGTAAAAAAAAAAAAAAAAAAAAAAAAAATAGAAGGCGTAATTTATCGTTTCTGTTCACACAAATGTAACAGAAAGTAATAAGTACGAAATTAGCCTTCTTCGTTCGAGGGTTAAATATTGAAAGATACAATGATGTATGTTGTCCATAGCGTTGTACGAAGAACAAGACGAAGAAAATGACGAACGAAAATGTTCGAAGAGAGGGGATAGATGAAATGTGGTGGCGATCGAGGGAAATGGATCACGGATATTGCTCCAGTAGTACGCGGCTGAGAATCGGTTTAAAGGATAAGTAAAAGAGGGCGTAAAATTTTACGTAACGACGGTTTCGTAGCTTCCTCCTTTACGGCTGCGTAACGAAGCACGGAACGGGCGAGTTGAAACGATTCTTCTGATTCGAATCCTACCGCGTCGCGGCCGTGCATTTTATCCCGGCCGTATTTTTCTACGGTTTCACTTTTAAGCGCGATCGTCGCCGCGATATTACGGCGTTCGTCGTCGTGATTGAAAGAGCGATAGAGCAGCAGGATTGTTTTTACTGCATCGGCCGGGGGGTCACCGAAGGGAATTTATGAGGTGATTTTAGAATCCGAAATGGGTTGTAAATCTTCTTTAAGTGAGAATGGTGAAATATCGAAGAGAAAAGGGTCGAATGGGTTAATCTGTTTGTACGACGTAGTCACGGCTCCTTGATACCCTTTTGCTTCTCACGTATGACGCTATTAAGCTTAACATTATCGAGTAATAAGTAGCACGCAGAATGACGTGCTTTACGCTTTGCTAGTAAACGTGTTATCGACTGGCGTTAAGGAATCGTACTGAATGATTCACGGGTCGCTGTGATAAACCAGGCTTCTCGTATAAACTGCCGGACACTTGAAAACTTTATTCGCCTTTTAGTAGTGGTATCCATATATATATAAAACACGGGGGAAATTCGATTTATTACATTATACCGGTAGTCTCGTAACAAACTTTCCACGTTGTTGTTAAACGAGAAACAAGAGAAAAAGTACGATTATTATTCAGGTAGAAAAGCCTATAGCGGAAATTCCGAAAATTCAATTGTTTAGACGAACCGCAAGCTAAACGAAACAACCGCGTTCCATCGCTACGTTGAACGGGTCCCGAGGAAATTTGTAAACACGAATAATCGAGCCCGCTTAAGCGCGCTGCGATACTCGATGTGTTACACGTTTTAACAGTGCATTAACTACCGAGAGGGGGCGGCGTGGTCGATGGGAAACATTGGGTGCGAACGCGTGCTAACGCAAACGCGTTGATTAATCTTCCCTCATTCGTTGGGTCGCGACGCGTTGCTCTTTCACGGTTAAATGAAAAATCCACACGCCTTCAACAATGGCTCATCCTGACGGACACCTTTGAGTCGCCCACGCTTCTCGTTCTCGTCAAAGAAAAATCCTCCGTGACATTGTTACGCATTTACCAGGCCAACAAGATATACGACGTTTCTACTGAAATTTGCAGTTGGAGTCAAAGAAGTTATCACTTCTAAGAAAACTCTGCATTTGATTTATTTAGTTTTCTCAATCACTGATAGCCATCTTGGAACACGACTTGTGCTGATGAGGTACAGCAGGCTATAGACAATAGACAGGCGACTCATCCTCTTACTACTTACACTTCTGTATTAAATATATTTCTACTTTACAATTTATCCACGCGTTCCTCTGTTCAAATATCCAAAAAATAACCTCAACAATAACGAAGGAACGATATAGAGCATGTAACAGTTCAAGGGCAAAAGGCTCTTCTGCCTTTCACGGTATGCTTGTTGTAGGTTTTCTTAGTCGATTAGTCGGTCAGATTAGTCGATCTTCGCCTTAACCAAAGGCTCGAGATTCTCATGTCAGGTATCGTAGAATTTCTAGAATCGAGAGTTCTAGGTGCGCGCCATATCCTCGAAGAAGATACGTTCTGACGTTTCTCCGGAACTGTAGCTAGTTTCATCATCGTGTGATGACGAATCACATGTATCTGTGATCAGTATCGATCGATCGATTCCCTGAAGATGAAGTCACCTGGAATGTTCGCGGAACCTATCTTCGTATCTCTTCCTCGTATCACAACGTATTTTCCCGAAGGATAGGAAAAAAAGCACGATTATAAAGATTATAATATATGTGACCGATATCGGTGTATCAATTTGCTGGCGACGAAGCTATCTGCGATACAGGTGAAATATCTTTCAAAAGCACACATCGTTCAACTCGCGTCCGGAAATCTCGATTCTAAGAATTCTGCAACTTCCGCCCTATTATCTGCGAACGTCGTTCGGCAACTATTCGTCAAAATCGCGCGTTACCGTTTGCTCGCTATAATCTACGATCTTACCACGCGGTAACGTAATTATGAGCGGTCTATTATAGTCTACGATATCGTGGTAAAGACGATCGTATGGGTTTCGTCGACCGACCGCATAATTAATTTTCTTGTGCGCGAGAAAAAGACGATAACGGGTTGTATCGTATAAAATGCAGCCTTTCGATTGCCAGTTCTTCCTCCCTATCTCTTGATGCGTTATAAAATATCCTGCTTGGAGTAGTTTGAAATATCATGGTTGCACGCGGAAGCGCATCCCCTGGTAAATTCTTCCAAACGCATTTTTGCCGGAAGTAAAAAGAGAAGGCTTCCGGATGGAGGGAGAACGAACGGGTTCCTGGTGAAGCTATCGGTATTCTAATTACTCGCAGCACGAAAACAGCTAGCAGGAAGTTGGAACGCGTAATTACAGCCGGGGATGGCGCCTTATTAAGGTATCTCATTTTCTTCGAGGCTACCGGAGGTGGGGGGAGGGGCGGGTTCCACCGACTGGTCGATGGCTTGCCCGTACTTCTTCATCGAGTTTTATCCAATAAAGCCCGCGCGTTGATCTTCGTCGTTGGAAAATACGATCCACCGAGCTCGGTCACGAGCGAACAGCCACGATGGTCAACATCGATGGCTAATACCGTGAGCAAAAAGCACCCTTTCCGGCTTAGTTAGTTTCTCCTGGCTGGTAGAGAGAACACGAGCTCGTTGGGAACGAGCGAAGACACTTGGCAATTGAATTAGGTCGGACGTGAACTGCAAGATCCTTGTTAACAATGAGGCGAAATTTCGCGATACGTTCGAACGCGTCTGCCGCAAGGAAAATCCAGTTTCCGTTGGATCAGAAGCACGGTAACTTTGACGCGGGAAATAACGATTCGACGCGAGATCGACAGACGGCCAGCAGGTCATTTATGCACGAAAACCGCGAGACTTCGTGATTTTCATGGTCGACGATGATAATTTGTTTCGATTTAGTTTACAGCGCGCAGAACGCCCCCCCCCGCCCCTCCCCACCGTGCGACTATCATCGTTCTGGATTAGACGAGCCGCGGTCACTTTAATACGCGAAACGATAATCACGGATAATTCAGTCGAATGGAAATTATCACCGAGGAGAATCGGGCGGGCGAATTAGCACTAAAAGCGACGGATCTTTTAAACGGCTGATGTGATTGCCCAGCGAACCGCTCACGGTGCACACAGAGTCTTCTCTCGCAATTTCGATCTCGCTCCTTGATCCAGCTCCTCGATCCAGCTCCTCGATCTCGCTTCTCGATCTACTCCCCCGCGATTCAAATCCCGCGTCAGATTCGACTTTTAGTTTTGTACAACTTCATCACCGAGATTCCAGGCTTTAATGACAGAACTTTACTCGTCATTTGCTTTTCGACGCACGCCGAGTACCCTGGCTTTTACTCTCGGCAGAGAATTTAAAGGCAATCCCCTTCTCGCATATACTGCATCGTACACCGACGTCTACAAGCTTTTCAGGGTAACACAGCCGCGCACATGAAGCGAGTACAAGGAAGGGACTGTGCTGGTTTGTGGGCGTTTCAGGCTTACATCAACGGTGATTAATTTTGGGAGATTAGCAAACGATCTGTTCTCTCTCTCTCTCTCTCTCTCTATCGTTCGCTTGCTGGTATTAAAGAGAAACAATGGAATGGTGTACGAATCGACAGTGTCGGTATCGGATCGCGTTAATTAGCCAACGCCTGTTAAAAGAGGAAGGAGTAGAAAGAGGGTGAAGGGAAAGATTATCTCGTGACACACGAGAGATTCGAGAATCTTTCAGCAATCTGCGAAGCATCGTGAAGTGCCGTGGATTGGCTGAGACTTTAACATGCTTTTAACCTAAAGTTACATACATTCGCGATTAAAAGGAAAGTACTTTGGAGTTGCAGGAACAGTTGCGAGCCTCTGAAAGCGGCGCGCTTTCTTGGCACGTTCTCATACGCGGCCTTTCATGCGAACGTTACGACTATTGCAGTCTGGGGAGTTTCGAGCGAGAATTAGCTCGGCGCGATTAAGCTTACGCCCCCGGATCGAGATAATCGTTAGCGCCAAGTGATTTAGATACGGCCACGGTCGCCATGGAAAACTTTTGTATGTATCCGCGGCGCCGTTCTTCTTAATCCTAACGGCTGTATTATCGGAGGACAATAGACGCGTGCTGCGATTTCTTTTAAATAAGATTATAGCGAAGGGCAGAATAATATCTTTTACGGTTAAGAATTTCATGCTCCGTTTTAATCGTACCGTTGGCCAACCCATTGGAAGAACCAAGCGGTAGAGCAACGCTTAAAAATTATGTAAACGAAATATTATTGAAGAACTTGAGGCAACTTACGTATCCTTTTGTAAAGGTACACGAGCCTGTAGGTATATAAATAATGTGAAAGGAGAAAAGATTTTTAGTAGCTAATCACGTAAATAAATTGAAAAAAAATGGTTGCAAATAAAACGTTAACGCGATATTGGTCCTCTTTATAGGTCAATCGTATAATTTGTAGAATTGGTAATTGTCATATTTTCAAAGGATCATTTGTGCCAGGCAAAATGAACGGGTTGGGAAGAATTTAACAATGAATATATTGCCTGAACAGCAAATAACATAGGTTTAATATAATTTATTTGCGCAGGTACGATTTATTTAATGGTAATCTGTGTTTGAGTATTTGTAGCGTGTGCTGGGAAACCGTGTGTCCGGTTTATCTTTACGTTTATCTAACGTCGATAGAAAATTTCTAGAGAAATAACGATGCGAGTAAACTTGAAGTAAATATAAAGTTCACGGTGGTGAATGATGAACCGGGGAGTGACTCGTGCAATAAAATTACAAAGCTGGATCACGCAATCTGACGAATTAGGATATGCATTTTAAACGGCTCGAAGTAGATTTAATTTTTTAGTCGGTTTAATGGATGGCTTTATCGTTGTTACGTGCGTTGGTAGAACGGTTTAGAAATTTATGGGAAAATATGCGTGATTTGGAGAGCAAGTGGTTAAGAAGCTCGTAAATTCGAATCACAGTTTGAGAATCGAACGGTAATTTCTCTTTGCTAATTAAATCTTGCTGGGCTTCTGTAACTCGATTTCTAATTAATCGCAGAGAAAAATCATATTTGGCTGCCATTTCTCTTCGATTGTTTGTCAACACGATAGAACAGTATAATAGAACCGCAACAAGTAAAGTTTAACGCCTTCGGAGCGAATTCTTCTTTTAATAACGAAAGCGACGATATAATGCTACTATAAATTACAGTACGCTCGAATTAAAAAAAAAAAAAAGAAAACGAGTTACGTGTAATTTTTATATTTACGATGAGTTGCACAATTCAATATGTTTCGCATCCTGAAATTCATCGTCTCGTTAGCCTCGCCAGGATTAAAAGCATAGATACGCGATTTCACGAACCTGAAGCTAACGCGATCGTGCAAAAGAAATTCACCAGCTCTTAAAACGACTGTTCGTCTTAGTTTCTTTGCCAGATTCGTCGCGTTATAAACGATCGCTGCAAACCCTTCTGTCTAATTGTACAAAGTGAATCATTAAAAATATCTATCGCAACCACGTTTTCTGATTAATCACGCGATTTCCACTGTACGATGCACATAGGCACCAGACGATGGACGAAAGTAATCGAGGATCGATAGAGCCGTGGTGCGATCGGTCTTTGGGGAAATATTTGCGGAGGCAAGGGGTAAGTCCTCGGTTATATAGACGCTGGCGATCTTATTTCTGTCGAAAACCGGACGTACCTTCGGACCGGATGGATTTTGAGTGCATTAAAGATGGAGGCAATATCGGCGATGGGATTATCTTTGGACGGGCGATATCACGGACGAAAATACTCTCGTTGCAGTCGAACGGAGCGAACGTTTCGTCGCAGGACCGTGTCCGAGGATTAAGCGAGAATTACCTTGGATTCCGGATCTCGAATTCCGCCCACTTAATCCTGTTTCTGTCGGTCTACGTATACGCGCGCAACTTGAATGCCATTTTCTTGTTCGTATAATTCTTTGCCGGTTAATCTTAAATCCTCTGTTAATTGCACCGTTGTAAGAGACACTGCTGCGAACGCCACCCTCCGTGGAAATTTTCTTATTACCTTTTTCCTTGCTGCGTTTCGAGGAATGAATAACGAGATCCGTGTTTCCTAAAGAGATTGGGGCTCGCGTTGACTTGCTTTAAAATTATTCTTGTGTCATATTCGCGGCGAGCCGGGAGAAAATTAAGTGTCGCAAAAGCCGCAACAACTCTCAAGATAATAACGTAAACTCAAAAATTGGTGTCCCCGTTTTTATTCAAAGCGCTTGTAGCATCTTTTTAAATTGTATGTCGCTCAGACCTGTTCTTCTCTTCTGGTCTACGAGGCCAGAAATGAATGTATATTTTAATAGGTACTGTTAGAATATAGATAAGTTTCAAATGTAATTTTACCGCCTCGTACATGTTCCACGTTCTTTGTGAACAAAATATCCAAAGAAAAAAAAAGATATCCGAAAAGGTACAAGAAGAAGTAAAGAGAATAGCAAAGTTGCCTGTTAAATTATACGATATTTATTTTTTACAAGAACTTTCATTAAAAAAAAAAAAAAAAAAAAATCAAGTAAAAGGAAGTCACAAAGAAAAAGGTAGTAATTTCCCAAGTGGAATTTCAAGGGTCGGACAATTAAGCACGGTTCCGCGGTGCACTCGACGACCACACGCCAGCCTGACGGATATTTTTGTTTCCAGGTGAGACTGTGCTGAAACGACACATGCTCCAGGGATGCGAGAAATCGCCGGCCCATTAGAGTTCCATCCCGTGAGGCAAGCGTTGCCGAGCGGAGCGTAAAACGAAGCGTATCCACCCCCGGATCCTTGCAGAAACCATAAGAGAATGCAATCCTCTAGAACGCTGGAGGGATAATAAAACAGCAGAGTGTTCTTTAAACGACAAGGTCATGGGAGGAAGCGCGCGGTTCCATCGAAGAATCTTGGAATAAATATGAAGAAAGAGAAGATCCGCGAGATTTCACGAACCCAGGAAAAAATATCGTTTACCGTCCAAGGATCTTGCATTATCGCATTTCGGCTGGAACGAGCGTGTTCTCGGTTGTCTTAATCTCGGCTCGATTCATGCGAAGCTCGAAACGACGCGAGAATCGAAAGAGTAGCTAGCGAGCCGTTGAAACTGGATGTCGTGAACGCGGTAAAGATAACCGATCGAACGAGATAGTATCGAGCCTCCTCGTGATCTAGCCAATCGTTTCTCGTGGAAATAACCGTTCGAATGGAAGAACACGGCGAGGCGAAGTCAAAGAAACCACGAAGAGTATAGGGAAGTGGTATAAGGACGAGAGTAACCCAGTTTTCGTTGGCTCGTCGATTTCATTTGGATATCTCGATTCCCTTTATCTTGGCCGATTTCCATTCCTGGCGACGAACGTGCCGTCGTTTCGCATCCTTCCACGTCGTGTACATAAAAATATAACGAGCGCCGGCACGGCTTATGGGGGACAACGGGAGACCACGGATGAAAGGAAAGAGGATAGAGCGAGGCCGCGCGATATACTCGCAGTATTGGCCGGTATAATCTCATAAAACCTGCAGAAGAGTCCATCTACGCGAGCGGTAAAGCCGTGGACGACGTCCTAACGCTCGGAATTGGTACACCGCGCGTTCGTCCCGGACACTTTCCACGGTTGCTCTACTGTATTCCACGCTATAGGCGACGAGACTGCTTCTTCAAAGAATCATCGTCCGTCTCGACGAATTCTCTCGGTCGCTACTGGAACCGGATAAACGTTTCGTAAACCAGTTCCCCCGTGCTTTCAGGCCAGGCGATTTTCGACAGATCCTTCGTGAAGCGAGACAAAAATTATTTTGTACGAGCGTTCGTTGATTGCGATCACTTTCAACAATTGGCGATATCGAACAAGATAGTCGGCGAACTACCAAAGATTTGGAATTTTCGTTTCAGATTCAGAAAGCGTACACGTAACGGAATAAATTCGCCTCGCTGCGAAAACTACTGGACATTCCAGTTTTCAAGCCTTCGAGTAAACAGGTCGGCGAAAAATCTCTTAAGAATCGTCGTCGAAACTTTTTATACGAAGACGGTGCTTTATCTGCAGTATTCTTCGTAAAACTATCAACGAGATAAACCAATTTCAGTAAAAATTCGAAGAGTATTGCCGCTTTTATCCTTGTTATGTACACGTGCAAGTGTTTCCTTCGCTCATCGCTGCACGTTATCTGAGCACGAATCACGAAAAATGGATCAAGTGCACGTGAAATCGTCGAGGTCGACCTCGAGGAGCAATCCGACGAAAATGGCGTGCGAGAAAGCTAGCAG
The DNA here is from genome assembly GCA_014737385.1 of Bombus superbus. Classification (NCBI taxonomy): domain Eukaryota; kingdom Metazoa; phylum Arthropoda; class Insecta; order Hymenoptera; family Apidae; genus Bombus; species Bombus superbus. Next base: position 620,842 of record JACXIK010000065.1, on the reverse strand, counting down.
GCGGCTCAGGACGATCTTGGTGAAGGCATCCCGTCTTGGCGTCTCGACGACGGAAGTTGCCAAGCTGCCCAGCGCCAAGAAACTCATCCCGCAGAGAGATCACGGATGGAAGTTGGCGGTGTTCCTCCTGGTGATGTTCGGCGGTGGCGTGATCGTTGCGTTAGCCTGTACAGCGAGGAAAGGCTGCTCGAAGCTGGAGGAGATCGTAAGTAATATTTTCAATGAGTTTCTTCGTCGAAAACGTCTGTTCAAATTTGATCGTCTTGGCTGAATTTCGGCAAAGGATACATAGTACTTTTATATGTACATATAGATCAGAGGAAGCCTTCGATATTTTTAATAAATTCGAATCTTCCGTGTTTCTCGTCTTAATTTGTATTTTTGGGGACTTTCCAAGTTACAAAACTGATGCGTTTGGTAAGAAACTTTCCACGCGGAAGGTATTATTATTCGATTGAAAAATGTACAGAGAAGATTATACATGGACTTTCATAGAGAATTAATGGGACATTATACAGGCATGAAATTAATTGAAGTATCGGTGGATAGAATAGATTTAGTATCGAAAAATGTTATTGTGATTAACGTAGAACTTAATTTAAACGTTCGACGGCATAAATTTAAGCCAGTGAAATAATAAAAAAAGAGATTGAGTTCAAATGTTTATACTATCTGACCTTGTTTGCGAGTTAAAACTGTTTTTACTGTTTCAATAATTCCCGCTGGATAGCGTGCTTGCGTAATTAATTCCATTCAAATATTTACGAGCCATACTTTCATATCTTATGTATGCTTCCGATGAATATTTGTAAATGCTATTTTCATATTCCCTGAATTATATCCATTCGTAGCGCTCGATAAGAGTAACGTACATAAAAATTTTCGTCTGATAATTTTTGCTAAAATACGAATTCCCTCCGATATATTTTTATCGTTCCGTTCCGAATTTATTCGCAAAGATTCCCCGTGTTTCGGCGCTCGTTTCACCTAAATTAGTATCATTTCACTGTTTCTTCAAAAATGTTAAAAAAAGGGGAAAAAAGCGATGGAAAAACTTTGACGAGCAAAAAGGACTAACGAGATAGACCGACTTCTCCTTTCTTTTAAATGAAATGGTATATCTTTTTCGACCTTTCCTTTTTCTATAACGGAGGACCTTCAAACGAATCACTGGACGCACGAGAACAGGATAATTGAAGGCCGTTTTAAATCCCTTTGTTACGAGGCAATGTTATACATACTGATGAGGCGAATTAGGCTCGTACGGTTACAACACGAGTGCTCGTAAACGAGAAAATGTTGCGGGATAACGCGCGTATAAGTACGTAGAGATTTGAAAACACGGTCGCGGGAAAAATATGTATAGACTCGTGTACAAAGAGATCTGAAATGGCCCTCGATGATCTGCATTCATAAATCCTTGCACTCGTCTGCGAGAATTCTTTGTCACGCGAAGAATAGAAGAAAAGAGAACGCGTTTAAAATACGCCGTTCTTTCTAAAAAGTAAAATCCGTGCTTTATTTCAAATTTATGGAATAGATCTTTCCTCGAATCCTTCCTCTCGAGTGAAAAACATTTTGCATTTCGAAAACTTGAAAACGGCAGCCGCGATAAATAGCCACTCTTCTAAATCTACTCTAATATTTGTTTTCAATGGGCGCTCCAGACAACGCCTATACTCTGCCGCATCCGACGGAACCACGACGATAAAACTATGTTCTCAACCGAAGCATCCCGATAGGAAACTAAAGATCCGGATCAAACTCTGCCGAGAGGTTTGCATCGATCTAGGGAAATATCTCTATACGTCTGACTACATCTTATTCTACTGCCGTTGTTCGACGTGACACTAACCGCAGCTTCGTCGTGGAGACAGAAGGGGCACGCGATTAAACGCGACCTTTCGCGCGACAACTCGTTGCTTTTTCTCCTCTTGGAGCCTAAAACTTTCTAGATAGTGGTTGTCTGACCACGGCAGATGGGACGTGCATGCGCGAGATATCGACTAGCGTGTCTGTGCCAAGAGAGAAAGGAAAAGGGCGAGAAAGTAAAGCGTCGGAACGGCGTGGAGAGAGAAAGCCATCGAACGGAGTGTCTGGCTCGTGTACAAGAAACTAGCATGATGAAGAGAGAGTGAGGGGGAGTGGGCGGCAGGCAGACAGAGTCAGAGTGAAACGGAGCGAGAGAGAGCCGTGTTAACGATGTTTCGTGTAGAGAGGAGACCTGGCGCTGAAATTACAGATCAAGGGGTTTCTAAACAATTACGCTGTCGGCAGGAGGTCAGACCGAACAGCGTGAGGTTAGAGGTTACGGCTCGCAGGAGTCGAGGCTTGCGGCCTGCGGCTAGTTGCGGACGAGGGTCGAGGCTAACAGGAAGTGCTCTCTCACCGCTGGCCAATGGCCGGGTTGGCTACATCGGCGACTGGCTAGAGGAACGGAGCACCACTCTCCTATCCTCTGATATTCCCTTGGGCACCGACCGGGTTCCATTGTCCCTTCAGGGCAAAGAGAGATAGATACGTCGAAGCGGCTGAATTTCGGAGGGCGATGGTAAGAGTGGGATGGTTTCAGCGGGTGTGGTACGGTGGTCGAGTGTGTGCTGCGAGGCGAAGGCGAACCTTACCGCGGCTTTCTCCATGGGAAAGCCTGTACACAGCGTTACGCGCGGATCGATCGGTCGCAATAACCACAACTTGGAAAGTTCCCTCTCTTTGAATGGTCGGCAGGATTGGTAGCGATTTTCACTGACGCGGCACGAAGCCGGTCTCGTGATCATCGGGGCTAACCGGCTGATTGCCGGTCAGAAACATCGCCTCCGGGCTTCTCCAACCGAAGCTTTCCCTGACGCGTTAGCGAACCGAACCCCTTCAAGGTATTCCCTTTTTCTCCTTCTCTCTACGGACGCTTGTCCGTCTTCCTCGCCCCCTCTATTCAACCTTCCTTCCTTTAACCTCCGCTCACGTCATTACGTTACCTCGTGCTGTTCGTGTTGCACGTGCGAGTCTGGTTTCTTGAGCTCGATTCAGGGTCCTTGACGTAGCAGCCTGCCCATGGACGGGACCAGGAAGCACGACCGGGACCCTTTGATGTCCGCAAGCAGATCGGTCTCCGGGCCATTGCTTATATAAAGCTTGTTAACGCTATCTCGCTACACGGTTGATGGACGTACATGCATATTCGGTTAGGCGAGCCGAGATATGGAACACCGGACGAGATGGAGCGTGAAATGTAAAGTAGGACGATCTCTGTTGTCGTAGTTGACCATGTCTGAGCAAGTACCTGTTCGGAGGAACCAGCGCAAATTTCGTTATTCCAGTATACCAGGATTAAACCGATCCTCGCCTTGGTATCATCTATCAAAACTGATATACGGAAGAAATTAGAAAGAAGATAGACGAGAAGTAGGAATCCGGCAATCGTTATCAAAATTCCATAAATTAACCGATCCTCGCTTCATCATCATCTATCAGGGATATAATAAAGATATAAAACCCAAGGAGGTAAAAATGTAAGAGAAGGAGCAACGCATTACGGAGATACGGAGGAATGTACGACGCGAAAGCTACAAAAATTGCCACGATCGAGAAGCCAGAGGAGAAGGAAGAGGGAAGTAATCGAGAAATACGAGGGCAATGAAACAATAGACAGGGTAAAACTGGACTGGCCGCGTTTCCACTGGCGATTCCACGTTGAAAATCCACGTCTACGCCGTCAAATCCCATCACGGGGACGGCATAAATTTCTCTGGCGGCTGAAACCAACCTCCCTTTTCATTCCCTGGCTCGCCTGGCCCTATAGATGCCTCCTCGCAATGTCATGACTCGCTTGCGTTCCCGCAACCGTGTCACACGGAGCAGAGAGCGGACATTTATGATTCCGTTCGTTCCTCATCATGCGTGGAGAACGCGCCTGGCTACCGTTCCACACTCTGCACACACGTACGCGTAGACACGGGTATACATTCAGGGGTGTATAGCACGAGCTTGCGTGAACGCACGGCTCGTTGTATACAGGGTGTTTTCCGAAATTCTGGTCACGCTCACTCGATTGCAATAATTTCCAGAAATTGAAGCCCCGAAACAAAATCTCGTTCGTCCCAGAGTTCCCAGAGGGAACAGCGGATAGGTGTATATATTTTTTTAATTGGACCTGGCCGAGCGAAAAATTTGCAACGCGAATACCGTGGCTGAATATCGCCGTCAAACGATAGAACACTGTAAGCATTAGTTCGAAAAGTTTAATTTTGTGAAAAGGCTGGCTCGAACAAGTGGTGTCTGCGGCGTGATTGGCACATCTTTCGCCATTGAAACTGAATATAGCGCGCGATCGATTTTTCTTTTTTTTTTTTTATAGCATTTCACGTATGCGTCACAATGGTTTTAATCGTCGTTCTGATCGCCTTTTTTCTCTGTTTTTGATACGTGACTTCTTTCGTCACTCTGAAATTTGTCGAAGAGATCTATAGATTTCCTTTTAGAAATCCTGAACGTGAAATCGAAGGGCTCGAAGTTCGAATGAAAGAAAAATACGACTCTCCGGATCGTCGCTCAGCGATTGAATCGGTCGATTCTTTTCCGCTCTGCAATTTGTGTTTGTGTTTCAACGTCAAACGGCACTTGGTCACGGAGGAAATTTTCTCTGAAGGATACTTGAATTAACTCTTTAAGCGGCGAGAGTGGATATATCCGAGAAAGTAGGTTTTTCATACGATAGATCGAGTGGATATATCCATCACTGTCTTTATTTGTTTGGGGGAACGTGATTGCCCGTTCGGGTGAGATCCTTTCCTTTATTTCCTTGTCGTCCACTCTATCACCGATGGAAGCGTTCTTAACAACTCTCAACAACTCTCAACCGAGTACTTGCAGCTTAACTATCCTATGAAAAACGTTAATAAACTCTCGCACTATTACGTGCAATTTTTCATTTAATTTTAAAATTCTCAATAACCCGATTAGAAACCCCATTCCTTACATATATTCGCTACTTGATTTTAATTCCTATACAAACATCGATTTCTAAACTATTGTCATATTAATTATATCGCGTTAAATTATACTCTTAATCGGTAAATAACGTGAAGGTATAACGATACAATTTTACTCGTCGTATCTTACGATCTTACGATCTTCGTTTTTCAAAATATATATACTCGCTTTTGTCTCTCGCTTTATACACAATTAATAAGGTGAAATTGTATTATTTAAAACCCACTGGACATCAAAATAAAACTAGCCAGGGGAAATAACAAGCACCCTCCACTAGACGTCACTCGATGAATGCTCATCGACCAACGAAAAGTCAGCCCCCATGGTTAAGGCCATAATGATCAATTACACGGACCGGCGTTGTATGTTGTCGCGTATGGACGTACGCTGGTACGACTCGTTAGAGAAGACAGGTGGCATCCACGCTGTCGGGCGTTGCACGCGAATCAACTAGAAATCAGCCGATTCGCGGACAGATTCACAGAGGCCAGCACAATTTCGAGGTAACCTCGGGACAGCTGTGTGGGATGTCCGTCAGTAGTGTCAGGAATATGATCCTCGACTGCTCGTCGCATCAGATTTGTCTCTGCGTCTTGTAATTAATTAATGCACTGATTTACCCTGCAGTTGGGCCGTTCGATCCGCCCGCTTATGATTAATCAACGGGAATACGAAAGAAAGCGATCCTACTCGATTTCGATGAAATATTCATGTTCGTGGAATTTCCACTGGCAAATACTTGCGACAAAGGATGACAAATTGTCAAACTTGGACGAGGATTTATCAGGAATGGAAATATGAGTAAACTAGAGGATTTCGATGCGTGATTAATGAACGCGGATTTCAGTTTTATTCCTCGACACGCAGGAAAGGTTCTTTTTTTTTCTTTTTTTTTTTAGATATGTTACGTTTTTAAGATACGTAGTTACGAATTTTTGAAAGAAACGAAGAGATTTTAAATTTGGTTGATGGTAAGTTTGCCTCTTACCTCGTGATGCGAGTTCAGAAACGGAGAGGCTACGAGATTTTCGCATGCCGAGGATAAAATTCGACTATCAAGGGAATACGTACAGATCGTAGATACAAACGAAGTTGCAACTGGGACACGTTCTTGGCAACAGTACGATACGAATCAATAGTTGAACTAGTTACAAATTAACATTCAACCGAAGGGCGAATTTGGATTTGAGCATGGCACAAATCTGTAATAGTGTGCATACATTTTATGCAACCAGTCAGAGTTAACCCACGTTTGTTTCACTGTAAACTAATGTTTACCTATACCTCACGCGGAATTAGTACGCTTTATCTACGGTGTTCCCATGTTTCCGTCTGTTATTTACATATGTACGTATGTTTCGAAGAAATTGCCACCAGGAATATCCCGTAATATCAAATTAAAGTGCATTAGACACGGTCGATCAAAGCGAGCCTGGGAAACGAGGGGCCCGAGCACGACAGTTAGTTGTTCCGTTGTTTCGTAACAATAGAACGACAAGTGTCATTAGGAGCAATTTTCTTCGCTAAACAACGCGATGTTGAATGTTTTACGGTGCAATCAGGATAACAAGCAATCACTCAAACGGATTAAATAAAATTTCGCGAAGGTTAGTCGGCCCAGTAAGAACGTCGAGGGAAAACACAGATAGAGACATAACGAACGAAAATTGGAACGCTCGAGCAGCAAAGTAAATCACATTGAAGCCGTTGCAAAGGATTCGTACGACCTTGTTTCGTTTCCTGTCACGGTATCGAGAAGGCCGACATGACGATGGCGCGCTGCGACGCTGCTCCGCGCTAGAAAAACGAATGCAAATGGAGAAACGCTTTCGAACGAGCCACGTCGATCCGATTACCGTCGCGACCCGTGGACGGGTGTCACCGGCCATTAGTGGGAACTCGAATTTCAAATCCCGTTTCCGTGATTACCGCGCCGGAAACGAATCCGTGAAAGAGAAGAGGAACGAAGAAAGGGGGAGAGAGAGAGAGAGAGAGAGAGAGAGAGAGAGAGGAAAGAACAAAAATACACGGTTGGAAGGTGGCCGAAGGGAAAGCACGGATCTGTGACAGCTGCTGATCATTCCGTGGAATCCTTCTGTCGGTGATCGAAAAGTCGAGCTTCTGAATATCAATTTGTCCGCAGAGTTGCCGACATTCTACGCCACGTGACTTTAATCGCGGTTAGGGATTATCAAACAACGGGAGGGGGGCAAGTTTTTGGTCGCTTTATCAAAGTCGGCCCTCGGTAATAAGTCGTTGCTCGAACGAGTCAAAGGAAGAGCAATTTCCAAGTTGAACCTCGAAAGGTATCTAACGTTGGATTCTCATCTAAGAAACGACGGAATGGTTTTTCGAGGTCGAAGGGATTCCATGGAAGTTCGCATGGGACTTAGAGGGTCGGTCGATGATTCTATCACCGGCGATTAAACTGTCTTTGACCTTTCGAACTATTCTTCCTCCGGCTAATAAAGGATGTTTGCCCGGACTGACGTAATTCAAAATTTCGGTGGATCGACGCGAGAGTCAGACGACTAAAACTGGGTAAGATCGCAGAGCCAAGATATCTTAAAGGATCGATCGAAATTCAAAGAGAAACGTTGTTTGAAAGATTGCGAGTAGAAGAGGAACGGCGATAGCCAGACAATCGAAACCCACGCTCCTATCGTTATAAAAATGGCATCACCGCGAAGAATACAATCTCCATTTCAACAAATCGACCTAGCCTAGACCCATTCATCACGCATCGAATCCAAATCAAAATCCACGCGGCATCGTCTTCCGTATCAGCCATAACGCTGAACGATCCTATAGCGAACGGCGTTAGCAGCATGCAGTGTTCCACGATAATGTCGAGCCTTGGTGACATAAAAGGTGGCAAAAGCAATGAGGAGCGGAGGAGGGCAGGCGGAGGGAAGGAGTGTAAATAGAAAACGAGAGAGAAAGGTGAAAGAGACGGGGGTTAGAGGGAAGAGAAAGAAAAAAAGGGAGGGAGCGAGAAGGTGGTGAAAGAGTGAGTGGAAGCTGGCAAGAGGGGTTAGGTTCGTCGGATGGGTCGAATGGGTGGTGGATGGGCGGTGGATGGGCGCTAGAGCGTAACCTGATATAGCTGCCAGCAAGCTGCCGTAGACCGGTATCGTATCCTCCCCCCGTTCTTCCCTTCTCTGAGTCGCTGTCCCACCTTCAGCATCCATCCTTCTTTGCCTCCACTCTTCGTCTGACTGCATACGCTTCCTAGAGATGCACGGTTGCCCAGGAATATTCCCAACGTAAATGCGGCATCGATGTTTTCTCGGCGTCGAGGCATGTAGACGATTCTCTGCTCCTTCCTCTCCTCCGTCGTCCATTTCGTATTCTTATTCTCCTTCCCCTCGATCCTGGTTCTGGTTTATCGGCCTCTCGTTCTCTTCTTTCCCCTCCGCTTCGAATGTTACATCGTACCGACGACTTTTTATTCGCTGATCCAGAACACAGCAGCTGTTACAGCCAGGAGACAGCCTAATAGAGCAACTGCTCGATATTCGCTCGAGACAATCGCAGGTCCTCCGACCTTAAACCCGAGCGTAGGCGTAGGCGAGCCGAGCCGAACCTCGGAATTGAATATGGTTTAGCAACGGTTGCTATCCGGTTAGAAACGCATCGTCTTTTATCTTCGGTTGTTTCATTGGTCCGAGAGAAATTTGTAGGAAGATCGAGCGGTACGAATTACGTAACACGAGGCGGCCGTGGAAATAATCTCGCTACCGTGCGGTAAAGTTTCTACGAAAGCCAGGCCGCAAAAATTGTGTGGGAAGATCCGAACGCTACGGCTCTACGATCATGTTCTACTTCTTTTCACTTGGTATTCTTTTCCGAATCGAAGCACGGCAAAGTTTCGCCCGGGATATTCGATATCTAAAATTCATTGTTTCCGTCCTAGCATCTTCTTAGCTTAGAAGAATTTCCGAGCTTTCATCTTGAAATTACCTCGCTGCCCTTCTTAACGCGGAGAAACAAGAGGAAAAAGGAGGAACTATCGAAGAAGTTGGCCGAGATGAAAATTGATTACGCGATTTCTCCTCCTCCTTCGTAGCCTGCCCTGGCGCTTGCGTTACGTCGTAATATTACGCAAGGGACGAAAAAGGAACGTGGTGCAGCGAATAAATAGTAAAATGGCGAGACTGTACGGTCTCATTATCGCAATTCATCGGTGATAGTTATGAAATATTCCTACCGTCATTACGGTTTCTGCAAATACACGCTAGCAAACTAAGGGCGCCGAGTTGCGCGCGGGCTATCAGCGCGTTTTCGCCGCACGCGCCCGCTGATGGAAGCTGTTGTACTTGCTCCTTTTGTTCTCGGTTGTTTCGCGAAATTCTCGGGAATTCATTGCCGACGCGCGGTAGACAAATGCAGCAAATAGAATTACCCTACTCGCGGTGAATTATTAAACGCATATTCGTGATGTATTCTTAATTAAAGTCCCTGTGATTCGTCGCGCAGAACGTTGATGAGTACTCTTAGCGTTGCCCACATAGGAGGGCGGATCTCATCGCGTGGTGGCAAATATTATGAATTTTAATTAAAAACAAACGAATCTCGACGTTCTTTTTGACAGTCGGTTTAGACGTCGAGCGGTTACGAGTCATTGTGGATTTGACATTTCTCATGGTAGGAAGGTCGAACGAATGTCACGAATCGCGGTTTGTAGAACGTTTGTTTGTTATTTATTCGCAGGTCCGATGAAAATGAAAGTTCCTGCGGTAAGAGGGAGTGAGATATTTTAACCACTTTTCTACCGCTTTCTCTTTTATATTTCAGTTGCGTATGACACGATTCCATGACTACCTTTCGTAAAAACGCGATTGCCTTTCAAGGAAACGCTGTCTAATTAAACTTAAAGACTATCTCAAATATAACCTGCAATTTTTCTGAAAAGCACCGTGCTATATCGTGGAATAGACCAAGTCTATGGTATTCAAAGACTTCAATCCCATTATAAAAGCGACAATAGAAGTAATCTCACGTCATTAGTCAACACGCTAACTGCTCCATTAAACGAAGTTGAACGACTTTATTTAATAATTTTCCTCGTAGATGAAATTAATTCTCGTTTAATAACGCCGAGTCAGTGTTGGTCGTTAAGTTTCATTTTCGATATTTACGCTCTTTGTTCCCTGCTTGTATTTTTTTGCCGCGGAATTGGAACGCCAGCTTCGCGAATCACATGTAGTGGCAGCCACTCGAACAAGCGTAATTTCTCGTCGATCGGGAGAGGAGGGGTGGTGGTGGTGGTGGTGTTGGTGGTGTGGTGGCCCTATTAACCTCGGTAAAACGCGCCGGTTAATTAGCTCGGCCTCGTCGATACTCGTTATAAACCGTTCTTATCGATATCGTAGGTTTGGAACGACACCATTACCGAAGTTCAGTCCGTGGGAACGGTTTTGTCCTCCGTTTAGGGCAACTTGAGAACTCCATTATCCTCGTGGGCCGCTCCCTGCAGGCATTTGCGAAAACCAAGCAACACCATTGACCAAGATCCTCCAGGAAGCGGAACGAGGATTGTTGCAACTAAATGGCCTTGAACTCTATTACATACCGGAATTCGGGTATTAAAATCTCTTTTTACACGTCCGCGTTCTCCGCCGGTCGTGTCATAACGGCGTAATGCGCCCGATTAATGCTAAGGTTACGCAACTGGTAATTAGACGGCGTGGGTATTCGTTGTTAAGCGTTAATGTTGCTTGTAACATGTGTTTATTATGTTGCTGGAACACGATCTTTAATGGGCTATCGTGGTTACGAGCGTTGGAATTGTTTTCGAGAATTGCACGATGGTCTTCTGTTTCATTAATGGACAGATTAACAAGGAAAAAAGGATTCATAAAACCAACGCGTTAATAAAAATCGTCGTTATTAGGAGATTGAACGATATACTGGCGTTTTAAGGTTTAATAGTCGTAATTAAGATCCCGTATGGAGATCTCGTTGCTTGGATCGAACATTGCCGTATAAACTTGAAATAGCTGGATATCTTAAGAGTAGTAAAAGTTTGAACTACCGTGATTATCTAAGTGTTCGTTTAAGGGTTACGCTCGTGCAACGCTTATTATCTCATCGGCAACCTATTAGAATCATTTTCCAATTTTCCCGGAATGCACTTGTACCATTTGGTCCAAGTAACGAGTGGAAAATTATATATCATTCGGTTTGCTAGATTATATATTGTACAAATCTTTGGAAGTCAGGTATTTAAAATAGGAATTATATTCGCGTAACATTGATCGTATCTCTTCGATAATCTATGGAAAATCGTTTCGTAATTCTTTCGAAAGATCCTACGCGATTTTGCCATATTACTTGTAAGATTCAATCGTAACGACGAATGGAAAATATTTGCGATCTAATATATTTCAACGAATACATTGATCGTGAATTTTGCAAGCATTATTTAGAATAGGAGACACGTTTGTTTCGAATCTCCTCGATAACCCATCGGAATCATTTTGTAATTCTTCCAAAGCATGCGGTATAATTATTTCACTGTATTATTCGTAACATTTGGTTCAAATGTCAAATCGAAAATATTCGTGGCGTGCCGTATATCAATCGGGAGGTAGAGCCATGAATTCCACAGGTTTGACATTTTATTGGAAGACAGGTAACGAAAGTACCTAGTGTTACGGTCCATACTATACATACATACCTATATTACAGTCCATAGATTCGCCTAGCTACCTTGAATAATAAAATCACACGCAAAATTAATTTCTCCGCCAGGCGCGTCTGGCGCAGCTTGGCGGCTCGTTAATCGCAGTCCGTTATGTTTACATCGCATTAAAATGACATCCCAACTTAGGAAATTTATAACACAACGAATTTGCCATCGGTCGATTCGCGCGAGCGCACCGAGCCTAACTTTTACAATCATCAATCATCCTTGCCAAGAAATCAACCACACCAAGAAGAAGACGCGAGTGAACGGTCAACTCTCTACCTTGCTCTACCAAATTCCCAAAACCTATCCCAAATAGAATAACAAGAATCCTTGGGAAGAGAAACTTTTTAACGATTTAGATCTTCAACCTTCGCAAGGAATAGATAACATATTTGTGATTCTTGAAGTTTCAATCCTATTCTGGTTCGTTCGCAGGCCCGAAACTGTATTTTAAGGGAACAAGGTTGAAACAGGTGAAACCCGAAGAATCGCAGGTACGTCAATTTCAAAATATTGCGAATGTTACAAAACTCTTGGAATGCTGATTACCGAAGAAACATGCATTATCTCGCGTGTTTTGCGCTTTAAGATTTCCACTGAAAATCCTGTCAAATCGGCAGAAGCTGAAGTCAGTGAAAGTCGTTGGCATTGTAGCCATCAGTAGCGATTCGCTGGCTGCGGATCTTCGAAAATCCTAATTGGCTACGATTCGTTAATCCCGGCACCTCGAAGAAGATGGTCGGTGTGTCACGTTAGGTAAAACATCCGATTCCCTGTCGATCTATCGATATTCCTGTAAAAATACGCTTTCGCCTCGTCGTTGCTCAGCCGTCCATGGGCGATGAAACGACGAGACGAGCGTGGCGGACAATTTCGTTTTCGCCTGACGAGAGTTCCAAACGAGCCCAGTAACAGCATCGGTGCCAGCAGCAGCCAGCATCGAACCGATCTACGTAGGATCTGGCAGCAGCTGCAGCGGCGCCCGTGACTGCAGCTGCATCGAGGTCGACCGTATGGAGCAGAGAAAGAGGTGTGTGCACGTGAAGAGAGAAAGAGAGAGAGAGAGAGAGAGAAGGGTGTGAGAAAGGGAGGAAGAGGAAAGGTTGCGGGGGAAAGGGTTCTTGCATCCGGCAGGGTGCAAGTGCTGACGTGTAGCAGCGTGCACGTATTGCAAAATAGAGGCAGAGAACGGCTGATGCAGGGTAAAGAGTGTGTGCAACGATGGAAAAGAGAAGCTTGGACGATGCGCCAGTCGTGCAGCCTACCACGTGGACCGCCCGTTTTAAAGAGCTTTGTATCGAGATTCTTTTTGGACCGGACTACTGTCAGGAAGATTGCCTATTTCAAATCGTTCTGGATTATGAATTTGCAATTTACATTTTACACTCCTGTCGGGACGCGTGACTGTGAACGAACAGTCTGCTGGCTATTGGCATACTTGGAATTCTTATACGGTGTCAGGCTAGCGAATCTTTCGTCGCATACGTAGATTCGCATAAACGTTTTGATCCCTATTGGGAGGATTCACGAACTTTTCTTCCACCGGACGTATCGGTCCTTCGATAGGTCATTAAGTTAGTAATTGAAAAAAATTCCATTTCAAAGGTGGATTTGTATCTATATACAGTTTTCAATGGCATCGAATTAATCTTCCAATTGAAAACAACTTTGTTTGGATATGTTCGGTCTTCCGCGTTGGAATAAAAGAGTGGCTGTATCCGATAAACAATTTTCGAAATAAGGATTCCCGAGTGCAGCCTGATTTCCTAAGAATGGACGAAAATTGCAGAATTTAATACGTTCGTATTTCTCATTCATTTTTAAAGAAGCATTGACGTTTTTTTTTTCTTTTTCTATCGGATAGAATAAGTAATTATGACGTCTTGTTACCACGGTATGATGCTTCTAAAATAAAATGTATATCTTAATAAGTCAAAGTAGCCTTTGCTAGTTGAATCTGTTGCGTAGATCCACTAGATACGTATTGACATTAACGTTGAAAAGTGAACAACAGGAAAATTGCCAACGGAATATGTCTTCTAACGTCCAAGTATTAGATTCTTAATTCAGAGGAATTTCATATGGAAGATGTATGAATTATCTCCGCGAAAAGGAAAACAGAACCGTTAAAATCAATATTTGCGATCTTCTCCGTTCTTTATTTAGCTCGTGAACGATGTAACGAGATATCAATATTGAATTTCCGTACGATATAATTAGATTTTCTCGCGCGAACCACCTGCGCACTGTTTGATGAATGAAACGTGGAACAGTTACAGTCTCTACTTACGTTGACGTTTCATCAGCAGTTTATTTATTTTTTCATGTGTCCCCTGTACAAGATAGGTCTGGCGTATCGTAAAATGTCGACAGCCGGTGTTCCCAGGATGAAACTTTAAATTCTTGATGAAAGCGGTCGGAACGATGTAATAAGAAACTCCCCGAGAGGAAAAGAAGTCTCTTCCGTCAATCTCCTTCCCTTCCAGGTGCTTCTTGCATAATTCGCGATTTCGTAATTTGGGAAAGGGTGTTAATTAAACCGGCAATCTGTTCCCTCGTTTCTCCAAAGCAACGCAGCTGACGCCACGACAACGCTCAACTTTCTGTTTTGACACTGGATACGTGATATTTCGCGAAAGCAATGAACCCGGCAATGAAGGGTGTACTGCTCAGCTGGAATGAATTTAAAGCTCGTAAACTCGCTCTCGAACAAATCGCATCGACGAATCCCTGAACGATTCTACACTTCGTTAATTATTGTGTCTTGATGCAGGCGAGATTCTTCCTGGAATATTAACGCTTCCGTGCGTTCATTCTCTCTCTATTTTCCTATATTTTTATGCATATATACTATCGGGTATAAGTTTCAGCGTTTCTGCTCGTTATATTTATCGAGAAATTCTGATAAGGATTTTACATTGATTTAAAATTGTACAGAGTAAAGCTCGTACGATGCGAGCAAAGTGACAGTAAAATAAGAGGAAAAAATAAGAGCAGCGAGAAGAATTAATTTTGCTTCATCGTAGACACACCTTACGGCTTAAAACGGCTGGCTTAACATTGTTAACTTGACTTGAAAAATGCATTCTTCTTTCATAAACGATTACGATGTTAAATTGCAGTGCAATAGTCCTAAATTAATCTCTTTATACTCTAGTTAACTTACCCATTCTAAAAGCTTTGTGCTTGAGAATTTTGGAATCTAGGTTAACATTTAATTACTTCTAGAATATAGGATATAATGTTTCGGTTAGCTGTGCAAGATTCGGTCTGCTTTTTTTTTTTAAGTTTGAGCCCTGAAATTGAAATTTGTAACAATCAGTTTTTTAAACTATGTACGAAGAGAAATTGTACGATCGCTGATTCTCTTTTCGTAACACGTATGACGATTTACTATCTGAATTCGTTCGTTGAAATAACAATAACAGGCTTGCGGATTGTCGGTCAATTCTTGCTGTAAATAGATCAAGTTTGGAATGGCTAAACTTCCGCTTCGACACGCCCTACCCTCCTGGTTAATTCGAAAATCGCTTCAACTCGGGATACGTAAATTCGACGCGACGCACGGTACGGCATTTGATCGACTGGCCGATGGTATCGTCGAATAATAAGACGAAAATCGAAGAAAGATTGTTTCGAATTTTGTTCACTTGGTGCCGCAACGAGAGAAGAAAGTTTCAAATGCATACGCAACTACCATGCCCAATTAGAAACGAATTTCACACGTACGTCTATTTCTCGCGTCCTCTCGTTCGTTGGCTCTCGAATTTCAACGCGTGCGACGCACGACTGATCGACGGAATTGCCGTGGAAACTAGTTGAACGAACTGTAATTACGCGCATACGGGACGGTGTCGCGCTTCCATTCGAGTCGCACGGGAGACTGGCCTTGTTTCGATGGTACGCAATCGCTCGCCGCGAATTTCGTGCCTCGGATCCGCGATACACATCACTGATCACGATGAACCAGACACCCACGAAATTATGAACGCGATAATTAATTAACTCTCGTCGTTTGAAGGAAAGTTGGAGCGCGGTGAACGCGACTCCCTGCACAATGCATCGACGAGTACTTGCATCGGGAAGTTTGATTCGCACCGTAGGAAATGATTAGCCGTGTAAACAACCGCTGCTGAATTCTGTCGAGACCGTGATCGTTTAATAATTATCGGGAACCGAGATACGACTTGAAAAGCGTAATTCCCATCTGCAAGATTTTTTTATGGGAAAGTAAAGAATATTTGTTTAACCTCGGAATTACCGATCAAAATGGCCAATTGGTAATTTTTCATAGAAATTGTCTGGACTCGCAGTAGCTAGAAAAAGTATTTCATATAGACTCTATTTTCAAATAAAGCGAGTTTTTTCATTAGGTTTTACATTTCATTTTCATAGTTGCAGTTAGGCATAAGTTACATTACAATCAAGTAATTAACGCACCGAATATAAGCTTATTTCTTTCTTGCTTTTTGATTCCCCTGGAATTGATTTTATACTTTAAACGTTGATAATCGTAGGGCCAGCATTGAATATCTTATTCGTCGCTGTATAAATTTTACGAGAGCTTTTTATAAAAAAGAACGTCGCGCATTAAAAAAGTTACGAACAGTTCGACAGTTCGTTATTCACAGTTCCTATGGTTGAAGTCAGAAAGGAAATTCAGAATGATACAAGGTCGCTTCTAATAAAAACCAGCGAATACGTCAAACAGGCGTTGAGTCGAAATTAAAATTAAAATATTAATAACCACGTACCAAAAAAAAAAAAAAAAAAAAAAAAAAAAAAAAAAAAAAAAAAAAAAAAAAAAAAAAAAAAAAAAAAAAAAAAAAAAAAAAAAAAAAAAACAAAAAAAACAAAAAAAAAAACGCAGGGAAAGTTCGTGAACGTTCTATATACGAGTTCTACATCTGTTCGTGTCTCATCGAAGATATCCATAGAGCTAAGAAATCGCCGCGTCAGTGGTTCAGGAGTGGTTGATAACGCGGTTGCACGAAGGAGAAAGAAAGAAAGAGAGAGAGAGAGACACACACACACATACAGACGGAGGGTTAGAGCAATAACGTAGAGGCGACTGGTTTCCAAAGAGAGGGCGAGGATGCGCAAAGAAGAGAGAGGAAGAGTGGAAAGAAAGTAGCGAACGACGTGGTCAGAATAGGAAGAAGACATCGCCGAGGCAAAAGTCAGTCGTTGGAAATATTTTAGCACCACAGGAAAAATCCCTCGATGACACTTGCAGCGCGCGAAACCTAGTCCCGCAGCTTTTTCCTTTTACGGCGTGGTCGTGCAGCGTCTGTTTTTGCGCTACGACAAGCCACGCACTTCTGGCCGGAAGCGAAATTTCCGTATTACGCTCGATGGTATGTCTCGTTGCCTCGATATCGTTTCGCGTTCTTCCCATCCCACCGGCGCGGCGGCTCGTTCCTTGCTTTGATCAACGTTCCTCGGGAAAAGGACATCGTGTTGTGTGGCCCTTTGTGCGGTCCCGGCGTGGCATGGTAACCGTTGCCTGAAAGGTTACGCTACTGGCTGTGCGCTCCCTATCGACGACACGACACAACGATGGTGCGCGATTCTCTCCGCCGAAGAGGGAGGGAGTAGGGAAAGAGTCGACCAGACCCGGAAGTCGGGACGCGAAATTAATATTAAAATATGCATGAAGCGCGGTCGCGTATTGCCGTCACGGAATTCGTTAGCGCGTTCTTATCTCGGGCTGGTTTTCTGGCCCCGGCACGAAAGCAATATTCTAGTGTTACGAGGCACGAGCAGCCCAATATACCCGGGTTCGACTGACCGGCTCGATGGTTCGATCGGCTTTGCTCGATCAAAAGACACGATGCAACCCTTTGCGCCTGTCGGTCCCTTTAGGGGTGTAGCATATAAATTGCTCCCATCGATTCTACGTCAGCGATTGTGCGACGTCGATGCAACCAGCTCCCGTTGTAGCCTTCCTCGTCTATGTATGTCGGGTTGGATGAGCTTAGGCCGGGTGGGGGTATGTGTTTTGTAAAACGGGGAATTGCTGCGCGCCCTGCCGATTCTATAAGGGGACCTTTGACCGAGAAAGAGAAGGAGACTGTGATTAGCGTTTTAAAAGAGAAGCCGAGTATTCAGCAGGGGATTTTAGATTGCTACGTATCTGCGATAATTTGTTGATAATGTTTAAATCCTACTGCACGAGCTCTCGTCTCGTTGCTTTAAACGGCTTTCGTTTCTGCGTTACTCGCCATTTCAACGAACGCTCGGATGAAAATAATTGTTTCGTCAAAAGAACATACGGGGGTAATTTAACATTATAAAACGCAGAAACGCGCTTTAAGCAATAACTTGTAACTAGCGCAAACGATACTGGCACTTATGGTATACCGAGGGATTGTTTAAAATTATACTATTTCCTGTTCAAATGCCCAGTAATGAATAAAGTAAGTATTCAGAAGGATAATATTATACGGAACAGTATTTGTGGCTTTATTCTCGACATATTTCTACCGTTATATTATACGGAATTACATACTAAAATTATTAATCTGCTTCTTTATTCTCGTATTATAAAACGAGCCGTTTTGTTCCCATACTATACTCCAAAAACATATTCTTGCCTGTCTTACTTTATTAATCAAATAATACGGCGTACGCTTAACTCATATAGTAACAAGATTCATTGCGCGAGTTAATAAAATTAATACAGCCAACTTGAATAACTGAATATTGTTGTTGTACATGCTACGATTTTAAGTTTTTCTGATGCGTCTTTCAACGTTGATGTAGGTCTAATAGAACAGGTAGAACCACTGATAAATTATTTACTAAACAAACAATTATAAAATATAGGAATACGTTACAATGTCCAGGGTGTCAGAAAATATGCGAGGATCGATTCTAGTCAACGGGAGAACGAAGAATGTTCGTGCACAATTCGAGACTTATTTTCCAAGCTAAGAACAGTTTCACGTTAAGCTCGAAATATACTGACATCTCGGAAGAATTTTCCGTTTTTATCCAAGCACATAATTAGTAACTCAGAACTCCTCTCAAAAAGCCAGTAACCTATTTTCATACATTCATTTATTATAAAAGGATAGCACAAACAATTGCAAATTCGAAAGTAATTAAAAAGTAATATTTGCAACGTCACCGCCTTATTCTCTGACTTTCAATTCTTGCGATTGAATATCTGTACGATCACGCGAAGTATATATCAGTATATAAAAAGTATCAAAAAAATAGCTACAAAATTTTCTTTGAAACAGCACCAGCATCTAGAGAAATGCTCGTCCTTGAAAATTCTCTCTGCCTCATCCCGATATCTCGAAGCATTCCGGAGATACGAGGGATTTAAAGTGTAGTATTACGATACAAGGAATCCAATTCAATAGCCATTGATATACGCGCTATGGCGGTCTGACCTACATTTTTTCCTGGAAATGCGTGCTCCATTCGAGGAGCAGTGAAAAAAGTCGTCGAGACGGCGTCTGTTACTGACCAATGCACGCGGCACGAGTTGAGATAGGTCAGCGAAGACGCGCAAGAGTATGAGGTCTGAGCGTGCGACGAGGACAGAGCTAAGGAATCCTAAAAATTCATCGTTTCCTTTGCACGGTGATATCTGGAGAACCATAAGTAGTATCTGAACGGGACGAAGAGAATTTTAAAGGGCAAAATTTCTCGCTTCTAGGGGGCTCCATTTGGTCGAAAACTTTCGTCAAACTTCGGAGATATTGTTGTTTAAAGTTTTGGTAGCTTTAATAGGATTTGAGCAAGTTTCCAAAGAAAAAATGTAAAGGAAGTCTGTTTGGAATCTTTTTCGTTTTACGGCTAGATTAGTCTCTTCGGAGACCGTAGAAGTAAATTTTTCCAGATTTGGAGAATTTTTGAATCGTATAATTTAAGGGGCTTTATTTGATTTCGTTTGCATCGGTTTCACGAAGTTGCTGGTATATTTAAGCGTGCCAATGTGTATTTTGCAACTGTATTATTCGATAAACAGGCGAGTACTTCTATGAGATACACCGGCCGTGTCTCGCAGGGTCGGTTTTCCAAAGTTTTCCTTCGCGTAATTCACTTTCATGCGACTTCCCGCAAAATGTTTGCTTTTGCTCGTCCCGCACTAGCACGCGCGTGCACGTGGCTCCATGAAAATTTACGTAAATAAACCATAGAATATTTGCCGGGAACCGTTTTTTTTTCTCCCCCGATATTTTTTAAAGCAACATTGAAAGGATAAACTTTTTGAGGGTAACCAAGAAAATACACACGGCTGAAGGTTTATCCGGCGGGCCTACAAAAATTTCCACCTCGAAACTCACGTTTGAGAAGCTATATTCTATAGTTTTCTTTGCATCTGCCCACCAAAATATTTCATATAAATTCCAACCATTCGTTTCGTTGCGGAGTTCGTCCAATCGTATAAAGTAGTCTAAGCGAAAATGTACCGACGATCTTCCAGGTTTCTTTTTCCATGAAAATCCTATCGATTCGTATTCATTTATTGCCGTGCGCATTTCGTTTACTCGAGAATATTCCCCGAAAGATTCAGGCACGCGGCCAAGAGTACGGACGTTGTCGTTATCATCGTCGTTGGAGCATATGTCGGGCCGAAGGAGTCGCGCAACCGGAATACCGATATTCGAATCGACCAGCTAGTAGCGCGAGCATCTTTCACCCGAAGTAAGCAATATATTTGCTGCATCGTGTTCCCTATCAATCTGTTAAACGTACCAAGAAAACGAGTTGTTCGTTTTCGTTTATTCCCTGCACAAATTGTCCCATCGATTTTATCCCTGGCATCGTCAAAACTTGCCTATTCGTCGATGGACCATAAGCGTCCAGCGGCATATTACACAGGAAAATTCCGAGTCGGTATTGGAAAGGAAAGGAGGATATTTCGAACGCAGAAGAAGAAGTAGTGACGTAATTTCCAATGTACAAGAAAGGCCGAATGGGCTAGACGGGCGTTTGCAACGTGTATCGAAGTGGAAGTTGCACGATGTGAACGCATAACGAAGTTACAAAACAAGCGGGAATAAAAATTGATTATCGAACTTGCTATTGGTTTCATCTGTTCGGAACACCTTTGCTGCTTGCCAGTTCTTTTCTTCCCATTTTTCTCCTTATTCTTCTTTTTCACCTGTTTCTTTTTTCCTTTCGTTTCTTCTTCTCTTT